>JAPDNY010000002.1:198969063-199661344 GCA_029375565.1 Gekko gecko
CCACAGTAGTGTTCCTCCACAGATGTCACTGACTGGTCACCATTACACCCTTACATTCCCTGTGCTTCGGGGACATGTTAGAAAACACCTAATTTCTGTCATGTGTATGCTTTACATGGGAGATGCTTACCTGTCCAGGTGACTGAAGACATATTGTTTGGCGCATCAGATGTGCCTCAATTGTGAGGCAGACCTCTGCAACTATTCCAGCCACCGTGGATCTCGCCACACCAAACAGGGAACCAACCACCCGGTAACAGGTGGTGTTGGCCAGCCATGCTATGGCAATGGCCACCCGCTCCTCTGCTGGTATGGGGTCCCGCATGGTGGTCTCCTCGTGCTGGAGATGTGGCCTGAGAGCGTCCACTATCCACTGGAAGGTGGCCCTGGTCATCCGGAAGTGCTCTAGCCACTGTTCATCCTCCCAGACGATCCGAGCGTAGACGTCCCAAAGTTGTGTTGGCCGAGGATAGACCCACCACCTACGTGGGGCCCTCTGCTCTGCCAGTGTCTGAAGGAAGGCCATGTTGAGGGACTCTGTCAGGACAAAGCCCCTCATTCTGGCTCTCCTGTGCATGAGGTACCGTCTGACCGCAATCAGTCTCCTCACTCTGATGGCCCTCAACCTGCGTTGCAGGTGACAGGCCACTGTGAGAAGAACCTGAACAGTCAGGAACACCACCAAGCACTGCTCCTGAGGATTCATGTTGCTCCCTCAGTGCAAGCGTCTGAAAAGAGTGGGAAAAATGCTTTTATAGGGGAGTGAACTGCTCAGGCGGATTGATACAGTCATGAGAGTGAAGGCACAGCTCTCTGCGGAAGGGTAAAAAAAAGCTGTGATTTGCCTTAATCGTTATGCGCATGTGCGAAATAAAAAAAAACCTATTCCTTGCATGAGCGCCTATGCGCATGCGCGGGTCGCGATAAAAATAAAAAAAAAACAGCGAGGCACGCTTTCCGCGCGCCGGAAGTGTAAACGCCAGGAGGCGCAGCAAAGCGGGATAAAGGAGGTCAGTATGATCGCGATTGTCCGGTTCAAATATAAGCCGGTTGAAAACGGAGCAATTTGAACCGCTCCAGCACGCTGTCTAAACGCACCCTTTGACTGCCAATGACACTTTGAAGGAGAAGGCATATTGATCTGTCTTTGTCCCCCTCCCATCAAGTCACAGCAGACTTATGGAGACCTCATAGGGATTTCAAGGCAAGAGACATTCAGAGGTGGTTTGCTATTGCCTGCCTATGTACAACAACCTTGGCCTTCCTTGGTGGTCTTCCATCCAAATACTAACCAGGGTCAACCCTACTTAGCTTCTGAGATCTGATGAGACTATCCAGGTCAGAGGTACAGATATCTGATTGTTGATCCATTAGTTCCAGTATAACATCAGCACAAGAGCTGCCAGAAGAATAATTGATAGGTCCATGTTTTTGCTAATAACTTTGTAATATTTTCTAGATGACTTGGAAGGAGAGGGAGATCTCTCTTCAAACTTATTTTTATTGAATTCAAAAGTTCTCTTCTATGTTCCTCAATACAGCCAATATTATAATGTCTTTGTATAAAGCTATAGCATAGCCTCATTTGGAACACTGTGTCCAGTTCTGGATGCCATATCTCAAAAAGAACATTGCAGAAGTGAAAAAAGTACACAGGATGACAACCAAGATGGTTATGAGGTTGGAAAACCTTTTTCAGTCTAGAAAAAATGGCTAAGGGGAAACATGATAGATGTTTATAAAATCATGCATGGGGTGGGGAAAGTTTCAAAAAATGTGCAAGGGATGGACAAAGTGGATTCCTCCTTCTCCCATAATACTAGAAGGGGCACCCGATTAAATAGTTGGGAAATAGGTTTAAAACAGACAAAACACAAAACTTCTTTACTAAATGACTAATTGAATTGTGGAATTCACTGCCTGTGGGGGTAATAATGACCACAAATATAAATAGCTTTAACTGGGATTAAGACAAATTTGGAGGAGAGGTCCATCAATGGCTACTAGCTGAAGGGAACCTCCATATCCACAGGCAGCAAGCCTCTGAATACCAGTGCTAGAAGGCAGCAGCAAGGGAGGGTCTTGGCATATATGCCTCATTGGCCATCCAGGGCAACAGTTAGCTGCTGCGTGAAACAGGATGCTGGACTAGATGAACCACTGATCTGATCCAGTTTGGTGTAGTGCTTGAGAACTGGGTTTGATCCCCCACTCCTCCACATGCAGCCAGCTGGGTGACCTTGGGTCAGTCACAGTTCTTTCAGAGCTGTTCTCTCAAGAGCAGTTCTCTCAGAGCTCTCTCAGCCCCACCTACCTCACAGGGTGTCTCTTGTGGGGAGAGGAAGGGAAGACGTTCCTTCAGGTAGTTGAAGGCAGGGTATAAAACCAGCTCTTCTTCCTCTTCTTATATTATTGCATTCTTAGCTCTTGGGGAGGGGGGGACCTGGAACAACATTCTTGCTAAATCATTTTAAAATAATCTTCTGAAACAAAGTGCAGTAAAAATAAAACATGTGTTCCAAGAAAAAGCCCTGTGATCACAAGGCACTTTCATCCATCACTCTATTTACTTCTAAATGTCAGTGTGGTACACACTGCTTGGGAAGGAGACAGGGCACATAGTGCATGCAAAGCAAAGGGAAAAAAGACACTTTCATTGGAAGCTTAAAAGCGCTATTGCTGCTTGCTTCACTGCAAAGTATGCCTGGCAGTCAAATATTATATTCACAGACACTGCCAATGAACTTGCTTCTACCACAGTACAAAAGCATGGCGATCTACAGTACAAATTGTGATATTAATGCTGTCATAGTGTACCACATGAAGTGGTTTTCATGAATGGGCTCCTAGTTTATTCTGTTTTTTTGATTTTACAGAAACATAGTTGTGGGAGGATGCCAGTTTCAGCGAAACCGTGGGGTAAGAAGGTACTACCTAACTTCCCCTTCCCCTCAGATGGTCATTGAGAAGAACTTTTCTCAAATTGTTTTTCTTATTGCAGTGGGGAAAAAGTGGTTTGGAATTAAATCTGTGTATTGGCGGGAGGGGGAATAATTTGGAGTGTAGAATGGTTGGAAAGGTAAGGGTTATATAGTGTCTTCTCCAGTCACTCTTCTGCTCCTAACCACAGCTTTCACAGCTACTTTTTATATTTTAAAAAGTTATTTTTTCATCACACAAGCATTCCAAAAGTATGCACACTTATGGATAAAAATCCAACATTCCCTCTAAGCTCCACAGTGATGTGAAAAGAAATTCTACTTCGTAAGTGAAAAAAGCTAGTAGCATTGAAGTTGTGAGCAAGTCTACATTTGACTATTGCACTAATTAATTTTTTTAGATTACTTCCATAACCTTGCAAAAATCTCAGAATAAATTCTTTTAAATTATATTTAAACTATATTTTAAGAATAATTTAAACATTATAAGAGAACACAGAATCAAGTCAAATTTCACCCACCCCTTTCCAATACATTGATAGACCTGTCCTCTGGAGGACAGGTCCTCCCCCCCCAACCCTTTCCACTATATTGGTGGACCTGGCCTCTGGAGAACAGGTCTATTCACCCAGTCCACTATATTGATAGACCTGGCCCTAGACCATTGCCTTGTGCTGAGCCTTAGAAAACATGCCAGCACTTGGGGGGGGGGGGACTCTTGCAGTCTACTATGTCATTTTTAGTTAAATATGACAACCAGCATTATAGGTCAAGTATAACAGAGGAGGAACAATCACTGTCAAAACCCTGCCTAATCTAACAAACTGGAAGTTGCTTAAATGTTATCAACCTGCCCAAACTACTTATTTATTCAAATATTTATATCCCACTTTCCCCCATGACTCAAGGCATCTTACAAATCGTACTGAAAATAGTGATATGCAAACACAATAATTTTTACAGCACCATTGTATAATATGGGGACCATTATAGTCAATAGCCCCATAGATTATAATGGAGAATTGATTTGGGGGTCTCTGGGTCTCTGGGGAACTGTTCTATTTAGGTAGAGGTACCAACTTCATGGCATACCTGCTGGTACCTCTCCTCAAAACCCCACAAGTTTCAAAAAAATTGGACCATAGGGTCCAATTCTAGAGGCCCCAGAAGGAGGTGCTCCCATCCTCCATTGTTACCAATGGAGAAAAAATGCCTTGTGAGCAGAAGCAGAAATCCCTGCACTGTCTCTTAAAATTTTGTGTCCCAGTGTCCCCTAGCACCGCTTATAGGGAACTATGTGTATGATTATTTATATGATTACGTATTGCCAGTAATCACAAAGTAGCTGGGAAAACTGTCAGTCATGATAATTGCTGGCAGCCATATCTCAGCATGTGTCTGATTAGGGACTGATTGCTCATATAGAAAATGTACCCTGTGGTTCTTATTTGAATATGGAGAGATGGCCTGTTGTATAGGTTTCCTTTTGGTATGCTCCTTACATAAATAAAAATGAAAAGGGCATTCAGCTAAATATTGCCATTTGAAGTCCATGTTACACTACTGATCTTTTCTCCTAAAAGTTTTGGATATTCCTGTGAGAGGCTTGCAACATACAGTTAACATATGGTTTACTCCTTACACCCAGATAAGCAGCAGGTGACAATGAAGACAAGACATGTGCACAATTGTTGTCTGGGTTTGTTTTTCACTTTGGAAAAAATTCAGTTCATTGTTCAATTCATTATTCAACCTACTCGTTTTACAGTATGATGCTTCCCTAGGATTAAACCTCACTGAAAATCCCTGAGTAGGATTCTGAATAGGTTTGATTAGCAAGCAGTCCTCTGATAGTGAATCATTATTTGTTTCCATTGTTTTCTAGAAACATGTTTCTCTTTGTGACTCCCCCTCATGAAATTAGCGTCAGATTTTTAGAGATTGTATCACAAAGTATTTCACTTATCCCAGTAGAAAAAAGTTTTTTCATGCCACTTATTCCATAAGGAAAACTATAAAAAGAAACTTCAGATTTTCATGCTATACATTTTGAGTGAATCCAGCCATGTCTTACAAAGCATTTCACCTTTCTTTTAAAAAAAATCATAGGATTTTTTTAAATTTTAGTGTTCCCCCAAATTTCCCAGTTTTTCCATTGGATCAACTGAAGCAGAAAAAAAAACCACTGGGTTCCCCACAAATCTTTCCAGTTTTTTTCCTGGGCCTTCACAAACATGATTGTGGGCATTTTAGTATGCTGTCTATAACGTAACTGAATATTACTTTTTTTACATTCATGTATCCCTGTATCCTAGCAGTGATAGAAGTGTCACCATAATTCTAAAGCAACACATTATTGCATAGTGCACAAAATGTCTCAATGAATCTGCTGATTAAAAGCTGTCGCTGATAAATTATGCTCAGTCCTGGCAAAAGCCCATTTACAACCATTTACATGCAGTGCAGAAGCTTGCATCAAGTGCTGATAGCAATGTACTGCTGACCCAAGTGGCAACTAAAGAAACTTAAATGAGAAATGTTTCTAGATGTGTTTAAAACATATCATAATCTTCTCTATAAGCCAATGCAAAAAGAAAGAACAAAGAAGTCCTCGATTAAACACACAGAATATGGATCTCTCGAGCAGTTAATCTTTTTATAAAGATTCTTATGGTACCAAAAAATCAAAAGAAAAAGAAATTCAATAGCTTCATGCAAAACTAGCTGAAATGAAAAAAGTAATCCATCTCTGAAATAGAGCCATAAACAAGAAAATCTGAATAAATTACTTAGATAAATTGGGACAATGTAAACATTTACACATATAAAGTGCATTTGAATATCAGAGGTCAGCAAGAAAAAGCTGGTATACTATTCACAAATTGGCAATTAACATTAAACTGTTCTTACTGCTGATGTTTGCTTTAGTTTAAAAATGCCTCTCATTTAACTTCAGGAGGAAGAGAAGATTGATTTGCATGTTGCAGTAATGTCAAGAGATGACAAAATTATCAGTGTAAAGAACTAATCCTGCTTTGTATTCTTTTCTCTCATATCCTGACTAAAGTAGTAATGAGTGAGTCTGAAGAGGGTTTAAGGCTTTTGAAGTAATGTCAATTGAAGTAATGTCATCCTATCAAACTGAACGGCGAGCTACAAGAATATGGAACAATTCACTTTTAAAATGAGAAATGTATATCCATAATGATGTGCTTTCTTTAAAACATGTGTAAATTGGGTATCTTCTTGTTCATGACAGAGAAAACACAAAGTATCCCAATTTAAAATGATTTCCAGAATATATTATGCAAATTAAGTAACTTTGATCTAATCATTCCTGTTTTATATGCATTTTTCTCTGGGTATGAGATTTGCTATTAGAAATCATCAAGGGTTCAAGTCAGTGTTAATATGTGGAAAATTCATGGGACCTCTTGAGAACAACAGCCTTTATGCTGTCATACTTTTGGTTTACTCACCATGATAACCTTTGGATCAGATTATTATAATATGGTGTTCATTGAGCTGCCTTTGAAATCTATTTAGGAGCATTATGTGGCTCAGAATACGGCTAAACAATGATTAGTGCAAACTACTGAGAATATACCTGATTCTATGAGAGCTGCATTAGTTTCTAGCCAGTTTTTAGGTGCAATTCAAAGTACTGCCACAATCCCAAATGTTGTCTCTGAATGTCTTAGGACACTAACTAACCCTACATCAACATAACACTGTGAACATTGGGGTCTGAGTGACTGTCCCTTTGTTTACATTATGGTTCTTGTTGTCTTGTTATCAGTAAGACTTGGCCATGGCTTTTATGGCTTTTTGCCTTTTAAAACCACTTTTAGGGGTATTTACCTGGTGTCCTGCCAAAATCAGCAGCCTATTTAAGGCTACTAGCCACCACTAGCAATTCTTTCATATCTCCAGATTGACTGGCTTCCTACTTTTGTGAGCATCCTGGACCAGCCCAGCTGGATTGAAGATGAGAAGGACCTTCTTTGGTGCTGGTAAATGCCAGATGCTATGCACCATCAAGACTAGCTGTGTCCATGAACACTGGAAGAAATTCTGGAGTGTGTTTCACAGACTGGTCATGACTCCTAAATGGTGTCCTCCACCCTATAGCAGTGGAATGACAGCTTCAATAGGGCCAGTTAGTAGATCTGGGTCCTCTTATCCAGGGCTTCTTTTTTTAAAAAAAAAAGGAGGTGCCACAACTCTCAAGAGGGAAATGAAGCTTTCAATCTGTATACTGAAAACTCATGAACTTTTAAACATTTTTTAAAGAATTTTGTCAAAGAGGTTCTGGAACTCTGTTCCGGTGCATTCCCCCAAGGAAAAAAAAGCCCTGCTCTTAGCATAGAGTTAAACTAGGAGGCTACTGTGCCACAAAGTCTTCCAGGAGTTAGGCTATCCTCTCTTCCCTCCTACCCTTTGTGCTAGTATCTGGGAAGGGTATGACTACCCCAAAATGTTGGGGACAGTGGCAAGGGGAGGGGTGGCCAAGGAAGGGCAACATTTCATGTGAGTGGCCTGCTCTATTCTACTGTAATGACAGTTCCATCCTCTGCCCAGTATGCCAAGGATCCCATACTGGGATATCACAGCAGGTTTCACGGACCCTACCTGCCAAACCCTGCCCAGGCTCCAACTGAGTTAACTGGTGAAGGTAGCTGACATATCAGCCAAGGAGGGGCCATGGCTCAGTGGTAGAGCATCAGCTTGTCATACAGAAGGTCCCAGGTCCATTCCATAGAATGTCCAGTTTAAAAAAAGGACCAGTTAGTAGTAGATGTGAAAGACCTCCACCTCAGACCCTAAAGAACAGCTGCCAATCTGAGCAGATAACAATGACCTTGATGGACTGATGGTCTGATACAGTGTAAGGCAGCTTCATGTATTCATGTGTATAAGATAGTCTGTGTGATGTTGGCTACTCCCTACCACTCCAAGGGAGGGCTGATGTTCTTTGTGGGTTTGCGTGCAGTATGGGCCACAGTTCCCCTCCTCAGATAGTTGATGTGGATTGTAGAGTTTGTGTTGTCGTCTAAAACTGTGGCTGTTGCTGGGTGTCAGGAATGGTGATGGATGGCTTCCCAGGGGTCAGTTGGAGCCAGAGTGCACAGGAGTGGCACCCCAGTAGTGAGGAGCCTGGGGGTCAGGCACATGACCAAGCCCCATCCCCTCCTCCCAGGAGCCCTCAGTCAGGCCACAAGGAGGCAGAAGAAGGAAGATAAGCTGCCTGCCCACCCCCTCCTCAGCTTTCTCGGGCCTGAGGTGTAGTGCCTCAGGAAAGGCCTGCCTGCCCCATCCTTGCCTAATTTAAGCAGGGTGCCTTTCACATTTCCATCCTGTCTAGATAAGCAAAGTTCTGTTTCTCCTGTCTATAGCTGAGATTTTCTTAAGCTCTAGGACATGATATCATAGCACTTCATTTACTGACTTTTCTTGCAGTATTCATTGTTCCTTGCTGGTTATTGGTGTTATCAGCTATTGGTGATTGCTTTTTAAAAAGAAAATATAGCACAACTGCAATGGCTGGGAAAGGAATTTATCTGTGACTCTCCCTTCCTTCACTGTATCCTCACAACAACTTATAAGCTATGTTATACTGAGATAAAGCGACTGGCCCAAGCTCACACAAAAATGTTCATGGTAAGGGAGATTGAACTCTAGACTTCCCTGGTTCTAGCCCAGCCGCACTGACTGTCTTGCAAATGGCTGGGGGTGGGGGTGGGCAAGTGGCTCTGTCTGCCACCCCACCCCTAGGCTGAAGACCACAACTCTAGATCATTGGGTTTTGTTTAGGCAAAAATTAGCGGATGTGATTTCATTGTTGTTCTGGATCCAGGCTTGTCAACATTATTTATTTAAAAATGGATAACCTGCTTTTCCTCTCTGAAAGTGACCTTGTTGTGGCTGACAAAAATAACACTAAATGGCAGTGATATAAAACCCACAGCCAACCATAACAGAGAGGAAGGCTGCCCCTCAGAAAAGGAACACTAAAAGCACCTCAGCCATCAATGCCAAGGAGAATAAAAATATATTGACCTGGTATCCTGGTATCCCCCCTCCCCCTCTTTACCTGACATGGGTGGTTTGTTTGCTTTCCCCCATGTGTGCCATCAGGTAGGCTTGCCAGCTTTGAGTTGGGAAATACCTGGAGATTTTTGGGGTGGAGACTGAGCAGTGGGTGTTGCCTTCTGACACACTTCTGATGATGTCAGGGCGTATGGCATACGCAAATAAATTATGCTAATGTGTTATGCTAATGAGCTCCTGCACCTCTTTTTCTACAAAATGACCCCTGTTAATGATAATCAATGTCCACAGTGCCATCAACTGGGACATACAAATTATATCTTCAGCTCAGAGGCAGGAGACTGTGGTAGCTGCACTGGGTTCCCTTCATGGATGATCAGCTTTGGAGGGCAGCCTCTATGGCATCGCATTGCTTTTTTTTTTTTGAAACAAAATTTTTATTGGGATACATTCAACATTTCCAATCACGTTACCAATACAATTTCAAAAAAGAAGATCCCCGTCCCAATCCCCCCATCCCCCCTAATAGGCTTCCAACACTGCTAATAACAAACAGAAAAATTATAAGGCAATCAAGCTTAGACTTAAGTACATCGACAAACCAGGTAACACATTTGAATTATATATAACCTCTACAATTTCAGCATATTGTATATAACAGCACATACAGTTCAAAATTCATTTCATTTCTCGTTCAATATCCATACGTATCCAAGTTATATATTTTCCCCTTCATTCTATATTCAGTTTCTAGATACAATTTCAATCCTTCCCAGTCTTTTAGGTATTGTTCTGCCATTTGTCCATTTAATTTCTTTGTCATTTTGTCCATTTCCGCTAAAAATAACAGTTTTCTCAACCAGTCATGTACATCTGGCACCTTCTCCATTTTCCAATGCTGAGCAAAGGCCATTCTCGCCGACGTAATCATGTACCATAACAATGTCCTTTTTTCTTGTGGAATTTTTTCCATTGTCAAACCGAGGAGAAGAAGTTCTGGCTTTCTCTCAATTGGGATTTTCAGTATTTTCTGCATCACACAATGTATATTAGACCAGTATGCTTTCACTTTATCACATGACCACCACATATGGTAAAAAGAACCCTCTACTTTTTTACATTTCCAGCATTTATTACTCAAGTTCTTATCCATACTAATATTGGCAATCTTTTTCGGTGTCATGTACCATCTATACATCATCTTATAACAATTTTCTTTTACATTGATACAGGTAGACATTTTAAAAGATCTTTTCCACAAAAATTCCCATGATTCCATAGAAATTTCTTTGTTCATGTTTATGGCCCACTTTATCATTTGTTCTTTAACAGTTTCATCCAAAGTATATACAGTCAACAAAGTTTTATACATTTTTGATATCATTTTCCGTTCTTTTTTCAACCATATATTTTCAATATCATCATTCATAGCTCTAAAACCAAACTCTTTACAGTCTTTTTTATAGATGTCCCTTATTTGACAATATTGTAACCAACCATACTCAAATTCTAATTCGTTATTTGGTTTTAAAACATATTTTTTCCCTTCTTTTTGCAACAATTCCTGATACTTCAACCAGTCATTACCTTTATATTCTGAAAACAGATGTATAACTGCAGCTGGAACAATCCACAGAGGCCTTTCATCCGAAATTGTATCCTTATACCTGATCCATGCATCAAACAGTGTCCTCCTTACATAATGATGCTTAAACATAGAGTCAGCTTTGTTTTTCCCATACCAAAGATAGGCATGCCAGCCAAATCTGCAATCGTGCCCCTCAAGAGCTAAAAGTTTTCTATTTTCCAAATTTACCCATTCAGATAACCAAGACATACATACTGCTTCATGATACAAACGCAAATTCGGGACTTGGAAGCCACCTCTGTCTTTAATATCATACATTATCTTCATTTTAATTCTTGGCTTCTTCCCTGCCCAGATAAACTTAAAGATTTCTCTTTGCCATTTTACCAACACTTTTCCATCTTTCACAATTGGTATTGTCTGAAACAGAAACATTAACCTGGGCAGTACATTCATTTTAATAACGGCAATTTTTCCAAGAAGAGATAACCTTAGTTTTTCCCATTTTTCTAAATCACTCTTTATCGAACCCCACAGTTTTTCATAATTATTCTTAAACAAATCTATATTTTTCATTGTAATTTCAACTCCCAAGTACTTAACCCTTTTAACCACTTCACATTCTGTCACATTTTGTAACATTTGTTGCTTTGTACCAATCATATTTTTACACAGTATCTTAGATTTATTTTTGTTGACATAAAACCCTGCAAGATCACCAAACTCTCTTACTTTTTCAAATACCTTAGGCATATTATTAACAGGATCTTCAACAATAAACATAATATCATCCGCAAATGCTCTTAATTTAAATGAAAAACCTCCAATATTCAGACCTTTTATATTATCATCATCTCTGACCGCTTGTAGCAAAATCTCCAAAATCCAGATAAATAACAATGGTGACAGGGGACAACCTTGTCTAGTACCTTTTCTTACCCGGAACATATCTGTTGATTCTGCATTGACAATCACCGAAGCTTTTTGTTCTTTATATATCGATTGAATCATTCTTGTAAATTCTACGCCCATCAAAGATTTCTCAAGCACTTTAAACATAAATTCCCAATTCAAATTATCAAAGGCCTTCTCTGCATCCAAAAATAAAAAAGCAACTTCTTTTTCAGGGTGTTTATCATAATACTCAATTGCGTCCAAAACAACCCTCATATTGTCTTTAATTTGTCTATTTGGTAAAAAACCAGCTTGATCTTCAACAATAGTATCTTTCAAAAACTTTTAAGGCGCTCTGCCAATATTTTTGCAAATATTTTATAATCGTTGTTCAATAATGAAATGGGCCGGTAGTTTTTAACATTTGTTAAATCTTGCATTTCTTTAGGGATTAAGGTGATTGCAGCTTCATTCCAGGAGTCTGGGATCTTTCCTGTCTTTCTAATTTCATTTAGAAGAATCTCCAACACCGGGACCAAATCTTCATGAAATTTTTTATAAAATTTAGCTGAAAAGCCATCCGGGCCTGGGACTTTAGAGATTTTTGCCTCAGCTATTGCTTTACTGATTTCGTCTTTAGTTATTGCAGCATTTAAAAATGTTTTCATTTCGAGGTTTGGTTGTATCAAGTTAGCTTTGGATAAGTAATCCAACATTTTTTGAGGATCCGCTTGCTTCAATTGAAAGAGAGTCGCGTAATATTTAAAAAAATCCCTTTTAATTCCTCCTGGGTCTAAAATCTCTTTATTTCCATCTTTCAAACAGGTGATTGTTTTATTCTCTCTTCTTTTCTTTAATTGCCATGCTAAATATTTGCCAGGTTTATTTGCACCTTCAAAGGATTTCTGTTGCAATTTTTTCAAGTTCCAAAATACTTCTTTGTTCAACCTTGCCTCATATTGCTCCCTTAGAATCCTCAATTCTCTCAAAATCTTCTTTTTACCAGGCCTTTTCTTAAGTTCTGTTTCTTTTTTCCGAATATTTTCCATAATTTCTTTGTCTATCTTCATTTGTTGGTTTTTTTCATTATTATTAATTGCAATCAGATGTCCTCTCATCACAGCCTTGTAGGCTTCCCATACCGTTTGCGTCTGTACACTTTTATTTAAGTTCAATTGAAAGTATGTTTGGGTTTCTGACCTTATTTTATCCACGATATTTTGCTTGTCCAGCAAATCTTCGTTAAGTCGCCATCGAAATTTTTTCCTCTTAACATACGTTGACCATTTTATCGGACTGTGGTCAGAAAGAATCCTAGGCAATATCTCAATTTTGCGTGTTTGCAAGATTAAATTCTCTGTCATCCACATCATATCTATCCTGGAAAAAGATTCGTGTCTTGATGAATAAAAAGAGTACTCTCTATCTCTGGGATGTTTGATTCTCCAAACGTCTGCCAAGTGTTCATGTTTAGTCAATTGGAAAAAGACTTTAGGAAGTTTGCCCATGGCCTCAATTCCTTTTTTTGATTTTCTATCAACAACATTGTCAACAGTACCATTAAAATCGCCCATTAAAATCGTTTGCTCATAGGTCAACTGTCGTAGTTGTTCCCACAGATCCTGAAAAAAGTTTTCTTTTGCCCCATTGGGAGCATAGAGATTAACAATTAATGTCTTTTTGTTCTGCAGCACAACTTCTACCGCCAAAAATTTCCCTTCATCGTCTTTAAAAATTTCTTTTGGTTCCAGCTCTTTTTTAATATATGTAACAACTCCTTTTTTTCTTTTGAGAGGAGATGAATAAAATTCCTCTCCTAATCTTTTTTGAATCAAAAATTTGGCATCTGATTTTTTAATATGTGTTTCTTGCAAACAAACAATATCACATTTCTGTTTTTCCAACCAGAGTCTAATATTTTTCCTTTTTTGGGGTGAATTCAGTCCATTAACATTCCATGAAATTATTTGACTCTCCATGTTGATTCTGTAATTATTTATCAGAGTCTTTAAAATTATCATTGATGAATCTGGTCATTTGGTCAACTGACTTGATGGTGACTCTCTTCTGCTTGAACGAAAAACTGACACCTTTAGGAATTTCCCATCTATATCTTATGCCCTCTGTTTTCAGCTTGTCAATCAGGTCTTTAAAAAGTCGTCTGTCCTGAAGCATCGCTCTGGGTAGTTCCTTTAGGACCATGATTTTCTTGTTGTCAATTATGAAGTCATCCTGAAATTGTTGCTTGAACAAATCCTCCTTCAGCTTCTTAGATATAAACTGGACAATTACATCTCTAGGTAATTTTTTCCTTTGCGCAATCGCAGAATTGACTCTGTATACCACATCAATCTGTGCCGCCACTCTCTCCTCTTCCATTTTCAAAAAGTCTGCAACAGCATCTACCATGACTGAATGGATGTCCTCATTCTTGTCTTCAGGGATCCCCCTGAATCTCATGTGGTTAATCATTGCATTATATTGGACCATCACATTCACTTTATCTGTTTCTAAAGTGACCTCAGCTATATTAGATGCTACTCCCTTCACCCTTACATCCATCTCATCTGCTCTTTTGGTCAGCGTCTGTATCTCTTTTGTAATTCCAGGCATTTCTTTTTTCAACTCTGTTACTTCTGTTATTACAGTCTTTTCCAGCTTCAGAATCGCGTCCATCACTCGTTTCTCCATAGCTTCCATCATGCCCTGTAGCTTTTTTTCCTCTTTCCCAGCCATTTTCGGGGAGGACCAGGTATTTGCCCTCTGTCGTTGCCACAGGTCGTAAGCCGTTGTTCAGAATTTTCCCTCCAACTCACTCTAAATCAAAGTCCTTCTTGTGCCCACCTAAATCGCACTAATTTCACTTTTTATATTAAGTCTTTCGTTTAAAATCAAAGAAAATTTTTCTGACCTTCCCAAAATGGCGGGCGCAATTTCTCTATGGTAAATGGTTCTTCCGGGTACTCACTTCCTGTCCGGCAATCTTAATGGTCCCCCTTGTTCCTGATTTCTTCCCTTCTTCCGGCCTCCTTGGTCTTCTCTAGGATGATTACTTGTCTGTTCTGAAGTCACTTCCTGTTTTGCCGATTTCTGCTGCAGCAGCTACAGTACTTTTCCACTGCAGTTCTCGTGGAGTTACTGTTAGTTTCTATTTTAAAGTCAATAATCTAACCGCAGGAATGATCAACAATTCGGCTTTTTGGCCTTTTTTGGCTGTTTAACTGCACTTTTTCCGCTCCAATGTTAGTACAACAGATACAGCACGATCATGCGCTTCATCGGATGTTGTTTATTTTCGGCCGAAACGCGTCTCCGGTGAGCAATTTTAAAAAGTTACCTTCAAAGTCCGTGTCTTGTTATAGCAGTGTTTCCTTGATATCAGTTTCCGTAGAATGTCTTGGAGGTCTGGGTCATGCGTTCTTATGTTGAGAATCCAACTCGGTGGGGTCTTGTAGAGATTTTCCGAAGTGCCTTCTCTGGGGGAGGGGATCAAGGCTGGTCGCGGCGCTCTTTAAAGCCCCGCTATCAGCCGATCTCAACTCCTCTCTCGGGCCAAGCTCTCTGCCAGTCACCCCCCTGCCTGGGGGATCTGCGGTGGGCTATTTGAAGCCCACCCTGTCGTCAAGACCCTCCGTTTGCTCTGGGAGCTCTAACGAGCAAGCCAGAACACCTTAGGACGCCATGAATCCCAGACCGGAAGCCATGGCATCGCATTGCTGATGAGCTCTCTCCCTTTCCCAAATGCCACCCTTCTAGGCTCTGTCCCCATATCTCCAGGCATTTTCCAACACAGATTGGCAGTTCTAGCTCAGAGTGCCAGCCACACCAGAGCCAATAGTTTTCACTTAAGGGAAAGGCCCACAACTACTCTCCTTGCCTATTCCAGCAGGAACTGTAGGGTTGCCAAGATTGGTAACTGGTGGGAGCTGGAGGGGGGCAGGGATATGGAAGGTGCATGTGCCATGATAGCAATCCCCAGCCATATCTGGAGGTCTGGCAGCCCTAAGGAATTACGATAGGCATTGTGCAATCAGAGAGGGAATAAAGAGAACACAGTTGCCTCCCCCACATAGGCTGGAGTGTAACTTGATTTGTAGGAACCATGCACTGCAGACAGCTGCAGAAACAGGTTCACACTTTCTTGTTTCCCTGAATGAGCAGCCACTAAGTAGCTAAAACTAACAACCTCTAGTTCTTTCCTGCCCTGTTACCATTGTTAGAAATAGTTCCGGGGAAGTGATCAGGGTTTTGAGACATCTGAAGCTTTTAGGGAAGCTCAACGTGAGTGTGCCTCTCTCAGAGACTGCCATCTGCAGGTGGAAATGATGCCTGGAGAGCTGAATGAAGTTTTTTTTTTTTTAACAAGATTTTTATTGGAATATATTCAACATTTTTAAACATAATTTCCAATTCAAGTTATGGATTATATCCCTTCCCCCCTAATAGGCTTCCAACACTGCTATTGCCAATAACAAAAAACAATAAAAGTAATCAAGTTTAAATTTATAACAATCTATAAACCAGGTAACTTATGTTTTATATAAAAAAATCTAACTTAATCTGACGTAACTTCATTTTCAATAAGAATCAAAGTTATACATTTTCCCTTTTATTTTATGTTCAGTTTCCATATAGATTTTCAGGTCTTCCCATTCTTTTAAGTATTGTTCTGCCATTTGTCCATTTAGTTTTTTAGTCATTTTGTCCATTTCAGCTAAAAATAGCAGTTTCCTTAACCAGTCCTGTACATCCGGTACTTAATCCGCTTTCCACTGTTGTGCAAAGGCCATTCTCGCCGACGTGATCATATACCATAATACTGTTCTTTTTTCTTGCTTAATTTTTTCCATTGTCAAACCTAAAAGAAGAAGTTCCGGACTTTTACTAATAGGGATTTTCAATATTTTCTGCATCTCACAATGAACATTTGACCAGTATACTTTTGCTTTCTCACATGTCCACCACATATGATTAAAAAACCCTCTATTTTTTTACATTTCCAACATCTGTTACTCAAGTTCTTATCCATACTTATATTAGCAATCTTTTTTGGTGTCATGTACCACCTATAAAGCATCTTAAAACAATTTTCTTTTACGTTAACACAAGTTGACATTTTTAGAGCTTTTCTCCACAAAAATTCTCAAGAATCCATTGAAATTTCCTTATTCATGTTTATGGCCCACTTTATCATTTGCTCTTTAACAGTTTCATCCAAAGTATATACAGTTAACAATATTTTATACAACTTAGAAAACACTTTTCTCCCTTTTTCCAACCAGATATCTTCAAACTCATTTTTAGCTCTAAAACCCACCTCTTTACAATCTTTTTTATAAATGTCTCGTATTTGTCCATATTGTAACCAACCATATTCAAATGTCAATTCATTGTTTGGTTTTAAAACAAATTTCTTCCCTTCTTTTTGAAGCAGCTCTTGGTACATCAACCAATCATTATCTTTATATTCTGAAAAAGGATGAATAACTGCAGCAGGCACAATCCATAGAGGTCTTTCATCAGGAATTGTATTCTTGTATCTGGTCCATGCTTCAAACAACGTTCTTCTTATATAATGATGCTTAAACATTGAATCCACCTTGTTTTTCCCATGCCAAAGGTAGGCATGCCAGCCAAATCTGCAATCGTGGCCCTCAAGGGCCAATAGTTTTCTATTTTCCAAATTAACCCAATCAGACAACCAAGACATACATACAGCTTCATGGTACAAATGCAAATTCGGGACTTGAAAACCACCTCTTTCTTTTGCATCATACATTATTTTCATTTTAATTCTTGGTTTCTTTCCTGCCCAGATAAATTTAAAAATTTCTCTTTGCCATTTCACTAGCACTTCCATGTCTTTCACAATTGGTATTGTCTGAAACAGAAACATTAACCTGGGCAGAACATTCATTTTGACAACGGCAATTCTTCCAAGAAGAGATAGTTTAAGTTTCTCCCATTTTTTCAAATCATGACTTATCGAAACCCACAGTTTTTCATAGTTATTCTTAAACAAATCAATATTTTTCATTGTAATATCAATTCCCAAATATGTAGTTTGTTTAACCACTTCACATTCTATCAGTTTTTGTAACAATTGTTGCCCTACAGTAGTCATATTTTTACGTAATATTTTCGATTTATTTTTATTTACATAGAACCCTGCGAGTTCACCAAACCCTTTTACTTTTTCTAGAACCAATGGCATAGTGTTAATAGGATCTTCAACAACCTCTAATGTTAAGACCTTTATATTTTTATCATCTCTGATCGCTTGCAGCAATATTTCCAAAATCCAGATAAATAATAGTGGCGATAAAGGACAGCCCTGTCTGGTACCTTTTCTGACATGGAATGGATCTCTAGAACCGGCACCAGGTCTTCTTGAAATTTCTTATAAAATTTGGCTGAAAATCCATCTGGTCCTGGAGCTTTGGAGATTTTTGCTTCCCATATTGCTTTGCTGATTTCTTCTTTAGTTATTGCAGCATTCAAGAATTCTTTTATTTTTTCACTTGGTTGCATCAAATTTACCTTTGATAAATAATCCTGAATTTTCTGTGGATCCACTTGTTTTTCCTCAAAAAGAGTAGCATAATATTTATAAAATTCTCTCTAGATTCCTCCTGGGTCTATAATTTCTCTGTTCCCTTCCTTCAGTTTAATTATTGTTTTATTTTCTCTTCTTTTCTTCAATTGCCATGCCAGGTACTTCCCTGGTTTGTTCGCTCCTTCAAAGGACTTTTGTTGCAATTTTTTCAAGTTCCAATAGACTTCTTTATTTAACCTCGCATCATATTGTTCCTTTAGAATGCTCAATTCTCTCACAATCTTCTTTTTGCCAGGTCTCTTCTTAAGCTCTGTTTCTTTCTTTTGAATATTTTCCAAAATTTCTTTATCCATTTTGTGTTGTTTCTTTCTTTCATTGTTATTAATTGCAATCAAATGTCCTCTCATCACAACCTTGTAGGCGTCCCTTACCGTCTGCGTCTGTACTTCTTTATTTAAATTTATTTGAAAATATATTTTGGTTTCTGTCCTTATCTTATCCAAGATGCTTTGTTTGTCCAGTAAATCTTCATTGAGTCTCCATCGATATTTCTTTTTCTTAGCATAAGGTGACCATTTTATTGGACTGTGATCGGGAATAGTTCTAGGTAATATTTCTATTTTGCATGTTTGTGCTATTAAATTGCCAGACATCCAAATCATATCAATTCTTGAAAAAGATTCATGTCTAAATGAATAAAAAGTATAATCTTTAGTCTTTGGGTTTTGTACTCTCCATGCATCTTCTAAGTGTTCATGCTTCACCAGTTGAAAAAATGTTTTCGGAAGTTTACCTAATACTTCATTTCTTTTTTTTATTTTCTATCAATTACATTGTTAACAGTGCCATTAAAATCTCCCAACAATATCATTTGTTCATAGGTTAACTGATGTAGTTCTTCCCATAAATCTTGAAAAAAAAATTCCTTGGCTCCGTTCGGGGCATAGAGATTTACAATTAAAGTCTTTTTGTTCTGGAGTGTGATTTCCACCGCCAAAAGTCTTCCTTCTTTGTCTTTAAAAATTTCTTTTGGTTCCAGCTCTTTTTTTACATAAGTAACAACTCCATTTTTCTTCTGCGAAGAGAGAGAATAAAACTCTTCTCCCAGTCTTTTTTGAATCAAAAATTTGGCATCAGTCTTTTTGATATGTATTTCTTGCAAACAAACAATATCACATTTTTGCTTTTCCAACCATAGTCTGATTTTTTTTCTTTTTTGGGGGGAGTTAAGTCCATTTACATTCCACGAAATAATTTGACTCTCCATATTGTTTTCATAATTATTTATCAGAGTCTTTAAAATTGTCTTTAATGAACTTGGTCATTTGTTCCACTGATCTGATGGTGACTCTCTTCTGCTTGAAGGTAAAACTCACACCCTTTGGAATTTCCCACCTGTATCTGATGCCCTCTGTTTTCAGTTTGTCAATCAATTCTTTAAAAACTCATCTATCCTGAAGAATTATTCTGGGTAATTCCTTCAATATCATTATTTTTTTTTGCCCAATCTTGAAGTCTTCCTGGAATTGTTGTTTAAACAAATCTTCTTTCATTCTTTTAGATATGAACTGGACAATCACATCCCTGGGTAGTTTCTTTTTTTGAGCAATCACAGAGTTGACTCTGTACACCAAATCAATGTATACCGCCACCTTCTCCTCTTCCATTTTTAAAAAACCTGCAACAGCTTCCACCATGACTGAGTGGATGTCTTCATTTTTGTCTTCAGGGATTCCCCTGAATCTCAAATGGTTCAGCATTCCATTATATTCTACCATTATGTTAGCCTTTAGAGCTTCTTTAGAGACATCAGTTACTCCAATTTCCACTCCTTGTACTCTCTCTTCCACATCAGTTGTTCTTTTGTTCAGCGTCTGTATTTCTGTTGTAATTCCAGCTAGATCTTTTTTCAAATCAGCTACTTCTTCAGCCACTTTACCTAGAGTTTTTTCCATTTTTTGCATAACATTCATCATCCGTTTTTCCATAGCCTCCATCATTCCCTGCAGTTTTTTCTCCTCTTTGGTAGTCATTTTAGGAGAGGACCAAGAGCTTGCCCTCTGTCTTTGCCAGAGGTCGTAGGCCGTTGTTCAAAATATTTATAAAACTTACATCAAATTAAAGCTCTTTAAGTGCCCAGTTAAATCGCTCTATTTTTGCTTTTTTTCGTTCAGGCGTTTAGCCGCAATTTAATTTAGAAGTTTTGACCTTCCCAAAATGGCGGGCACTATTTCTCTATAGTATGTGTCCATTTCCTGTTCTTTACTTCCTGTCCGGCTCCTTTGTTTGTCCCCTTGTCTTTTGGTTTCTTCCTGTTTTGACTGCCAGTCACTGCAAATTCCTTCTGTCCTCCTCGATTGTCTCTAGGAAGCGCTGTTTGTCTGGTCTGAAGTCATTTCCTGTTCTGGTGTTTTCTGTCACAGCTTAAATAACTTTCCACTTTGTTTCTCGTGGGATTTATTGTTAGTTTCTGTTTTAAAGTCAATATCCCAACTGCAGGAATGATCAACAATCCGGCTTTTTGGCTTTTTTTTTAGTCTTTAAATCACGTTTTTCGGAATCGGAGTTAATAAATCATATGCCGCACGGTCCTGTGCTTTATCGGATGTTGTTTATATTCGAAATCAACACGTCTCCGGTGAGCAATTTTAAAAAGTTGCCTTCAAAGTCAGTGTTTTGTCATAGCAGTGCTTCTTTGGTATCAGTTTCCGTAGAATGTCTCAGAGGTCAGGGTCATGCATTCTTATGTTGAGAATCCAACTCGGTGGGGTATTTTAGAGAAGTTCCGAAGTGCCCACTTGGGGGAGGGGATCAAGGCTGCTCGTGGTGCTCTTTAAAGCCCCGTTATCAGCCGATCTCAACTCCCTCTTGGGCCGATGCTCATTGCTGGTCACTCCCCTACCTGGGGAGATCTGCGGCAGGCTTAATAGCCCACCCTGTCATAAAGACCCTCTGTTTGCTCTGGAAGCGAAGCCAGAACACGTTAGAATGCCATGGATCCCAGACCGGAAGCTGAATGAGCAGATTTATATGGCATGAGGGGCTGTTGTATAGAGGGTATCTTCCCAAAGACTATCCAGATGGAACAGAGCCAGTAAAGCAGCTGGTCATATCACAAAAGTACTGAGAAGTCTTGAGGGTGGCCCATGACAATCTAACCTGTGATAGATTTTGAAGCCAAATCCAACTACCTTATCTGCTTGTTTCAGGTGTTAAAGAAAATCATATCCTTTATATCCCTTTGGGGCAGAAGCTGATGTTATGAGTTACTCAAAGAAAATGACTGGATCTTTGCTTACAGATATGTTGGGACTCAGGTACAGGAGATGAGTCCCACCATTATGGTTAACTCAGGGAGGAGATTAGGTTTCTTCATTTGCTGTGTTAGGTGTTGCCTGGAAATCCCTTTTGTCGTTGTCTCTTTGTTACAAACACTATCCATTCTTTATGTGACCAGAATCCGAATGATCTTAGCTAGTTGTGATGTTTCCCTTTAGGATGAACTTTCCTGTAAAAGGTACCTGAAAACCTCACTTTTCATATTGTTAGCATTTTACTTTCTAGGTTGTGAGTCTGAAGAAGGCTGCTTCTCCCTCTGATCTTTTGGTGTTTGTGCTCTGGTTTGAAAGCAACGTGGGGTGGGGGTCTCTACATGACCCTTATGCTATGTTATAGAACATCACAAGGTGCTAGAACACTATAGGGGTTCTGGAGAAACAGTGTGGACATCACTGCATGCCCTTCAGTGATTGGTGGGTTAAAACAGAGTTGCTGTGGGCTCCAGTGTAATTGCTCTGTTCTCTGTATCTTGGAACGGAGTCTTTTTTTGTACATCTTTCTCATTTCCTAAGTGAGAGTAAGAAAGTGACTAGCAACAGCATTAGTAATATGCTGGCACTTTGGGGTTTATGTTTGGGCTGCCCAGATAAGAGTTCTGGATACTTAAGAAATATCTTCACCCATACAAACCTTCCCGTATGCCAAGATATTTGGATGGCTATGATGATGACTACTTGGGAAATAAATAAATAGATCAAATATAGGTATTCTAGAGAACCTGCAAAATGTGAGTGTGTACAGTTCTCTCTAAGGATGCTTGTATGCTCATGGCAAGATAACACTGAGTGTTCTAGTTCTGCAGCAAAATGGGTGAGTGGAATAGCCTCTAAACTTTATTCCACTTATCTGTTCAATATACCTGTGCATTTGTTTTAAAATATTTGAGCCATAATTTATCTAGGACAAACTCTAGAGGTTGGATGAAGGGAATTATCATGGTGAAATAAATGTCCTTTTACAATTGAGAAGCCATTTCTATCCTTAGAATGTACTTCCATGTGAATAAAACTGTCTTCTCAACACCAGGTTGGCATCACCTAGAGAGTTGCTGTTGCATTAATATTGATCTATGTACCCACTTCATTAGTGGCAGGCAAGTCAAGTGTCTTCGTAATCTGAACTGTTAGATTCATTAGATTATTAACAACATGGCATAGCAGTCAACAAGAGTTTCTTTAAAGAGAGAATGGAATTTGAAACAATAGAGTTACAGAAACGGCATCAGCAGAAATATACAGAAGGAAAACTCTTAGACGGATCTGCAACAATCAGCACTAAATTTTATACTTTATTTTACCATTGTGCCTAGCTTATTAGAATTAGAGATAACACTGCTTAACGAGAGAACCAGAATTGAGTTCAATTATAGTTGAATTATAACTGCCATTTTGGCACTTCAAGTTCCAGAGACACCTCTGTGGGATTTATCTTAATTATGATATGAGTAAGCATTCATTATCACTTTATCTACAGTGCTCTTCATCATGTTTTAGGATACTGGGAGATGTTATTAACAGCATTAAATACATTTTATATTAAGAAGTGAATTCAAGAATTGATTTCAAGTATTTGTAGTATGGCTATTTGTGTGGACTGTTGGTGCAATGTATAAGTCAAGCTGAATTCCTTATATAGTATTATATAGCAGGTTTTGTTACTGGATCCTATCACATAAGGAAGTAAAGATTCACCATTGTACTGACATTTTATCGGCAGGCAATGTGCCTAATAAAACTATAGTCTATTCAAGAGTAAGATGATGACACATAGAACTATTAAACCTATATCATACTCTTTTATTTAACAAAATTTAATTGACAGATCACTAGCAATCAGTTTATTCTGACCTCACACTAACAAAGGGGCAAAGACTGCTTATTTTATAGATGTCCCCATATGGACTAATCTCTATATGTATTTCTCAAGTATGGGCAAATCTCTGGATATTTAAATCCATGGATTGGGCCCTCACTGAAAGAAAGGAGATTCTTCTCCAAATTTGGGGGATTAGCCAGATCTGCAGAAAAATCTTAAAACTTAAAAAAAGCACTGGGGATTTAATCTCCGCCCAAAAGAAAAATGTTATCTGGCATGTGCAGACAATGCTCTTATGGCTGTTAGTGTAGTCTCAGCAGTGATGGGGGGGCAGGGTCCATGGTGGGCCTGGTGGGGAGGCTGGGAGCAACAATGGGCTTTCTGACAGCAGCTGCAATTGTTGAGAGAGTTCAGGAGCTGCAGCAGGCCGAGCGCTGGAGGCCAGGAGCTGTGCTGTGCTTGCTGGCATTGATGGGGGTGGAGGTGAAAGCAGCACCGGGCTCGCATGCAGCAACTGCAAAGGTGGAGAGGTTTGGAGACCTGCAGCCAGCTTGGCAGTGATGGTCAGAAGTCATGCCAGCTCCCCAGCATTGATGGGGGGGAGGATGGGAGGCGCACTGAGCTCACTGGCAGCAGCTGTGAGGGTGGAGAAGACCAGGAGCAATGCAGGCTCAGCCAACATCAAGGTTAGAGGGGTGGCAATGTGGGAGGTCTTGTGATGGAGGCTGGAAGTTGTACTGAGCTTGTCTGCAGCTGCAACTGGTTGGGCAGCAGTCACAATATGTGCAGGGGAAATCGCTCTCCTTCCTAGCTTTAACCCCCATTGTCACTACCAACTCCTGCTTTTAAAAGTTGATAGACCATGGGGGGGCAGGGGTAGGAGCCACAATACTTGCTGAGGGGTCCTTTCCAACTCTCAGCTTTAATTTAAATTTAATTTAAAGCAGGAGCTCTGATGGAGAGCTGGCGGTGATGACAGGAAGGGGTTAAAGCTAGGATAGGGAAGGGATTCCCCGCAAATATCATGGCTCCTCCCATCTGTCAGCTTTAATACAAATTCAACTGGCAGTGACAATGGGGAGGGGTTAAAGCTAGGAAAGGGAAGGGATCCCCCCATGAACATCATGACTCACCACTTGTACAGCCCTATTTATCTCCTCCAGTTTTCTACATATACATCATACATGAAAGCAGTATGTCAGAGCAATCAAGGAAACTGGAGGTCTGGGAGGAGGAGGAGGGAACAGCGCGGTGCTGTGGACGTGTTTCAGGCAAGCTCCTGAAACCTCTGGCTTCATCAATCAACTGCAGGAGTCTTTGGGCACTCCGAGACCCCACTCTCCCCTCAGGGAAGAGCGGGGAGAGCAAGAGGCTTGATTCAGGTCCCCCACAGCCACAGCCATGGGTGGGTGAGAGTCCTGGATCGCCCCAACCCTGGGATCGGGAAGAAAGCCCATGGCTATGGGCTACTAGATGTCGCTACCCAGCGAGGGGGGGTGTTAGAAATCCTGCCTGTATGAGTGCCCCGATACCATGAGTAACTTTCCATTTGCAACTAAAAAGAAGTCTATTTCCTTCACAAAGGCGTAACCCATCAGCTAAGCCTTAAAACTAAACAAACGCTGAGGTGGGAGGTTCCCCCCCCCAACTCTTTACAATAGCAGCAAGCAAAAGAGACTTTAAGCATCATAAATCTGAGCAAAGGGTGGCCGTTTGAAGATCCAAAGCCTGACTTGGGAAGTATGACTTCCACGTACACAATTTTTTGGGTTACAGAAGATAGAGATTTCTGTGTTCCCAATTTTTAATTTGCCATAATGGGAGATATGTGGATCTATTTTGTTTTTATTTTTTCTCTTCATTGTCAGATATAATGGAGGATTGGAAAATGTGCAGAGTGAGTTTATACTTTAACTTTATGGTGCCTGTAATTTCAAATTATTTCTAAAATACTACTCATCCAGAGGTACTACTCATCCAGAAATAAATATTAAATAACATTAAAGTATCCCAGAAATCAGGAGAGATAGCTGTTTAAAGAGATTGGACTGTCTCTCCTTCATTCTCTTCACACAGCCTCATTGGTACTTGCCTTACAAGGAGAGAAGAGGTGTTTGGGCGATTGTCTTTGTGTAATATTGCTGTGGTTTTGTGTAAGAACTGAAGTCAGCATTTGTTTATGCTAACAAGTACACTGTGTTCCAAAACAAATTTGAGAAAAAAGTAAGCTTTGAGAAGGGCGAGGGAAAAGGCTGAGACTGTTCACTTTTTTCCTTTGATGTTTTCTCATACTATTAGTAATAGGGTAATTCTCTTTGGGAGTACTTTCCCCCCCCCTGTCCGCAGGCTAAACTGTTGAAGATACAGAAAAATCAAGAACAAGATGTCATCGTCTCACAAACTGCCCAAAATACCAGGAAGTTCACCTGGGACCTCCAAAACAGTGGGTGCTGTTGCTTCAACCATGCAACCAAAGGAAATGCAAGCCCTTATACAAGAAACCATCAAAGGTTCCATCTCCCAAGCTATGGATCCAATTAAAGAAGCTATGAAAGAAATGACACAACAATTGGTGATCCAGATGCAAGGCTTACAGAAGCAAATATCAGATAATACACAAAAATTAATAGAATGAAACAAAAACAACCAAAAGGGTAGATGTCAGAACGAAAGAAATGGAAAATAAACTTCAAGCAATGGACTTCAAACAAACACAGCTGGAACAAGACTTGATCAGACTCCAGGTGGATAAAGCATCTTTTATTTTAAGATTTCAAAACAATCCAGAGGAATGAGGTGAAGACATCAGGAAGAAAATGGCTATAAGCTTGGCAGAATTTATGGAAGTAGAAGATCCAGAAAAAATACTAGAAGAACTGGATGTGGTCTACAGAATGAACTCTACGTTTGCTAGAAATAATCAACTGCCCAGAGAAGTACATGTGAGATTCCATAAAAGAATCTACAGGATGCAGTTCTGAAGACTGTAAACAAAAAGCCACTGGTGTTAGATAACAATGAAATAAAAGTTTGACAATGTCAATTGGAAATTTTTGAAAGAACTGTTAAAATATGCATAGGCCGGAGGAGAATTCTATAAAATGATTGAAGCAATTTATATGAAACAACAGGCTAAGATCCTAATTAACAGTGATTTAACACAAAAAATTGAAATTCAAAAAGGGATGAGACAAGGATGTCCACTTTCACCACTGTTATTCATTTTTGGGCTGGAAATTTTAAACGATGTAATTAGAACAGATGAACTAATTAGAGGACTCAAAATAAGAGGAGAGCAATTTAAACTTCTAGCCTTTGCAGACAATCTGGCCTTTATTTTGGAAGAACCTTTAGAATCAATAGAAATTTTGCAGAAGAGACTACAGGATTACGGAGATATGGCTGGACTTAAAATAAATAAAAATAAGACAAAGATATATGTTTGTGGTGTTATATACCATCTGTAAAACATCTTATAGATATTTTCTTTATAAGCAATAGGTTATGACAAAAAATATGACAGAGCTTCAATCAAGACAGCTGCAGGACATATCAGGTCTGGAAGCCTGAAAGAAAATTAAATACCTGGGAATAAACTTAACGAATAAATGTAGCTCTTTGATTGAAAACAATTACATTGAATTATTGAACATAATAAAACAGGATCTCAACAAGTGGAAGAATCTCCAAATATCTTTTATGGGTAGAATAGCTACTATCAAAATGAACATTTTGCCAAAATTGATGTTTTTATTCCAAATGATACCAGTTCTACAAAACCTAAACTTTTTTAAAGAGGTGGATAAAATGTTGAAACAATTCATTTGGCAGGGGAAAAGACCAAGAATAAAGCTTAAAGCTTTACAAGACTTGAAAGAAACAGTGGGTTTACGCCTTCCAGACTGCATTCTGTACTACAGCGTAGCAGCATTAGTATGGATCAAAGACTGGATTACACTAGAAAACCAAAGACTGCTTAAACTAGAAGGACATGATTTACAACTGGGCTGGCATGCCTTTCTATGGTACAGGAAATCAGACACCCATAAGTACTTTAAACAACACTGGATAAGGGCTTCTCTCCTAAAAGTCTGGGAACCAATTAAAAAAAAATTCTATGTTAAAATATCGAAATTGGTTGCCCCTTAGAAGCTTTTACAAACCTGAAGATGCTAGGGGAAGAACCAGTGAAAAGATGTGAAGATTTATTGGATCCTAATTTTAATCTGAAACTCCCACCAGAATTGAATTGGTGGCAAAAAGTGCAGATTGAATCAAGATACACTAACGATAAAGTGGTGGGCCTTCATGAGGAATGGTTGGAAATAGATAAACTAATACTTTCTGTTGAACAGAATTTTAGAAAGAAAATGTATGTGTTGTTAGATTATAAAATGCATGACGAAATGGTTAAAAATATTATGATACAATGGGTGCAAAATGTGGGCCATGCTATTCAGCTAGACCAATGGTCTAAACTTTGGGGGGGAAATATTAAGATCACAAAATCTATTGCTTATAAAGAAAATATCTATAAGATGTTTTACAGATGGTATATAACACCACAAAAATTAGCCAAATTTGACCCAAAATACTCAGATAAATGTTGGAAATGTGAAAGCAAAACAGGAGAGCCAGTTTGGTGTAGTGGTTAAGTGTGCGGACTCTTATCTGGGAGAACCGGGTTTGATTCCCCACTCCTCCACTTGCACCTGCTGATGTGACCTTGGGTCAGTCACAAGCTCTGGCACAGTTTGTGTTAGAGTTCTCTCAGCCCCACCTACCTCACAGGGTGTCTGTTGTGGGGAGGGGAAGGGAAAGGAGTTTGTAAGCCGCTCTGAAACGCCTTTGGGCAGTGAAGGGCGGGGTATAAATCCAATCTCTTCTTCTTCATCATCATTTTATCATATGTGGTGGCTATGTGATAGAGCTAAGAAATACTGGAAATGGATGCCTGAAACTTTACAGAGCATACTGAAATGTACAGTACTGTTTACCCCAGAGGTGTTATTGTTGAACATTTTACCAGAGAACTTTAGAAGAGAGGATATTTACCTCATAATGTATATAACTACATCAGATAGAATACTAATTGCAAAATACTGGAGGAGTCAAGATACACCAAATAAAGAAGAATTTGTTAATAAAATACTAGAAGCAGCAGAGATGGACAAACTCACTTTAATTTTGAAGAACTGCACCGAAGAGACATTTGAAAATATATGGTCAAGATTTTACAGATGGTATGAGAACTATATATTCACTATGTCAAGCTAAGGTATATAAGCAAGATCAAGAAAAGGCATAGACTAAGATGAAACTATTCTATGTTTTTAATATTGCAGAAAAGTAATGTTTATTTCAAGGTTGTATACTAAATTGTTAGGTTCTCAGCGACAAAATGTTTCTATAAGCAAAGTACCCCCAGTTTTATGTTTTTCTATATGTTTTAGTTGAAGTTTTGTTTGTATTATAGAAAATAAAAAAATATATAATAAAAAAAGGAAATGGGAGGTATGTCTATGCCTCTGTTAAACACTGGGTTCCATGGATGGTCTGACCCCAAGCATAGTGATCAGCTCTGGTTTATTAGTGATTTCAGGAACAAGACTGAAACCCCAGGGCAACAGCCATGTTTAAATAGCATGCAAAATCCACACCCAAACACACCCAACTCCCAACGTTAGGCTATTTCCATAACATTAGTTTCTCATTGGTCGCCTCCAGAGTCCTGGTGGGCTATTGTTCTAGAGCTCTAAGCTCAGTCGGTGTCTGGTACCCAGTCCTGGAATATTCCAGCCCTAATACATAATACCCATCCACCTAAGTTCCAAAGCACCTTAACATACATAGTCCTCAACTAATAAATATCTATCTACATAGTCCTCAAGGTACACTGGCCTTGATGTGGCATGCCTTTCCCGCTGAGAGCGTTTTTGCTCAGATGGTGTTGGTGAGGTCACAGGGGCCTTGTCTGGGGTCTCAGCAGTGGTGCTAGGCAAGGATGGCATGTCAGAAGCAGAGTCCCGGGGCTCTGGTACTGTCTGTATGGGTGTGGGTGACTCAGCATGGTCAGAACAGTCCCTGGCATGCAGCATGTCCCCTTCCCCGCTGCGCTCTGGTGGAAGTGGTAGTGGTTCCGGGCAGCTGGCCTCTGCGGCGGCTGGTGCTGGTTCAGCTACCTCCGGCAGGGGATGGCGGCCAAGCTCGTTGATGTCCCGGCACAGGAGGAGGCCAGTGTCTCTGATGACCTTGGCAGGAACCCAGGCAGGGCTGCTGGAGAAGTTCCGTGCATAGATGGGGTCGCCTGGGATAAATCCTCTGGGCGCTTCCTGGCTCTCTGGTGACAGGCATAAGAACATAAGAACATAAGAGAAGTCAATGTTGGATCAGCCCAATTGCCCATCCAGTCCAACACTCTGTCATACAGTGACCAAAAATACCAGGTGCCATCAGGAGGTCCAGCAGTGGGGCCAGGACACTAGAAGCCCTCGCACTGTTGACCCCCAAGCACCAAGAATACAGTGCATTTCTTGTCCCAGACTGAGAGTTCCTATCTATACCTTGTGGCTAATAGCCACTGATGGACCTCTGCTCCATATGTTTATCTAGTTCCCTCTTGAAGCTGCCCTTGCTTGTAGCCACTGCCACCTCCTGTGGCAGTGAATTCCATGTGTTAATCACTCTTTGCGTGAAGAAATATTTCCTTTTATCTGTTCTAACCTGACTGCTCAGCAATTTCATTGAGTGCCTATGAGTTCTTGTGTTGTGAGAAAGGGAGAAAAGTACTTCTTTCTCTACCTGCTTTATCCCATGCATAATCTTATAAACCTCGATCATGTCACCCCTCAGGTGTCATTTCTCCAAGCTAAAGATCCCCAAGCATTTTAACCTTTCTTCATAGGGACAGTGTTCCAACCCTTTTATCATTCTAGTTACCCTTTTCTGCACTTTTTCCAGTGCTATAATATCCTATTTGAGGTGTGGTGATGCTCTGGGGCTCGGTCCAGGTGCAGTCTGTCCAGCTGAGTAGTTAGGCATCTACCCATGAGGAGCTCAGCAGGGCTGCAGCTGGTGGCTACACCCGGGGTCACCCAGTGGTCATAAAGGAATGCTGCAGGCCTATGGTCCCAGTCCCCGTGGATGACCAACTGGAGGGACTCCTTCCTGGTCTGCACCATCCTCTCTACTTGCCCATTGGTGGCCGGGTGAAAGGGAGCAGAGTGGATGTGCCATATTAGGTAGTGGCCCAAGAACTCCTGGCACTCCCCTGAAGTGAAGGCAGTCCCGTTGTCTGCCACGACTGTGTTGGGTAGGCTGTGCCTGCTGAAGATTCGACTGAGGTCCTGGATTGCCGCTCTGGAGGTGGAGGCCACCAGCATGACCTGTAGGAGTCCACCAAAATAAAGTATATTTGTACTTGGAAGGGGCTGGCAAAGTCCAACTGCACCTGGGACCAAGGGTTGCAGGTGGACTCCCAATGCTGCATGGGAGCATGTGGCAGTTCTGGCTGGGTCTCTTGGCAGGCCTTGCAGCCTCTATTTTGCTGTCCATTCCTGGCTACCACACATAGCTCCAGGCAAGTGCCTTTATTTGCACAATTCTGGGGTGCGTCTCATGCAGGGCTGCCAATACTCACTGGCACAGGGACAGAGGAACCAATACCCAACTGCCCCATGGTAGGCACCCCTCGTGAGCCGAGAGCTCATCCCGGTGGGATGAGAAGGTTGCAAAGTCCAGGCCAGCCCCTCCCCACCCAGTCCAGAATGCAGGAGAGGATCCGGTTCTTCACAGTGTGGCGGGAAAAGTCCACAACTTGCAGATGGCAGTTGGGAAGTTCCTCCAAGAGCAAGATCTGGTGTGCAGGAGCTGGGTCTGGATTGATGGAGTGGAGCAGTAACTGGCTGAGGTCATTGGCATGCCCCATCACCTTCCCAGGATGGTGGAGAAGGGAGTACTGGTATCCTGCAAGGAATATGAACCAATGAAGAACCCGCAGTGAGAGCATCTGGGAGGTTTGGTGATCTGGGGCAAGAAGTCCCAGCAGATGCTTGTGGTTTGTCGCAACGATGAATGGCTGCCCAAAGTGGTAGTTGTGGAATTTCTTGACCCCCACAATGATGGCCAATGCCTCCTTATCGATTTGCACATAGTTGTGCTCAGCTGAAGACAGGGTGCAGGAGTAATATACCATGGGGACTTCCCTGCTGTCTGGCAGCTGGTGGCCAAGAACTGCGCCAACCCCATATGGAGAAGCATTGCAAGTGAGCACAACAGGCAGCTTTTTGTTGAAATGGGCCAGGACTGTATTGGAGGTGAGCAGCTCCTTCATGGCCCTGAATGCAGTGGCTTGCCATCAGCCACCGACCCATGGGTCCTTCTTGTCAAGGAAGTTGTGCAGCAACTCTGCCAGAGCAGCTTTATGGGGCAAGAAGGAATGGCAAAATTTCAGGAGCCTCAAGAAAGCCTGTAGCTCCTGCTTGGAAGTGGGTGCGGGGGCACTGATGATGGCACGATCCTTGTCTGGGGCAGGATGCAAGCCTACAACATCTACAGAGAACCCCAGGAACTCAACCCAAGGGACACCCAGGAGATACTTCTCCCGCTTCACCTTTAGGCTGGCCGGCTGGAACCACTGCAGGATGGCGCAAAACTGGCTGACGAATTCCCCCTCTATGGGGGCAGCAATTAGAACATCATCAAAGAAAGGCTGGACCCCGGGGATTCCTTTAAGAAGAGAGTCCATGAGATTTTGGAAGTTTCCCGGGGCCACACTGACACCAAACTGTAGCCACAGCACCTTGAATGCACCCCTGTGCATGATGATGGTCTGGGGCTCAGCGGTCACATCATCCACTGGGAGCTGTTGGTAGGCCTGGGCCAAGTCTAACTTTTCAAAAATCTTGGCACTCTCCAAGGAGGCCAAGATGTGGCTGACTACTGGGACCGGGTAGGCATCCGCACAGATGTGGATGTCCCCATTGTGCTTAACGGCCCTGGCAATTGGGGTTTCCCAAAGGGCATGTGAGACTGGTTCCAAAACCCCTTGGTCCACCAAATGATCCAGCTCCTCATCAGTTTTAGGCTTCAGTGTGAATGGGATGCACTGGGCCTTCAGCCGTATGGGCCACACTTCTGGGTTGAGCTGGAGGAAGATTTGGGGGGGTATGGTGTAGTGACCTAGTGTCCCATCAAAGATGGCCGGGAACTCATCGCACACATGCTGAAAGTCTTCTCAGGCAATTTGGTGTACACCTGTGACTCGAAACCCCAAGGGCATGAACCATGCTAGTCCCAGTAAACTTATGTGACTGCCTCCCACTATCAGCAAGTCCAAGAGCCCTTCAAAATTCTGGTACTGCACCCAAAACTTTCCCACCCCTTTCACAGCCACTTAGTTCTGTTGGAAGTCCCATAGGGTGAAACCAGTTGGACTAAGGTGAGGGCCCCCATTCAGGCAGAGTTTACAGAGGGTGTCCTCTGAGATTATGGAAATGGAGGACCCTGTGTCTAGCTCCATCGTGCTAGGTGCTCCTGCAATTAAAACAGTCACTTCAATTTTATCTAGGGTGTCCTGGGGCAAGTGAAGTACCTGGTGCAGCTGGACAGAGGTGGTGCGCAGTTCCGTGGCATATGCAGACTCCAGATGGGCAGACTGTCACCTCCGGGTCCCCTTGGAATGGCAGGCACAGGTGATATGGCCAACCTTTCTACAGCTTCAACATGTGGCATCTTGGAAACAGCAGGATCTCTGCTCATGGGGCTCCCCGCAACTGGCACAGGGTGTCAAGGTGGCAGGTTCACCAGCACAAGCTGTAGTGGACATGTGAGTGCTGTGGCAGGCTGGGTGATGCATCCACAGAACCTCCTCACTGTCAGACACATTGGAGGCTGAGAAAACGGCAGCCTGGTGCACTGTGGCGGCATGGCGGTCCATCTTCTGGTTGCCAACCTCCCGGGACTTCTTGAATGCTGCAGCCTCCTGGATCACCTTTTGGAGGTTTGTGTCCTCTTGGCCAATGAGCTTGTGATGGAGCTTCTCGTCCCGGAGCCCAAACATGAAATGGTCGAGGAGGGCTTCTTTGATGTTCTGGAACTCACATTGAAGAGCCAGTTGGCGCAGGGCAGTGACACAGTCAGAGGCTGATTCGTTGGGCCTCTGATTCCTCTTGAAGAAATCGAGGTGGAAGCCAGTTGGATGGGCTGGGGCATGAAGTGGTTGGTGAGTGGCATGATGAGACCATTGAAAGTGGTGAGTTGCAATGTGGTCAGTGCAATAAGGCCCTGGGCTAGCTCTGGGGTAGTGATTCCACAAGAGCTAAGCAGCAGTGCTTTCTTCTTGGCAGCGCCCTTGATTCCCTGGAACTCCACAAAGTATTTCAGGTGTTCCACCCAGGCCTCCCATTGCTCTGGGTGAATGGGGTCAAACTCTGGAAGTAGTCCTGGAGCGGAAGCCATGGTCCCAGTTGTGGTGTGATGTACGTGGCACTGGAGCTTGGTGTAGGTGCGGTGCAGATGGGTACTATGCTCGCTCAACAGGATCCCATCCTCATCGCCAGTGTTAAATACTGGGTGCCATGGATGGTCTGACCCCAAGCATAGTGATCAGCTCTGCTTTATTAGTGATTTCAGGAACAAGACTGAAACCCCAGGGCAACAGCCATGTTTAAATAGCATGCAAAATCCACACCCAAACACACCCAACTCCCAACGATAGGCTATTTACATAACAATAGTTTCTCAGTGGTCATCTCCTGAGTCCTGGTGGGCTATTGTTCTAGAGCTCCAAGCTCAGCCAGTGTCTGGTACCCAGTCCTGGAATATTCCAGGCCTAAAACATAACAGCCTCCCAGATTCTCATCCTGCTCTCCCTCTATGCATGTGATCAAATAATTTGCATAAGACTGGCATCCTCAGAGGTATGACACAGAAAGATATAGTACTCTCTGTGTCAAGGTGAAAGACCTTTGTGGAGTTCCAGGGAATCAAGGGCGCTGCCAAGAAGAAGGCACTACTGCTCAGCTCTTGTGGAATCACCATCCTGGAGCTAGCCCAGGGCAGAGAGTACTCCATCTTTCTGTGTTATACCTCTGAGGATGCCAGTCACAGCTGCTGGCAAAATGTCAGGTCCTACAATGCCAAGACCATGGCCACACAACCCAGAAAATCTACAGCAACCATTGAAGGAAGGTCTGGTTTCAGGTTTGGAGGTTCAGTCTTTCCCATGGTCTTATCACTATTTCTGTCAGGGGAGAACAGTTAAAACGGTCTACCCACAGAGGCTGATGGATTCCAAACAAATGCTCAATTGAGGCTGTGGTGGGAACTTGTAACATGCAGCTCCTAGAAGCTACTGACAAAGTTGCCCCCGTTGCCCTCTTCATTCTTGGGGCGGAACCTAGCCCCATGGTTTACTAGAGAGCTGAGTGACCTGAAAAGGGTAAAGAAATGTCAAAAGTAATTCTTGCAGAAAACTTGTACTGAATCCAACAGAGCATGCTGTGGAGCTCACTGGAAGACCTATGAAGTAGTGACAAAGAAATTTTACTTCTCTGCTACCATTGCATCAGCTTGTTCAATTGTTTAAGGTATCTCAACAACTGCTGACTCCTAAATCTGAACCTTTATTATCACACTCTGGCCCCTCTCTGCCTCATTTTATTCTACAATAACACATGAAGCCCCCTTCAAGTGAGGAAGGCCACCAGTCTATAAAAGTCAGAGTTCTCTCTACTCTGACTGGGAAACACACTTGGTGGCATTCTATGTAGTGACATCCATGTCATTTAACCATCTCTGGCCCCGGTCATACGGGCCAGAAAACGCGGGGGGGGGAGGCGTGGCAGTTTGCCCCGGAGCAAAATAAGGCGTGGTAGCCCGATCACACGGGCCACCAGGTTGCCACGCTCCGGCGCTGAGCGCCAATCACACAGCACTGCTACAGCGCGGCAAAAAGCAGTGCAGCAGAGCAGCAAGCATGTGCCGTTGGGGGGGGCGGGCCACTGTCAGTGCCTTGTGTATGCGCATGCCTCATTCGGTGTGCATCCCATGGAAACTTACAACAGGACATGGGCCGGCATCAGAAGCCGCGGGATACTGGTGCTCCCGTGATCAGATGCCGGCCTTTGCCCCGGGGTTTCTGGAAACTAGTACTTCGACCCTAGTAGTTTTTTACTCCGCATTTTCCACAGGAAGCCGCGGGTTGGCCACGGCAGTGCTACGCCTCCCAGATGTGCTGGTATGATCACGCACAGAAAGTCCGCAGGGCTACTGTGCCTTCAGTGGGGCAAATGCTCCGTGTGAACAGGGCCTCTGTACCTCCCATATTGATGTCCTTTATTTTTATGGAAGTGGCTGATTTTAAAAACTGTTTTGTAATTTTTTTATAAAAGCTTGTTTCTCAAAGAAAGGAAGGGGAATAAAAAGAAACAAAGGAAAGCCCAGGAAAGGAAGAAAGATAGGGAGAGGGGGGTAAAAATAAGGAAAGCCTGAAGGAGGAATGAAATCACACATAAACTAAAGAAAAGCCAGATGCTTACCAGCACTTGTAATCCTTCTCTGGTTGCAGCTGCTTTTGCAGCAATGGAAAACCCTTTCTTTTGAATTTGGAGAGTAAGTAGAACACATGAAACTGCCTTATACTGAACCAGACCCTTGGTCCATCAGAATCAATATAGTCTACTCAGACTGGCAGCAGTTTTTCAGGGTCTCAGGCAGAGATCTATCACATCACCTACTGCTTCATCCTTTCAACTGGAGATGGTGGAGATTGAACCTGGGATCTTCTGCAAGCAAAGCAGAGGCTCTACCACTGAATTATGGCCCCTCCCAAGCCCTGCCTTACAATTGCCATGCCCACTTTCTGAAAAGCTCTTCCAGTATCAGGGAAAGTAATGGCAGATGTCATGTCATTCATGGGCACCACATTGGGGAACCCTGAAACATGTCTGTCTCCAAATGCTCCTGAGTACAAAAAACCCTGTATTCTCTCAAGATTAAAGACAGTTTAACAGTTAAAATAGAGTGAGGACGGGATGGGGAGAGGGAGAGGGAGATGGTGATTGTGTGACTGTAGAGAGACAGTGGGCAGAGTCAGGGCAGCTGCTGAAGTCTCTGGTAGATGAACAGAGTAATGTTCTTCTCCCTTCCTCTAACCACTGGGCTATGGAATTAAGGTGGCATTTCAAAACCTCCAGGTTCAATTTGAAAGCTCAATAAAGCAAATATTAAGATGTTAAAACCATTGTGCCACAGAAGAAATAAAGTGTAGTTTAATTTAAAACTTTAACATTTCACATTTTAAGAAATCTACCATGTGGAATATATTTCTAGGCATTTGTGTTTATTTGCACAGTGTGGCAGTGAGTAACCACAGCGTTTTGAAATTCTGCTCACACTTCATTTAATACACTCAGCATATGAAAGATCTGAGCTTGAAACCTAATTACAGAGTACCATAAGGTAATTGCAAAGGAAGAATTCCTCCAACATATCTCCTTGTTATGCCTTCTGCAGGATAATTCATCACTAGGCATAAGTGACAGGTTTTGCCATATTGTCAGAACAAAAATAGTTTTAATTTTAAAATAGTGCTTGTGTATTGTGCTTGAAATAGTAACTCAGATGGAGTAATTTCCTTGTAAGAGGTCTGTAGCTGTGATAAATATTCTGAGGTTTGTATAGATCAGTGATTGAAAATGAGTAAACAGCTGGAGTAAACAGCTTTTCTGATGTTGATATGTTAAATTGATCCTATCCATTAAACTGTGTGGCATAAATTAAATTTAAGCAAACATAACATCTACGCTGTTCTAAATGAATAAGCTGTAAGTTGTCGCTCTAAGATAGGAGTTTGTTAATTATGTTCAATGAAGTATCTCCAGACCAAGTATTAGCATTGTGGTAACCAGCCAGGTGCAGCAATAGAGTACAAAATGTTTTTATATCAGTAAGTACATAAATCAGTTTTCAGATGTCCTCTGCTCTCTATAAACTGGTACATCTCTTTAAACTGATACATCCAAGTAGGCTGGTAATGACAAAAGATTAAGTAATAATTATGATAAAGTAGGGATTCACTTGGTATGCAACAAGTTTAGATAAAAAGCTTTATATTTAATGGCTTAAAGTCTTATCAGCATAACAGCAGAGTGGCTTTTCTGTCTCTGGAGCAGAGGAGGGAGTTCTTTGCTGATTCTTTTCTCCTGTGGCAGACTCCTGCTTCTCAACTGTTCCTTTAGGTCATGGCAGGAAAATAGTTTGTGGGGCACAGAAGACAGCAGTGAGAGAGGGGAGATGGAGAAGATGGCTTAGGATCCTAGCCAGAGTCAAGGCTTCTCTTCGTTTCTTGCTGTCTCAAAGATGATCCTCAAAACAAAGTAATGAAAGTGACAACATTTTGAGTGGTTATTATTGTGCATAAGTGATTCTGTATTAAGCATACTGCTAGTATATGCATCATCTTTACCATGCCTAGACTATTGTACATGATGAAGTCTCTTACAGTCCAGCAAACATTATGCTTACTTTAATTAAAAAGGAAGTTCAGTAGTTAGTGGGTTTTTTTTAAAAAAATCATATATTAAATGTCTGTAATTCATATATTGAAAGTCAGTCTGCCAGCTCATTTCGTTTTTCAGGATTCTGATGATTTTGTAATCTATGCTAACGTTTCTCAAAATAGGATCCGGGGATCTCTGGAGGATCACAAGTGTATTGCAGCTGATCTGTACTTCGTAAGAAAAAAGATTGAGACCTTATTGTGCTGATTGGCTAATGTGAAAATGAAGCCTTGTTTTCTAGGAATGATGGAAAGGAACTCTGCCTCAGAAGAATAGGCATAATCAGCTTTCCTCTCTTTCAAAGGGCAGAAGCTCATAGACCAGCCACAGCCTGCAATCACCTGGCTGTATGGTTACCAACCTCCCGGTGGTAGCTGGAGATATCCTGGGATTACAGTTGATCTCCAGGTGACAGAGGTCAGTTCACCTGGAGCAAATGGCTGCTTTGGAAGGTGGACTATGGCATTATATGCCATTGAAGCCCTTCCTCTCCCCCAAACCCTGTTCTCTTCAGACACCAAACCCAAAATCTCTAGGTATTTCCCACCCTGGAGCTGGCAACCCTACCTGGCTTCCGAACTGCTAGCCAGAAAACAAAGTAATTGGTCACTGGGAAGAAACAGTTTAGCTCTAGGCATTCTAATTAGTTGAGTGGCACTAAGCCCCTCCCACACTGATTTATTTATATATTGATTTACTTAATTTATACCCCACCTTTCTCCCAGGATTGGATTGGGAAGGCAGAACAGTTTAGGGAAAAGGGGCCCCCCTCCATGCCCACATCTCTCCCTTGACCATGCCACCAAAGAAGGAAGGGCTGGCTGGTGGCGAGTGTTATGTTTACAATCATAAAGAGTACTCAGAGTGAACTTACAGTTCAGCTTATTTATTACATTCCTGTGATAGACTTTTAGTTTGTTAACTGAATTACTGAAATTTATGTTTCAGAACTGGTTCAAATTAATCTCTTGTGAGCATCTTCTAAAGAGACAGCTCCTCACATTGAGGACTGCAGCAGAGGTAAGTCTTACACTGTGAAGGGGCTGGCCTCAGCAAGGCAAATCTCACCCTGCACAGGGCCTGGCCCAGTGAGGCAATTGTTACCTTGTGTGGGGCCAGCCCAGACGAGGCAAGGCAAGGCAAGGCTCACCTCATGCAGGCTGGTCCAAGGGAGGTGAGGCTCTTTTCTATTTATTTCATGTGGGTCCGGCTGTTTATGAGGTGCTGGGCGAGGTGAGGCAAATTTTAACCTCACATGGTTCCAAGTGAGGAGAGTTTCACCTCATGGAGGGCCAGCCTGGGTGAGGCAAGGAAAAGAGATTGTCAACTCACACAGGGTCCAGCCCAGACAAGTTGAGGTGAGGCTTTTAAAATAGAAAACTGGATCTGGCATCTGTACTACCATATAATAAGTGTTGAAACTCGCTGTTTCACAGTGCAAAAACGCTATGAATGTATGAAATCTAAATATTACAATCTGTAGTTAGCAAGTGCTTGTTGAGAGAAATAAACATTTTAAAATGCTGTGCTACAGTGCTCTGTGCTGGGTGTTGTTGTATCATATATCCTCAGAGTGACTTTCTCACAGGATTTTCCTCCACAGACATGGCCCTGTGGAGGAGGAGGATTAATATTTTGATATCTAGAAGAAACAAAAAAATCTTACAAAATACTCTTAGTAATGTTATCTGTGATGAGAAAAAAAGAAGCCATTTTCAGATAGAGTATTATTGGGGGGAGTGGCTGAGGAGGGCTCATTTCCTTGCCAAGGAAAAGGCTGAGACTACATTTCCCACAATGCACTGCATCTTTCCCTGCCTTCTTGTTGCAGGCCAGTTTAAAGTTTTTATCAGTAAATGGCTGCCTTTAGTGACTTTATACAATTTTAAATTGGTTCTATGCGCTCTACGTAAAAGGAACATTGCCTGAGACATTTGCGTGTTAGCTTTGCACGCAACTTGTTTTCAGATTCTGTGCTACTGGGGGCAGGTTTCTCAGTGAGCCAGAGGATATTTTTACTAACAGGTTGCACTGATAAGAATTTAAAGTTTGTTCCTATAAAAATGATGCCTGCTTAAACCTTCCCTCCTCAGCCTGGCAGCAAGTCAGGATTCCTTTACTTCCCATAAAACCCTTACATTTTCCCATTACATCAGTTTCCTTTTTACTTCATTGGTCATCCTTCACTTAAATATGGCAGGTCTTTAATAAGAAACAAGTCAGTTTTTAAAATGATCTACACTGCCATTCAAGAAGAGTTGCAGCTTTCTAAGGATGGCACTGATAAATTTCATTAAGGCTGGAATCTTAGGCATGCTTTCTTAGGAATGAATTCATGGAACTCAGCGGAACTAATCTCTATATATAATAATTGTGTTTTGGGGTGGCACTTTGCAGCTCTCTCATTGGCTGTGCAATGCACTCCCTCAGCCATTGGCCCATCAGCCGCCACTCAAGAGTATTCACGTGCTATTGGCCGGGTGCTGGGTCGGCTTCTCTTCCCCAACCACTCCCCCTTCAGCCACTGGGCCCTGTCAGAATTACTGGCAAACGGCTTTCTCTCTTGACGAAGACACTTCTCCTGCTTACCTCCTGTGCAGTGTTCCCTCTAAGCTGAGTTAGTGTGAGCTAGCTAACAGATCTTTTAGCCTCCGGCTCACAGATATTTGTCTTCGCTCAGGAAGGATGGCTCCAGAGCAAGCTAATTTATGCAGCAGCCAAATGGCTCACCCACAACTTTAATGCTAGGAGTTCACAAAGTAGAATTTTTGCTCACAGGACTCCACAGCTTAGAGGGAGCATTGCTCCTGTATGGGACTAATTTTTCCGTCAGTGGCTGTTGGTAGGTGTAATGAAATGGCAGTTACCTGTGTTTGTAAGATAGCTGCTGTCTGTGTGGTTGTTTGTTTAAAATGTTCCCCCATAAGGTTTAATTGAGCTGTAGTTCTGGAGAGGGGCCTTCAGGGGTATCACTCACTGGGTTGAATGGGGTTTCCTCATCTGCTGGCCTACAGTTCCCAGCTGCCCCAAGGCCAAAAAGTGTGGGGAAAGAGGGACTGTCCCAAGGGGCAGGGCAGCATCAATATAGACTCCAACCCATCCAGGGAGGAGGCAGTCTTCATCCTACAGGAAGTTAGGAAATGCTCCTGCTGCCTGTACTGATGAGGCTGTCCAGACCACAAACCACAGATGTGGGGGAACCCTGGGAGGCAGCAGAAATTCAGCCACTCCACAGTCAGCTGGACTGGGGAATGAATGGAAGTTTCCCTGCTCTCTTGTGCAAGAGAGAGAGGCTGAGGCAGAGGCCGGTCCAAGGAGAGATCCTATCCTGAGTCCACAACCTCCAGAGGTAAAGAGTATTGTGTGTATGAAAAGAGGATTGCATTTAAACCCCCGTTGATTTATGCCTTGTTGGTTCATAGCTGACCCAGCTGAGCTCTGAAAAGGAGCAAGGTGTTTGAGTTGCCAGAGGGGTGAGTGGTTTTTTTTATTTATTTACTTTCAGCTGAGGTGCTTTAGCTGAGAAGGTACTGTGTGGGGGACTGTATTTGGGAGTGTGTGGGTGAGTTGTAACAGACTCCTGGCTGCTGGAGTTAGGGTGTGCAAGGGTAATTGTTTGCCTGTATTTAAGTGCCTGGGTGAAATTGAATAGCAGACTCCTGGCTGCTAGAGTTAGGGTGTGAAAGGTCATTGTTTGCCTGTCATTAAGTGCCTTGGGTGAATTTGAGTAGCTGCTGGCCACACCCTCTCCTGGGGGACACTTCTATTTAAGGCAGGAAGCTTGCAAGAGGCATGAGCCTCTGGCACGAGCTGAAGGGTGAGAGCAAAAGGGTGAGGCTCTTGGCCTAGGGACTTGCAGCCTAGGGGCTCTGTAAGAAGCCCAGGAAGAGCCAGAAAGCCAGGGGCCTTGGCTCCTTGGGTTCCCAGTAAGGTAAGTAGACTTCTACAACAGTAACCATATAAATACAAAGGGTTTTAAAAGGGGGGTTATAGAAAAGTATTTGTTTAAAAACAATTATGAAGCCAGAATGCCAGCAGGGGGTTGGGAGCTATCTAATGTTTTGCATGGAGTGTCACATGTATGACTATCTGCCCACTGGTCAGAAGTCTTGGGTATGTGCTTGGTGCAAGGAGCTCCTGGTTCTCAGGGAGCGAGTTTGCTCCCTTGAGGCCAAGGTGGCTGACCTGGAGAAGCAGAGACAGTCAGGTACATGGAGAAGACTCTCGGAGACTTGTTAGATATGTCCCACTCTGGATCTGGCAGCCCAGCTGCTGCCAGGGAGCATGAGGGTCAAGGGGAAACGGGGCACCATGCTGAGGATAAGGGTAATGTGCCCTCAGAAGAGGCCTGTTCTTCAGCTGGTGAACGGGTATCCTTTCGTACCAAGGAACCGTCCCTGGGAAGGGTGGGAGGGGGGCTCTTGGTAGTTGGTGATTCAATCCTTAGGCAGGTAGACAGCTGGATGGCAAACCCGCGTACTGACCGTATGGTGACTTGCCTGCCTGGTGCGAAGGTAGCAGACATTACGCGTGTTTTAGATAGGCTGGTAGATAGTGCTGAGGAGGAGCCAGTGGTCTTGGTGCATGTCGGCACCAACGATGTGGGGAAATGCAGTCGTGAGGTCCTGGAGGAGAAATTTAGGCTGCTGGGCAGGAAACTCAAGGCCAGGACCTCCAAGGTAGCCTTCTCAGAAGTGCTACCTGTTCCACGTGCAGGGCCGGAGAGACAGGCACAGATCAGGAGTCTCAATGCATGGATGAGACGGTGGTGTAGGGGGGAAGAGTTCAAGTTTGTTAGGCACTGGGATGCTTTTTTTGGGACAAGAGGGAGCTGTATAAAAGGGATGGTCTCCACTTGTCCCAAAAAGGAACCAGGCTGCTGGCACTCAAAATCAAAAAGGTGGCAGAGCAGTTTTTAAACTGAGTAATGGGGGAAAGCCGACAGGAGATGAAAAGTCTCTGGTTCGGGATGGCTCATCTCAAAGAGATGAAAGGATAGCTATTACTTTTGTACAAGGAAATGGATTAAAATTGTCCACTGAGACTGTGGCTAATGATAGGAACTGCCTGGCAAGGTCTTGAGGCAGCAAGAGGAAGGCTGTGGGCGTAACAAACATGGGAAACTATAAGTGCTTATACACAAATGCTAGAAGTCTCGGAGGTAAAATCAGGGAATTGGAATGCTTGGTATTGGGGGGGGGAATAGATATTGTGGGTATTTCAGAAACTTGGTGGGATGTGGAAAATCAGTGGGATACGGTGATTCCTGGTTATAAATTATATCGGAAGGATAGGGGGGGAAGGGTCGGAGGTGGGGTGGCTCTGTATGTCAGAGAGGGTATACCGTCCAGTAAGATTGAGAGGGTAAGAGAATTGGATTTGCTTCTGGAAATGCTATGGGTTGAAATAGTGGGTCCAAAAGGAGGTTTAACTGTGGGAGTTTGTTATCGCCCACCAGATCAAAAGATAGAGGAGGATTATAAAATTATGAATGAATTAAAGATAGCGGCTAGACGAAATAACTGTGTCGTAATAGGCGACTTGAACTACCCACACATTGATTGGGTCAATATGAGTTCTAGTCGGGAAAAAGAGATTGTGTTTTTAGACACTCTCAATGACTGTGCTATGGAACAGATGGTCACAGATCCTACCAGAGGAGAGGCAATCCTGGATTTGGTCCTAAGTAACACCCAACACCTAGTGAGAGATGTAAAAGTGATTGCACCACTTGGGAACAGAGACCATAATGTCATTGAGTTTAACATTTGTACAGATAGGGAGTTGCCCAAAAAGACTGACGCAACCACTTTTAACTTTAAAAGGGGTAACTTCTCTGGTATGAGGGGACATGTGAGGAAGAAATTGAAAGGAAGAGTGGAGAAGGTCAAAACCATTGGGGAAGCTTGGAGCCTATTTAAAAATACAATCCTAGAAGCTCAGAAAAAATATATACCGCAGGTTAGGAAAGGCACAAATAGGTATAGAAAAAAGCCTGCATGGTTAACAAATAAAGTAATGGAAGCTGTAAAAGGTAAGAAGGATTCCTTTAAGCGGTGGAAAGCTAGTCTTAGTGAGGTTGATAAAAGGGAACACAGACTATGGCAAATAAAATGCAAGTCTGTGATCAGGCAAGCAAAAAGGGAATATGAGGAGCATATTGCAAAAAACATAAAGGCCAACAATAAAACTTTCTTCAAATACATTAGAAGTAGGAAGCCAGCCAAGGAGGCAGTGGGGCCCTTGGATGACCAAGGGGTAAAAGGAGTAGTGAAGGATGATATGGAAATGGCTGAGAAGCTGAATGTGTTTTTTGTCTCTGTCTTCACTGTGGAAGAGGAGAAGTGTTTGCCCACTCCAGAAGAACTGATTTTGGGAGGGGGTTTGAAAGACCTGAATCAGATTGTGGTGACAAGAGAGGAAGTCCTCCAACTGATGGACAATTTAAAAACTAATAAATCACCAGGCCCGGATGACATCCATCCGAGAGTTCTGAAAGAATTCAAATGTGAACTTGTGGATCTCCTGACAAAAATATGTAATCTTTCTTTAAAATCTGCCTCCATTCCTGAGGACTGGAAGGTAGCTAATGTCACTCCCATCTTTAAAAAGGGCTCCAGGGGAGAGCCGGGAAATTACAGGCCAGTCAGTCTGACATTGATACCGGGTAAGTTGGTGGAAACTGTTATTAAGGAAAGAATTAGTAGGCACATTGATGAACAAAAACTATTGAGGCAGACTCAGCATGGGTTCTGTAAGAGAAGATCTTGTCTCACTAACCTGTTAGTGTTTTTTGAGGGAGTGAACAAACATGTGGACAAGGGGGACCCAATAGATATTATTTACCTTGACTTCTGGAAAGCTTTTGATACAGTTCCTCATCCAAGGCTCCTAAGTAAGCTCAATAGTCATGGGATAAAAGGACAAGTCCTCTTGTGGATCAAAAACTGGCTTATAAATAGGAAACAGAGAGTGAGTATAAATGGGAAACTTTCTCAGTGGAGGGTGGTAAGCAGTGGGGTACCACAGGGATCAGTACTCGGTCCGATGCTTTTTAACTTGTTTATTAATGATTTGGAATTGGGAGTAAGCAGTGAAGTGGCTAAATTTGCAGATGACACGAAGTTGTTCAGGGTGGTGAAAACCAGGGAGGATTGTGAGGCACTCCAAAGGGATCTGTCGAGGATGGGTGAGTGGGCATCAACGTGGCAAATGGAGTTCAATGTGGCCAAGTGCAAAGTGATGCACATTGGAGCCAAAAATCCTAAATATAAATACACGTTGATGGGGTCTGAACTGGCAGAGATGGACCAAGAGAGAGATCTTGTAGTGGATAACTCAATGAAAATGTCTAGACAGTGTGTAGCTGCAATAGAGAAGGCCAACGCTATGCTGGGGATTATTAGGAAGGGAATTGAAAACAAATCAGCCAGTATCATCATGCCCCTGTATAAATCATTGGTGCGACCTCATTTGGAATACTGTATACAGTTCTGGTCACCACATCTCAAAAAGGATATTATAGCATTGGAAAAAGTGCAGAGAAGGGCAACGAGAATGATAAAAGGGTTGGAACACCTTCCCTATGAAGAAAGGTTAAAACGCTTGGGGCTCTTCAGCTTGGAGAAACGACGGCTGAGGGGTGACATGATCGAGGTTTATAAGATTATGAATGGGATTGAGCAGGTTGAAAAAGAAGTACTTTTCTCCCTTTCTCACAATACAAGAACTCGTGGGCACTCCATGAAATTGCTGAGCAGTCGGGTTAGAACAGATAAAAGGAAATACTTCTTCACCCAAAGAGTGATTAACATATGGAATTCACTGCCACAGGAAGTGGTGGCAGCTACAAGCATGGACAGTTTCAAGAGGGAATTAGATAAACATATGGAGCAGAAGTCCATCAGTGGCTATTAGCCACAGGGTATAGATGGGAATTCTCAATCTGGGGCAGGTGATGCATTCTATTCTTGGTGCTGGAGGGGTCAGCAGTGAGAGGGCTTCTAGTGTCCTGGCCCCACTGCTGGACCTCCTGATAGCACATGGTATTTTTGGCCGCTGTGTGACAGAGTGTTGGACTAGATGGGCCATTGGCCTGATTCAAAATTGGCTTCTCTTATGTTCTTATGTTCTTAGTGTGTGCTTACTCCTATAGTAAGCCTTATTCATTTAGTGTGTATGTGCTCCATAATTGTGTAAATAGTTAAGTAAATTCTTTTATTTGGGCTACTAATCTGTGTTGTGCTCTGATAACATAGTCTCCCCCGTTCTGCACAATAACAAAGGGAGTGGGTAGCCCAAGGAAGCAAGGAAAGGCCAGACCCTAGGGTTGCCAACTTTCCAGAAATCCCCCAAAGATTGGGGATTCTATCTCCAAATAGGGAGATTCAGCCAGAGGGGTCTCACTGTCTCTCTAAAAAGGCAGTGACAATTCAGTGACACATGGCAGCAAACTTAAGGAGTGAGATACGCCCATGGGACGAGGGTGGGAGGCAAACAGCTGAGTTGTAAACTGGAGCCCGTTTTGCCACAGTAGACAACCAAGCTTGGTTCAAACAAAGGAAGGAAACCCTTCACAGGCCTTTGTGTTCAGTCCTGGTTTCCAACTCCAGGTAGGGAGATTCCTGGAGATTTTCTGGTAGAGTCCATGGAAGCCAGCTTTTTTTGGGGGGAGAGGCCTCAGCAGAACAGAATGCCATAAAACCCACCTTCCAAAGCAGTTATTTTCTCCAGGGGGGAAAGATCTGTTGTCGGGAGTTCAGTTGTGATACCTGGTGATCTTCAGGCTCCAACTGGAGGTTGGCTACCCTAGGCGTAGCAGTCAGTGCTTCAGAGCAGGGCCTGCTAGATCCAGGTTCTTGCTGTAGAAGCTGAGTGGGTGATTTTGGACCAGTCACAGACTTTCAGCTTAACCTACCTCACAGGGTTGTTGTGCAAGTCAAAGGGGGGAGAGGAGTATGATGTAAGCTGTTTTGGTTCCCATTGCAGAGAAAGACTACTTTTTCTCCTGGGGAACTATTTTTGTCAGTCTCCAGGTGAGGGGTGGAGATAAATCAGAATTACAACTGATGTCCAGGAGAGAGGGCAGAAGTCAGCTGCAGTCAGAGGGGCAGATAACGGTAGGTTGATGGTTAGCTGGGAAGGGGATGGGGTTGCCAACTCCAGGTTGGGAAATTTCGGGGGATTTCAGGGGTGGAGCCTGGAGAGTGTGGGGTTTGAGGTCACCACAGTAAATTGACGCTGAGTGCCCAAGGCCTTGGCACTCTCCCAGAGCCTGTTTCTAGAGCTCGTTGTATTTATTTCCACAATGGGCCTTATTCCTAGTTTCTAAATAAACCAGTTTCAAGACCATGTTAGTGTTTACAGTGTTGTAAAGTTTAACTTGATATGGTAGCAATCCTACCTCTTGCATCTGTGTGAGAGTGTTTGTGTCCAAATAATACATTTTCTTTTGCTTACTACCGTAATTAGTTTTCTATTTTTAACTTTTATTTTTTTGCTACCTCTTAGGTGGCAAAATTAAGATGTGTGTGGTAAAGTAGCACTGTCTCTCTCAAGTACTGAGTATATTTATAATTTTTTCTTAGAAAAAAATCAAGAAATTTATATTTTGTAAATCACATAAATATGCTAAATAGTACACTTGTATATGCTGACTAATTTATAAACTATTCATTTTATAATATTAAATCAGTAAAAGTTTAGATTTGATAGGAGAGTAAATGCTGTGTATATTTAAATGTTCCCCCAAATTTCCATTTTTTTCCTACAAAAGGGAAAAATTAATTTTAAATTTTTTGAAAATTTTATGTCTGCTTCCATTCTGGCAAGCCTCTCCACAAGGATATGTTAATGAAAGTTACCAAGTGGTCCTGGAGAATCAACAGGAGCACAATCTCTTGTCATTCTCCTGGTGAAGATCAATAGTCAGGGCAACTGAGGTCATTTCTGTCTGGGGTCTGAATCCAGACTGAAATATGTCTAGATAATCTGTCTCTCCCAAGACTACCTGAAGCTGTACAGCCTCCACCAGTATAGCATCGTTTCTCAAAAAGTAACATTGGCCACTGGGATCCAGGGACATCTTCAAGAAGTGTTTCACGACCTCCTCTTTCAAAAGCAGCTACCCCAATAACAATGCCCCACTTTGTGCCCCCTGTAGTTGAGAGGACACAACTTATAGGCATCTCTCCCTATTTACTAGCTATTTTATCACTGAAGAAATGAAATTGCACAGGCTCTCTTAGAAGTAATGTTCTATACAAGTCACTTAAAAAAAACCTGGTGTAAACATTTAAATTAAAATGGTGTTTTGTTAGTTCAAATGACTTGTTGTTCTTCAGTTGCACAGTCGAGTCCGACTCTTTGCGACCCCATGGACCAGATCATGCCAGGCCCTCCTGTCTTCCACTGTCTTCTGAAGTTGCTCAATTTCATGTTTGTTGCATCGATGACACTGTCTAACCATCTCATCTTTTGTCGTCCCATTCTTCTTTGACCTTCAATCTTTCCCAGAATCAGGGTCTTCTCCACTGAGTGCTCCCTTCTCATTTGGTGGCCAAAGTATTTGAGCTTCAACTTCAGGATCTGGCCTTCCAGGGAACAGTCAGGGTTAATTTCTTTTAGGATTGAATGATTTGATCTCCTTGCAGTCCAAGGGACTCTCAAGAGTCTTCTCCAGCACCATAGTTCAAAAGAATCTATTCTTCGGCGCTCGGCCTTCCTTATAGTCCAACTCTCGCAGCCATACTACTGGGAATACCATTGCTTTGACCATGCAGACTTTTGTTGGCAGGGTAATGTCTCTGCTTTTTATCATGCTGTTTAGGTTTGCCATTGCTTTCCTCCCAAGGAGCAGGCATCTTTTAATTTCATGGCTGCAGTCACCATCTGCAGTGATCTGGGATCCTAGGAACGTGAAGTCTGTCAGTACTTCTACGAGTTCCCCTTCTATTTGCCAAGGAGTGATGGGGCCAGATGCCATGATCTTAGTTTTTTTGATGTTGAGCTTCAAGCCTACTTTTGCACTCTCCTCTTTCACCCTGAGCAAGAGGCTGTTTAGGTCCTCTTCACTTGCTGCCATTAGAGTGGTATCGTCTGCATATCTGAGGTTATTGATCTTTTCCCCAGCAATCTTAACTCCAGCTTGTGATTCATCCAGGCCAGCATTTCGCATGATGTACTCTGCATATAAATTAAATAAGCAACGTGACAACATACATCCTTGTCGTACTCCTTTTCCTATACTAATCAGTTGTTCCATATCCGGTTCTAACTGTTGCCTCTTGACCCTTATACAGGTTTCTCAGGAAACAAGTGAGGTGGTCTGGTACTCCCATCTGTTTAAGAACCTGCCATAGTTTGTTGTGATCCACACAATCAATGAAGCAGAAGTAGATGTTTTTCTGGTACTCTCTTGCTTTCTCCATAATCCAGCGAATGTTGGCAATTTGATCTCTAGTTCCTCTTTCTCTTTGAAATCCAGCTTGTACTTCTGGCAGTTCTCTATCCACGTACTGCTGAAGCCTAGCTTGTAGGATCTTGAGCATGACCTTGCTAGTGTGTGAAATGAGTGCAATTGTGCGATAGTTTGAACATTCCTTGGCATTGCCCTTGTTTGGGATTGGATTGTATACTGACCTTTTCCAATCCTATGGCCACTGTTGTGTTTTCCAAATCTGTTGGCAAATTGAGTGCAGCACTTTAACAGCATCTTCTTTTAAGACTTTGAATAACTCAGCTGGGATACCATCACCTCCACTAGCTTTGTTGTTAGTAATGCTTTCTAAGGCCCATTTAACTTCGCATTCCAGGATGTCTGGCTCGAGGTCAGTGATTATACCATCATGGTTGTCAAGGACATTGAGGGCCTTCTTGTATAGTTCTTCTGTGTATTCTTGCCATCTTTTCCTAATCTCTTTCCGCTTCTGTTAGGTCCCTACCATTTTTGTCCTTTATCATGGCCAGCTTTGCATGGAACGTTCCCTTGATTTCTCCAATTTTCTTGAAGAGATCTCTAGTCCTTCCCAATCTATTGTTTTCCTCTATTACTTTGCATTGGTCATTCAGGAAAGCCTCCTTATCTCTCCTTGCTGTTCTCTGGAAATCTGCATTCAGTTGGGTAAATCTTTCCTTGTCACCTTTGCCTTTTGCTTTCCTTCTTTCCTCTGCTATTTGTAAAGCCTCATCAGACAGCCACTTTGCTTTCTTGCATTTCTTTTTCTTTGGGATGGCAATGATTGCTGACTTGTATGTTTTTATAATTACAATGAGTTTAAATTTTATTCTGTTGAGAAAAATTGCTTTGATTAATCTTTGAGTGTGCAGTAAGAGACACAATATAAGGTCCAAGATGCCAGAGGTGAACAAACTGCTAAGGAGCTGGATGACAGATAAATAACATTACTGGTTTTATTATTGTAATGTAATGCCTCCCTCTTGTGGTGATTTAAGCACGTTATGGCTTTCAAGTTTAACATATTGCAATACTACACTTTTTCACCCTTTTACCAAGGAATAATGACACAATATAAATTATCTGTATCTGTGTTTTGTTGAGGGTGAGGAGGTAGCTGGTGACTTTTCTTCACACTTTATTTCTTTTCTTTTTTAATACAATATTATTAGATTTTCACACATTATAGGTCCAGACAATAAAGGATAGGAAAGGTAAGGGATATGGGGTAAGACATATAGGGAAATTCCATCTAATTTGTACTATAGCTGTTACAAATTTCTGTTTTTGTTTCCAAATCCCTCTCTTTTATATAATTACTAAGTTTATTATCAGTTAAACAATTTGCTAAAATCTTCTCTTACGAATCCTGAAAAAGGTTAAGCTTTATATAGTTTCTCTAGGATTATAAAAACAGGTTGCTTACCTGTAACTGATGATCTTCAAGTGGTCATCTGTGCAGTACCACACATGGGTTGGGTGCCTGTGCATGTCCTTGACCAGAGAAACTTCTAGAGCTTTGCCTCAAACAATTTTTGGCAGGCTCTTTCCCCAACCTCGGGAGCAGGCACGCACCGTGCATGCCCAGAGTGGGGGAGAGAGCCACCTCCCACTCAGTTCTGTCGACTGCTACAGGTAAGTCCCATCAGACCAAAAGAAAGGAGATTGAGAGATACCAGCAGTGGGGAAGGCTGGGTGGGATTGTGGTACTGCACAGATGACCACTTGAAGATCATCATTTACAGGTAAGCAACCTGTTTATCTTTGCTGTGGTCTGTGTGCAGTCCCACACATGGGTGATTACAAGAGCTGAAGCAGTTGGAGGAGGGAGCTGGCAGCTGTAAAAGTCACAAGCATACTGGTTAAGGCACAGCATCATCAGTGAAAAAAATCACCCAATGGTCCTACCTGAGGGTGCAGCAGGGTCAAGCGAAGAGAGATCATAGCACCGACTGACCGAAGGCAGCATCCCATCGAGCTCAGACGTTGAGTGCATAGTGGGTCATGAAGGTCGATGCCAAAGACCACATAGCAGCTGCACAGACATCTTCCAATGGAACACCAGCCAGGAAAGTGGTGGATGTCGATACCGCCCATGTGGAATGGTCAGTGACACAGGTAGGGACAGGTTGATGTGCAAGCTCGTAGCAAAGTTACCCATTTAGACAAATGTTGAGAGGAAATCAGCTCTCCCTCATGAGTGGGGCCATAAGCTAGGAACAGCCAAGGAGACTTATGGATAGGCTGAGTCCTATATGAATAAAAAGAGAACGCTCTGCAAACATCAAGACAGTGCATGGCTCTCTGAGGGTCATCAGCCAGGTTTGGAAAAAAAGTAGGCAAGACAGATGACTGAGACAGTGAAAGGCAGAAATGACTTTAGGCAGGAAAGAAGGGTCTGGTCTAAGGACAACCTTTTCCCTATGAAAAATTGTATAGGGGGGATCAGCCCGAAAGGCAGCTAGTTCTCCTACTCTGCGAGAAGTAGTGATTGCTATGAGGAAGGCTGTCTTCCAGGAGAGTAAGCGAAGGTCAGGCTTAGCCATGGGCTCAAAGGGCTTGGACATAAGCTGATCGAGAACAGGTGAAAGACTCCACAAAGGCACCAGAGGCTTCCTAGGAGGACAAAGGCAGAGGAGACCCTTGAGGAACGATTTTGTGAGATGGTGAGAGAAAACTGTGGAGTCCTGTATGAAGGGATGATAAGCGGAAATGACCACTAAATGGGCCTTTAAAAACGAGTATGCCAGGCCATTGTTCTTCAAAGAGACGATGTAGGAAAAAATCTCAGGGAGAGATGACTGGACTGGATCAAAGGAGTGTTCAGCAGCATAGGACTAGAACTTCTTCCACTTCGAATGGAAACGACATGAGTAGAAGGCTTCCTGGCATTCAGGAGGACTTCAGACACCTCAGGCGCGAAGTCTAGTGCAGGATCATCCAGGCTGTCAACCGGAAAAATCCGGGATTGGGGTGCAGGATCTTCCCTCAGGCCCAAGAGAGGAGATCAGGGATGACAGGCAGCTGCCAGAACATTTAATTGGAAAGACAGAGGGGATGCGAAAACCAGACTTGGCACGGCCACTAGGGGATGACAAGAATGCACAAGGTGGCATCAACCACAATCTTCTGAACGACATGGGAGATGAGAGGGAATAAAGGGAAGAAATAGAAAAGGGTCCCATTCCAGGTGTGGAGAAAGGCATCTCCCAGAGACCAAGCCAACGGCGGACCCCTGCTGAAGAAGAGGTGACATCAAGCATTGTCTGGAGTTGCAAAGCCATCGTTGAAAGGGCAACCAAATTTGACAAAGACAGGTCTCAGATATCAAAGGTGGATGGACCATTCATTGTCTGATGAGCGGAAATGGCTCAATTGATCGGCATCGGTGTTTTGAATGCCCAGAATGTGTATCGCAGAGAGCAAGATGGAATGGCTAAGACACCAGCTCCAGAGATCTGTGGCTGACTTGCAGAGATGAAGGGATGCAGTGCCGCCCTGCTTGTTTGTGTAGTAAACCGTGGTGGTATTGTTGGAAACAACCTGAACGACTCGGCCTTGAAGCACCGAGAGGAAAGAGCGGAGAGAGAGGTGAACTGTACGCAGCTCTAGGACATTGATGTGAAGGGTGGCCTCATGACAAGACCAGATCCCCTGTGCTGAGAGCATCCCGCACTGGGCTCCCGAACTCCAGAGAGATGCATCGGTGGACAGGAATACTTGTGGAGGAGGATGCCAGAAGGGCATGCCTGAGAGAAGGTGATGAGGATGAGACCACTGCTGGAGGGAGTTGACGACACGGGGTGGGATCAACACGATTTTGTGCCATGGACTGCAGAGAGGGTCGAAGGCATGGAAAAGCCAGAGTTGAAGGGGATGCATCCTCAACCTTGCATGAGGGACGGCAAAGACTGTAGATACAAAGAGCCCCAGAAGCCACATGATGGACCTCATAGACTGTCGGGGAGAGGCCTGGAACCAGGACACCAATGAGAGTAAGATGACAGCCCTAGAGTTCGGAAGAAAAGCAGTCTCGAGGTTGGTATTGAACCAGGCCCCGAGAAATTGAAGGACCTGGACAGGCCAGAAAGACGACTTGGATAGGTTGACACAAAGGCCGAGGGCACAAAGAAGGGAGAGTGTGGTTTAGATCTCGTAGAGGAGCTGATCCTGCATTGGAGCCATGAGAAGCCAGTTGTCAATATAGGGACACAGAGCAATCTCCTGATGATGATGATGCACGGCCACCACCGCCATGAACTTGGCGGTGCAGAGTGCGAACGGGAGGACTCGATACTGGTAGTGTGCGTTTCCGACAGCAAAACAAAGGAACTTTCGGTGTTGTGGACAAATGGTGACGTGAAAATATGTGTCCTGAAGGTCGACCAACACTAACCATGCCGCTTTTGGAATCAGTGGAAGAATGGACTGCAAAGTGACCATTCGGAACTTGTGGCATTGGATGTACTGATTCAGATCCTGAAGATCCATAATAGCTCTGAAGCCGCCATCCCTCTTTGGTATGAGGACATACTTGGAGTAGAAGCCTAGGATTCGTTGTGCCTCCGGGACCACCTCGATGGCACCCTTGGCGAGAAGGGTGGACATCTCGAGATCGAGGAGAGGGTCCAGGGGTGTGATTACAAAGTGAGGTAGATCGGGATGTGAAATGAACTCTTTGGCATACCCAACCCTGAGGATTGTAAGGGCCCAAGAATCACTGGAAATGTGTTCCCACTGCGGAAGAAAAGGGAAGAGTCGGGTTCAGACGGGAGGAGTGTACGATGGAGGAGAGGGGAAGTGATGGAAAGCATCTAATGGACTGCTTTGGCTGCTGGGGCTTCTTAGGAACCTGTGGATGTGGCGGATATGAAGGACATGAGACATAGGGCTTCTTTCTTCATTGTGAAGTAGATGTCAGGGACAGCCGACACCGCGAATAGTACGGTTTCCATGAGTGGTTATGAGATTGAGGTGTTGAGGTCGAGACCCTGAGGTTTCGACCTTGCTTCCGGTTATCATCCATGGCCTTCAAGGCCTCTTCAGTGGTGGAATGGAAGAGACCTTTGCCATCGAAGGGGAGGTCCTTGATGCAGAATTTCACATCCGGCAATAGAGAGGTGCCTCTTAGGCAAGCGTGACAACAGAGGGCGACAGAAGAGACAAGGACCTTTGAGGAGCAGGTGACAGCATGGCGGACAGAATTGATCTGCTGTTTTGAGATCATACAAATTGTGGACAAAGCCCCAGACAAGGCAGGATGGTGTTCCTCCGGAACAAACTGCAATACAGGATGCACAGCATCAGAGACATTAAAAGCATAAGCCGATAGGTATGACAGGTATGTCTCAATACGGAGATTCATGGAGGCAAAGGAATACATTTTCCCCACAATGGCATTGACTTTATGACCCTCGCGATCAGGTGGCATCGAGTGCCAGACAGGCTGCTTCAATTTCGACAAAGAGTGTACCACCATTGAATTTGGTGAAGGGTGATGAACCAGAAACTTTCCTGATGTCTCTTGGACCCAGTAGAGTCCATCATACCTTCTGGAGATCGGTGGCATCGAAGCAGGGTGGTCCCAGGACTCCTTAAGAACAGAAAGATGGACTGGCAACAAGGCAGAACCGTAGAAGGTGGGAGGTCAGCCTGAACGAGCTTGTGAACAACATCGGTGACAGTGGGTGAGTCAGTCGAACCCGGGACCTGAAGCACAGAGGCCATCCTGGTCACAAGATCCAGATAGGCTTTCAGCCGCTCAGTGGGGGAAATCGAACCCAAACATCAAGGCTCATTAACGACATGGGAAACATCAGGGTCAAGATCTCCCAATTCCGAGTGGTCAGAAATGAGATGGGAGAGGATGATCTCAATTGCTCAGTGAGATCAGTGAGTGGCTGGTCATCAACAGGAGAATGAGACCAAGGGTTTAAGGGAGAACTCCTCAGGGTATCCCTAGATTTTGAGAGCTCAGGAGGCTGGTCAGGAGCCAGAGAGCAGACCAAAGTGACAGATCGAGAACATCTGGAGTGATCCGGCAAACAGTGCTGATGTTTATGTTCAGAGTGACAAATCTGGTCATAGCGATGCCGCTGAGGGTTCAGAGACCATGGATAAAAATCAGGATAATATGCAGGTAGGCCGTGTTCATCGGGAGACAAACAATGGTCATCAGATAGCGATTCCAAGGGGGAAGACAATGGATGCCGATTGAGATGCCTCCGATCATATCGTGAACGAGATCAAGAATGCCAGTTCACAGAACACTCCCTACCGTCCAAAGTGTGGATCGGATTATGGGAGTGTCAAGAGGGAGATCAAGAGTCTCGACAAGAAGACAATTCGGAAGGAGATCTCACAGTCTGACCCAGCGGGATAAGACCTGATGCAGAAGACTGAGTAGGTGGTGGCATCAGAGACCATAAAGCAGACTTCTGAGGAAGAATTACTGCAGGAGCCAAGGTCGTTAAGCCAGTAATGACAACTGGATCGACAGCTGAAGTCGAAGCCGACATCAAGGGCTTGACTTTCGATTTGGAAGCAGCCTTATCCTCAGGCCATTCGGTGCCTTCGAAGTCCCATCCGATTTTTGAGGGAGAGAAAAATGAGAAGCGGCCGAGGACATTGTAGGGCGTAATGCAGCCTCTAATAGTACAGCTCTAAGCCTAGCCTCCCTATTACGTCTAGCCTGTTGAGTAAAACTGGCACAATGGGTGCAGCTATTGACACGATGGGACTCGCCCAGACAAAGGAGACAAAAATTGTGACTGTCGTTGGAAGGTATTTTAGCTGGACAAACCTTTAAAACTGTGTTTTGCCCATACAATCACCACCCCACCCACCAACTGGGGGGGGGCGCGAGGAAAAAGACAAAACAGTTTTGAGGAAAAAGAAAAATTTTTTTTAGAGGAAATAGTCAAGAAAAACGAAGAAGGAAAGAAGAAAAGACAAACAAAGAATACTCAGCTGAAGCAAGTATGGAGCAACCGGGACGAGGTGTGAACATGAAGCGATTGAAGAAGAACTGAGTGGGAGGCAGTTCTCTCCCCCACTCTGAGCATGCGCAGTGCGTGCCTACTCCCTGAGAGCGGGGAAAGAGCCCGCCAAAAGCTTTCTGAGGCAAAGCTCTAAAAGTTTCTCTGATCGAGGTCGTGCACAGGCGCCCAACCCATGTGTGGGACTGCACAGAGACCACGACAAAGATTATTTAAGTTCATTATTCTTGATCTTCGAAGTTTCTTTCTACCCAGTCATAAAATGGTATCCAATTCTCTTTCCCATTTTGATTACTTCTGTCTTTCAACCAGTTCGATAATACATCCATTTTCTTCACACTTTATTTCAAGAGAAAGCTGAGAATTTCAGTAGACACCTATTATAGATACAGGTTTGGTCATTCCTCTCAAATCCCTGTTCTCTTTGTCCATAAAATTAGGTTCTTTCAGTTTGTTCATGGCGAATGTCCTATTTAGGATTATGACCTGTTATTTGTTATTTATTATTTATTTACAATTTTCTTAGTTTTCCCATTTTGTCTTGATTAATCTTTTCCCAGGTGTTTTTTCTATTTAGACTATAGACTTCAATCATTTTGTAGAAGCAATAAAGCATAGATCATATTAACAAATTCTAATTTCATCTTTTTTTAAAGATGTCCAAGACTGATGATGATGATCAATATTTTACCATTGGTATTGCAATTAAAAATATAGAAAAAATGACTTCTGAACTGAAGAAACTCATTGGTAATGCCATAGTTGTCTGAATGAAATTATATATTTGTCACCTCCTAGAGAGCCTAGGAAGGATATATGTATGTGTATGTATTAGCATGTGCATTGTTACGATTATTTCCTCTTTCTCAGCAGCATAATGGTCACAACAGGAGATGGAGTATGTTTCATTGTTCTAGAAGGTGGTGATGGGAAGCTGTTGTACAGCCCTGCTATGTTTGAGGGTTTTATTCCTTCCTGTGCAAAAGCATGAAATTATTTCAAGGGGTCATCTGGATATTCTGGGTGAATAAGTGAATAAAAGTGAATAAAAGCAGGTACATGACCAGGTACAGTTATTAATAACATAAAATACATGTACAACAAACATGTTTTGGCTGTGAGGCCTTCCTCAGTGGTTTAAGTTTCCTGTATGTAGCTGTCAGGTTGAGACACTCTCCACAACACACTTAAGCAGTGGTAGTTTATTAAGATATGCTTACTTTTGGGAAGAAGAAGAAGAGAGAAGAGAAGAGATTGGATTTATACCCCGCCCTTCACTACCCAAAAGAGTCTCAGAGCAGCTTACAAACTCCTTTCCCTTCCCCTTCCCCAACCTGTGAGGTAGGTAGGGCTGAGAGAGCTCTGTCAGAAACAGCTCTTTTTCAAGAACAACTGTGCCAGAACTATGGCTAGCCCAAGGCCATCCAGCAGGTGCAAGTGGAGGTGTGGGGAATCAAACCCGGTTCTCCCATATTAGAATCTGCGCACTTAACCACTACACCAAACTGGCTCTGTGTCAGAACTGAGGAAAAGCACAAAAAATCCTCAGTTATAGGTAGGACAAATAATACCCCACATCTCATGCATACGTCATCATCCAGCCCCTAGGTGACTATGGCAACCCTGACAGATATACAGCACCTTATCTACATCCTAGCATAGCAGAAGAGTCTCCAAGGTCAGCTCTCATAGGAACTGTTGTTGGGGCACTGCTTAAAGAAATGGTTATGGCTTCTACAAGCATTTGCTCCCATCACCCCATGCACTCCCCTCATGAATTCCCTCCCCCCAATATTATGGCAAGCAGTGAAGTGAATAGTAAAGAAACAAAACTGAAGCTTGATAGTAGCTATACATACCATTGTGCAATGCTTTATTCTGACCTGGATTATAGAGGTAAATTTAACATATTTTCTGGTAAAAAATTCTTTTGCATCTTTAATTGGCCTTTTATTTTTTTGAAATCAATTGATAGTATTTTTCTCTATATATTCTAGAAATTTGGGCCACTAACAACTACCATCTGGAAAGTTATCTCCAATGGCCCTAATTAAATATAACAACAAATTTAGATATAAAAGTATGAGTAATCTAAACATATTTAGGTAATAACTTTTATAATTATATTTTGCTTTTAATTTTCATAAACCATAATTTTCTTTTTTAGGATGATCAGTGCTTTTGTCAGGCATGCTGTAATCTTAACAAATACATTGTATGATGTGCATTGTACAAACTTAAACCACTGAGGAAGGCCTCACAGCCAAAACTCATTTGGTGTACATGTATTTTATGTTTTTAATAACTGTACCTGGTTGTAGGAAAAATGTTTGTAAATGGGTGACATCCCCATGTGTAATTTCACAAGAAACTTTTTTTACACTAGGGGAAGATACCTATGTATGTAACTATAGTTGATGGATTTTTATGCGTAGCTTTTAATATTTACAATTTGATTAAAGATTCTGTGATTCTTTGTAATTTTAGCTTTTTTGGAATTGAACTTGATATTCTATATTTGAGGTATGTCTTCCTTTTTCAGCCTCTTTGGTTACCTGATTCTGAGTTCCATGACACATTTCACTACACTCAGGCCAGGTGGTAGACATCCTAACTGGATATCTGAAGGCAGTTATGGACTGGATGAAAGCCAATAAACTGAAGGTCAATCCAGATAAAACTGAAGTGTTATTTCTCAATGGTAACATCAGTCAAGGACCTGGAATTTAGTGTTTGTTTGTTTTCTGGATTCAGGGTTACACCCACTCTTAAGAAACAGGTTCACAGTTTCCCAGCACTACTTAATCTCAGATGCATAACTGTTATAATGTAGTGCCTTTAACTGGCTTTGGCAGACATGTCAACTGAAGCCCTTCCTTGAAAAAACTGGGCAGTTATTTGTGCTCTGATCCCTTCTAAGTTAGATAACTGCAATATACTCTAAGTGGGACTAATTTTCAAAACAGTTAAGAAACTGCAGTTCAAAATGCAGGGCTATTTTTGGACCGGAACGCAGGGGAACGCAGTTGCGGCTGGCTCCCAAGCCTGCCCCCCCCGCCCCGCCCCCGTAGAAGAAGAAGTGGCTGCCTGGTGGCAACAAGCACGTACAGCACATGCACTTGCTGCCGCTAAATTGCTGCCAGTGCCTTGCTGCCTGGCCTCCAGGACTGTTTTTCAGGCAAGATGGGTAACTGTCGGGAGAGGGAGGTGGATGGGTAGGCTCAGGGGCAGGCCCGTAGCTAACAACTTTTTGCTCAGGGGGCCCATGTTATTCTCAGGGGGCCCACCACCAATGTTCCCTCTAAGCTGTGGAGTTTTGTGAGCAAAACTTCTACTTTGTGAGCTACTGCCATTAAAGTTGTGAGAGAGTAATTTGGCTGCCACATAAATTAGTTTGCTCTGGAGCCATCCTTCCTGAGCTAAGACAAAAATCTGCGAGCTGGAAGTTAAAAAAGTGTAAGCTAGCTCACACTAACTCAGCTTAGAGGGAACACTGCCCCCCCCCATTGGGGAACCATGATTGCAAGGGGAAAAATATAGGCCAAATTCAATCTCGTCAGACAAATTCAGTACAATTGAAAGAGAGATTTGATTTTATGTTTTTAAAACCGGACAGCACAATCACAGCAGTATTAATCTTTGTGTAACAGAACTAAGTTTTCAAAAAGTTTTCATTGAGACCTGATACTGAAAGACATGCAAAGCAGCAACAGAAAAAAGGAAAAATATTTTATTAGAGAGCAGAGAAGACTATTAAGCCAAAACCAGAAATAGCTTCCCCCCCCTTAGAATTCAGTTTCATTTTACAATAAAAAAATACTGAACTTCTTCCTGCAAGGGGCTGCTACTTTGATTTGAACTTGTGGGCATTTTTTGGAATTTTAAGAAAGGGCAGTGGTCACAATCACAAAATTGATACCTTGGGAAGCAGGACCAATCACACAATGGCTGCTTAAATATTGGGAGGTTTCAAGCAGAGCATCCACCTGTGATCAGGACAACTGTCCCCAAATGTGCACGCTCTGTAAGACCAAAAGTGATTTCCCTAGGGGTCTTCAAAAACACCTCCTGCTTTACTGAGGTGAAAGATAGTCAGAACTGGCTGTTTGCTTTGGTGAAAAAGTGCTGGGTAAGAAGCAAGTAGCCACCAGCAAACACATTGTTGGGCACCACATTGGAGTTTACCACTCTAGTCACTACGTGTATATATATATTTCTACGCTTAAAATATAGGAACATTCTTAAAAAGAGAAATGTTGATTGAAAGCCTTCCCATTTAACAATGGGAACCACAATTAAGACCTTATCGGAAGCAGGGGTCTTTTCGTAGAAAAACAGCTGCAGGAGCTCATTAGAATATGGTATGCTAATGAGCTATTAGGCTATTAGCATATGCCACACCCCCTGACATCACCGGAAGTGATATCAGAAGGGGAAGCAAAAGGGGGGAGGCATCTTCAAAAGCCTCCCCTTCCCTAGCTGGCCTGGGTGGGGGAGCTAAGAAAGAAGGGGTTTAAAGTTTAAACTCCTTCTCACTAGAGTTGGGCCACAGAAGGAGGAAAGAGGGAAGGAAAGAGAGAGAGTAGAAAGAAGGAAAGAGGGAAAGAAAGCGATGGAAAGGGGAGGGAAAGAAAGAGAGAGAAGATGGAGGGAAACAGGGAAAGGAGGAAAAAAGAGAAGAGAAAAAGGTGGGAAAGAAAGAGAGAAGAGAAGAAGGAGGGAAAGAGGAAAAAGAGAAGGAAAGGAGGGAATGAAAGAAATTCAGCGGCAATTCGGTCCCATTATATCCTATGGGCCATTGAAGTCAATGGTGAAAACATAGGGTATACCTTGGGAAGCAGGACCAATCACACAATTGGGGGCTGGAGGGGAGGGGGTTTGAGGGACATGCTCCAAACTCACAGGGTAGCTGGTAGAGCCTCTCTCCAAGATACCCACGAAGTTTCAAGAACATTGGACCAGGGGGTCCAATTCTATGGGCCCCCAAACAGGTTGCCCCTATTCCCTCCATTGTTCTCTATGGTGGGAAAAAAGTAACTCAAACCCCCTCTCGTCCAGCCCCCAGAATATACCCTATGTTTTCACCATTGACTTCAATGGCCCATAGGATATAATGGAGCTGAAACTGACATGTGGCTGCCTGAAAGACTCCCTGGGACGCCGGCTGGGGGCGGGGCTTAGCTCCTGAGCTCCGGAGCGGGCTCCCCCCCCAAAAGACCCCTGATCGGAAGGAACTGGAAATGCAGCTCCAGGACAACTTTTCTGTCAGGAAAAAGGGGGGGGTGAAGAAGCCTCCACTCCATGCCGCACAACCCTCCCGCCGGACAGGAACCTTCTTCTCCTCCTGCCCTCCCGCTGCGCTCGCCCTCCTCCCCCTCCCCCGCAGCTGCCACACCCTCTGTGCCATATTGGGGGGAAGGTGCTGCCGCCGCCGCCTCCAGAGCCACAGGGGGAGCCGCCCGGCCCATCTCCTTCCCTTCCCCTCTCGGAGTGCCCCGGCCGGCCTTGGTGACCATAGGGAGAGGGGCGAGGGCTGGGGGAGGGGGCAGGAGGGAGTAGGGGAGCAGAGGCTTGGGCCAGGGGGCCCACAAAACCCGTGGGGGGGCCGGGGCCCCAGGGCCCCACGCAGGCTACGGGCCAGCAGAGGGGTCTTTTTGGGGGGAGCGCACCCGAGCGCAGCTCTGGGAGCTCAGGAGCCAAGCCCCACCCCCAGCCGGCCTCCCGGGAGTCTTTCAGGCAGCCCAATGTCAATTTCAGCTCTATTATATCCTATGGGCCATTGAAGTCAATGGTGAAAAAAATAGGGTATATTCTGGGGGTTTGAGGGAGAGGCTCCAAACTCACAGGGTAGCTGATGGAGCCTCTCCTCAAGATACCCATCAAGTTTCAAGAACATTGGATCAGGGGGTCCAATTCTATGGGCCCCCAAACAGGTTGCCTCTATTCCCTCCATTGTTCTCTATGGTGGGAAAAAAGTTATATTTTTCTCACCATAGAGAACAATGGAGGGAATAGGGGCAAACTGTTTGGGGGCCCATAGAATTGGACCCCCTGGTCCAATGTACTTGAAACTTGGTGGGTATCTTGGGGAGAGGCTCCATCAGTTACCCTGTGAGTTTGGAGCCTCTCCCTCAAACCCCCTCCCCTCCAGCCCCCAGAATATACCCTATGTTTTCACCATTGACTTCAATGGCCCATAGGATATAATGGGGCCTAATTGCCACCGAATTTCTTTCATTCCCTCCTTTCCTTCTCTCTTTTTCCTCTTTTCCTCCTTCTTCTCTTCTCTCTTTCTTTCTTTCCCACCTTCTTCTCTTCCCTTTTTTCCTCCTTTCCCTGTTTCCCTCCTTCTTCCCTCTCTTTCTTTCCCTCCCCTTTTCTTCTCTTTCTTTCCCTCTTTCCTTCCCTCTTTCCTCCTTCTGTGGCCCAACTCTCATGAGAAGGAGTTTAAACTTTGAACCCCTTCTCTTAGCTCCCCCACCCAGACCAGCTGGGGAAGGGGAGGCTTTTGAAGATGCCTCCCCCCCTTTTGCTTCCCCCTCTGACATCACTTCCGGTGATGTCAGGGGGCACGGCATATGCTAATAGCCTAATAGCTCATTAGCATACCATATGCTAATGAGCTCCTGCAGCTGTTTTTCTACAAAAAGACCCCTGCCCAGCAGGAACTTATTAGCACAACAGGCCACATCCAACAGCAGAAACTCATTAGGATTGGCTATATTAGGGGTGTGTGGCCTAACATGCAAAGAAATTCCTGCTACAAAAAAGCCCTGGGTTTTGACATCAAATAAGGTAAACAGAATAAGAAGCAATGGGTGAGTGTGGCTGGATGACCACACTTCGGGTAACATGGGGGTGTGGCATAATATGCTAAAGAGCTGTGCTGTTGGGGGTGTGGCCTAATAAGCTAATGAGTTTTTTGCTGTTGGGTGTGGGCTATTATGCTAATGATCTGGGAGTTGAAGTACTTAAAGGATTGCCTTTCTTCCTCTGAGGTGGAGGCCATTTTGTGGATGATTCCTATCCATCATCCAGGGAGGCAGGATTAACTTCAACTGTTTCCTGTGGTGGGAGTCACCCTAGGCTCAGTTCTTTTCCTGCCTCAGTAGGGAGAGCTGCTAGGTGTGGGCTTTGCCTCAACCTTATCTCTTGTATTGTACTTATTCATTTAAGTCTAATCTTTTCTTTCTGTTTCTAGCTTCTCTTCAACAACAAAAATTCCTTTCTAGCCTGTCTGTCTTCCTTGAAAGTTTCTTACTTCTTCTCACCTTCTGCGAAGTCGGAAGCCCCTGAGAAGCCTTCCATGGCTCATAGGGAACACAGCAATGGCTTCCTATTCAACTCAGAGATGGACATGGCAGGGCATCCCAGTGCTGGGAAAGACAGCACGGTGCAGAAGCGGGTCATGGAAGAGGGCGGCTTATGTGCAGCAGAGAGCCATGGAGCAGCGAAGACCACCAAAAGCTCCCATTCCCACTCTCAATCGCAGCCTGCGCTCACAATGGTAGCCATTTTGGAGGATGCTTGCCATAATAGCTCTGAGGGAGGGATCGGCCAGCAGAGCCTACTCCCTCATAATGAGCAACTTGAGATCTTTGTTCATAGTGGGTGTGGCCAGGCAGGGAGCAACCTTGCTGATACTGCCCAAGTGTCAGGTAGCCCTGCCATTGCTGTGGATGGGGGGGGGAGACATCTTTCACTGTTCTGGAATGTGGGAGTAACTCAGAGTCTCCAGTCTTGCTAATTTAGAGTTCTGTTATTACTTCGCCTGACCTTGGGTCTCATGCTGCCTTGGCATGGGAAATTTACTGGTTGGGGTGTTTCTTTTCATGGCTTAGCATGTGCGCGAAATGTACTCATTGGCTTATAGGTGGGGGGGTTAGTTCGAATGAGCTATTATTGTTATTGCTTTGCTTTGCTGGCCATCACTGACAAAGAACTGGTTCATGCAGCTCTAAGACTGGTCTTTAATAAATGCTATCTTCTTATGAAGCCTGATGTTTGACTGACTATCTGGAGAACTTGACACCAAGGGGACAAGGAAGACAGCGTTTCTCAAAATGATAACGTTGGCGGCTCTGGGTCTGCTCCTTTGTCCCCTAATGTAATGGCCTGTTTTAGAAAAGCTACAAGGCAAGAAATAGCACGTTTCTGCAAATCGGGGGGCCGGGGTCTATCCAGTCTCAATCTTCCTCCTCCTCCCCCTCCCTCTCCCCTTGGCATAAGAAAAGGGGTACCTGGCCTACTAAGGCTGCACAAGAGGAGTTTTCAAAGGAACCATGTTTCCAACAGGGGGAGAGGGATGATACCTATAGTGAAAAGGAAGAGGGGAAATTTTCCTCTCATGAGGAAGAGGAAAAGGAGAAGGAACCTGTTGTTCCAGAACAGTCCTTTCGGTTCTTTAAGTCTGAGGACCTCCACTATTTGCTATCTAAGACTCTGTCTGCTCTTAAGATCCAGCATTTACTGCACTCTGGAAACCAGGGCACTGATGATCAGGACCAACAGGAGGGCTCAGAGATTACTGATGAGTTTTTCCCTCCAGACGACTATGCAGAAAAAGCATTTCCTTTTCCAAATTTCTATGTGCGCAAGATTAAGGCAGAGTGGGCTAAGCCATTGTCCAACAAGCCCATTCCAGGTCTTGTTACAAAGCTGTACACTGTAACATCTTCTGCCTCAGAGCTATTGCACGTTTCCATTGTGGATGCCCCAATGACCACCCTGCAATCTTCTGGACTACTCTTGGAGGACGGCCATGGCACCTTACGAAACAATCTTAACAAGCAGTCTGAGCTTGCTTTAAGAAAGTCTCACAAAGCCTCTTCTCTGGCAATGAAGGCATCTGCAGCCACATCCACAGTATCTAGAGCATCCATAGTTGGATACGAAAATTGATCCAGATGCTGCCAAGCAATGATCACAGATTACTTGAATGGGCCAATAGAATTTTGAAGGCCATCTCTTACACGGCTGACACCACACTAGACACCATGGTTCCAGGGCCATGGCATCAGTTGCAGCTGCACGCCGCATAGTTTGGCTGTGATCCTGGCCGGTGGATTATCAATCGAAGACCATTGTTTCAGCATATCCATTCCAAGGTGACAAGCTTTTTGGGGAACCACTGGAGAAAATATTGGTGGAAACCCACAAGAAGAAGAAGGCTATGCTCAAGTATGTATGCCCTAGGGACAAAAGGGCAGCAACTTCTTCTTCCTCTCACTCCTACCAGAGTTTACCCAGACCCCGTCAAGACTATAGAAGACCATCCTGGGGTAACAATAACAACAAGCAGTCCTTTCACCATGGAGGCTTCAGTAACAGATTTCCAAGATCCAATGGCAACAGGCAAGACAGAGGAACTGACCCCAAGGTCCCCAAGGCGTGACTATCCAGATCCACCAGTAGGGGGGCACCTACTTCTCTTCAGCCAGATATGGTTTGAATCCCAACCAGATGTCTGGACAAGAGACATCATAAGAGAAGGTTACAAGATAGAATTTCTCTCAGTACCACCTCAGCGATTCATACCCTCCCCAATATGGGAGCAAGGCATACACGTTCATCCATAACTGGATGATATTCTAGTTTGTTCTTTATCATGGGTATGTTCCAGAGATGACTGTCAGGTTCAACAGCAAGCAGGTCCAGGCACACTTCACTCAGAAAGTTATGCTTTATTGGAATACCAGTCTGTTGCCAAGTAATACAGGTACATTGTCAGGAATGACGGATATGGCATGGGGGGCCGTGTATATACTCTGATGCTTCAACTAGCTAAACGAATGAAATCTAAGCACGCGCGCAGGAAATCTCGCGGCAGGACATTACATCATGAACGGGAGACCACTCCCCCCTTTCCAGAGGGCCGATATATTCACCCCAGCTGGGGAACGCAAGCCTTCCCTTCTGTCAAGGTTACACTGATAGCAGTGTCTGGCAGAGGAATGTCTCCTACGGTAGCTTTAGCAAAGCAGATCTAAGCGCATGTGTGCAAGCCAGGAATAAGGTCATACAGAAAACATGGCAGTTAGCTTACATCCTGCCCCCTCAAAACCTAATCACCCCCCTTTAGACTGCTTGGGAAACCTCCTGATTTGTCCGGGAGATGCCAGTGAAAGTCCTGCAAAAGTCTGGGAGCTCGGATATCTATTGCTTTTACCCACTTCCGATACTGTGGACCAAAATGCACCCACTCCACAAGGTAATACAGTTGCCCATGTTTTACTTTAGAGTCCAAAATGTTCAAAATCTCGTAGTGTTCTTCACCGTCCACTAATAGGGGAGGAGGGGCTGCTACCTCCAGATGCCATCGGTTAGGGGCAAACTGGCTTTAACAAGCTGAAATGGAAAATTGGATGAATATTTTTAAGATTCTTAGGTAACTCCAATTCCACAGTCACATCATTGATTAACCTGCGAATCTTAAATGGACCAATATATTTCCACGCTAACTTCTGTGAGGCTTGTGAAAGTCATAAGTTCTTGGTTGATACATACACAAAGTCTCCAGGCTTCAGGACCCAACTCTCCACCCTTTTCTTGTCAGCCTGGGCTTTATAAGCTGCCTTGGCAGCATCAAGAGCTTCACAAATCTGTGGCCATGAGTCTCACAATTTTGTATACCAGTCCGTTGCCTTGCCCCCCTTTCCTGATTCTGTAGTGAGAAACGGTAGTGGGGGGCTGTCATATCTCAAGGCAGCTTTAAAAGGGGAGACCCCCGTTGAGGTGTGACAAGTGTTATTGTAGCAAAATTCAGCCAGGGGAAGGAGATCTACCCAATTGACTTGTTGGGAGTTAGTGAAACAACGCAGGTATTGCTCCAGGGTTTGATTCACCCATTCCATTTGTCCATCAGTTTTTGGGTGGTAAGCACTGCTTAGGGCATGTTCCACCCCCATTATGCCCATCAGCTCCCCCAGAACTTGGAAATGAACTGCCCCCCCCCAGTCTGTGATTATTTTGGCTGGCATCATATGGAGGCGCACTATGTGTTGAAGGAAGGCTCTCGCCAAGGAACGGGCTGTGGGCAAACTAGGGAAAGGGATGAAATGAGCCCGTTTTGAAAACAAGTCCACAACCACCCAGATCATGGTCATCTGCTTACTGGGGGGTAAATCTGTAATGAAGTCCATCGAGATGACCTCCCACAGTCTACTGGGGGTCGGCAGGGGCTTTAAGAAACCCGGGGGCTTCCTCGACCAAGGCTTGCACATGATGCACATTTGGCAAGAGTGAACATACAGTGATAGATCCTTGCACATGTGTGGCCACCAGAATTGGCATTGCAAGAGATGTAACGATTTTACAAAGTGTAAATGGCCTGCCAGTTTGGAACTGTGGACTGATTGTAGTACATCCCCTCGCAACAGTTCTGGGACATATAACTTGCTCCCTTTGTACCAACAGCCATTTTCTCAGTATTCTAACTCCCCCACCACCCTCAGTTCCTCCCTGTCAGCATCGGATAGGGCCAACGCAAACTTGTCCTCCCAGCGATCAGGGGGGAGTTGAATGGAGCATTTCGCCTACTCCTGGCTGCGTGTTAGCACTGCACCACTCAATTGGGAAGAATGAGTCATGAACCTCCTCCCTTCTGCTTTCATGTTGTGGGAGGAGAGATAAAGCATCAGCCAGGGAGTTTGCTTTACTGGGGAAGTGGTGCAGGGTAAAGTGAAACTTTGACAAAAACTCAGCCCATCTGAATTGTTTGGTGTTTAGATTATGGGGTGTTCAGAGAACCTCAAGGTTTTTATGATCAGTCCACACCTCAAAGGGAACTCGGGCCCCTTCCAGCCAGTGTCTCCATGTGGCCAGTGCTAAGCGGATCGCTCCAGCTTCCTTATCCCACACAGGCCAGTTTCTCTCTGTGGTATTGAATTTGTGGGACACATACGCTAAGGGATGGAGCTGACCATCAGACCCTTCTTGTAATATCGCCCCCCCATAGCAACATCCGATGCGTTGACCTGAACTACAATTTTTTTTTATTTCATCTGGGTGCGCCAACACTGGTTCTGCTGTAAAGAGACCTTTTAGCTGATCAAACGTCTCTTGACACTTGGGAGTCCACTCCAGTTTAGTCCCAGGTTTGGCAGCCCTCAGTCCCTTCCCCTTGGTTTTTAATAAGTCAGTTAAAGGCAGACTCACTTGGGCAAAGTGTGGCAGGAAATTTCTATAAAAATTGGCGAATCCTAGGAAACTCTGGAGATGTTTGCGGGTCTTAGGGGGCACCCATTCCAACACATCCTGTACTTTCTTTGGGTCCATCTCTATCCCCTTTTGAGATATATGGTAACCCAGGAAGTCAACGCTGGTCTTATGGAACTCACATTTGGATAGTTTGGCAAACAGTTTGTGCTTAAGTAACGTCTGAAGGACCTCTCTCACCAGCTGTACATGAGAGACCGTATCAGGGAAGTACAATAAAAGTAATCCAAGTACACTAACACCCCTTTAAACAGGTGCTTGTGCAACACTTCATTTATTAAGTTCATAAAGACTCCCGGAGCCCCCTGGATACCAAATGGCATCACCCAATATTCAAATTGGCCCAAAGGAGTATTGAAGGCAGTCTTATATTCGTCTCCCTGTTGGATGCACACACAGAAATAAGCATCCCATAAATCAAGTTTGGGGAAGATCTTTCCCTTGGCCACCTCCGCCAAGAGGTCTTTAATTAATGGCATGGGGTAGGCGTTGGTGGACGAAACTGCATTCAGCCCCCGATAGTCTGTGCAAAGCCAGAGCCCCCATCCTTCTTTTTACAGAAAAGAACTGGAGTGGCGAATGGGAAGGCTGCCGGCCGAATAAATCCTCTGGCGAGGTTTTTATCGATGAACTTTCGCAACTCCTCCTTCTCCATGGGGCTCATGGCATAAATTTTCCCTTTTGGCATCTTATGCCCGGGCAGCAACTCAATCGCACAATCAGAGTTGTGATGGGGAGGGAGCTCATCTGCCTCCTCTTCCTCAAACACCCATGATACATCTCTGGATTCCCTGGGGATTTGGGACAGTTCATCTGTGGCTAAACAAACCCGGGGAGGCTCACTATCTGGGGCTAACCCCCAAGCAGGGGTATCCCAGACGTGATTCTGACACTTTGGGGATATGAACCAGACAATCCCGTCATCCCACAAGATACATGGGTCATGTCCATGAAGCCACGGGCTGCCCAGCACCAAAGGGAACTTAGCTCCCAGGGACACCACAAAGGCACGATCCTCCCAATGGTCTCCAGCCCCCACCCACAACGGAACAGTCTTGAACCTACAGGGTTCCTTCATCTGAGAGCCATCCATTTGGGTAAATATAAGGGGCTCTACCAAGCGGACCACAGCTGCCTCCAAGCCCGATACCAGGGAGGGGTTGATGAGATGGTTTCAGATGGGGTGTAGCGGGTGGTCTCCCAGCTGCAATCGCACTATCTAGTCTCATAGTGCGCAACCTGCTTTCCGCTTTCTCTGCCTCCTCCATCCAGGCTCGCAGGGTTCTCAGCTCTTGGGAACTCATGACATTGTTTCGGATGTCAGCCACCAGCCCCAGTCGATACTTTTGGGCTAGGACAGGATCGGTCCAGTCACAGATTTTGACAGCATGCTGTTGGAATTCCGTTGAATACTCCCTCACTGAGAGCTTGCCTTGCTTAAAGGTGCGGAGGAAGGCTTCCAGCTTCTCGACCACTGTGCAATCCTCAAAATGAGCTCGTAGTGCCCACATAAATGTATCTACGCTCCCCAGCTCCACTGCATCCAGGTTGTGCAAAGACACGTACCAGCTGGTGGGGCATCTCTCAGCTGCGAAGTAATAAAGTCCATCTGTTGCTCCTCATCCTGGAAGAGATGGGCCCATCGTTGCACAAATTTCATGACTTGCAAGATGAAAAAGGAAAGGTTTTCCGGGTCACCATCAAAGGTGACATGCAGTAAATCCTTGGGCCGTGGCATCACTGGTGGGACCACCAGAGCAGGCGGTTGCGGGGGGGGAGCTGGAGGTGGCAGTGCTCCCGGTAGCTGAGGCACCAGCCCTGGAAGGGGTGGTGGCTGCTGCAGCTGAGGAGCTGGCAAGACGGGGGCGGGCGGTGGCAGGATGGGGCCGGGTGGCAGAATGACGGGACCGGGCAGCAGAATGACGGGACCAGATAGGGGAGCCAGCCGGGACCCCTTGTTGGGCTGCCAGTTGCATCTGAACCACCTGGTTCATCATCGTCAGTAACGTTTGAAGGAAATGTCCTAAGTCTCGCATTATCATGTGGCAATCTGTCTCTAGGCTATCCAGCCTCCCCTCCACATCTCTTCCCGGACTTCCTGAAGACCTCGGGGAAACCTTGAGGGGACTGAAACTCTCTGAGCTCAAACAAGGGTCGTACATGCTGTCCCGACTCTGACTCCCCGGCAACGACCAGGTGTCGTGCCCAATCCCTCTGCTTGGGCTGAAATGTTACCCCTTTGCCCAGGTGCAGAGGGATGTATGACATTGTAGGTCTCGGGATGGCCCAGCCATCCGTAGTTGCTGGCCCTCCAGGTCTGGTGACTGTTAGGGGGACCGTTGACACTGGAACCTCTGTCCCCATAGTCAGTGGGGGATTGGCAGGCATTGTTGTAGCTTTAGGCACTGTTGTGGTTGGTACTGTCATGGGCACGGTAGTGGTAGGTACCGTAGTGGGCACCCCACCTCCCCTGGGTCCGCTCATCTCGGCAGGGAGAGATCCGGCCTGGTGGCAAAATAAAGATTCCTGACAATGACACTGCCAAGATAATCCAATGCGTGCAAGATTTCAGATTCTTGGTAAACTTGCAGAATTGTTCCATATACTTCACAATGCCTGGAACATCTGGGAGTACTGATGGACACTCATGCCAAGAAACTCTTCCTCCCTGTCAAAAAGGCGAAGAAGATAAAGGATATGGCCAATCAAATAATTCAGGCAAAGACTTCATCTCTGTCTGCACTGACCAAGATGATGGGCCTCATGGTTGTGGCCTTTGACACCCTACAATGGGGTTGCTTCCATTCAAGACAACTTCAGATGTTCATGAGCCCATTTCAGAAATCTATTGCTCTCAGAATGGATTTTTCCGTGAAGGAAAGAACTGAGCAACTTGTCCCAAGGCAAGATGTTCTGCATACAGAACCGGATCCAGATTTTCATGGATGTCAGCCTCTATGAGGCCACCCTATCTCACCAACCAGTACAGGGGAAATGGTCCAAGACTGAACAAAAATTACCTATCAACTTGTTGGAACATTGAGCCATCCAACATTTCGCTGAACAGATCAGGGGACTTCATGTTCTCTTTTGCACCGACAATATATCAGCAAAGGCCTACCTGAACAACCAGGGGGGCTCCAGATCTGCTGCCCTTCACAGAGAAGTGAATCAGCTACTGACCTGGGCAGAATCCAACTTGGCATCAATCAGAGCAGAGCATGGCAGAGAAATTCTCAATATCCAAGTGGACTGGATGAGTCAGCAGATGATACAGGAAGGCGAATGGTCTTTACACAAGAAGCTTTTTCAATTGATAAGTGTCCATGTTAGGGACACCACAGGTGGATCTGTTCACCTTTCCAGACAACAGCAAGCTGGACCGGTTCTACACCAGATACTTCCACCGCCAGGTGGAAGCTACGGATGTTCTTCTATCCTCTTGGCCCCAAGGACTTCTCTACATGTTTCCACCTGTTCCCATTCTACCCAAACTTCTATGGAGAATTCGGACCTTAAAGGCAGAGGTCATAGTGGTAGTGCTGTACTGGCCTTGATGCCCATAGTTCACCTCTCTATGAGAATTGGCAACAGTTCCTCCCCTCACACTTCCAGTGTCGGAGGACATGTTAGTCCAAGGCCTAGTATGGCACCCCAGACCAGGATGGTTCTGTTTGAACGTATGGAGGTTGAAAGGAACTGGTTTTCGAATTTAGGTTATAAGGAGGCAGTCATCGACACAATCTTAGCATCTAGGAATCTACAGTGTTACATGGAAGGCCTTCCTTCAATGGGCACGCCAGAAGAAAGTGGACCCTCTGCACCTGGATCTTGGATCTTTACTAGAATTCCTATAGGACAGCCGAGCAAGTGGCCTTAAGACACCCACACTCAAGAGGCAGATGGCGGCCTTGTCTTTGATCCTTCCCCATATCCAGGATCTTCCTGTGTCTCAACATCCACACATTTGTCATTTTCTCCAAGAGGCATCCCTCAAGGATCCAACGCAAACACACAGGTTCCCAACATGGACACTTAATATTGTTCTCACAACACTCACCAAGCATCCTTTTGAGCCTCTACAGGAAGTTCAGCTCAAGTTCCTGAGAATAGACCTTGTTCTTGGTAGCTATTACCTTGGCCAGGAGAGTCTCGGAATTGGGTGCTCTATCAATTCAGTTGGATCTCTGTACATTCCACAAAGATAAAGTGGTGTTGCAAACGGATCCAACCCTCTGCCTCAAGGTTAGTTCTAAATTCCACTGTTCGTAAGAGATCTGCCTTCCATCTTCCCCCCCAAATCCTACTCATCCCAAAGAAAGAACCTGGCACACCCTAGATGTATGGAGGGCGTTAAAATGTTACATCTTCAGAATGGCCTCATTCAGATGTACAGAGGCCGTGTTCATCAACATTTCTCCTCCTCACTCAGGGAAAAAGATGTCAAAATTGGCCATAAGTAGCACTATTAGAAACTGTATCGCTGAAGCCTACAAGAGCTTGAATCAACAAGTCCCAGAGGGGATCACTGCCCATTCGTTACACAGTGCTGCAACCAACACAGCCTTCAGGAATAGAGCCTCAGTAGAAGAAGTTTGCAGGGCTGCCACATGGTCTTCCTTATCCACATTCATTAGACACTACAAGGTAAACGTGTACGATTCTGCGGATGCAGCATTTGGTAGAAGGGTACTGCAATCTGTCCTGTCTCCTGGTGATGACCCCCCCTCCCGACTTTAGGGACACTGATCTGGGAGGTCCTACAAGAGGGAGGACGGCCATTGGATACTCACCATGAATGGTCCTTCTCCTCTGAGGCTTGGAGGATATCTTGGCACTCCTGGGTCGTCACCTTCTGTCTCCTGTATTCTACACTTCTTCTATTTTCTATCAAATAAGAGTGATGACGGTACCGCTATGTCTGTAGCATTAGTGAGAATGGACCCTTTCTCATTTCTTCAAGGGTCCTATTGTTATGGTTATTCTCTCATGTTGGTTTGTACCACACTGTTCAGGTTTTTTCTTTCATAGAGAAGTTATATTAGGTTTATTGCTTTCAGAGCACCAGAACTGAGCCTAGGGTGACTCCTACCACAGGAAACAGAAAACAGTTGAAGTTAATCTTGCCTCCCTGGATGATGGATGAGAATTACCTACAAGATGTCTTCCAAGCCTCAGAGGAGAAGGACCCTTCACGGTGAATATCCAATGGTCGTTCTGACACACTTACCTCATTTGTAAGGTTCTTAAAGCTATCAGTGGGATCATGTATCTGAAGTATTATAAAAACTTGTAAGTGCTATATAAATACTAAATATTATTTTACAGTAAAAAGTCAGCTGCTGCTGTGTGATCTTACTCTGAACTTCGGTCATCCAGTGCAGGCAGATGTTTCAAGAGAAGCTGAGGAAAAGAACCAGGACACTGAAGAATTAACAATCAAACCTGCAAGTTCTGTTCCTTATCATTCGTTGTTACCATCAGATCAATAGAAAATTATTTTTCTGCTCTGTTTGCAATATTGTGCTCTGTAAAACATCTACATTTAAAGTGGTAAAAATAAAAGAAACCCTATGTTATCTAATTCTTTGGTGTATTCTGATAGTAGTGCTGAATTCATTAAAATCAATATTTTAAAGTATGTCTACAGGTGAGCTTTTGAGTGACATACCATAATTATGGTCAGATCACTAAATATTGATTATACTCTTGTGTAATCGGAATTGCTTAGGCTAAACAGGCTTGTGTTATTTTCATGTTCTCTTCCAGAGACTCATGTGCAAGTAGTAGGAGTATAGTTTGGGCTATGAAGTAACAAGGGCCAAAAAAACACCCCATATCACATCACCTAAATTCTAACTTTTCTTGTAACAGAATGAAATTTACTCTGAGGAAAGCAGCAGAGTATTCTATTAAAGGCCACTTTTCCATCTTTGGTATTTACTGACTTGGAAAAAAACCTTTTAATGATAAGATTGTATTCAGGTTATTTTATAGATGGAAATGTATGTTTAGTATCTCACTTTAGTAACTCACTTTATTTATTTGATTACATGTAGAACACAACTGAATATAGTATTTATTAGAATATTAAAGAATTAGTTCAGGTAATTTATCCAATCCAAATTTATCCTTGAAGTTACTGTAGCAATGTATCCAAAATAGTGTAATTTGACAGTTTGTTACTATCTAAATGTTTAATTCCAGAAAGCATTATGAACAACATAAAACCTACTTGTATACTTTTCACAAATGGAAAAGGGTAAACAAATTGATTACAGACCTGTCTAATGGACACTACATTTTCTTGATAACTGGGGATCTTTATATCTGGATATAGTATTTTTTTCCTTTTTGGCTTTTCACTGAAACATGAAAAATAGAAGAAGAGGAGGAGGTTGGATTTATACCCCACCATTCACTCAGAGTGGCTTACAATCTCCTTTCCCTTCCCCTCCCCACAACAGATACCTTGTGAGGTAGGTGGGGCTGAGAGAGCTCTTTCAAAAACTGCTCTTGAGAGAACAGCTCTGAGAGAACTTGTGACTGACCCAAGGTCACACCAGCAGCTGCATGTGGAGAAGTGGGGGAATCAAACCTCGTTCTCCCAGATTAGAATCCGCACTTTTAACCACTACACAAAACTGGCTCTTGTAATTGAATTCATAAGTTTAAACATTGTGCTCCTGCATAAGAACTCAGTAAATTTCTTGACTGCTTATTTTCCTGGAATACTGTACTGCCTTGGCTGGCTGCCACAGAGACCACACACTGGAAGCTTGTAAACACAGTCCAGAATCAAGGTCAGTCACAGAGCCAAAAGTCAAAGAGCTGGGAAGTCAAGTCAAGGTTGCAGGTTGCAAGGACAAGGAGCAGCTGCTCTGTACACACACACCTAAGTGATCAAAGTTGCTGCTGCATTGAACCGGATGCACGGAGTGCTTTTGAGCAGGTCCTTCCTTTCCTGGGGTTGAGTCTGCAAAGGCTTACAGCTCTTCCCTCTGCCTCTGCAGGAGATGAAGTCTGGCACTCCTTCTTCACTCCTGCATAGTCAGCCTCTGGCATGCCCTACGTTTGGGGCACTCAGGAGAACTAGACAGGGAGTCTGGCCTTGGGGTGTCTGCAAATGGGGGTGCTGGGCCAGGCTCAGAATTGGTGTCTCCTTCTCGCTGCACCTCCTGTGCAGCTGTTGGGAACTCTTCCTCCTCAGGTATTGAGGGTTCTTCTTCTGGGCTGACTCCAGAGGAGGCTGGGTTGCTCCCTGCTTCTTCCTCATCTGAGGAGCAATCAACCTCGGCAGACTTAGTACCCATGACAAATATACACATAGAAATAGTTGCATTTCGTAAGCTTATGATACAAGCTTTTTTACTAATGGCTGGATTTTGTCATTTCAGCATGCTTTTGGGTTTTATTAATAATCTAAAAAGAAAACACTTTAAATTAGTTTAGCCAGTAGAGTGCAAACACATCCTAACAATAAGAGACACAATCCAATCAGAGTTAATTTTCACCACTATTACATCCAATCAGACTTGACTTCAAATTTCAGTCTAGGCTGAATCCTGACCAGTAATGGAATGTAGTTGGAAAACACCCTGCTGATTAGTTCAGTGAACTGCTTAAAGCTACTGGTAAAACTTTAGATAACTGTAATCTAGGCAGGTGACAGGAAGAATCTGAATTATTGGAGCAAGTTATAACCTATAACCTTATGTCCTAGTCACAATAAGGTTTTGTCATTTCAACAAGGTTTTGTCATTTCAACAAGTGTACTAAAAGAACTCACAGATATAATTTCTGAGCCTCTGTCCATTATTTTTAAGAATTTTTGGAGAACAGGTGTGGTTCCAGAAGATTGGAGGCAGGCGAATATTGTCCCCATCTTCAAGAAGGGGAAAAAGGAGGATCCGGGTAACTACCAACCTATCAGCTTGATGTCTGTACCTGGGAAAGTTTTAGAACAAATCATCAAACAGACAGTCCTTGAGCATTTAGAAAGAATGACTGTGATTACTAAGAGCCAGCATGGGTTTCTCAAGTACAAGTAATGTCAGACTAACCTTATGTCTTTTTTTTGAGAAAGTTACTACCTTGTTGGATCAGGGGAATGCTATAGACATAGTTTATCTTGATTTTAGTAAGGTTTTGATAGGGTTCCACATAATATACTTGTTGACAAGTTGGAAAAATGTGGTTTGGATCCTATGACTTTTAGGTGGATCTGTAACTGGTTGACAGATTGCACCAAAAGAGTGCTTGTGAATGGTTCCTCATCCTCTTGGAGAGGAGTGACAAGTGGAATGCCTCAAGGATCTGTCCTGGGACCTGTTTTGTTCAATATCTTTATCAATGATTTGGATGAAGGGATAGAGGGAATGCTTATTAAATTTGCAGATGATACTAAATTGGGAGGGGTAGCAAATACAGTAGAAGACAGAGTCAGGATACAGGATGATCTTGACATGCTGGAAAACTGGGCTAAAACGAATAAAATGAATTTCAATGGGGACAAATGTAAAGTTCTCTATTTAGGTAGGAAAAACCAAAAGCATAATTATTGGATGGGGGAGATTTGTCTTGGCAGTAGTATGTGCAAAAAGAATCTAAGGGTCTTAGTAGACCATACACTGAACATGAGTCAGCAGTGTGATGCAGTAGCTAAAAAGGCAAATGCAATTTTGGGCTGTGTCAACAGAAGTTTAGTCTCCAGATCACGCAAAGTGATGGTACCACTTTACTCTGTTCTGGTTAGACCTCACCTAGAGTATTGTGTTCAGTTTTGGGCACCACAATTTAAGAAGGATACAGACAAGCTGGAACTTGTCTAGAGAAGAGCAATGTAGCTGGTGAGGGGTCTGTAGACCAAATCCTATGAGGAAAGGTTAAAGGAGCTGGGTATCTTTAGCCTGGAAAGGAAATGACTGAGAGGTGATATGATAACCGTCTTCAAGTACTTGAAGGGTATTATAAAGTGGATGGTATGGAGTTGTTTTTCGTTGTCCCAGAAGGTTGGAACCAACGGGTTGAAATTAAATCAGAAGAGTTTTTGGCTAAGCATTAGGAAGAACTTCCTGACAGAGTGGTTTCTCAGTGGAACAGGCTTCCTTGGAAGGTGGTGGGCTCTCCTTCTTTGGAGGTTTTCAAACAGAGGCTAGATGGCCATCTGACAGCAATGATGATTGTGTGAACTTAGGCAGATCATGAGAGAGAGGACAGGAAGGGTTGCCTCAGTGCTTATTTCTTGTGGCCCTTTCTTACATGCCCAGGGAAATGCTGATTGCCACTTTGGGGTCAGGAAGCAATTTTTCTCCAGGCCAGTTTGGGCTGGAGATCCCAGAGGTTATTCGTCATCTTCTGGGCAGGGTACAGCAATCACTGTGGGGGTGGGGGTGGGGAGGTATTTGTGAATTTCCTGCATTGTGCAGGGGGTTGGACTAGATGTCCCTGAAGGTCCCTTCCAACTCTATGATTCTATGCTAATTTATGGTGGCTGTCATTATTAATGTATTTTTGGGTGCTAGGCCTAGCCTAGGTGCCAGAAGAATTATCTGAAATTGTCCATACTGTTAAAGAGAAAATCCCAGTTGTGGGGAAAAAGGCCTGCATTGCAAAAGGACTATAGAACAGGTATTTATTAATTCTTGTTGCATTTGTAAATACAAGATCTGCAAATAACTCTTTATCATTGTACATGGAATATAACAAACACGTTTCCACAAAGACTAAATGTTAGTATGTGTACTTTTGACAAGCTCAAAACTATGAAACATTGAGTTGTATTCTGCTGCTTGTATTAATTACTATACATGTGATTTGGATGATGATTTTACAGTGCCATATCTTGCATTTGAAGAAAGCAACACAAAGATCACAGACCTAACAATACTTAATATGGATTTAGGAGAATCGACGTCATACTCATGAACAGTCCCACAAAGTGTATGCTTAATGAGGAATAATACCTGATGATAAAGGGAGTAAACTTTGAAAACTGAGGTAATTAATTCTATTACGTAAAAATTAGAGATAATTAGTTTTTATTTAAGTTCATCAAATATACATCAATTACTTTGCTAACTTCTTTGGGAGACAAGTAAGGTGGCTTCTGAACTGGTTCCTCATAAAAAATTTCTTCTAAAGAGTTCCAGCAGCATATGTTAACATGCACTGCTGTCTTGAACCTCGGTCCTTTCCATCTATAAGTCGAAGAGGTGCTTTTCTGTAGTAATCAATAATGTCAGCCACTGAAGTAAAATCCTATAAAATGTAAAGAATATCCTTCAGTTAGTGATTCTCATAATACAGCAATCTAAAAAAAATATTTTGGCTCATTTATTTATTTAATTAATTAATTTATATCCCACCCTCCCCACCAAGGCAGGCTCACTGTAACTGTTTAGTTCTATAACATTGTTTTGGGGACCAATTAGTGAATAATCTACCTTTGTACTGGTATTTTCGTTTTACTTTTTGCTGTTTTATACCAGTTTTTTTACTGTAAGTGGCTTGACTCTTGAGTTATTAGATCTGACTCTGCTCAAATACAGCACATGAATCTGGAGAAAGTTTAAAGGAGGAGGATTAAAAAGAGCTGGAGTGCTATAGATGGTAAATGCTAAAGAAATGCTGTGGCAACATATCATACCTCACTTCCCCTCAGACCAGTTCCTAAGAAGTATATTTGATCTTCCGGGTGGTATCGTATCTGAAGATTGTATACTTTGTCATTGTATAACACCATCAAGACATAGGGTTGTTCAAGAGTTTTTCTTGAGCTGTTTCTTACTAAGAAAGTGCCATCCTAGAAAAACAAGAAGAAGAAGAGAAGAGATTGAATTTATACCCCGCCCTTCACTACCCAAAAGAGTCTCAGAGCAGCTTACAAACTCCTTTCCTTTCCCTCCCCACAACAGACACCCTTATGAGGTAGGTGGGACTGAGAGAATTCTGACAGAAACTGCTCTTTTTCCAGAACAGCGGTGCCAGAACTATGACTTGCCCAAGGTCATCTAGCGGGTGCTAGTGGAGGAGTGGGGAATCAAACCCGGTTCTTCCAGATTAGAGTCCGTGCACTTAACCACTACACCAAACATGACTACGAACTGGCTTGATTGCATTTCTAAATAACAGTGTTGAGGATAAGCTTCAGAGTTTCTGTTGGAATATTTAATAGTTTTATTACCATATGCATAGATGTATAATTTAACTCTTTACCTGGTTTATGTTCCTAAGGGCAACTTCTGCTTCTGTCCGAGTGATATTAGCAGCATACCATTTCAGATTTAGAGAGGCCTGGTTGAATTAAATGAAAAGCAAAAGTTTTACTAGCAAGTAAATTATGTGATATTACCAATTACAGAATAAGAATCAGTGTTCAAAGACAGGAATATTCTTTAACTTTTTTGGGGGGAAGTGATATGTACTGTTTTCTGCATTATTTCCTGTTGATAATGGAAGCTACCTATTTTGGGTCAATCAGTCTTTTTATTTTATTGAGGATTATAATCTATCTAGATTTTTCCCCACTGTAATGTATGTCCAGTGATAAGAGTAACATTGCATTTTTATTACTTGCAGACACAAATATAAGGAGAAGAGGAGGGAAAATTTAAAAATGGTAGGCCAAGCTGTGGGGAAAGGATAGCTAGGCTTTTCCCTCCTCCTTTTGAAAGTATATATGAGTGATCTTCCTCTGGACAGTAATGTGATCAGTGTTTTAAAAACCAGAAAAAATAAATTATTCTTAAACATTTTTAGAGGTTATAAAATGCTATATGTAAAAATGCAAGAGTTTGTCATTTCTCAAAAATTATTTCACAACCATTTTTGGTTGTACAGGAAATCAAAGTGATGAGTACTTGCTGAGAAAAAGAAACCTCTGGGGTCAAAAGCCTGCAGTTTACATAATAAGAACAAGAATATTAATGGGACAAAAAGACTTGCTGCAGTTTCTTGCCTTTGGTTTCCTTCATCATGTCTTGCCCAGGGTTGTATAACTTGATCTCCCAATCACATAGGCACTAACTTGGCAGGATTTGGGGCTCACATCTGTCAAAAACATAGTACTTTGCAGCATATTTTAAGTATTTCTTTATGGTATTCTTGTACCTTGTAGAATTCTTGCTCCTCTTCATAGTCAGTGTTGGGTGTTTGTGTAGTTTGTCTGTTTGGGATTGGCATTGGTGGTCTGCTGTCTGCTTTGCCTTTGGAAAATGTTCTGCAGATGTTGCCTTCAGAGATTTTGAACACAGTTTAAAAGCTATATCCATTCTAGTTCACTGATGTAGACATAGTTAAAGAAATTGACTCTAAAGCTTGACTCTTGAGCCACATGAACTTGACAGAGCATTACAGAGAGACCAACCAAATGGAGCTTAGATAAATATCACATTTTGCAGAAGTTTAAAATACTAATAAAATTCTGATAAAAATGGGAGCTTACAAAATTCCACGTAAATAGGAGGCCCTCCTGAGTGTTGGAGAGCCCTATTTACTTATTTATGGAAAAATGCATACCCCACATTTCCTTGTGGCTCAAGGCAGCTTACAAATTGCAATTTAAAACATCACAATTTAAAATATAACCCCATATGACCCTCTCCCATCAAAAGATGCCTGCAGTCTATACCTCATTTAAAACTCCTAGCATATTATTTATTTACTGTCATCATTTGTGGCTTGCAGTTGAGAGGAGATACTTTAAAAATGTTACATTCAATAACCTACTGTGTGGCTCTGCCTGCCTGCCATAGCAAGAACTTAGTTCCCTGTTATTTCCCTTCAGGTCAGGAGGCTGGCTAAAATAAGCCAAACACTGTTACTTGGCATAGTGAAAGAATGATGGAGGAATAGCTGCTATTTTGCAGTCTTCTGAAGACAAACATGTAAAGCACATTAGGGTAGGAATCAGGCCTGTAGCCAGGATTTTTTAAATTTGGGATGCCTTTAAATAAGTCGGGGGCACCCCCACAAATCCCCTGAGGGCAGCCTCCTCTGTGTGTGGGGGCTCCTCCTGGTGCCCTCTGCACTCGCTTAGAGGCTCTCTTGCCCACCTTCACCGCAGGCCAAAGGAGCCCCCACCTACCCTGCATTTCCTTTATGTGCCCTGCATCATCTCCCTGCCTGGTGTGAACTCCTTCTAGGAAGCGCTTCTAGTCAGGGGGAGGGGCTGGGCTGGGCGGCTTCCTCTTCCTTCCACTGGTCCACCCCTCCCTCTGGCCCACCACATTACCCGACCGGGCTGAGGCCTTGCAAAAAATGGACTCCAGCCAGGGATGACTCTTCAGGCTGCCCAAGTGTCTCGCCACCACCCCACACACCCAGGTGAGCCAACTCCCATTCAAAGGATCAGTTGCACGAGGGCAGCCATCTGGAGTGGGGAATGGAAGCAGGAGTTGGGTGCTCCCACTTGCCTGGACGAGCCCAGCCCACTTGCTTGGAGGTCTGCACAATTCTCCCTGTTAGACTGATGTCTTTCTGCTACAGCCTGCAAAGGCCAGGAAGGGGAAGGGGTGGTGGGGATGGCAGGGGGTCCTCTGGGACCCAGAGTGTCATGAGGCCTTGGCAGGAAGTCAGGGGGGCAGGCCCCAAGAGGCCCCACCATAGCTACAGGCCTGGTAGGAATTAAAAGTACTCTTACAACATATATTGTGATGGAAGATTAGTATGTGGACAAAGCAAGCAAGAAATATATCAGGAAAAACTGACAACATAGGAATAGATATAATGAGAATAAGGCCCAAATAATGGGGAAGCTGGGGTAGGGCTAGGTATAGGAGTTTAGGAAAAGAAACAATAGTTCAAAGAGAAAGTATGGGTCTAAGAGCCAAGCACTGGAAGAAACAGGGCTAAAGGACAGAAAGGTATGGAAAATACATTTGGAAATGCAGAAAAGAAGTTAATTTCATCTTTATGGCCCTAGGTCCACATTCATTCAATCGTATATTCAAAATTACTATAGACTACTGAACTCAGTCTCCTGCCCACCTAGCAGTTTGAAAGCAAGAAATTGCAAGTAGATAAATAGGTACCACTTCGGTGGGAAGGTAACAGCGTTCCGTGCACCTTGGTGTTTAGTCATGCCGGCCACATGACCACGGAAACGTCTTCGGACAGCGCTGGCTCTTCGGCTTTGAAACGGAGATGAGCACCGCAACCCTAGAGTCAGATTTGACTGGCTTTCGAGCAATGGAACCTTTACCTTTACCTTACTGAATTCAGTGGGCTCTAAATTAGTTGATATAACTGATTTTTCAGACCTTATTTTAGTTCTGAAGTTCTAGTGTGCATATCAAACAATTTATTGCACTTATAGCCTACCCCTCACTGAGCTCAACAGGATTCTTGTGGTGGGGGGCAAGTATTAGTCATCTGCCTGCTGGCCAGCTCCAAATATATTTAGCTTTAACCAGATTATTCTTATCATGGACTGTCCTAGGAAAGGTATGATGGAACCTGGTTTGCTTGGGCTTCCAAAGAGTTTTACAATTGTATTGTTATAAAACGGAAAAGGCTATAGTGACTGCAACCAGATGGTTTCCAAATGTAACCTGAGCATTCATGAGATACATACTTGGCTGAAGGCGTGATGGTAGTGAGCCACTTGATGAAACAGTGCTGTAAAAATAAACAGTGCTGTAAAAATAAGGTTTAGCGTACACAAATGAGACCCAATGTGTTTTTGATCAATTGGTTAAATCTAACAGTGCTCTGAAGCACTTGTTAGGCTTGAAGGCAGAACCTATTAAGTGCTGTGCCAGCACTCAGATGGAAGGGATGGGGGTTTAAACTCCCGCCTCTTCCCTGGCTTGCCAGCGCACCCTGCAGACAGAAGGGACGGGGGTTTAAACCCCCACCCCTTCCCTGGCTTGCTGGCATGCCCTGCAACTGGGCAGATTAGAGCAACTGGGAAACTGGGCAGTTTAGAGGTGGAGATACATTTTCCCTTAAGAGGGGGGTTGTTTGGGCACCTCTTGCGGCGCCATTCTGCCTCCTGGCCCCAGCGACCCTTTTGGCTTTGTGCTGCGAGGGGACTTCTTCCCCTGGCACACACACCCGGCCCCGCCTGGAGGTTGGCAACCCTGTAATTGGTGGGCGTGCGTGGGGGGGGGCGGCAGAAGTTAGCCCTGCCTAGGGCACAAAAAAACCTCGGGCCGGCCCTATCTAGCAGTCACAATAAATCCATTACAGGTTGCAATGCTCTTCTCCATTTCAGACTCCTTGTAGGAACCATGTGATGACTCAAATTAGTATCAAAAGACTGTAATTGCAGGGCAAAATGAAACTGGATTAGTCAAGGAACAGAGTAATTTCAAGTCTTTGCCCATAGAAAGTTTAGATTGATATAACTGGAGTGGGAGTGGAAAGCATTGTTGGGGTTCAGTGTCACACATGTGAGATGGGGAATTGCAAAAGATGACTGGTTCATGGATTGCTGTTGCTATAAGAGCACTAGACTAGCCCCCTAAAGCAGAACTAAAATAAGAATACTAATGAATATGTTGCATCATAAATAAATGTAATAGTTAATCATGCGTGGTTCAGTCCAACAAACCTTTCTGTGTATGCATCAGGTATACTCTTGGGTGGCAAAGGACTCTGTTTAGATACCGGTTTAGTAGTTCTGGAAGGGAACGTGTTAAAAAATTGCGAAGGTGGCTGAGGAACTGGTCTTTGGGGAACATCTACAAAGAGAATAATAAAAACCACATTTAAACTGCTGTGCATTAGAGATAATTGATATATCTTAGTTGTACTTGCAGAAGGACTAGGGCAAACTAGGGTTTTTAGATGGTTGACCATTGAATTTCTGCCCCCTCCTCTGGGATTAATTTTGAATTCAAGAGGTATCAGATCTTATTAATGTGTTGTCACAGATATGGCTAGGAATACAGGGGAAAAGTTACTGGACTTGACCATGGAGGATCTGGCCTAGCCTCTCAGTCAAAAGGGAGTTTAAAGATGCAAAATAGAATAGTCTTAGAGAGGGGCAAGAAACAAAGAAGTAACAGTCATCCAAAATTGTGTTCTACTAGTTCTTGTTCAGATTTGCTTGATAGCTTTGGCTTGCCTGCACAAGATGTCCTACACCTACATTTATTTATTTACAAACATGGCTATCAAGGCAGCTACCATTTGAACAAAGTATTATACAATCAATGAAAACCAAAACTAAAATACATATATAAGACACAGAAATAGCTACTAAAAAGAAAGGAAAAAGAGGTCACTGAGGGAATCCAATATTAAACCAAAAAGTCTTCAGTCACAGGTGAAAGCTAGTGACAGAAGACAGATTTAATGAAATTACTATGGTACAAGTTTAATGTAGGCAGTACTTGTTTGTGAGAGAGAGCTGTGACGATGTGTGTATGTGTGTGAGATAGATGCTGGCAAAGGAGGAGGCCTCTGGTCACCCACAGAAAGAACTACATTATTGGCAAAGAGTTCTAAATCCATAACAAATATCTAACAGATTTTATTGGTCTATTCTAGAACATTACTATCACTGGTTGAACTGTGTATTTTCTGCTTCATTCCATAAGGAGCAGAATTTGGTAAGAACTTTAGCATACAGAATGCTTATGGGTAGCCTGCCACCTAAATGGAAAATGAATAGCCTTAATTCCTATGAGATGTCCAGAAAGGAAGTTTTTGGCCGCAGTCACACACACTAAATACTCCACTTTCAATCCACTTTCAGTGCACTTTCCAAATTGCTTTTTACTGTGTGAACTGGCAAAATCCAGTTGGAAAGTGCATCGAAAGTGGTTTGAAAGCAGATTATTTAGTGTGTGTGACTGCAGCCTCTTTCTTGGAGGAGGAGGAGGAGGAGAAGCAGCAGCAGCAGCAGCAGCTTGTTACCTTATCATCTGCATCAGTGCTGAAATTTGCAAACTGGTCACATGGGAGCTTCCTATGCTTCTGTTTTAATGTTTTAATCAAAATTAGGAGTGAGGCAAGAAGGAGGAGGAGGAGGAGGAGATTGGATTTATACCCCACCCTTCAATACCTGAAGGAGTCTCAGAGTGGCTTACAATCTCCTTTCCCTTCCCCTCCACACAACAGATACACTGTGAGGTAAGTGGGGTGGAGAGAGCTCTTTTGAAAACTGTCCTGGAGAGAACAGCTTTGAAACAACTTGTAACTGACCCAAGGTCACACCCACAGCTGCAGGAATATGCAGAAATATGCAGGAATCATAGCACTTAGGGCTTTGCAGTCAAAGTCTTTATTAATACGGTCATAGACCAGCATAGACCAGATTTGTAAGTGAAAAGAAAGACATGAAGTCTATGAAAGATAAAGCCATTGCACATACATGAGTATTAATCCAATTCCCTCCCCCAAATGTATTTAATTATAAAAATATAAAAATCATAACGAAACATTACATACTGACATCTTCCACCTGAAAGAACATAAAATAAGTTCAAATTAGGGCTGTTGCTAGTTTTAAAAAATCAGTTGATTAAGTGTATGCATTTTAATTGACTAATAAAAATTCTGCATATTAACAATAGCAATAGGTCTGAAGAACAAGAACATTATTTCTTTTTATATGATGTCTTCTTTTTGTTCCACATAAGATTAAGAGAACATAAGAGAAGCCAATGTTGAATCAGGCCAATGGCCCATCTAGTCCAACACTCTGTCACACAGCGGCCAAAATATACCAGGTGCCATCCGGAGGTCCAGCAGTGGGGCCAGGGCACCAGAAGCCCTCCCACTGCTGCCCCCTCCAGCACCAAGAATAGAGTGCATCACCTGCCCCAGACTGAGAGTTCCCATCCATACCCTGTGGCTAATAGCCACTGGTGGACTTCTGCTCCATATGTTTATCTAATTTCCTCTTGAAACTGTCCATGCTTGCAGCTGCCACGACCTCCTGTGGCAGTGAATTCCATATGTTAATCACTCTTTGGGTGAAGAAGTATTTCCTTTTATCTGTTCTAACCCGACTGCTCAGCAATTTCATAGAGTGCCCACGAGTTCTTGTATTGTGAGAAAGGGAGAAAAGTACTTCTTTCTCAACCTGCTCAATCCCATTCATAATCTTATAAACCTCAATCATGTCACCCCTCAGCCGTCGTTTCTCCAAGCTAAAGAGCCCCAAGCATTTTAACCTTTCTTCATAGGGAAGGTGTTCCAACCCTTTTATCATTCTAGTTGCCCTTCTCTGCACTTTTTCCAATGCTATAATATCCTTTTTGAGATGTGGTGACCAGAACTGTACACAGTATTCCAAATGAGGTCGCACCAATGATTTATACAGGGGCATGATGATACTGGCTGATTTGTTATCAATTCCCTTCCTAATAATCCCCAGCATAGCGTTGGCCTTCTTTATTGCAGCTACACATTGTGTAGACATTTTCAGCGAGTTATCCACTACGACTCCAAGATCTCTCTCTTGGTCCGTCTCTGCCAGATCAGACCCCATCAACGTGTATTTATATTTAGGATTTTTGGCTCCAATGTGCATCACTTTGCACTTGGCCACATTGAACCCCATTTGCCATGTTGACGCCCACTCACCCATCCTCAACAGATCCCTTTGGAGTGCCTCACAATCCTCCCTGGTTTTCACCACTCTGAACAACTTTGTGTCATCTGCAAATTTAGCCACATCACTGCTTACTCCCAATTCCAAATCGTTAATAAACAAGTTAAAAAGCATCGGACCGAGTACTGATCCCTGTGGTACCCCACTGCTTACCACCCTCCACTGAGAAAGTTTCCCATTTATACTCACTCTCTGTTTCCTATTTATAAGCCAGTTTTTGATCCACAAGAGGACTTGTCCTTTTATCCCATGACTATTGAGCTTACTTAGGAGCCTTTGATAAGGAACTGTATCAAAAGCTTTCCGGAAGTCAAGGTAAATAATATCTATTGGGTCCCCCTTGTCCACATGTTTGTTCACTCCCTCAAAAAACACTAACAGGTTAGTGAGACAAGATCTTCCTTTACAGAACCCATGCTGAGTCTGCCTCAATAGTTTTTGTTCATCAATGTGCCTACTAATTCTTTCCTTAATAACAGTTTCCACCAACATACCCGGTATCGATGTCAGACTGACTGGCCTGTAATTTCCCGGCTCTCCCCTGGAGCCCTTTTTAAAGATGGGAGTGACATTAGCTACCTTCCAGTCCTCAGGAATGGAGGCAGATTTTAAAGAAAGATTACATATTTTTGTCAGGAGATCCACAAGTTCACATTTGAGTTCTTTCAGAACTCTCGGATGAATGCCATCCGGGCCTGGTGATTTATTAGTTTTTAAATTGTCCATCAGTCGGAGGACTTCCTCTCTTGTTACCGCAATCTGATTCAGGTCTTTCAAACCCCCTCCCGAAATCGGTGCTTCTGGAGTGGGCAAACACTTCTCCTCTTCCACAGTGAAGACAGAGGCAAAAAATGCATTCAGCTTCTCAGCCATTTCCCTATCATCCTTCACTACTCCTTTTACCCCTTGGTCATCCAAGGGCCCCACTGCCTCCCTGGCTGGCTTCCAACTTCTAATGTATTTGAAGAAAGTTTTATTGTTGGTCTTTATCTTTTTTGCGATATGCTCCTCATATTCCCTTTTTGCTTGCCTGATCACAGACTTGCATTTTATTTGCCATAGTCTGTGTTCCCTTTTATCAACCTCACTAAGACTAGCTTTCCACCGCTTAAAGGAATCCTTCTTACCTTTTACAGCTTCCATTACTTTATTTGTTAACCATGCAGGCTTTTTTCTATACCTATTTGTACCTTTCCTAACCTGCGGTATATATTTTTTCTGAGCTTCTAGGATTGTCTTTTTAAATAGTCTCCAAGCTTCCCCAATGGTTTTGACCTTCTCCACTCTTCCTTTCAATTTCTTCCTCACATGTCCCCTCATACCAGAGAAGTTACCCCTTTTAAAGTTAAAAGTGGTTGCGTCAGTCTTTTTGGGCAACTCCCTATCTGTACAAATGTTAAACTCAATGACATTATGGTCACTGTTCCCAAGTGGTGCAATCACTTTTACATCTCTCACCAGGTCTTGGGTGTTACTTAGGACCAAATCCAGGATCGCCTCTCCCCTGGTAGGATCTGTGACCATCTGTTCCACAGCACAGTCATTGAGAGTGTCTAAGAACGCAATATCTTTTTCCCGACTAGAACTCATATTGACCCAATCAATGTGTGGGTAGTTAAAGTCGCCTATTACAACACAGTTATTTCGTCTAGCCGCTATCTTTAATTCATTCATCATTTTATAATCCTCCCCTATCTTTTGATCTGGTGGGCGATAACAAACTCCCATTGTTAAGCCTCCTTTTGGACCCACTATTTCAACCCATAGCATTTCCAGAAGCGAATCCAATTCTCTTACCCTCTCAATCTTACTGGACGGTACACCCTCTCTGACATACAGAGCCACCCCACCTCCAACCCTTTCCCCCCTATCTTTCCGATATAATTTATAACCAGGAATCACCGTATCCCACTGATTTTCCTCATCCCACCAAGTTTCTGAAATACCCACAATGTCTATTTCCCCCCCAACACCAAGCATTCCAACTCCCCGATTTTACCTCGGAGACTTCTAGCATTTGTGTATAAACACTTATAGTTTCCCATGTTTGTTAAGCCCACAGCCTTCCTCTTGCTGCCTCGAGACCTTGCCAGGCAGTTCCTATCATTAGCCAGTCTCAGTGGACAATTGTAATCCATTTCCTTGTACAAAAAATCCATTTCCTTGTACAAAGGATTAGACCACCCATGGCCACCCACAGTAGGCTAATGGGTGAAAGTTAGTGGATCTCACAGAAAGCTATTCGAAAGGCAATCACTTTAATAATAAGGGACCCAATATTTAGCCCCATGATCCTTTGGTGGTAAAGAGGTGCTGCCCTTTTGCCAACATTAGAATAGAATTTTTGCCCTGACCTGGATAGCCCAGGCAAGCCCGATCTTATCAGATCTTGGAAGCTAAGCAGGGTTGACTCTGGCAAGTACTTGGATGGGAGACTGCCTTGGAATACTAGCAGGGACAGGCTTTATTCAGCCATCTCCCAGAATATCCTCCAGGCCCCAGTAGGGGTCAGTTACCAGAGGTCACTATGACTTCCAGGTGCACACACACAAACATGCGTGCACATATAAAAATACAAAAAAATACCCCCCCAAAATTCTTTGTCTCTCTGATGGCAAAGATGAGCTAAGCCCATCCCTTCTTTGCTGCTAAATGAGTTGTTTTGGAGTGCAAACCTAGAGATGTGATGACTCAGCATCATGCCACGTGGCAATGTTTTGTTGCAGAGAGGGAAATGAACAGTGCTGAATTAACCAATACAATAACCTTATCTGCTGAGGGCCAAACTAAACGTTATGGTTTTGAAAGAGTTGGGTCTGGGCTCCCTGGACCCAACTCGTGTTTCCTGCATCCGCATAGCAGCTGCAGGGAACAGCTTCTTTTAAAGTGTGTGGCGGGGGGGGGGAAGAGTTAAAGTTGGGTCCTCTAAAACAGTTAGTTCGACCCAGACCTAATGGCTAGTCCCAGATTTCTGCTACCAGGAATATTACCCAGTGGCACAAGAGAAGTGGATTTGTGTAAGCTGCTGCTGAGGGTAGATTTTTTTGGGTGGAGAAATTGGGAATATTCTGACCCATCATTATTTTTCTGTAAGGACTACTTCCTAGCTCACAATGATACACCTGGGATGTCCAGATATCAATATTTTTACAGTTATAGGAATGATGAACTATCACAAGTGGAAAATCATTGTTTTAAGGAGCTGGGTTTCAGAAAGGAGTTGCTCATCATTGCTTAAGAATTATCCAGGAGGGTCTCAGTGCTGTATACAGAAGATGAAAGCATCCCAGAAGCAGCTGCCATTACTAAAGCTGTAACCATAACTATGCTTTATCTTATCAATCTTCTGCTGGTATGAACCCAGCAATTGCATTCACTAAAAAGGGAGCCAGATTCCTGTTGGAGCAAAACAAGATTGAACCTGGCTTGTTCTTGGAGTAAGGACTGCTTGGAAACCTTGTTCTAATTGCAGGATATGTGATATTCAAGTTTGTTTTTTAAACAGGTTTTCACATGTAACAAATATACCACCTACTTTTGTGATCAGTGTACTCACTTCTGACTTTCTTTCAGATGCCTGGCTGTTCCTAAAAGAGGAAAGAATAAATATAAATTGTGCATATAGTGCGAATGAGTGGGTATTATAATACTGGGTATTATATATATGAAATCTCATGGTCATTGTCACATAATTTGAAAAGTTGCATCTGACATTTAAATCTAATCAGGCTGACAAATCAATAATGCAAAAGGTTTCAACAGAATGGAAAATGCATGGCTGACAAGAGACAATCGTCTACTTCCTCTTTCAATTTCAAATGAAGCATCTATACTGACATAGATTTAGAATAAATTAACTGAGGCCACAAAATGAAAAACTTTTAGAGAGTTTTTCAAGAAATAGCTTTCTAAACTATCAAAAGCCTTTTTAGCACCTAGCAAAAGAAAAATTACAGGTATTGTAACTTCCAACAACCTCATTTAAATTCAGGACTTTACACACATTTGAAGTAATATGCCCATCAGAAATCCAGACTGTTCTGGAGTTACATAAACTTTGATAAGATGTTCTAGAGACCAAAATGATTGCTAATAATTGAATATTTTCCCCACCTCCATACCTTTTTCTGGATGAAATTTCTCTCTACCATCCCCACTATGAATCAGGGCAAGGAGTAAGGAAGGATTACAGAAACTGAAATTATACATGCCATTCAACCCACATTGAGAAAGTTTGCAATCAGTTTTTGAAAAGAAAATACATTGTAATATAAAAACACAGAGTGGCTACTTTGGCCACAGAGACAGGACAATCCTGTGTACTTCCCCCCAGATTGTCATATGTAATGTGGCTAAATGTACTGTCCAGTGCAATTTGTACCACTGTAATACCAAGGCTGCCCACATTAATGATCTTAAATCTTTCCCATGGTCCTGCTCAATTATTTAAATAAATGTTAATCTCTGTTTACTGTATGGATGGTGGCATCCTTCTAGAGGCAGGATTATGTCTTTCCTGCTTTTCATTTGATGGCACAGGAGGCTTTTGTATCTTTGCCAGCTCTTCTCCCAGAGATCTTAAACAGAAGGAAAAAAGGTGTAGGATTACTTGCTTTTCATATGCCATGTTGTGGGTAATTTTGACCATTTGGGCCAGAGTAAATTAAAGTTTTACCTGAGCTGTGGTGTCAAAGACTGCAAGAAAGTAAGAAAAATTTAAAAGAAATGGTAAATACACTTTTAAAAAGAATTAAAATGTGGTAGGATAATATGGAAATGATGTCTTACCATTTCAGAAAGCATTGCTCTTTTGGCTGAAATGAAATTAAAAGAAAAAAGAACATAAGTGAAAGTTGTTTGGTTATGATGGTTTCTCTGACTAGGTTTCATATGGCTGCACTATGATGTAGTTAGAGTACTGCACTGGGACTGGGGATATCAGGGTTCAGATCTCCCACTCAACTGTGAAGTCTGCTGGGTGAACTTGGGGCTGGGCTGTCACTCTCTCAGTCTAACCTAATTCATAGGACTGTAGTAGGACTATAGCGGAGGAGAGGAGAATTGTATACTCTGTCCTGCACTCCTTGGACAAAAGGCAAGATAAAATTGTAATGGATATTAGTGTAACTTTGATGGAAAATCATAACTTTGACTCAAGAGGAGTGCATTTGTTGACATATTATTCTAAAGAGTACAAAAATATATGCTAATCTCTGCTTTCTCATAGCCATTACCTCTGAACACGTATGTAGATTACACAGCTAATTACTCTTCAGAAAATAAGCATGTAATTGACAGTTCAACTGAGTAGTAAACTTCTCTTTAACTTGACAGTTCTGAGCATAAGAATACACAGTTCTGTGGTCTGAACACATTTGCGAATGGTGAAATGCTATCATATGCTCCAGGGAGGCAATGACAGATTCAAGATTACACTGCTGAATATAGATGTGGAGCTCAAAACTGGAGGATGAAGATAGAGTTTTAAATGTAATTTCTGTTTTCACAACTCTTATTTTTTAAAAATTGATCACATTGTCCTTTTATGAAATATATGCAGTACTTATTTATTTATTTATTTATTTATACCCCACCTTTCTTCCCTGTTAGTGATATATCATGATGAAGATCCTTTCAAAAAGTTGCTATAATAAATGAATTTCACATTGTATCCTCCAGTATGCTTTTGTTTTCATGAAGTATTTTGATCTTTGTAGATTTTTTAACTCTTCCAGAGGGTACTCAACAGAAATACCCATGATGTTCCAGGGTTACTGGACTTGTACCCCCTGTATTAATAGACTTATTCTTCAGTTACACAAATATGGCTTGCTTATCCGCCCATAGCAGTAGCCCACAGCAATCTTCTGGAGTTTTACTTCTTAGATCACAATTACTAGTTTTCTAACAGCTAGAAATATATATTTGCCCATGGGTATCTTTTATCAATGTGTTGTTCTTAGGAAAATGTTAGCTGTTAACTTAAGACCATAAATAAGCGCTAACCTCCTCTAAGTAGGTCTCTGTCCAATGGTGGCCCAGATCGATTCAGTGGGGGCTTTTTGCTTCGATCTATAGGAGCTGGAGTGAAACAGAAACATTGCTTCAAACATTTTGCTAATATATAATCCCCAACAATGAATTTCATATGACATCTACATTATAGAAAGTAGTCTTTAGAAGTACAGTAATCAGCTAATTAAGTATCTGATTTGTTAAGAGAGTTAAGGCAAAGCTAAAAGAAAATAGCCCCCCCCCAAAAAAAGTTTGCCTTATGTACCAAGCAATGGAAATGTACCAGAGGATGCAATTTAAAAGTATGAGAGAATAAAAGCTACGTACGTTTAAAAGTCTGGATGTTTTTTTCTCTGCTACTGTCATTGCTTGAAGGTGAAGTGAACAATGGCTGCTAAAGTACAAGATTCAGTCAATGGTCTAAGTCAGTATTTGCATCGTGATTATTTGATAATAGCTGCCAACCCACAGATCTGAGAGGTATGATGTCACAGACCTGCTGTTTCACTGTTTTGTAGACATTGTTTTTGTTTAGGGCGGTGGTGGCGAACCTATGGCATGCGTGCTAGAGAGGGCACGCAGAGCCCTATCTGTGGGCACACACGCCGTCACCCCAGCCATCGGAGCACCCATAAGGTGGGGTGCTCTGCTTCCACTCCTCCCTGCTCTGGGCCTCCACCGCCTGCCAGCCCACTGCCCGCCTATCTCCCATCCCAGTAGCCCCTGGGAAGCCCTCCCCGACCCTCACCCCATCTTCTCAGGTCTGTGCTAAAGCACAGGCCCCTGAGAAGCCCTCCCCAACTCCCCTCCATCTTTGCAGGGCTGTGCTAAAGCACGGGCCCCGGGAAGCCCTCCCCGACCCCCATCTTCACAGGTCTGTGCTAAAGCATGGGACCCTGGGAAGCCCTCCCCAATCCCCCTGTCTTCGCAGGGCCGTGCTAAGTGTGCCCCCCCAGGTAGCAATGCAAAGAGTCCAGTGGCATCTTTAAGACCAATCAAGACTGATTTCCCACAAGCTGCTGCTCCACGCTTGCTCTTCCCTTTGCTCCACCATACATGCAGATCTGCCTACAGAGAGAGCTTTTACCTAAATAACCCTTGGTCTTAAAGGTGCCACTGGACTCTTTGCATTGCTACGGGGGAAACATGCAGATCTGCCCTCACAGAGCGCTTTTACCTAAATAAGCCTTGGAGCAATTTCCTACAAGCTGATGCTTTGTGCTCCGTCTTCCCTTCGTGCCAATTTCCCACCATGTGCTGGGTGGTGGTATTTTGCCACACAGCTTCACCTGATTTCCCCAGCGTCTCAATCCTGTTTTTTGAGGATTCCCACAGCTTGTGGGAAATCGCTCCAAGACTTATTTAGGTAAAAGCTCTCTGTGACAGTAGATCTGTGTGTTTCTTACCCCCCCCCGGTAGCATTGCAAAGAGAGAGAGAGAGAGAGAGAGAGATCTCCAGGCTGTCTTAAACGCTAGGTTGGTTCTGTGTGTGTGTGAGAAAGATCATGATCCAGGCTGTCTTAAAATGCGGGGGAGTTGTGAGGGAGAGAGAGAGAGAGAGATCTAGGCTGTCTTAAAACGCTGGGTTGGTTCTCTGTTCTTCTTATTTACAACCTCTTGGCTTACTGTATTTTCAACAGAACTTTACACTTCAGAATCAGTGTGCTTATTAAACCTGTGTACTGGTGATCAGTAACTACATTTGCTAGTGAAGCAACTTATCTCTTTCTCCCCCTGGCTTACCAACCTCATGTTTTTCTTTTAAGCCAAAAGATGTTAATGTACGAGTTGTTTTTTTCTAAATGAAAACCTCAGTATTCAGGTTAAATTGCTGTGTTGGCACTTTGCGATACTTAAGTGGGTTTTGGGTTGCAGTTTGGGCACTCAGTCTCTAAAAGGTTCGCCATCACTGGTTTAGGGGGAGTAGTCCATGCATGTATATAAAAAATAAATGCACAATTCTGAACATGTTGCCAATCCATCTCTGACTGACTCGCAGCCTCCCACCTGGAGAGACAGCCTGTAGGCAACTACAAGACAACAACACAAACTATCAAGGACAGTTTCAGAAGTTGGTCTAGTGAATTATACCTGAAAGGTAACAGAAAGTGTGTAAAGCCTAGATGACTGATAAACTGGTATTTAGTAGTTTTCCATTCCTTATCTCATGTACAGATGTAGTACCTTAATATTAAAAAAAACACATACCCCAGTACCTCTGCCTCCCTGAGCTGCTGGTGTTGGAGAGGGAACAGACCTCTGAGGTGGAACAGGAGGCTGAAGAGATGTTTTAACTGCTGCGGCTCTATCTAAAAAAAGCAAGAACAGTTAAAGATATAGAGAAAAAATATATACCTTCCATGTATTTGATTTTACTAAGGTCTCATTAGACATTAACATGTACAGAAACATTTCAGAGGACAACTAATATTTACATGATGTGGAACACTTTCCTCCCAGCTACTCAGTTTTGTTTATTTATGATAGGGCACCTTTCTTTTTTTTTGTTATAAAACTCTCCTAAAAAGGAGAGAAGTTTATTCTTTTCATATAAGGAAAAAGGTAGGGTATATAGATGGATTAAGAAAAGATGTGAGTGAGTATTCTGTTAAAAAGGGTTAGTTTTAGTTAATGTAGATACAATTATTTGACATTCACCGTGGTTGAAGAGTCTCCTTTTCATCTTAGCAAAGTCCAAAAAAAAAGAAAAAACTCTGTTAATAAGGTTAGTAATGTCCTTTGGGGTTAATCATTAATCCGTTCCTTTCTGACGTTTCGCGAACAGTTATTTCTTAGGCAGTCTTTTCTTGGTATCCCTTAAATTATACGATGGGCCCTCTTTCGCTTTCACGGCTCTCGCTCCGGCACCTCCCTCCTCCGGGCCGCTGTCGTCATCGCTACTCGATTCTGTCCAAGTTGCAAGTGCTGCCTCTTCCTCCGTGCTGGCGTGTCTCTTTAGGAATTCTTGAGCTTTGAAGATGGAGTCGATCTTCTCTCTTTTGTCCTTATACTTAAACTCCAGTCCTTCCAGGAATCTCCATTTGTAATTGATCTGATTCCTTTGTAGAAAAGTGGTCAATCCTTTGTATTCTTTCCTTTTCATACGGATTTCGTAAGGCACGTCTTTAAGTGTTCTGATAGTCTGCTCCCCAATCTTCAAGGGCACCGCTGAAACTGCACACAGGATCTGATCTCTCGTACGCTGCTTAGTGAACTTGACAACAACCTCTGCTGGCAGATTATTTTTCTTTGTAAAAGTGGAATAGGCTCTATAAGCCAAATCCATCTCTTCCTTTAATTCTCACTCTTCTCTGCCAGTTACGGATGCCAAGACATTCGCTAGTGTCGATCTGAGATCCTCTTTCTCTTCTTCTTTAATGCCCTGGAAGCGGAGAGTCAGATTCGATTTCTCCATCTGCAACCTCAAAATTCTTTTTTCTTGTTCATCCTGATACTTTTCTAATTTGTTGACCCTTTTCTTTATTTTTCTGGTATCTTCCGTTGAGACCAGACATTTCTGTGCGATCTCCTCCATCTTCTTAGACGTTTCTGTTAGTCGTTTCTGTTGACTGTTGAGAACACCTTGCATGTTAATTAACGTTTCATTGATTTTTTGCATTTGGTCCAGCAGAGGGTGCAGTAGCTCGCTTTTCTGTTGATTGACAGCAGGCTCCGAAGGGGGGTTACCCGGACCGGAAGTCCCTCCTCCCTTCTTTTCCGGCTTGAGTGGGACCTTTTTCATTGCCGACATTTTTCCTGTTTGTTTACTTTTTCCAAGTTCGCGTCGCGTCCCTCAGGAAACTCGCTGACTTTTGGTTTCAATGAAACCCCGAAGGTACATTCACTAGCCCTTCTTCCCTTTCGCCCCCTTAGCTTTCCTTTTATAAGTCCCGCTTCTCAATGGGGGGGGGAGTCACCCCTCCTCCCTCTGCTTATTTGCTTAAAGGGGGATTCGGTTTTACGCTTTATTTTAGACCTCCAACTCATGGTTTGATGCCAGTTCTTCTTTTTATTTTATTTCATGATGCTTTTCCTCACTCCTGGAAATCGGTGGCATTGCTAAATCCCATGCGGGACACACTATGCAGCGGGGCCGATTGGGGCGGGGAGAAAGCCTCAATTTCCCGGCTATCTGCCGGCAAAGAGGCTACTCCCCAAAGCGCCCCCGGTTCGGAGCCTTTAACTAAGGCTCACTAGGGTCGTTCGCATAAGCGAAGACCCCCCCAACCGCGCGCGGGCTAACCTCCTCCGGGAGCGTCCCGAAAGGTGGCCGCCATTCGCTCCGCCGAAACCGAAAGAATCATGATAGGGCACCTTTCAACAATATCTCTAAAACTTCAATTACAATTAAGTTTTTAAAATCTTATTAGAAAATTATTAAGATTTCTGACTAGAAAACAGCTCTCTATTCTGCTTCCCCAAAGTACACTTTCCTGAGCATAAGCCCCACTGAGTAGACCAGTTTAGGATTGCACTGTGAATCTCCTAACACATTCCTTCATTTAAAGAATGAAAATTTTGAAAGCAGATTTTACCTACGTATTCAGATGGTGCCGGAATTGATTTGGAAGGAAATATAGCATTACGGTGTGTCTCATCATCATTTGAAGGAGGAGGTTCATAATCCCCATCATTTTCATCTCCTATACCGTCTTCATCATTTGGTGTTTCATAGTCTACTCCAGTTTCCTGGTCATCTGGACATTCATAGTCATCACTGTCCTCCTGTCAAAACAGAAGTGCCAGCCTACTACAATAGCATAACAGAAGGTTGTGTCTTAACACCCCTTTGCTGAGAATTGTAAAACTCCTTATACTCCACATGTATCTACATTTTTTGTTTACATGAACAACCCTCACAGGTTTTGAAAAACAAGGATTAGGATTACAGTTATATGAGACTACAGCCTGCCACCAATTTTCCTAGTCTATTTTAAACAGAGATTTTACTAAGCATATTATTGCATTTAGAACAAGATAAGATTAGAATTACAGATACTAAGAAGATTGTGCTTGATTCAGTTTATAGGCAACCTACTGAATCTAGATAGCTGTTTATTATCTCTCGGGCCGCCTTCTATGCTGTCAGGACCAAGGTCAGATGAATATCACTGAGAATCAGGCCAACAGTAATCAGGCAGGTGGAAAACTAGTTGTATAGGGGCACAGAGTTGATCTGAGGCAATCATCTCAGGGAGAATATTTTTTGGGGGGAGGTAGCAGCCTTCCATCTTGCTGTCTGTTAGCTGGCCAGCTGCCAACCTGCTACCCACATGACTGCCAACTCTACTTGGGAGCTGGAAGATAACATTCTCTGCAATCTCCCAGACCTCATTTTAAAGCAGTAGAGGAATCTGCACAGTGCCCAAACTCTCTTGTGGCAGTTAAGCCTCTGTTTCTGGTTGGCCATTTTCAGGGCAACCAAAATAGTCATCAACCTCTTACAAAGTGAAGTAATCTCATGAAGATTCAAGAAGCTCTACAAAACTGCTTGTAAACAAAGCAGAGACAATGAATATATAAGGAGGCAGGTGTCTTTTTGTAGAAAAACAGCTGCAGGAGCTCATTAGCATATGGTATGCTAATGAGCTATTAGGCTATTAGCATATGCCATGCCTCCTGACATCACCAGAAAGTGATGTCAGAAGGGGAAGTAAAAGGGGGGGAGACATCTTCAAAAGCCTCCCCTCCCCTTCCCCAGCTGGTCTGGGTGGGGGAGCTAAGAGAGAAGGGGTTTAAAGTTTAAACTCCTTCTCATGAGAGTTGGGCCACAGAAGGAGGAAAGAGGGAAGGAAAGAGAGAGAGTAGAGAGAAGGAAAGAAGGAAGGAAAGAGGGAAAGAAAGAGAAGAAAAGGGGAGGGAAACAAAGAGAGGGAAGAAGGAGGGAAACGGAAAGGATGAGAAAAGAGAAGAGAAGAAGGTGGGAAAGAAAGAAAGAGAGAAGGGAAGAAGGAGGGAAAGAGGAATAGGAGAGAAGGAAAGGAGGGAATGAAAGAAATTCGGTGGCAATTTGGCCCCATTATATCCTATGGGCCATTGAAGTCAATGGTGAAAACATAGGGTATATTCTGGGGGCTGGAGGGGAGGAGGTTTGAGGGAGAGGCTCCAAACTCACAGGGTAGCTGATGGAGCCTCTCCCCAAGATACCCACCAAGTTTCAAGAACATTGGACCAGGGGATCCAATTCTATGGGCCCCCAAACAGTTTGCCCCTATTCCCTCCATTGTTCTCTATGGTGAGAAAAAAAGTTACTTTTTCCCACCATAGAGAACAATGGAGGGAATACGGGCAACCTGTTTGGGGGCCCATAGAATTGGACCCCCTGATCCAATGTTCTTGAAACTTGGTGGGTGTCTTGGGGAGCGGCTCTATCAGCTACCCTGTGAGTTTGGAGCCTCTCCCTCAAATCCCCTCCTCCAGCCCCCAGAATATACCCTATGTTTTCACCATTGACTTCAATGGCACATAGGATATAATGGAGCTGAAATTGACATTCGGCTGCCTGAAAGACTCCCCCGGATGCCGGCTGGGGGCGGGCCTTGGCTCCTGAGCTCCGGGAGCTGTGCTCCGGTGGGCTCCCACCCAAAAGACCCCTGTAAGTAGGATTATTTCCTCCAGCTGCTAGGCGGGGAAAAAGCTGAATTGGGGAGGTGGAGAGGCAGCAGATATTGCTGGCTCCTCAGGTAAGCCTGCCACAGCACAAAGGGAGAACTTTGTGGTCTTTCACAGCAAGAAGAAAGGCAGATGTCTTGAACCATTGTATTGGCCAGTGATAATAGAATCATAGAATCATAGAGTTGGAAGGGACCTCCAGGGTCATCTAGTCCATTGGCCTTATTCCCAGATGAGGGGGATTATAGGCTGTATTATGAATGCCACAACTGGTAAATCTGAAATTCCTGGGGACCACAGTATAATCTGCAGAGTTTTCAGATCAAGCACAGCCTTGCAAATGAGGCTGCACCTCCCACATGGACCCAGTTTAATATCAAGATGGACACCCCTGAACTAGTAGGAATTTCCCCAGGATGCTCTCACATAGAAGTAGCCCACCTGTTGGAATTTCCCAAAGAGCACCCTCATTAAAGGGTTTTTGTTCTCAGCCTCTTGAAGCTCCCTTATACCCAGGAGTAATTGACTCAAGTTCGCAGGAATTAAAACCTAAGGATATAGATTTCTCAGTATGCAGCATATCCCAGTAATTCAATCACTAGCCCAGGGAATGTCATCCAGCCACTGCACAGCCTTTCATCCTGCCACTCCAACTAAATTTTCCTGTTGTGTGTCCATATTTGGACTTATATTTCTACCTGGATGTCTCCTCTTGCACCTTATCCTCCTATTCCTCTAAAAGGAGCATCTCAAGCTCCTCCAACGTTGTAGCTGGTTCTTCTCTCAGAACTTCTTCCACTGAAATCACTGGATTCCCCCCCTTGACTTTCTTCCATCTCTGGACCCATACATTCTGCAGGTTCGGTAGCTGAGCCTCCTCCCACAACTTTGCAGTTGGTTTGCTGGAACTGCTGAATCCCTTATTATATGCCTGGACCTTCATTCCTCATTGGCAGCCCAAACTTCACAGGTGATTTCAGTTTCAGATTGCTTATGCTTAAGCCCTTTTGAAATCACTAGGGCTTCTAAGTAGAAACTCCTGACAAGTATGGGAAGTGTGCAGCTATTAAAGAGTTCTTTTCTAAAACATAGGGAAATAATTTATTTTCTGGTCCTGCATTCAGCAGGGGATTGGGCTAGATGGTCTGTATGATCCCTTCCTACTCTATGATTCTATTATTATTTTTCTTTGCTCATTTTGAAATTTAGAATCCTTAAAAAAAATCAGAGGTATCACCAGCAGTTTAACAGAACCTGTGTATTCAAGTATTTCTAGAGTATTTTACCCCACTTGTCTCCCCAATGGGGACTACACCCCAGATGGAAAGAGCCCTGCAACATGTAGTACAAAACATCCTTCTAAATACTTGGGGTGGATAACTGTATTTTCCTGGGTCCCTAGATAGCTTCAGCCTGCCATAGGCCAGGGGTGTTATCCTGAATGCAGTGCATCTTGAATGCAATAGCACAAGCTATGTGTGTGTCCAATAAAATATATATAAGGGAGGAATGAAGTCCTTGAAGACAGACCTGCAAAGATGCAAAGGTCATCATGTAAGCTGTGGGGGAAGAAAAGAAGGTAGCTGCTAGACAATGATGTTACTGGGGTGAATTTGTAATGAGCTGAGCCTAAATTTTAGTGATGTTTGAGATTTGCATATCTTAAGTTTTTTTTTGCCAGGGCTATTACATTCACTATTATTTTATCTCCCCGTTTCAAACTTCAACATTGTCATGAGTCACAATTGCCTTACTGGTTTCAATTGAAACCAAGCATGACAAACTTTCTCTGGCCTAGGATAAGCTGAGCTAGTTGGCTATATTTTAAAGATGTATTTGGGGCTAAGAATTTTCAGTTGCTTTTACAAATGCTTGCCAAATCAGGAATATCAGTCATAAAAGGTGTAACTGTTCTGTCCCTAAGACTAAGGCAAATTGTAAATAATATGCTTTCAAGAAGTGAGGAATCCCCGCCACTTTATAATTTTGGCATCCAAAAAACTGACCCCTGTGAAGAGACAGTTCTTTGAAGGCAAAAATTATAAGGTGACAGATTCCTTACCTCTTGATATCACATGATAACTCCCCATGGTTTGTACATTTAACATTTTCTTCACCTATACAAGAAAGTGATCTTAAAATTTCTTTTCCCATCAAATAAGATGGGCAAAAGAGTAGCATTTTCCCTTATTACTATAATGTAGAAAAGAAGTCTTTTTTTTGCTTTCAGAATTTTTCTGTCAGAGTCTGAACATGAATGTGAAATGACATCTTATTTGATGAAAGGGATTCTTCCATTAAAAAAATTGTGCAAAGCAAACTGATTGGTAAAGTTTTTCCTTTTCATCCCTTGCAATGGTTCGAAATCACTTACTGCTCTATAGAAGGTATCCTGTTGACCAGGCTTGCATTTTACCAGCTTCAACTGCTTAGCCAGCAATGGCCTTTCCTGGGAAGAAAAAATCTGGCTACTGTGGTGCATGCCTTTGTTACATCTAGATTAGATTGCTACAATGCATTGAACACAGAGCTGTCCTTGAAAAGTATTTGGAAACTTCAATTTGTATAGAATGCTGCAACCAGCAGGCTGACTGGAGTGGGTTATAGGGACCATATCACTCTGGTTTTGGTCCATCTACACTGTTCCCTAATTTGTTTTCAGGCCTAATTCAAAGTGTTGGCACTGAGCTTTAATGCTCTATATGCTTTGGGACTAGCACACATTAACAACCACCAACTCCCAAATACCTACCTGATAGCTACAGTCATCTTCTGAAAGCCTGCTTCGGGTGTCCCCGCTGTCTGAGGTTAGATGGGTGGCCATCTGAGAGAGTATCTTCTCAGTCAGGGTACCAAAATTGTGTAACTCCTTCCCCAAGGATATTCACCTGTACTTTTTTTCACCGTTTTATGCCAATGGGTGAAGACTTTTTTGTTTTATCTGGCATTCCCTCAATAACCTCTCCTTCCTGCCCTGTGTTTTAATTGCTGGTCCTGTGTTTTTATATATTCATTTTAGTTTAGTTTAAATTAGTTTTATGATTGTTTTATAAAATTCTGTTTTTAACTATTCACCTCCTGGGTGACCCCAATTGGGCATAAAGCCGAATATAAATTCTGTAAATAAGTAATGAGGCAAAGCAAAAGAGAAGAATGTTGAGCTTCATTCTGATACTTGTGTCTAATTCCAGATATGTACCAGTATTAATCTGCAGCAGAAGTCCCATGGCACCCTGGAGACTTATAAATTTTTTTATGAGTCAGAACTCAAGAATCTGATTACTCATGAAATCTTATACTGGAATACATTTTGTGCCATGGTGCTATTGGGCTGCTCCTTTATTCTGCTCTTTCTAACTAATGCCAAAAAAATAAGGTCCAACAAAGACTCTGCACCAGTGGAAGCCAAGCAACTTGAAACTTAACTTCTCATGATATCTCCAGAGATTTTCTCTTACTGCAGCCCTATGAGCTTCCTGAAATGCTGTTGTTGGGAGACAAGGGGCACCCAAGAACAGTGTATACCAGGGGAAGAAGTGGGAGTCTATAGTGGGAGGGGAAACTGGTAAAAACTGCCTTCTTCCTCCACTGTTGGCAAATGACCTTTAAATTCAACCCAAAGCATTTTAACTTGTAGGATAACCTTGAAAAATAAGGGGTTTTATTTTGTCTTTTTTGAAATAGTTCAAAATGACCAACAATGAATTTTTCATGTTAAAAAAATGCATAGGAGTATTGTAGTAGTAGTAACAAACTTTGTCATAATTTCTGTCCCTTCAATTGTATAACTATGTTTTTAAGACATACTTACAAAAGAAGACCAGCTATCACCTTCTTCTTGTCCAAACTCTATAAAAAGACAACAAAAAGGGCTTCTTAATAGCTATATATTTGCTACTGTTAGCTGCTAATGTCCTGTAAGGAGAATTGTGGTGAGCATACTGGAGCTAGCACTTATATTTCATATGTGAATGTATATTACTTGATAACTCATAATAATTTAATGACAGTCAATTGTTCACAGCTGAATGATTGAATGGGCATTGTATCTGAGGGGATGGGAGGTGATATGAAAGTTCTGTTGTTGATGTTTCATTGGTGGTGGCAGTGCACACGTATTTCAGGTTTCAAGTGATGGACAGACTTGTTTGAATATATTCTTATCTAAAGCAGAGGCATGAACTAAGAAACCAGTTGAGATAATTTATGAAAACAGTTCCAGCTAAATTAAGTATCATTACAAGAGCGTTCCATGCGCCTTGGTGTTTAGTCATGCCGGCCACATGACCACGGAAATGTCTACGGACAGCGCTGGCTCTTCGGCTTTGAAACGGAGATGAGCACCGCAACCCTAGAGTCGGATTCGACTGGCTTTCGAGCAAGGGAAACTTTACCTTTACCTTTACCTTTACAAGAGGGTTAACATTTTATCCAAGCAGTGGGAAGTGATTAGTGATAGCAGGTTCATTGGATTCACAATGTAAGAGGATTTTTAGACATACAAATATATGAGTTTCAGGTAACAAATACAGACTAGACTTCTTTCTGTCATGAAATATACTGATTCTAAACAATGGGATTTTCCTGTTCATTCTGGGATCAGAGGCTTGAACTAAAGCTGGATGATTATTCAATAAATGTATGCTTAGGAAATGCTGGTACTACAGATTTTGTGATCTGGTTATCTTATGTAGTTAGTTTTATTTTATTTTTTAGTAACGTGTTGTGCCTATAGATAACTTGAATACAGTGGACTCTCTGAAATTTCCCCTACTTGGGAATCTAAATCTAAAATTTTGATTGTTGTAGCTCTAGGACATGTTATATATGTAACCAGGGGTCTTTTCGTAGAAAAACAGCTGCAGGAGCTCATTAGCATACGGTATGCTAATGAGCTATTAGGCTATTAGCATATGCCACGCCCCCTGACATCACCGGAAGTGATGTCAGAAGGGGAAGCAAAAGGGGGAGGCATCTTCAAAAACCTCCCCTTCCCTTCCCCAGCTGGTCTGGGTGGGGGAGCTAAGAGAGAAGGGGTTTAAAGTTTAAACTCCTTCTCATGAGAGTTGGGCCACAGAAGGAGGAAAGACGGAAGGAAAGAGAGAGAGTAGAGAGAAGGAAAGAAGGAAGGAAAGAGGGAAAGAAAGAGAAGGAAAGCGGAGGGAAAGAAATAGAGGGAAGAAGAAGGGAAACAGGGAAAGGAGGAAAAAAGAGAAGAGAAGAAGGTGGGAAAGAAATAAAGAGAGAAGAGAAGAAGCAGGGAAAGAGGAAAAAGAGAGAAGGAAAGGAGGGAATGAAAGAAATTTGGCGGCAATTTGGCCCCATTATATCCTATGGGCCATTGAAGTCAATGGTGAAAACATAGGGTATATTCTGGGAGCTGGAGGGAGGGGTTTGAGGGAGAGGCTCCAAACTCACGGAAGAGCTGATGGAGTCTCTCCCCAAGATACCCACCAAGTTTCAAGAACATTGGACCAGGGGGTCCAATTCTATGGGCCCCCAAACAGGTTGCCCCTATTCCCTCCATTGTTCTCTATGGTGAGAAAAAAAGTTAATTTTTTCCCACCATAGAGAACAATGGAGGGAATAGGGGCAACCTGTTTAGGGGCCCATAAAATTGGACCCCCTGATCCAATGTTCTTGAAACTTGGTGGGTATCTTGGGGAGAGGCTCCATCAGCTACCCTGTGAGTTTAGAGCCTCTCCCTCAAACCCTCCCTCCAGCCCCCAGAATATACCCTATGTTTTCACCATTGACTTCAATGGCCCATAGGATATAATGGAGCTGAAATTGACATTCGGCTGCCTGAAACTCTCCGGGACGCCGGCTGGGGGCGGGGCTTGGCTCCTGAGCTCCCGGAGCTGTGCTCCGGTGCGCTCCCCCCCAAAAAGACCCCTGTATGTAACCATGATAATATATGTACTGAAAAATCATATAATATCTAGTGTTAAAAAAAACATTGTATAAACACTGGCCATGCAAAATTCAAGCAGACAGCTTTGACTAAGCAGAAATTTTACAAAAGCTGTATCCCCTTTTTGAGCAGCCTTATTTGCATGCACATATTCCCCCAGAATTTGTCAGCAAAAGTGGAAACAAGATGAACATTCATACACAGCCACATCACCATGGATCACAGGTTTTTTTTTTTCTCCTGATACATTGTAGGTTCCATTTTAGGAATAAATACTGTCAGGCTACAGATCACTTCCCCCCTTTTCAGCCCACACTCTTTTAAACAGTCATTTCTGCTGTGCTGATAATATTTCTCTGAATAAAACCTGAACTTGGCCAGAATAGCTGGCCACAAATATGTTCATAGATAGAAAGTTATTTTACCTGTATTTTGAGGAACCTTCTGCGTACATGTACTGTAGTAACATTAGGGAGAAAATGAGAGCAATTAACATTTTCACTCCTTCATTATAAACCAAAAATATTGAAGGCATAACCATATCTAGTTAAAAAACAATTATGCATTTTATTTGATCTCCAACCCATTGCATCAACATGAGCAAAAATGTGATGCTTGCTATTTTGACATAAACAATCCTTTCAGGGTAGTGAACACCCAGAACAACAAACTTGACTGAATTCTGATGAAGAATTAAGAGGCTTGAAACTGTGATTGAATTGTTTGCTGAACCCTACTAACAAATCAGTTGATCTTTGCCCCATTTTATGATGTTTTATGGTTTTACACTGCTTTGAGGTTTTGCAGAAGTGACATAACATTTCCAAATTAAAGAAACATGCATTTGACAGCTCATGAATATACATTATCAAGCAGAGCTATGCAATGTAGGTGCTACACAAACAGTATTTTATGCATCTAGACCAGGGATCCATCTACTCCAGGGGTCCTCAAACTACGGCCCGCGGGCCACATGCGGCCCGCCAAAGACATTTATGCGGCCCGCCGAGTGTTTATGCCCCCCCCGCCCAGAGCCGCCTCCTCCTCGAGGAGCACAGCAGCAGCGCCCCCCGCGGCCTCTTTCTTCCTCCAGCAGCCCTGGGCGGCAAGAGCACCCAGGAGCTGAGGAGGAGGAAGAGGCGAGCAGGCTGGTCGTGGGGGAGGGGGCGAACGCGGTGGCGGGGTGAGCAGGCTGGTGGGGGGCAGGGGGGCGAACGCGGCGGCAGGGCGAGCAGGCTGGTGGGGGGAGGGAGCGAACGCGGTGGCGGGGCGAGCAGGCTGGTGGGGGGGGAGCCAACACGGCGGCGGGGCAAGCAGGCTGGTGGGGGGGGAGGGAGCCAACACGGCGGCGGGGCAAGCAGGCTGGTCGTGGGGTGGAGGGGTGAACGCGGCGGTGGGGCGAGCAGGCTGGTGGGGGGAGGGGCGAATGCGGCGGCCCTCCAACGGTCTGAGGGACAGTGAACTGGCCCCCTGTTTAAAAAGTTTGAGGACCCCTGATCTACTCAGTAATATACACATGAATTTCATGACTTCAAACTGTAAAATGAGGGCTATAATCTTATGCACACTTATTTGGTTGTAAGGCCCATTGAATATACACAGACTAGCTTCTGAGTAAAAATGCACAGAATTGTATTGTACAATGCCTAAGGGACAATACTATTAGTCTTGTCAATTTCTACTATCACATAACATAGCTTGGCTGCATATATACCATTCTTGTGGCTGTAGACTAAAAGGATATGATGCCAGTTCCCTTTTCACAATTGTGTGCAGAATAGATTCTGTTCCCCATGAAATATCCAAAAGCTTGGAAAACATAGCAGAGATGTGGTTGCCTTTCAAAGATCCCAGCAGTTTCATCCATATCCCAAGTCACTGAAATTAAACCAGTTTATCCCCACTGAAGCAAATGAAACAAACATCTGGATTTACTGAAATTAATTAACTTCCTTTCCCTTCCAATGGGGACCCAAAGTGGCTTACATCCTTCTCCCTTTCTTTATTTTATTCTCACATCAATCAAGTGAAGGTAGGCTGACACTGTGTGATTGACCCAAAGTAACCTAGCAAGCTTCTACTGTAGAATGGGATTTGAACCTCAGTCTTCCGGATCCTAGTCTGATGTTTTAAACAATACATCATGCCAGCTCTCACATACTTCACACAATACATTCACAGATGCCATATAAGTCTAAATTTCCTTTCTACTAATTGGCTGATATGCCATTCTCTAGGGATAATCTTTCCTAATTATCATTGGTCATTGGTTAAAACATATGCTGTGACATCACCACTCTATGAGATGCCATTCCAGTTCACTGGATGCTGTAAGAGGAAACAGGGAACCTAGCAGTATGGAGGCATTATATGTTTTATACTACTTTGGATTACTGGAGGAGAAAGCACGAGGCAATCATGTGACTCTCACAGTGCGGTGAGTGTGTGTGTGTGTGTGTGTGAGAGAGAGAGAGAGAGAGCAGGCACTGGCATGACAACACCACAGAACTTGTCATGCAGTTGCAACCCCCCACACTAGTGGGGGCAGGGGTAGGGCAGGGGTGTAGTGGGAGGTAGTCAGCTCCCTAAGCTGCCTCAGCCTGGCAGTCCCACCCCCACCCCCCAGATTGGCATAAAGTTACACTTTCCAAAATCATGATACTCATGCAATGCGGAAGCTCAGTTTGCCCCCCCCCCAGTTGCATCTCCCTCCCATAATTCTTCAGCATAGTTTAGGATGACAATCACATTGTAAAACAGAGTTATTCCATGTTAGACAGAGTTATTTCACCAGGCATTCTCCTAAAGTAATTTTGGTGGACTCTGCTATCAACAAAATTGTTTTTTTACGCCAAAAGTGTCAGTTTGCTGTGTGCTAAGGTTTTTAACTGGATTTTATTAAAACTATGGTTTTATGATTGTTTACAGTGTTCCCTCTAAGCTGAGTTAGTGGGAGCTACCTCACAGTTTTTTTCCACAGTTTTGCCTCACAGCAGGGGCCAAGATCTTCGGCAAATTAGATCTGGCCCAAGCTTATCAGCAACTGCCAGTAGACAGGCTGACCGCAGAGGCCCAAACCATTGTAACTTACCGGGGGGCCTTCAGGGTCAATCGCCTGCAATTCGGGGTGAGTGTGGCACCCGGGATATTCCAGCAACTGATGGACTCTCTCCTCAAAGGGATTCCCAGCGTCACACCATTCTTCGATGACATGATGATCGCCGCTGCCACACCGGACGAGTTTGCTACCCGCCTCCGCATGGTCCTCAGCCGTTTCCGCGACACCGGCCTCAAGGTCAAGTGTGAAAAGTGCCAGCTCGGGGTGGCATCTGTGGACTTCTTGGGCTTCACAGTGGACGCGGAGGGCCTCCACCCAGCCCGGGACAAGGGCAAGGCCATTGTGGAAGCACCACCCCCGACCTCAAAAGCCGAGCTCCAGGCTTTTCTTGGACTTTTGAATTTTTATCATGCCTTCCTCCCCCACAAGGCGGCGATAGCTGAACCCCTGCACCGGCTACTCGACAAAAAAGCACCCTGGGTCTGAGGGCCGCGCCAGGCCACCGCATTCCAGGCCGTCAAGGCCCTCCTCATCTCGAACTCGGTCCTAACACACTTCAATGAGTCCCTGCCCGTGATCCTGGCTTGTGACGCGTCTTCCTATGGGGTGGGAGCCGTGCTCGCACATTGTCTCCCGGACGGCCGGGAGGTCCCGGTTGCATACTACTCATGGACCCTATCTGCGGCCGAACGGAACTACGCCCAGATAGACCACGAGGGACTGGCAGTCGTGGCCAGGGTGAAGAAGTTCCACGACTTCGTCTACGGTCGTCCCTTCACCATCGCCACGGACCACCGGCTGCTGCTGGGCCTCTTCACGGTGGATCGCCGGATGCCACAGGTACTCTCCCCTCGAGTCTTGCGGTGGTCCATCTTCCTGGTGGGCTACAATTACACGCTGCAGCACTGGCCAGGCAAGGCAATGGGCCACGCGGACGCACTGAGCTTCCTCCCCCTGCCAGACGAGGAGGAGGACCCAAACCCGGCTCATCACATCCTACAGATGGAGAGTCTTCCGGACACCCCCCTCCATGCTGCGGACGTCGCTCGCTGCTCCGCCCGTGACCCCATCCTCTCCAGGGTTCTCGGCTGGGTGGTGAGGGGGTGGCCTACGGCCCCAATGGGCCCGGAGTTCAGCACGTTTACAACACAGCGCGAGGAACTGTCGGCGCACAAGGGCTCCCTGCTGTGGGGGGACCAGGTGGTAGTCCCCAGCGCGCTCCAACACCAATTCCTTCAGGCTCTGCATGAGGCACACCTGGGCATCATGCAGATGAAGGCCCTCGCCCGGAGCTACATCTGGTGGCCGGGCATGGATGGGGAAATAGAGGCCTGGGTGAAGCATTGCCAGACCTGCCAAGAAGTCTGGCCAAGCCCACCAAGCGTGCCTACACAGTCCTGGGAGTCGACAAGGACACCGTGGTCCCGGCTTCACATCAACTTCACTGGCCTTTTCCGCATACTAACGTTCCTGGTAACCGTGGACGCATACTCAAAGTGGCTAGAGGTGAGTCCTGTCTCCACCACCTCCGCGAGTGCTACCATCTGGGCCCTCCGGAAAATCTTTGCCATGCACGGGTTGCCGGACACGATGGTCTTGGACAATGGCTCAGCGTTCACATCTGAGGAGTTCCAGGGGTTCCTGAGGGACAACCTGATACGGCACATCAGGTCGGCGCCTTTCCACCCCGCCACCAACGGCCAAGCAGAGCGCACGGTCTGCATGGCTAAGGAAGCCTTAAGCCGCCTGACGGAGGGTGACTGGGAGTCACGCATAGCCCGGTTCCTGCTGGCGAATCGAACAACACCCAATCCGGTCAGTGGCCGCTGCCCCACGGAGCTCCTCATGGGCCAGAGACCAGCCATCCTCCTGGACTGCCTGCATCCTGACAGGGCTCCAATGGCATGCAACATGGTCAAGGACCGGGAGGCGCCCCGGGGCTTCTTCCCGGAGGACCCGGTGTTCGCAAGGAACTACAGCCGGGGTCTGGAATGGCTAGCAGGGAAGGTAATCCACCCCACCGGCCTCGTCTCCTACGAGGTGCCGACGAATGACGGGCAGGTTCTGCAGCGCCACGTGGACCAGCTGAGGCGGCACCTACTTCCAACGGTAGGAGATCCAGGGGACCAAGGGGAGGTGGAGCAGGCCCCACAAGAAGCCCAGGGAGAACCCAAAGCGGAATGGGACCTCAGGGAGGTGGGCCCCAGCGACTGGCAGCTCACAATGCCAGAGGACACGACAGCTGAGGACCTGACGGTGCACCCACCCCCAGAGGAAGGAAGTGAGGTGGCAAGCCCCACCCCACCCCCACGACTTGGCTGCGGGGAAACCCCAACGCCAGCACCACGGTGATTCACTAGGGAACGCAGAGCCCCCGCATACCTGAAGGACTATGTCACCTAGACAGGGTTGAGACTATGGGGGGAGGGGTGTTGTGTCCGCAGACCACTACGGGCCATCAGCGAAGAGCCTGAGCTTGAGTACCTGTGAACAATGGGACTGGGGCTTCTGGCTCCCACGTAGGGGAACCAATGGGAACAGTGGCGGGAATTCAAACCCGCCAATGGCACCGGGGCGTCCCCTTCGCTTGTATATAGTTGGCCTCCTGGCCAGGTAACTGGCGCTTGTGTTGTATAATAGCGAACCATGCTGATCACTACATCGTTGTCCGTGGTTTCATTATGCGTCTAACCCACTATACAACATACTGCATAAATTAGTTTGCTCTGGAGCCATCTTTCCTGAGCAAAGACAAAAATGTGTGAGCCAGAGGCTAAAAAACTCTGAGCTAGCTCACACTCACTCAGCTTAGAGGGAACACTGGCAGGTCTGGTCCCTCCACCACCACCACCCCTCCTTTCCTTCTGGTTGCCTGGAGCTGCTTGACTTGGAGATGAGCCACCGGGTGTGCCCCCTCCTTTTCCAGGGGCTGGCCCAGGGCTTGGGAGCAGAGGGAAGGGGCAGCTGGGACCCCCATGCTATGTATTATCTGTGGGGCACACTCTGTACAGGCTCAGGAGTGCCTCCTTCCAGGCCAGGGTATTCTGCAAAGGAACACCGGCATTAAGCCCTGTCCCCCAAGGGAAGGGAAGCCTGGCTTCCCGGCACATACGGGGGGGTATCTGTGCAAATGATCTCCCCCCTCCCCCACCAGAGATCTCCTCCCGGGGCTGCATGGGGGAGACTCTGGGCCTTGCTGTGTACCGCTGCCACTGAGGTTCCCTTCCCAGGTGCACCATCGGGGGCAACAGGCTGGGAAGCAACGATGCAGAGGAGGAGGAGGGGGCTGGATGGGACATCTGGGGAGCCGTGCGCCCGACTTACCTGGCCAGCCAAGGATGAGCTGCATCTCTGCTGATGGGGGGGTATCTGCTCTAGCTTGCTGCGTGGCAGATGGGGCACCCCTCTGCCTCTGCATTCACCAGGTAGATGGGGCCATGAAGCAGCAGAGGCACTGCCACCCATCCTCTCTTGGACTGCAGGTGGGGGGCACGTCGGTACCCAAAGGCCGCCTGCCCCAGTCTGAGCAGGCGCTCGAAGGGCAGGCTGAGCTGGGGCAGGCCTCTGGGTGCTCCCTCACCACTGCCGCTGGCATTCCCCTGGCTGGGGTGGATGCAGGGGCTGGCCCAGCCCTGGGGAGGGGGTCGCCCCATCCATGCTGGCCTGGCTGGTCCACGGCTTTGGCGGGAGCACTGCTGCCGCTGCTGGGTAAGAACCGAGCTGGGGGGATCCAGCAATGCCCTTGGATGGTGCCGGGCTGGCGGGCAATTGCTGTCAGTCATTCACAGCCCAGGCATACCTCATGCTGGCTGTCAGTTCTGCATGAGAGTGCAGACCTCAGAGGGGTGCAGTCTATGCTCCTCTGTGATCTGCACTCTAGGTGGTCGCCTAGTTGGCCCAATGGGAGCACTGGCCCTGAGTATCTTTTTGGCATTTGTACAGATGGTCCCAGTGTATTATGGGCTGGCTGCGGTAACTGGTATACATCTTGCCACTCTGCGGTGGGGCTGCCATTTCACTAGTTCCAGCCTGGCTCCTGTACCATTATGGTTGTTCAGATGGCCATTTATCTGTCCTGTCCACCCCACTCACATAGCTGCTGTGAAAGTAAGGGCTTGTCCTATCTGCCCATGGCTCCTGGCAGTGGCTTGCAAAAGCGCAGGGGCCATATTGGACAGAAGGTGTTTGTAGCTCTGCTCAGTGGACCTTGTTACTATTTCCCTGCTGCTGTTCAATAACATCTGTTCAAAAGCTGAGTCCTTGTCTGTCAGGAGTTGGGAAATTGATGCTTGCTCCCACCACCACTGACACCCCCCCCCCCATGCCATGACACCCTTTGTCCAAACTCCTTCATGCCCTTGCGAATTCTCCATGGGACTTCCTCAAATGATTTCCTCTTCATACGTCTGAGGAGGTGGGTTCTGATTCACAGGAGGATCATGCTGGGATGCATTTTGTTAGTCTTCATGGTGCCATTGGACTTCTGTTGCATTCAGCTACAACAAACTGACACAGCCGCTCCTCTGTGGTCACCGCCTTCTGCCCACTCACACACTCTGCTGGCTGCTGTGTGCAGCTTGCATTGTGGGCAAGGTGAGGAATGGTCTGAGTGGTACATCTTTGTACATCTAGATGGCAACAATGTGCACTTGCGTAAGATTGTGAAAGGACATGTCATTGAAAATGACAGATGTTCAGGGTGGCTCATTAGATGAAACATCCTCTCCCATCTTTTGCGGGGGGGGGCAAAACATTAACTGGCCTCTCCCTATGTGGGGTGGTCTTGGCCATACTGTCCTTTCCATCAGGCCACACCTGTCTGTGTGGTTGGTGATGATGTCAAAGCTGCAATGGAATGCCTAATGCCCAATGGCATTCCTCATTTGTAGGTGCCTGCTTAGCCCAGTGGTCACAGTACTTTTCTTATGTGTAGGAGCTGTGAGGTTGAACCCAGACTTTGTTTTATGTTTTGTGTCTGATTGGCCCATTGCCAGAGGTACAGGAGGGCTTTCTTTTGAACCTATCCTCAGTCTCTGTGGCTTGGACCCATGCATCCTGTCTGTCACATGGGTGCCCTTTCCCAGTGGGCAGGGGAGGCGTGACTGTGAGGGATTAGACTGGGAGTGCTCTTTGTGCTGCAATGTCTGCTGACCCATGCCTGAAAATGGGCAACTTGTCTCACTGCAACTTAAACACTCATCTGTGTGCTTCATGGAGAGGGGTATCAAGGAGCCCTGGCTGCACTGGCGGATTATGGCTGTCTGTCCCTGTTTGTAACAGCATTCCATGCACCTTGGTGTTTAGTCATGCCGGCCACATGACCACAGAAACATCTTCAGGCAGCGCTGGCTCTTTGGCTTTGAAACGGAGATGAGCACCGCAACCCTAGAGTCAGATTCGACTGGCTTTCGAGCAAGGGAACCTTTACCTTTTACCCTGTTTGTTCCATTCTGAAGAATGTTATTGACAAAGTTGCAAGGGACTCTGGCATGCTTCCTATGGGTCTGTGTCTGGCAGGAGGGCCCATGTTGTCCCTGCCTGCAGAATATTCATAGGGAGCCAACCAATAATGCTGGTTTTATCCTGGCAACCAGTTGCTGCTGACAGGATTGGATTATCATATTATCTAATTCTGAATTCAACTTTTTGCTTGAAACAGGTAGAATTATTTTCTGTGAGCAAATCGATTCACAAGTAAGCATCTCAGTCAAACAGCCCATATGTTTGGTGCAATGAAATTACAATGACCATAGTGAGGTCCCAATGACCTGAACTCACTGTTTAATGAGGGAATGAAATCTATGTAAGCTGCCTCAAACTCCAGCTGCCAATAAAATAATATTTGATAGATAGATACAATGCAAGGATTTTTACTGAAAATCTTGAATGTTTCTCCAAGTTAAAACTATGAAGTCAAAGTCCCAATGAATCATGCAGCATTATAAGTAGAAATTACATACTAAATTGTGTAATTATTATGATGGCATGTGCTGACATATACACAATTTCCATGTTAAACACCAAAGTATGGGAAAATATGTATATGAGCACTTTACTTACGTGAATAAGAATAATTATAACTGAATGGTTGATTAAATTATTGTGAGATTTCATTTTCATTCATTGCACATGATTTAGTAATGCAGTGCTATCATGCCCCCTCAATAGTACTCAGTCATCTGGAAAAGAATTATTGTTCTTCTCTAGCAACTGCGAAAAACTGTATTTTCCTACCGTTTTGGAAAAATACTTCTTCTTTCTTCATTTCGGTTTATATCCATACTCAGTTTACTTATAATTCTAAAATTAAAAAAGAAACAAGAGAACATTATATTACCAAACCCAAGCAGAAATTCTTTGAATAAGAAACTCTGTATTACAAATCCTGGGTACCATCCAGGCAAAGTAAAGCATTTTTATATTGCACTAATTGCAGTGGGAGAGAATTAAGCAAGTACTTTACCCTCATGGTGAAAGAAGTGGGATTAAAATGTGCTTAATTTTGGCTGAATTGTACCGGTATTTTTTCCTTAAATGGTTTTGGTGGCAAACTCAGGCTGCTGAGTATGAGGATTTCTTCCATTCTAGGATGGGAGTGAGACAAAACCTACATTTCTTTCTATTACTTTTTCTCAACTCCATCACCAACAAATAAGCCCTTCTGTTCACCTCCAAAATGATAAAGATTAGGATCATTTTAAAATAAAAAATAAGGACATCCTAAACATGATTTCAATCAATCTATCCTTATTTGCTACAATCATAGATCATCAAAAGATTGACACAGAGACAAGAGTCATCAGCATGTCTACATACATAGAAGGCACATGATGAGCTGACTTCAATAGTGCAGACATAATTAATATGAAGTAAACCAGTTGCTTCCTTGTTGAACATGCTGAGGTGCAAAACTGGTGACCTTAAAGGTGGTTTCATTAGAATAATCTGAACTGAGGAGGGAAATATAAAATTCATCAGAACTTCCTGGAAAATTTGAAAAGACTGAAGTTGTTATGTATAGAGACTGAATGTTCCTGTACAAAGAACAATACAATAACACATTGTTGACTGTATATCTCCCTTGCTCTTATCCACTACACCACGCTGGCTCTCAAGGTCTTTGGTATTTAGGGAATTCTAAAACATATAGTTTGTCAGAACAATGTTTTTACCATGATTCTGTACAAAGTGATAGGACTGTGCCTGCACTCTGTCTAACTGAAGAGCTATATCCCAGATTTGCTGTTAATTATACCTTTGGCTCCCATAAATCCAACATGGCATAGGGCTGGGGGAGTAAACCCACAGAAATTTCATTTCCCCATAACAGCTGTCACCCAGTGTGAATGGAAATTGTTCGAAAGAATTAATGAATTTAATCCAGATGCATTCAAATTTAATCTAAGCTAAAAGCATTCTGCTGGATACTAACCTTGTGCTTCAAGCAGCACCATCCCTGACTCTAATCTAAGAAGGGTATTGAGAACACAATGTGGGACCTCAAATACGGATCTAAGAAAATTAGATTGTATTGCCTCCAGGGGATGGTGATAGTTGTGACCTATTCTTGAGTTAAGGAATCACCTTCCCATGGAAGACTTTATCATATAAGAACACACAAAATCAGGATGGCTGATATTGCTCTTTGGGCAGTCTCAGTAGTATGGACCATCTGAGCTTTCCATGAACAAGTTGATTTAAAACTATGCCTGGTTATTTGAAAAACTCACTCAATATCATTGCCATCAATCTGCTATCAATGTTTAACAAAGGTTTTGGGAAAAGATAAGGATTTTGGTCCTTTGAAAGTTTATTGTTAACTGTTCCTCCTTACATGAAGATAGATCCAGTTGGTCAGCCGTGTTGATCTGAAGCAGTACAACAGCAAATTAACATGCAACATGATGATGATCAAGATATGCAAAGTGACACTAAATAACAAGTTAAGGTTATAGGGTCAACAGTTGTAAGGTAATAAATATGTCAAACTAGCAGAAAAATGTCTAAAGGTGGCTTTTTTAATTGTAGGAAGTGACTGAGACTCTTCTTCTCTCCTGTCACCTGCGGAGGGCACTTAACACTACTTCCCCTCCAAAAACAAATGCTGTTATGTCAGTAGACATCCTGATATCCCATGCATACATTCAGTGTTCTAATCCAGTGTTCTGAAAAAGAAATACAGAGGATTTATAGTCCTCCTTGTTGACTTTGCATATCTTGATCATCATCATGTTGCATGTTAATTTGCTGTTCATTCTGTGGCTATAAATTTGAACCTTGCATGCCAATCTAACGTATTTGATAAAGTGTGTGTGCTCATGAAAGCTCATAACTTGAATAAACCTTTGTTAGTCTTAAAGGTGCCATTGGACTCTAAATTTGTTGTTCCTCCTTACATTATACTGTAAGAGCACAGAGGGCTTTTCCAAGGCCTCCTTCAGAGTGAGATAATATTACCGTGTCATTTGGATATAGTAGAATGGAAAGGGACCTATTTGCTAATCTAGAAGGGTGGAAGTCCAGGCTAGTGAAGGCTTGAACCACTGAATTAATATAGAAATTAAACAACAAAGGAGGCCAAATGCATACCTGCTTCATGCTCTTTCTCACAGGGACATTATAAGACAAATGTCCCTGTTTGTTGTATCTGACTGTCAATAAATTATTTCCGTTCAATGTGTGGATAAATGCAAGCAATTTACAATCTAATGAAGATGCCTCTGATTTATTTCACAGTGTGTCCTTGGAAATGCTGTCAAACGCCATTTTCTGATCCACAAATGCCGCACAAAGTAGTACCGGGGCCTAGTAACATATTTCTCTGTCAGATGGTATAAGATGAAATATTGTTCTAATGTAGAGTGGCCAGTCCTGAAGCCTGCTTGTTCTCCTTAATTAAAGTATTACAAGTGAGGACCTGCAAGAAACTTGTGGGAGCAGTTCTCCCATTTCCCCCACCTTTGCTTCCTCCCCTCTCCCCCTGCTTCCTGTTTCTCCTTCCTGCCACCTGATCTCTTACTTTCTCTCCCCTCTGTGCCTGTCACTTCCTCTCTCTTTCTGCCTCCACCTCATAATTCTCTCTGCCCCCTATCACTTTCCCAGCTGCCCACCTGCCTACCCCACACAACAGCAGTGGCAATGGCAGTTCTCCAGGAATCACAATAGATGTCCTAACTACAGAGATCAGTTCCCCTTAGGGTTGCCAGCTCCAGACTGGGAAATTCCTGGACATGAGGGTACAGAGCCTTAGGACAGTGAGGTTTAGATAGGATAGTGACCTCAGCAGAGTATAATGCCACACAGTCCACCCTCCAAAGCAGCCATTTTCTCCAGGGGGACTGATCTCTGTAATCCAGAGATGATGAGGAGGCATCTCTGTAATCCAGAGATCAGTTGTAATTCTTGCTAATCTACAGCTCTTATCTGGAGGTTGGCAATGCTAATTCACCTGGAGGAAATGGCTGCTTTGGAGGGTGCAGTCTAAGGTACTACACCTGTCTGAGGTCACTCCCCTCCTCAAACCCCACCTTCTCCAGGATCTACCCCTCAAATCTCCAGGAATTTACCAACCTGGAGTTGGCAACCCTATCTCCTTCCCACCCAACAGCCGACCTAACTTTATCTACCCCTTTGTCTTCAGCTTTCAGCTACCCCCCTCCCTACAGCCTCTATCTAGGAAAACTATGGTCTTTCTTCACAGTGGGGATCAAAGCAGCTTACCTTATTCTTTCCTCCTTTTTATCTGCACAACAACCTTGTGAGGTAGGTTAGGCTTAAAGTATGGGACTTTTTCAAAATCACCCAGTGAGCTTCCATAGCAAGATGAGCATCTGGACCTGGGTCTTGCAGACACTACTCTGAAGCTCTAGCCACTACCATACTGACTTTCATAGGGTGGCTGCATTTGAAGTAGGAAGCAGCCAGGCCTAGTTGAGTCATGCAGGTCAGGTGGTATCAAGTCACCCAGAGGTTTCTGTCAGGTCTAGGGTTGCCAGCCTCCAGGTGGGACCTGGAGAACCCCAGAATTACAACTGAACTCCAGATAACTATCTCCCTAGATAAATGGCTGCTTTGGAGGGTGGACTGTGTGGCATTATACCATGAGGAGGCCTCTTTCATTCCCAAATCCTGCCCTCCTCCACAAAATCTCTAGGAATTTCCCAACTAGAACCTGGCAATCCTAGTCAAGCCTGGCCCCAATGAATCCTCCCTTAAAGACCAAAATAGGCCTGGAAAGGGCCCTGCCCCCTTCCCCTACCTTTTTATTCACAAAAACCCAGCCCGGAATACTCTGGCTGCCTAGCAACAACCACTGAGGGAATTCCTTGCTTAAAGCTACAGGTGCTCCTTTTATAATTTCTGTTGTTGTTGTTTTTAAACTCACCAATGGATTTTTTATTTCATATTTTTCTATAAACTTGGGACCCTTTTCAAGTTTGTAGAAAAATCTGTCTTGCCCGCTCACAGCTCCAGTCATTGGATTTAAGTATTTAAGACTGGCCAACTTTGCTATTAGAATATAAGATCCTAGTCCAGAACTTCCAGTCTAAAGTTTGCTCACTATACCAAGCAGGCTAATTTGCATTTATAAGGTTTTGATTTATCCTACTTACTGGGATAATAATGTGTCTGGGGGTGGCAGCCCCACTCTCATACTCATCTGCTTCAGGGAGACTCTGGTGAGGGACATCCTCACCCAGATACTGCAGAGACAGGCAGCCCAACCAGAGGCTGTGGGGAAGATAGCAAGGGTGAGGCCATGCTTGGAAATGCCTCAGAGCCAACCAGGCCTCATAAAGAAAGTTGGGCTCAGACAGCAGACCATACCTGGGAACAGGCCAGAGGAGGAGGCCAGCAGGAGCTGGGGTGTCCTGAGGACGGAGCAGACAGGCAGAGAACACTCTTAAAACTTCAGGGCAGGGTGGTATAGTAAAAGGAGGGCCCAGCCAGAGGGGGACATTGGCTCAGATTCCATTCACTCACTCACCAGGCTCCTGCCCCTAAAGAGAGGGCATTGGGAGAGTCTGGAATCAGCCCACCCACAGAAAATCCTTTATTAGGGCAGCCCAGGGAAGACCAGGGAAGAAGGGCCAGACCACTTCCACAATGCTGAAGGAGGAGGTTGTAAAGGGTTCGCCGCATGGAGGACTTGTACTACGACATGCGTTCAGACACGTTTATTATACTTCACACACAAACTGGCAAAACAGCCCCGCAAGAGCCAACTATATACATCCCACCCAGCACACCGACAGTCCCATTGGAGGGTTTGAATTTCCTGCCAGAGGTGCTATTGGTGGACACTTGGTGGTCTAGGATCCTAGGTCCCTTTGTTTTCAGGGACCAAGTTCCTTACTTTAGCCGCAGACCCCTGGAGGCGGTTCACATACATAACACCCCTCCCCCCATAGTTTCATCCCTGCCTATGTGATGTAGTCCTGCAAACAGGCAGGGGGTCTGCGCTCTCGTAGAGAGTGCTGAGGCGCAGGCAAGGGGGTGCTTGCTACTGGCTCTGGCTGGCTGGCCAGGTCTGGTTGATGTGGCAGTGGCTCCTTGGCTGGACTCAGGGATGTGACCACCAGCTCGCCTGTCTGGGCCTCTTCCACACTTGGGGGGTGGGCGAGCTTCATGGTAGTCTCTGGGATGGGACTCTTACTTCCCGTGGGGGAGATTCTTCTGCTGGGAGCTGTCGCTGCCGAAGTTGGTCCACGTTTCTTGAGGAGCTGGCCATCCTCCATAGACACCTCATATGACACGGCCGGTCACGGATGACTCTGCCTGCCTGCCACGTGGGACCCTCTCCAAAGTTTCTTATGTACACCGGGTCACCCTGAAAGAACCCTCGGGGGGCATCCCTCTGTTCCATCAGCTTCCTCGAGTCCAGTGCCCAGTCAGGATGCAGGCAATCCAACAGGATGGTGGGGTGGCGGTCCATCAAAAATTCTGTGGGACAGCAGCCAGTGGCATTGTCCGCTATGTCAGGAGGAAGCAGGCTAGCAGGAACTCCCAGTCTCTGTCCGTGATCTGGCTGAGGGCTTCCTTCACAGTGTGCACCATGCGCTCTGCTTGCCTGTTGGCCACGGGCTGGAAGGTGCGGAGTGAATGTGCTGGATCAGGTTCTGCTGGAGGAAGTCCTGGAACCAACGTGAAGGCTGCCCTGTTGTCGGAGACAATCGTGTCTGGCAGGCCATGGGTGGCAAAGATCCTACGGAGTGCACGGATGATGGCTTTCATAGACGTGGTGGTCACAGGGCTTATCTCCAGCAATTTAGAGTAAGAGTCCACAGTTACCATGAATAGTAATCCTTGGAAGGGGCCATCAAAGCCTATATGTAGCTGGGACCATGGCTTGTGTGTGGACTCCCAGGGTTGTGTGGGTGCACTTGGTGGGTTTGGGTAGACCGCCTGGCAGGTCTGGCACTCCTGCACCCAGGACTCAATCTCAGCATCGATCCCTGGCCACCAGACATAGCTCCAGACCATACCCTTCATCCTGACTATCCCTGGGTGTGCCTTGTGGAGCACATTGAGGACCCACTGTCTCAGGGCATTGGGGATGACCACCCTGTTCCCCCACAAGAGACACTCCTTAAGGGCTGAGAGCTCATCCTTGTGGGTGGCAAAGGCAATAAACGCAGGGCCCCCTCACCACCCAGCCCAAGACCCGGGAGATGACAGGGTCGCGGGTCAAGCAGGCAGCAACAGCAGCTGCCTGCAGAGGAGTTTCTGGGAGGCCCTCTAAGAGGAGTACCCAGGCAGTAGTTGTAACCTGCCAGGAAGAGGGACCAATGGAGAACCCAGGGCAAGAGTACTTGGGGGGTAAGCCTGTCTGCTGCAAACAGGCCAAGGAACAGCTTATGGTCTGTCACAATAGTGAGGGGGCACCCATAAACAAAGTTGTGATTTTTTTTTTACCCCCGCCACTATCGCCAAGCCCTCCCGGTCTATTTGGGCATAGTTGTGCTCGGTGGCCAACAAGGTCCAGGAGTATTAGGCGACTGGGACCTCATGGCCATCAGGAAGAAGGTGACCCAAAACAGCGCCCACACCATAGGGGGAGGAGTCACAAGCGAGGATGACCAGCAGTGACTCATCAAAGTGGGCCAGCACCTCATTCGATATCAGGACCTCCTTGACCCCCCCGGAATGCCACAGACTCTCTAGGGCTCCAAGACCACGGTGCCAATTTGTCCAAGAGTCTGTTCAAGGGCTCCGCCACCGCTGCTTTGTGTGGCAGAAAGGCATGATAGAAGTTCAGGAGGCCCAGAAACGCCTGGAGTTCCACCTTGGAATTGGGTGGACGGGCCTCCACAATGGCCTTCACTTTGTCCCTCGCCAGGTGGAGGCCAGAAGCATCAACCTGGAACCCCAAGAAGTCTACCTCCAGGACACTGAGGAGGCATTTTCCCCTCTTGACCTTAAGGCCTGAATCATCGAACCGACAGAGGACAGCACGGAGGTGGGAGGCGAAGTCATCTGGGGTGGTCATGGCAATGAGGACATTGTCAAAAAAAGGCATCACTCGAGGGATCCCTGTCGGGAGGGCTGGCTGTGGCGGGTGGTTCCGGTTGCCCTTGGAGCTGCAGACCCAGGTGAGGTGACCCTGTATACCACACATGTGGCAGGCAGCGTTGCAGAAACGGCATGACTTTTGATCATGGGCCTCTCCATAACTGGTGCACGAGGTCCACCCAGCAAACTTCCCTGAGTGTCCGGAGGCTGCGGTGGTTCTTGGTGGCTTTCGGCAGTTGGGTGGGTGGATAAGATGGACATCATCCCTGTCAGAGTTCTCGAGCATCAAGTCGGGGAGCACTAGATGGGATGCTGCCAGTGGTGGGTCACAGTGAGAGGCCTCATGAGCAATGGTAAGCTGAAGGGTCTCATCGAGTTTGAGGTTGATGGTGCCGATCATCTTTCGGCAGAGCTTCACATCGCTGATTCCCCAGATGAACTGGGTCAAGATGTTCTCCTCCACCTTGGTGAATATGCACTCCATTGCATGTTGGCACAGTGCAGCCATGAAGGCTGTGGCCATCTCACCGGGCTTCTGGATGCGCCCCTGGAATTCCAGATGCTTTGCCAGCATTGTGGGCTTGGGCGTGAGGTACCTGGTCAGGGCATCGATAATCTCCTTGTATGTGGGCTTCCAGTCAGAGTAAAATGGTGAACTAATGCACTTTGCGAACGAGCGGGGTGGACGGTGGCTTTTTCTGACAGTTTGGGCAGTTATATTGCCCAACGCGGCACTCCCCAGGCAGGGGGGTGACAGGCAAGCAACAAGGTCCAAGTGAGAGTTGAGATTGGCATGGACAAGTCCCGGAGGGGGCTTGTTTACACTTTGATCCCCTCTCAGAAGCAGGCGATTGCAAGACAGCTCTAAAGAAGCCAGCCGAGCTGAAGAATCAGCTTAAATTCATCATTTCCCGACTTCTTAAGAAACAGATTGAAGTTGAAAGCAAAAAGAAGTGATGCGAAATCCCGAGATAAACACACAAGGTAACAAAAACGAATTGCTTACCAGGATGAAGAGATAATACAATCTGAGCAAGGCGGATAAGCGTATTAGGTTTAAAGCTGAACAATCGATCCATTGTATAATTTTGAAGAGCTTGTTAAAGCGATAAATTTGGATAAAATAGACTTTGTTTAACATTCCTGTGGTCTAAAGACTGAGAGATAAATGTATGACCGAATCTGACTGAAAAGATCGCGAGACGAAGGTGTTGCATAAAACTGCATCCAGCTAGAACTGTGACCAGGCTAGAGAGTTTGCTGGAGGACCGGAAGAGTGGTGGAGCGGAAGTGTTTCCGATAGGACATTGTTAGCATGGGACCGGAAACAGGAAGTTAAAAGAGAACTTACTCTAGCCTTAGAAACCATTGAGAAATTGCGCCCGCCATTTTGAGGAGGACTAATTTTAAAATCTAATTTTAAGTGTGAAATTGACTGTAGAAAAAAGCGGGAAAAGTGGGATTTAAAAGAACAATCAGTAGACAGTTGAAGCATATTGGAAAATTTTCAAAACGGAACCAAAATTTCGGCACAGAGCTGCTTCAGCTGCGAATACAAGCATGTCAACAAAAGAGAAGAAAGAATGGCAAGCTGCAATCGAAGCAATGGAGAAGCGGATGATCGAAGTGATTCAAGGTATGATGAAACAGATAGATCAACAGATAGAGAAACAAATGGAAAAACAGCTGGAACAGTTGGAAGAAGTCCAAGAAAAAATTGTGGCGGCCTTGAAAGAATTAGTGTTGGCAGAGGTGGCGGAAATTAAAAAAGAAGTGACAAATACAAGTAGTCAAGTTAAAGCGTTGGCAACAAAATCAACTGAATTGGAGCAAAAGACACAAGCCATAGATAAAAAAAATGGAAACAACTCTACAAGACAACCGCGAACTTGAGGCAATGATGGAATATAGAGCGATGTTAAACCATCTGAGGTTAAGAGGGATAGAAGAAAAAATGGATGAAAACATACGTATGGTGGTGATGGCAGCTTTGACTGAATATTTGGGGGAAGATCAAGGAGAATTGGATTCTGACTTTGATTTAATTTACAGAGTGAATTCAGCGTATGCCCAAAGGAAAAATTTGCCAAGAGACGTTATCGTTCAATTTGTAACAAGGAAAATGAAAGAGGATATTTTCAAGAAACAATTTACACAACCACTGGAGATTGATGGTAAAAAGATAATAATAATGAGAGAACTCCCAAGGATAGTCCTACAGGACAGAAAGAAATACAAGAAGTTGGTCAACAAATTGAAGCAGTTAAATATCAGATTTAGGTGGGAGATACCACAAGGACTGTCATTTACCTACAATTCGAAAAGACACATGATTAAAACACCGGAAGATATGTATAGGTTTAAGGCAGAAAATACAGAAGATTTTGGAGATATTTAAAAACAAGCCAACATGGATTACAAATTGTTATTGTGGAATGTAAATGGACTTAATTCACCTTCCAAAAGGAAGGTAGTGAATTATTGGTTACAAAAGCAGAAATCCAATATTATTTGTTTACAAGAAACCCATATAAAAAAGCGGGATAATAAGTATTTGATCAACAAAAAATTGGGAGAAGAATTTTATTCATTGGCAGAGGAAAAAAAAGAAGTCGTGATTTATCTAAAAAAGGATTTGGAGCCAAGACAAATTTTTAGTGATAGAGATGGGAGATATACTGGAGTGGAAATTACAATGCTTCAAAAAAAGATATTGGTAGTCAATTTATATGCGCCCAATGGAGCCAAATAATTTTTTTTAAAAGACTTGACGAAGGAACTGGACCAAGTGAACTATGACCAGATAATATTTGCAGGAGACTTCAATGGTACTGTCAATAAAAAAATAGACAGGCAATCAAAAAAAGGCAATGAGAAGATTGGAAAGCTTCCAAAAAGTTTTTTTAATTTGATGGAACAAGAGAAACTTAAAGATGTTTGGAGGAAGTGGAACCCTAAGGTTAAAGATTTCACGTTTTACTCTAATTGACATAAATCCTTTTCCAGAATAGATATGATTTGGATGTCGGGTGAGATGGCATTAAAGACTCAGAAAGTCGAGATTTTGCCAAAGACAAATTTGGATCATAATCCGGTAATTTGGACTTTAAAGGAAAAAAACAAACAGTTCCAGTGGAGAATTAACGAAGATTTATTGGATAAGACAAAGTTAATTGAGACATTACATAAGGAAACACAACTTTTCTTTCAAATGAATTTAAATCAAAACATTAAAATACAGACAGTCTGGGATGCTTATAAGTCTGTGATGAGAGGATTGTTGATATCAATGAATGTGACTGATAAGAAGCAGAATATCAAGCAACAAAAGGAATTACAAGAAAAAATCCAGCAAAAAGAAAATGAATTGAAGAGAAGACCAGGGAAAAAGAACCTTATTAAAGAAATTCAAATTTTACAATTTCGTTACTTAATAATGACTATAAATTGTTTGCCAAAGTAATAGTGGAGAGATTGAAGAATTATCTGAAAGACATCATAACAGAAGAACAAGCCGGTTTTTTACAAAACAGACAAATCAGAGACAATTTAAGGATGGTGATTGATGCTATTGAATATTATGATAAGCATCCAGAAAAAGAGGTTGCTTTTCTATTCATGGATGCTGAAAAAGCCTTTGACAATTTAAACTGGGAATTTATGTTTCAAGTGATTGAAAGAATGGACATTGGTCAGCCCTTCTCAAATATGATTAGAGCGATATACTCTGAACAGAAAGCATCGCTAAATGTAAATAAAGAGATGACAGATCACTTTAAAGTTCAAAAAGGGACTAGACAAGGATGTCTGCTATCCCCTTTACTATTCATATGGATTTTGGAAGTGATGCTGGGGAAAATAAGAGAAGACAAAGACATAAAAGGACTTTCAGTTGGAGGTTTTACGTATAAGTATAGGGCTTTTGCAGACGATATAATGTTTGTGACTGAAGATCCAGTAACCAATGTACCGTTATTGATGGAAAGGATTAAAGAATATGGAGATTTGACTGGATTCTACGTGAATAGGATTAAAACAAAGATGCTTTGCAAAAATATGAGAAAAGAAAAACAACTGGAATTGCAAGAAAAAGTTCAATGTGAAGTGGTGAAAAAAGCAGGTATTTGAGAATTGAGCTCACAATGAAAAATATCGATCTTTTAAAAAATAATTATGAGAAGACCTGGACTAAAATTCAACAGGATATAAAGAAGTGGAATACCTTGAACTTGTCAATTTTGGGAAGAATTTCGGTAGTCAAAATGAACATTTTACCCCGTTTGTTATTTTCATTCCAGACAATTCCTATTGTAAAAGACTGTAAAGTGTTGAATTTGTGGCAGAAAGAGATTTCAAAGTTTGTTTGGTCTGGAAAGAAACCTAGGATTAAAATGAAGATCTTATGTGACGCAAAAGAAAGGGGAGGTCTACAACTCCCCAATTTCAGACTGTATCACAATGCGGTGTGTTTGGCTTGACTCGAACAATGGATTTATTTGGATAATAGAAAATAGTTGGCGTTAGAAGGGCATGATCGCAAATTTGGATGGCATGCCTATCTATGGTATGAAAAATCCAAAGTGGATAACCTTTTTAAACACCACTTTATAAGAAGATCACTGTTCATGACTTGGATGAGATATAAAAGGTTTTTTTTTGAAGCAAGACCTTTATGGATAGTTCCGGCAGAAGTAATCAAACCACTTTCAAGGCACAAAGGAGAAGATTGGATACCTTACAGAGACATTCTGAAGGTTGAGGGGAGTAGTTTCGTGATGAGAGCTAGAAAAGAACTGGAATTTGAATATGATTGGTTAAACTATAGGCAGATCTATGATTTATTTAAGACGGATAAAAAAAGGTGTGGTTTCAGGAAAGAGAATAATGAATTAGAAAGGGTATGGACAGAAAAAGGTAACAAAAATATTTCAAAAATTTATAAAATTTTGTTAAAATGGCATACAGAGGATGAGATTGTAAAAGAGCAGATGGTGAAATGGGCTATAAATATAAATAGAGAGACAGACATGTCATCATGGGATCGTTTGTGGAAAAAATCGATTAAAATCTCAACATGTGTTAATGTGAAAGAAAATTGTTATAAAATGATGTACAGATAGTATATGACACCAAAAAAAATTGCTAATATGAATGAGAACATGTCTAGCAAATGTTGGAAATGTAAAAAGAAAGAGGGCTCATTTTACCACATGTGGTGGACGTGCGAGAAAGCAGCTGCTTTTTGGACTGAGATTCATAATGAAATCCAAAAGATCCTGAAATGTACTTTGAAAAAAGAGCCAGAAATGTTACTTTTAGGTCTTAAAATGGAGGAAGTTAACATGACAAAGAGAACATTGTTATGGTATTTGATTTCAACAGCGAGAATGATATATGCTCAATTTAACTATTAAGATTAGAAGTATAGTAAGAAACGGATTGTATTTAAAATGTTACCTAAGAGAGAGAAATAGAAAAGGAAAATGTTTTAATAGAAGATTTAATTCTTGAATAAGTGTTTAATGTAACAGAATGTTGACTGAAATGATAATGGGACGGAACATCGTTGGAAGCCAGGGGGGAGGGGGGGAAAGTTGTAGAAAAGGATATCTTAAGAACTGTCTTTAATTATGGATCATGTTAAAATATCCTGTTAATAAAATTTCTTTACAAAAAAAAAGATAATCTCCTCGTATGTGCATTCAAAAATTTCCTTGGGTGCTAGGAGGCTCTTTTGCGAGCCGGATGGTGTTCACGCTACAAGAGCTGAGGGGGAGGGCCCTCCTCTTGCCTGTTTCGGTCACCTCATGGAAGGCGAGGTAGCATGTCAGTTGGTCCGTCCATGAATCCCAGAGTTCGGGATGAGTGGGGTCAAAAGCTTCAAGGTGTCCCGAAGCAGAGGCCATGACTCTAGGGTAGAGCAGGGAGTGGTGTTTGGGATTGCCAGGCACGGTGTGGTGCTGTTCGGGAGCAGTGCAGGGTGTGGTGGCTTCCTCTGGAGAGTCAGGCCTGCTCATTGGGATCCCACCTTCGTCGCCATTGTAAAGTACTGGGTTCTCCGCATGGAGGATTTGTACTACGACATGCGTTCAGACACGTTTATTGTATTTCACACATGAACTGGCAAAATGGCCCTGCAAGGGCCAACTATATACATCCCACCCAGCACACCGACAGTCCCATTGGAGGGTTTGAATTTCCCGCCAGAGGTGCAATTGATGGACAATAGGTGGTCTAGGATCCTAGGTCCCTTTGTTTTCAGGGACCAAGCTCCTTACTTTAGCCGCAGACCACTGGAGGTGGTCCATGTACATAACAGAGGTGTGTCATGGGTGAGCTAGAACCCCCTTCCTCTCCATAACTGAGGTTTAACCAGGATTAGGGCAGGAAAAGGGAACACAGGAGGGTGCTGTGCCTCCAGACTCTGATCCAACACTGGGGAAGTCTGACCCAATGGCCAAGTCCTAATCACTAGGTTTTGGTTCTTTCTGGTCAATAAAATGTTAACAGCTTAGCCAGAACTAGCACTCACCATTTGGTGTTAGTTTTAAGCAATGTTGGAGGAATTAAATCACTCTTTGGGGCCTTCCCTAAGTTCATTTGTGCTATTAGCCTCTTTATCTCTGTTATTGTAATTGTGGGCCAGGGTGGGAAATTTCTTAAATCAAAAGCTAAAGGGACATCTTGAATCATCTTTGCAGCATAAAGTGCACAAAAATATGTCTCTCAGGAATTAACTGGCATGGCACAGGACAGCCTGGGGGTTTCTATTTGAAATCTACCTGACACAATATACCAAAAAAGTGTAGAACCATTTACTCTGGTAGTCTGGAGAAACTAAGAGCAAACTGCCCTTAAGTATTCCCTATTTTCTTTTTTTAACCAGTGTTTTACACTATTGTTTTTGAAACTGTAATTGACAAGGAATAGTTCTCGCATTACTCATCCTATATTGATTAAAGTGAGATAATAATTGAATCTTTGCTATCACACACTCAGAATGAACCATGATTTGAAGTATGTCTTCCTGTTAGAAGAGCAGTAAAGGTATTATCTTTGGTTAGCATCTCCTGCTACCCATGAGATAATTGCAGATAAAATTGTATGGTGGACTCAGAAGACTTTTGAGAGGCTTTATTTGAATTTAAGAAATCCATACTTTGTTCATCCACTTTCTTATATAACCAAAATCATGGAGCAAGTCTACCATGAATTTCTTGAATAAGTGGACAATTTGATTCTTAAACTTTATTGCCAGGGCAAATAGCAGATGGTCATTATCTTGACATGACCTAAACATGGTTTAGTGACTAGCATAGCAGCAGCACTGTGCTGCAACAGTGGAAAATAATTAAAAGGTTTAATTTAAAATGAATTCCACATTCAACCTAATCTATCAATGAATACCAAATTAAGTTATACACAGGTTTTTTTTATAAAACAATTTTTATTAGGATATATAATACTTCACAATTTTAGCTAAGATAATATAAATCATATCCTTTTCTTCAGATTCCCCTCCCCCCCTATTGGCTCCCAGCATTGTTTCCACCATTTTACCAATACATAATGCCTAATAATTCACTGTTATCATATAAATTCTACAGGTAACGCAATTTACTTATTTGCAACTACTACTAATACTTATTGATTATATACCTATTACACATTTGTTACATATCTAGTAGCTTTCCAAACTGAATATGCTGTCCTTCATTTCCCAATGTTCTCTAAATACTCTTTAAAGTCATTCCAATCTACCAAAAAAGATTCTGCTTCTAAATTGTTAAGTTTTATTGTCCAAGTTATACACAGTTCTCATAGACATATATTGTTCAAAGGTTATCTGTTCTCTCCTCCCTATAACTCATTTAATTATACTCACCTTATTATTGAATGCACATCTTTCATAGTTCCCCCAGCCACTTTGGTATGCTAGGGGTGGGCCAGGAATTTCCTAAGGAAGAGAACAAGGGCAAAACAGCCAGTTGTCAGTTCTCCAGGTGAGCCCCAAAGATTGCCAGGAAGCCCCAGAGTGGGTTCTCAGAGACACCAGAGGGAGATTAGGAGGCTGTCCTGCCTAACCAGAGTCCAAGAGAGGGACAGTGGTGGCAGCAATACACGGAGGCAGTGGAGAAGAACTGCCCCTTCAGGTGCCAGGTCAGGCAAAGGAGGGATGGGCAAAGCGGGGCCTGCCAGTTGACGTAGGCTCATTCCACCACAGTTGCTCCGCATGCTCGGCCTGAACAGAGGTCTGAGCTCTTGGAGGGATGAAGCGCAGCCTACCAGTGGGCACGAGGGGTGGTTCCTTTGGGGGGGCAGCGGTGCTTGCAGCTGAGGCGGTACTCTCAGCGGCGACAAGGTTTTTTCCCTTTGAGGCGGTGGCAGTGGTGGCTCCATCGACAGCACAGCAGTCTATAGCAGCAGGGGGAGTATCCCGAGATGGCATGCACAATTTCAAGTCCCTCGGCACTTTGGCTGTAAATGGGGTCTCAGTGGGAGGAGGGGACAGAATCCTCACAGGGGATTAATTTGACTCTATAAGGCTTCTTACCTATTTTATTAAAATTTCTATTCAAAAGCGGTAATATCGAAGAGTGAACAATAGTTGCGTGAATCATTATTTCATATTATTGTAAAAGATTTTGTACATTCTTATGAATTTTGCTGTTGTGCACGATCGTCAAAAGATCGTCAGTACTTTCTGCAGTGGTATGTGCTGGAACAAAGGAAGTATTTTAAAAGCACCAGCCTAGCATTAAAACCTGTTAGGTGTTTTAAGGTAATGCGGTTCAAGGTCTACCTTTGAAATTGATGTGTTCAAACAGTTCTGCAAAAGATATTATGGTCCTATGTATAAACCTTTGATGATTCTGATTGTTATAACCGTTCTGTGAACAGCTGCTGAAAAGTGGTAAACATCTAATGTAAGAAAATTAAGTACAATCACCCTTACTTACGCCGAACAAAGTTTGAGTCCAGTGGCACCTTTAAGACCAACAAAGTTTTATTCACGGTATAAGCTTTTGTGTGCATGTGAACTTCATCCGATACAGTGGAACTTTACTTACACCGTGCCTTGAAAAACAAACAAACTATAGAATATTCCTGGGATACACGGGCTTTTCAGATTGCCGCTATGATGGATCATCAGCATTTTAGCCTAAGTGCAGATACAGGATTTGTGGATGGGGATCTATTTCCATTTTGTCTTCACTACCTAATACTCCTGTTGCATCAGGATGTAAAAATTCTGAATAAGACCTAAACTTCTGAATAAAACCTAATATTCCTCTATATGATCTATTAAGATAATGTAACTTATAGATCAATTCAAATAAATTTTATTCGGTACAATCCTGTAAAGTAAACCCTCTGTTCAGGAATATATCTGTTATAACTATTGTTTTAACAGCCTAGTGACTGATAAGCACTGGTGGACCTTATCAGTGTTGCATCTCCAAGTAGTCTATTTCATTAATAAACTTCTAAGATTGTCATAAAATTACTCTTAAGAGCCTTGTTATAAATAGGAAACAGAGAGTGAGTATAAATGGGAAACTTTCTCAGTGGAGGGTGGTAAGCAGTGGGGTACCACAGGGATCAGTACTCGGTCCGATGCTTTTTAACTTGTTTATTAATTATTAGGAATTGGGAGTAAGCAGTGAAGTGGCTAAATTTGCAGATGACACGAAGTTGTTCAGGGTGGTGAAAACCAGGGAGGATTGTGAGGCACTCCAAAGGGATCTGTCGAGGATGGGTGAGTGGGCATCAATGTGGCAAATGGGGTTCAATGTGGCCAAGCGCAAAGTGATGCACATTGGAGCCAAAAATCCTAAATATAAATACACGTTGATGGGGTCTGAACTGGCAGAGATGGACCAAGAGAGAGATCTTGGAGTCATAGTGGATAACTCAATGAAAATGTCTAGACAGTGTGTAGCTGCAATAAAGAAGGCCAACGCTATGCTGGGGATTATTAGGAAGGGAATTGAAAACAAATCAGCCAGTATCATAATGCCCCTGTATAAATCATTGGTGCGACCTCATTTGGAATACTGTGTACAGTTCTGGTCGCCACATCTCAAAAAGGATATTATAGCATTGGAAAAAGTGCAGAGAAGGGTAACTAGAATGATAAAAGGGTTGGAACATCTTCCCTCTGAAGAAAGGTTGAAATGCTTGGGGCTCTTCAGCTTGGAAAAACAACGGCTGAGGGGGGACATGATCGAGGTTTATAAGATTATGAATGGGATTGAGCAGGTTGAGAAAGAAGTACTTTTCTCCCTTTCTCACAATACAAGAACTCATGGGCACTCCATGAAATTGCTGAGCAGTCGGGTGAGAACAGATAAAAGGAAATACTACTGCACCCAAAGAGTGATTAACATATGGAATTCACTGCCACAGGAGGTGGTGGCAGCTACAAGCATGGACAGTTTCAAGAGGGAATTAGATAAACATATGGAGCAGAAGTCCACCAGTGGCTATTAGCCACAGGGTATAGATGGGAATTCTCAGTCTGGGGCAGGTGATGCACTCTATTCTTGGTGCTGGAGAGGGCAGCAGTGGGAGGGCTTCTAGTGTCCTGGCCCCACTGCTGGACCTCCTGATAGCACATGGTATTTTTGGCCGCTGTGTGACAGAGTGTTGGACTAGATGGGCCATTGGCCTGATTCAACATTGGCTTCTCTTATGTTCTTATGTTCTTATGAGTCTCAAGTTACTGCAAGGAAGTACTATATTTTCTGGTGCATTTGACCAGCCTATTCAAGTTGGATTTTACATCAAACATGGCTAGATTTGTGATGTTATCCTAGCATAACTAACTTCCATAGGTTTAAGAGTTGTAATATTAGTTTTCCAAAGTCCCAGAGTCTATTGCAGCAAAATAAAACAGAAGTCTGGTGACACCCTGAAAGACTAACAACATTTATTGCAGCATGAACTTCTGAGACTCATGCCTCACTTCTTTGTATGTTGTGAAATGGAAATCCTTTTCCACATTTTTATAAGGACAATTACAGAAGAGGAGGGCAAAAGGGCTGAGTTGGAGGCAGTGTGGTGCTTGCCATGAATCCTGTCATTTTTTTCCCCCCAGGCTTGGTTCTTTGTATAAGGGACCTGGAACGTATTAGATTGGTACTCCTAATTCATGATAAGATAGGTCAGGTTCCACCCTCTCTCATACATTGTAATTAAGTAGGCTAAGCAATCTGAAAAATAAGAAAAATTAACCCTTGAATATTGAAGGTATTTCAGATGAGGCGACAAAATGAAAAAATGTTGCTGGATAAAATTTGCCAGGCTTTGTCCCAAATAAGTACATTCCTACATACACCTGAATGTGTAGTAATCTTCTAACTGGTAAACTTCTTCTAAGCTCTAATTTCTTCTATGTTCTAATTCAAAAGCCACCTTTTGAAGCAAAAGTCTGTGAACATCATGAATATCATATTGTTACCCTTGTTGAAACAACTGTGGAAGGGAAAAAAGGATTTATTTGATGGCCCAAAGCAGTATTTGGGCATTGCAGATTCTGGTATATGCTTTTATATTTTGAGAAATAGCTGTGACATTGTGTTACCACCTGTATGTCATGACACATTAAATTAAATTTCACACAGTCTTTCCCAGTTTACTGTAACAAAGCACATGTGATTTACAACACATTTAATTGGATAGGGTAACTGTTCTGCTTGTAGATGGAATCCCAGAATTTGGGGGGTATGTATTTGCTCCATGGACATCTGTGGCAAGGTGAGTTGGTAACTACTCTACTGTTATGTTTAGCTTGGTGATATGATTTTGCTGTTTCTTTCCTTAAATCTGTGCAGCTAGTAGACACAACTGTCATTTCCCTTTATCTTGTGCTCTAGTTTAATAACTTGTAGCAGATAAAGTTTTTCCTGTTTAAGAGAGGTGCCTGTGTTTCAAACTCCTCCCTGTGCACCAGGATCTTTGTTCATGCTAACATGCACGCCATGCGGGGGGGTGAAGCACTTGGGAAACTCAGCCCCATGTACATGTTCATAGATAGCCTATATTACCATTCCTCAAACCAGTCTCATTGCATTTTCAAGAACTTCAGGGGTTTTACTGTTCAGGAAGTCAAGGGATTCTTTTGTTAATTACCTTCAAATCTTATGTCTGCTTAGGTTTGGATGGTGTTTCGCTTCTTTGGGATGCTAGAATTTGTTTGCACTAGGTGACCTTTGAAGTACAACCTCACTGAAGCTGCTTGCTATAGGAAATACTAATTGGTATGTGTGAACATAATTATCATTCAAACAAGACAGAAAGGGAGGGAATGTTGAGATATAACAAACCTTGCTTAAAAAAAAATGACACAATCATAGAATCATAGAGCTGGAAGGGTCCTCCAGGGTTATCTAGTCCAATCCCCTGCACAATGCAGGAAATTCACAAATACCTCCCCCACACCCCCTGGTGACCCCTGTTCCATGCCCAGAGATGATACAAAACTTCCAGGATCTCCAGTCATACTGGAGGCAACAGACCATGGGAATGATCATGATGGTATAGGACTACAAGCAAACTGTTGCAGCAGTTTCCCTTTAGAATTAGCATGAGGGTATTTTACATAAGCATTTTGTGTGATATAAAATTTAACATGAGCTGTAGGGATCTCTGCTACATCAAATAAAATACATTTTCATAAAACCAACGTTCATGTGCTGCAAAGCAATATGTCTTCTTTCAGTATTTCTGGGGGGCAGCTGTACTAACTTTGTCAGAAGGAATGTCTGCTTTCCCTTAATTTTGCACAGATCACATTCATTCCCTTGCATAGGCATAACGATAACACCTGTGTTATAGATGTGATTATACTTGTTTTAAAGTGATTGTAGTTTTAATCTGTGTGCCTTTTAGGAATGCTGCGGGTGTGTGTTCAGATCCTGATAATCCATTCTTTGCTTCTGGAAGAGAGGAATGTGAAAACTGGTAGCTTTTTAAAGATAGTGTGGACAAGGGTACAGCATGGCCTGCCCTTTTATCTCTCTTACCCTGGAACCACCCCCTTCCACTGCTCATTGGCACATTTAAATGTCGCCAGACACTTCCCCATGTGATGGAGCAGGGCGCCCCAAAATTGAAAATTGAAATTTTGGGGGTACCCCCACTCGCCCCAATAATAGTGCCCAGAGATCCCCCTCATCAAGATGAGACCACTGAGGGGTCACTTGATACCCCAAAATGAAACAAAGTGCCGCTTGGGTTTTCTACCTCACAGGGTTGGCGTAGGCTAAAATCCCCAAAACAGCTCCTGCCGCCCCCAAATTGTGCATGTTGTCTCGGGACACTTCCCCTGACCTCTCCTAGAAGGCTGTGGTTCTCTAGAGCATGCCTCTATACCACGGCACACACTGCAGGACCTGTGTTTTTTTGTTTATTGCAATTCCCTATAATTTATTTCATCAGGGTTTATTTCACTTCACATAGAAGGGAAAGAGACTGGCTTGGGTACACTGTGAGGAGGGGGGAGGGGCTGCATACAGGCAAGCTGCCAGGGCAAGCACTTTATTTCAGTTCCTTATCATTTTATTTCCATTTCATACAGAACGTGCAAAGAAAGGAAAGGGGGAGGGAGAAGTATGTGCTACTTTGTCGGAGGGTAGGGCCCTCAGCACACAGACAGATGACTCAAAAATGTAATTTCACATTGAGGCAGATTCCCCTGCCATATACACAACTCAAATAATCAGTTAGCATGCACACTGTTGGCAGTGACACAGCCAGGCTCTGGGAGGGGTGGAGGGAGGCTGGTAAGAGAGGAAGTGAGTGAGTGGGGAAACAGCCCAGCCCCTTGACACAAGGACGCCCCAAACACTCTGGGTGTGGGGTGGGAGAAGTGTTTATGTACACTTGGAATCTTGAAGTGCATGCTTAGTTGGGGGGGGGGTATCAACAGAAGCCCATTCATGAGATTGCAAAAACTCCCGCCTTCTTCATTTGCTTCAAGCTCCTATCTAATTGGCTGCCTCCTTTGCCCGCCCCCAACCCCACCCACTAGCGAGCGCGGGTTGGACTCTCTTTTTGGAAGCCATTCTGCTAAAAAGCTTTGGGAGGGATGCATGGCTCTACTATCCACAGGCTGAGTTTATTTTAAGAAGGATTTTTTAAACTGTAGCTGAGGATTCTCTCATTTTTCATTCTTTATTTCTCTTTTTAAAAAGAATGGAACTGGTGTGTGGATCTGCTGCTTGCATGCTTTAACAGGAATGGGGGGAAGAGACTATGGCATTCTGTTCTCTCACGGTAAGTAAAAACTGCTGCTTGTCTTTTTTAAAAAAGGCTGTTTGCAAACTAACTAAACTTATGGATTAAAATTGTTGCTTGTGTGCTGAATGGCTTAAAATGGAAGCTAGAAGCCAATGCCATGAGTTGTTTTTCTGATAAGTTTTGCCTCCCTTTGCTAAAACTTTTAGAAGGAGCCTGCATGTAACTGTTTAAACTGTATTTTTTGTAAAAAGCTGATTGCTTTTTGAAGGGAGCTGTGGCGGGGGGGGACTCTACGCTCTCAACCAGATCTGCCACCCCTTTAAAGGGGGGTGGATGTTTGCAATACTCTCTCTCTCTCTCTCTCTCTCTCTCTCTCTCTCTCTCTCTCTCTCTCTCTCTCATCACACACACACACACACACACACACACCTTTCAGTCTCCCAACATTTCCAAAGCACTCCCACCCCTCCCATGGTACAAAAAAACCCCCAACACCAGCAATTTCCCCCTTGCTACAGCCTCCTTCCAGCAACCATGGCTGACAATCCATAACTCCTCCCTACTCTGTTACCATTGGATGGCTGTCCAGCCAACTGGGGAGGTGGGGGGAGTGGGGGAAGGGTGCCCCAGTGGGGGATGGGATTGGGATGGGTGGGGGTGGAGGTGAGTGGAGGAGGGGTGCCCTGGGGGGACTTCTGGGGGGGACTTCTGCCCAGAAAGGGGTGTGGTACCTGTCAGTTCCTGATTTGATGCCCAGAAGGGGGCGTGGTACCTGTCAGTTCTTGATTTGATGGAAGGTACACCCAACATACTACTGGCAGCCATTTGAAAACATACAGTGGCCATTTTGATCGTCTACCAGAGAGCTGGCCAGTGAGGCCAACCAAACCTCAACTCCTTATCTCTTTAGGCACCTTTTAGGAGAGGAGGCAAAGGTCACATAGCACTTCTGGGCAATAATCGCTGGTTTAAAGGCAATTAATTTAGACAATGGCTCCTAAGAAAGGCCAGGGGATGTCCAAGGGCAAGCAGCTGGCTACTAAGAAGCAGTCGTCCCAGAAGCCCCCACGGTGGCCCCACATTTTAGATTCCTCTGATGAGGACAAGCAGGACCCTGTCAACGCCACCATTCTAGAGAAGCTTGCAGCTCTGGAGAGCTGATGGGGCGAATTTCCTCCTTTGCGTGAGGTGTCTAACGCTTCTTCCAAACAATCTTTTTAGGCACAGGTTTTGGCACGCTTAGCTCTTCTGGAGGACAGACAGGATGAAGTGGCATCAACTTCGGGTCACCTGGTCCAGAGGGAATGCTCAGACGAGAGGCCCAGGAGCAAGGTCATGGAGGAGCTCCAGGTGGAGCTTTACAAAGGGCCTTCTAGAAGTTAAGGTAAGGTGGAGAGCACTGGCCAAGGGGGAACATATTGGCCATGGGGCCCCAGCACTTCAGGGGACACTGGCTATACTATGCACACTGCACGGGGTAGCACAATGCATGGAATGCCAGGTGGATGGTCACCTTGGGCAGGCTGGGGAGGCATGGCCCAGCCAACCCTTCAAGGTTATTGGCCTGGATGGAGTGCAGGTTTTGTAAATATGACACAGTGTCAGCCGGCTCCATTCCATTTGGGGATCTGGCTTTGCCTCTTGGAGACCACCTCTCCACTGCCACCAGGGAAAAAATCCTAAAGGGAGAGTTTGTAGATGTATTTACCCTATTATATAGGGAATTGGAGAAGAATAATAAAAAGGACCTGAATGAGAGCGAGAAAGAGTGTCTGAAGAGGAGCAGAGTGGATAGAACCTGGGCAAACTGGTTCCCTGGGTCCTTAATCTACATGGCAGTAATAGTGAGGCACCAACCATGGAGGACTTCTGCAATGCTCCAGTACATGGACATCATTTACAAGGGATTTATTGATTTTCCAAGCCCTGCATGGCTGCAGTATGACGAGGAGTTCAGAATGAGGGCAGCCATGAATCCTGGCCTTGAGATGGGACCAGATTCACCCGCACTTATGGCTGCAAATCATGTCTCCCAATTGGTGATTAGGTAGTGAAAGGTCAGATAGTGGCCACTCTGTTTGCAGAGCACAAGGTCAGGTAGGTGTCTGTGCCCAGGCAGGGCAGGCGGTTCAGCGATGCCTCCCATGGGACATGTAGCTGCAAGTCATGCTCCTTAAGGCACGAATGCCGTTTCTGTGTGGGGCCCCATGCATTATCAGGTTGCCCCACGACAAAGGGCAGGTTGGGTGGCAAGGGAAGTAAGCGTCCAGGAGGAGGTGGTTGTTATAACCCCCCTCCTGACAAAGGGTCCCAGCCCAATTAAGATTGTAGTGCTTAGGCATTGGTTGCAGGTTTAACCCAACTGTCAGGATTGCGTTTACCTCTTGGAAGGTTTCACTCCATGGTTTAGGATTCCTTACCATGGGAAGAGAAGATCATATAGTGCTCCTAACCTGAAATCAGTTAAAGAAATGGAGCACATAGTTGGGGGTGGGAAATGATAAGGAGGGTAGGGAAGGTAGGGTACTGGGCCCTTTCCCTTCCCCACCAGTTAACAATCTGAGGGTTTCCATTGGGAGTTGTGCCAGAAAAGGCCCCTGGCAAGTATCACCTCATTCACCATCTGTCATACCCACATGGGGAGTCAGTGAATGATGCTATACCGGAGGAGTTATGCTCAGTTAGATACAACTTGTTTGATCAGGTTATATAGGTAGTGCACCATTGTGGGCAGGGAGCGGAATTGGCAAAGTGCGACATTAAGTCAGCCTTCTGTCTCCTCTCTGTCCACCTAGCCAATTTTGAGTTGTTGGGTTTTGCTTTTGAGGGCAAATTCTACATGGACAGGGCCCTTCCCATGGGGTGCTCAGTTTCCTGTTCTGCTTTTGAAAGGTTCAGTTCCTTTTTAGAATGGGCCTTGCATTACAGGACAGGATTATGCAGCACTGCCCACTATCTTGATGACTTCCTGTGGGCAGGAAGGAAAGGTACGGGGCAGTGTGAATTTTTACTGAAAAGCTTCATGGACCTGGCAGAGGAGCTCGGAGTTCCTCTGGCTCAGGAAAAAACAGAGGGCTCTACCACAATTTTGACTTTCCTGGGGATAGAGATTGACATGGTGGGGCAGCTATGTAGATTACCAGCTGACAAATTACACGCGCTGCAGGCAATGAATGACACGGCTAGGGTAAGCAGTTGCTGGAGTTGCAGCAGCTGGTCAGCCACCTCAACTTTGCATGCAAAGTTGTGACACCTGGCTGGGCATTTGTTAGGAGACTATGCAAGTCCATGAAGGGCCTCCATCTACTGCAGCATAGGACCATCCTTGTATGGAAGGAATTTTTGAATTCATACAATGAGGTATCTTTCTGATGGGAGGACCTTTTAGTCAAAGCAGAGCTGCAGGTCACTTCTGATGCGCTGGCTCCTCCGGCTTTGGGGGCTATTTCCGTGGACACTGGTGTGCTGAAGACTGGCCTAGGGAATGGTTTCAGGTAGGGTGGCTCAAGGACCTCACCTTCCTGGAATTTTTCCCGATTGTCATAGCAGTGTGGATTTGGTCAGGTGAGCTTGCCAACCATACTGTCCACTTCTGGTGTGACAATCTGTCTACAATGCATGTGATTAACTCTCTGATGTCCAAGTCTCCTAGCGTCATGGTCCTGGTCAGAGCCTTCACACTCCACTGTTTGCAGAGTAATATTTAACATCTCGGGGGTCAGTAATGGGGTTGCTGATGCTCTCTCCCAAAAACAGATAGAGAGATTCCGCCAGCTGGCTCCAGAAGCTGACCAGTTCCTGGTACAGATACCGATGGAGGTGTGGCAGATTGGCGGGCTGAGGTCAACAGGGCAATAAGTTTAGCTCTCGCCCCTTCCACCCAGAGAGCTTATAAGAGGACGGGTAAGCAGTTTCTGTCCTTTAAGGTGGAGGCCAGTCTGAGCCAGGTTTGGCCCATACCAGTGTCCCATTTGATGCAATTTTGTGTGTCACTGAGAGGTAAGGGCCTGTCAGTGCGTTCCATTAGGGGCAAGCTGTCATCTCTTGCCTATGCCAAAAAAGTATCTGGGTTAGAGGAGAAGACAGGTGACTTCAGGATTAGGAAGATACTCGAAGCTGGTCATGGGAGGGTGACAAGCTTGTAGACATTTGGGAACCATTGACCCCAACAGTGCTGATGGGGCTTAAGGTGCAGTGGCACACAATTTGTACTAATGGATACGAGGTGGCATTGTTCCACACAGCATTACTGGTTGCTTTGGGGGGGGCTCTTCGGGTCAGGGACTTAGTGGCGAGCTCCTGACATGATAAATCTGGCCTAACGCTCAACTAGTGGGACATTCACATGCTGGATTCCAAAGTGAGGATCAAGCTTAGGCGGTCAAAGACTGACCAACTGGGCAAGGGTGCTGTAATTGAGCTGGGAGGTTGTTCTGAGGCTGAGTTATGCCCCATGCTGGCCTTACGGCAATTTTTAGTCATGCGGGGCGGGGACATAGGCTAATTGTTTATGCGTAGGGATGGCACCCCACTCACTAAATTTCAATTTTGGGCCCTAACACAGAAAGTGCTGACCCAGTTAGGGCTGAGCAGATTCTGCTTCGGAACACACTTCTTCTGGATTGGGGTGGCTTCAACAGCTGCAGCCATGGGGTGTTCCAAATGGGAGATTCAGCAGATATGTTGCTCTTTAATGTTATGTTATGTTGAGGTTAATTCTTATAGGTGCTGCAGGCCCTGGGGTGAGATGAAGAGTCACTGTCTGCAGCCACAGCATGGTCTTTTGGGCCACCCACCGGGCCAGGAGGACACCCATCGGTTCTCAGCTGGGCCTTAGTGAGTGGGCTGTTGTCAAATGGATGGGAAGGAGGGGCTGAGATGGCCTGCACTCCTTCCCCTGTTATTTGAAGAGAGGTGAGGGCCTCCTGCACACATTTTGGTGGTGCACCTAGGGGGTAGTGACCTAGGTTTAATGAAGGGCAAGGCCCTTGTGTTACGAGCCAAGGCTGACCTTGTGATGATAAGAGCAAGGTGACCCAGTGTGCAGATAGTCTGATCGGCTATTCTGCCCCGCCAGGTGTGGCGCAACTTTGGGGACCCACGGTGTATCGACTGTGCCAGGTGTAAGGCCAACAGACAAATGAGAAAGGCCATGGAGGCTGGTTTAGGGCATTTTTTGCTGCACCCCGACATACGGGTTGAATTCCAGAACCTGTATAGGGCTGCCGGGATACACCTATCAGACAAGGGTAATGGGTTATTTTTGCTGGACTTGCGGCAAGGGATTAGGTCAGCCTTGGACTGTTAGTGGAAGCAAAGGCCAAAGCAGAGGCTTGGCCTTGGCTGTGGCAGGTTTGTGTGGGCAAGAAACCAGAACCGGTGAGCACCTTACAGCATTTTCCCCATTAGGGAACAGGGGGTCATCAGGAACTGCCTTCAGATTTTAGGGTCCAGGGTGGGGAATGGTGATCACCTCTGGAAACCTCTTAGGGCAAGGCTCCTCTCTGCAAGTTGTAAGGCTTCAGGGGAAGGTGCTCCTAGGTGACAACCAGTTTTGCTGGGCTGCCAGTCACAAGCCAGACCACTGGCTCAAGACTGGAGCTAGGTAACTCACCCGAGAAAAGGGCAAGGAGGTTGGTCAGGAGAGTGGCACCTGCCTTGCCTGTTCCATGCTCGCTTAGTTGGTCCCTTGCCGCAGTCTTATGTTAAATAGTTAATAAAATGGCTCTTGTTTACTTCCAAACTGTTGTCTTTCTCATTATTCCTACTGGCTCAAGACTGGAGCTAGGTAACTCGCCTGAGAAAAGGGCAAGGAGATTGGTCAGGGGAGTGACAACTGCCTTGCCTGTTCCGTGCTCGTTTAGTTGGTCCCTTGCTGCAATCTTATGTTAAATAGTTAATAAAGTGGCCCTTGTTTACTTCCAAACTGCTGTCTTTCTTGTTATTCTGACGGGGGGGATATTGGGCCTCCCGGCCTCCCAGCAAGGCCGCTGGAAGTCCAGGGGCTATTTTGTCACCCTGGAGGAAGCTGGGGCAGCAACAGAGCCATGATGCTGTGCATCACGATGTGGGTGGGGGGCAGAGCCAGCTCTGCTGAAAGGCTGGGCACTGCTCCCACCCAATGTCAGTTGCTCCACGTGCTCGCCCACCCTCCTGCCCTGTTCTTAGTGTAGGCTGTTGCTGATCACCTATTGGGGCCAGGTAGGAATTTTTTGCCTCTACCGAGGATTGGCTGAAGGAGTGGAGGTGTTTTTGCCTACCTTGCATTGAGAGCAGTGGATTGGATAGTTGGTTGTGGTGGTCGACACCTAAATAGGCTGGTTGCTTGGCAGGTTTGTGTGTGCAAGAAACCGGAACTGGTGAGCACCTTACGGCAATATCCTGTTAGGGAACAGGGGGTCATCAAGCACTGCCTTCGGATTTTAAGGTCCAGGGTGGGGAATGGTGATTACCTCTGGGAACCTCTTAGGGCAAGGCTTCTCTCTGCAAGTTGTAAGGCTTCAGGGGTAAGCGCTCCTAGATGACAATCAGGCCTGCTGGCCCAAGACTGGAGCTGGCTCAAGACCGGAGCTGGGTGACCCACCCAAGAAAAAGGCAAGTAGTCTGGTCAGGGGAGTGACACCTGCCTTGCCTGTTCTGTACTCGCTTAGTTGGTCCCTTGGCACAATCTTATGTTAAATAGTTAATAAAGTGGCCCTTGTTTACTTCCAAACTGTTGTCTGTCTCGTTATTCTGACTGGGGGGGCAATGAATGATTGGTAATTTACTAGATTTTAACCACCAGTGAGCTAAATAACGCTGATTACATCTGCCTCTGGTGTGCTCTGGAGACAATCTAACCCTCTCTGCTGCCCTGGTATTTAACCAGTAACCTTATCTGTTAGTACATACCAATGAAGAACCTAGGGATAAAGAAAAAAAGAATTTTATTTTTCTGTAGGGGAAAAGAAAGGTTTTGGTACCCAGGAATGAATTGTATATAATTCTAAATGTGGGGGAGATCTTGGAGAAACAGTGTCACTAATGGTTGAGTTCTTACAAAGAGCCCAGCAGAAATTGCCAGTCTACCATATGAGGAAAAAACAGCCAAATTTCTCTCAGGTTTTTCAACCTGGTTTTTTCTGGAGCTTTTACCATGTAGACCTCGGTCTACTCCTTAGAATCCCTCTAACCAGGATTACTAAACTTGAGAGCTTATACATCAACACATGTCCCTACAGGCCACCAAACTAGACCCAGTCTGCTTCTTCATGAAGAAGTGTTACTTTTAACCTGCCTGTCAGAAAGTCTAGACCCTATCTGAGGAGAATGACAGTGAAAACAAACCTCCCTTCTCCACCTGAGGCTCCAAAGGCCCCTGACTGGATGTTTCTGGCTTCTTCACTGTACCATCACACCATCCAAGAGACTTCAAAAACACAGCATCAACCTTCCCAATCACTCTTTCTTTGCTAAATTCCATGGTCCCACTGGAAGAGGTGACTCTGAAGAGGCCTTAAGCTTGCTTACAGCAGCCAAACTGATTATTGCAACAAATAAGAAAAAGTTTAAACCTCTTCCTATTGTGGAATGATGTCAGAAGTTTTGCAAAATCATGCAAATGACAAAATTGACCTACTACTAGGGTTGCCAGCCTCCATGCAGGTCCTGGGGATCTCCTACTTTTACAGCTGATCTCCAGCTGACAGAGATCAGCTCCCCTGGAGAAAATGGCCACTTTGAAGGGTGGACTCTATGGCATTGTACCATGCTGAGGCCCCTCCCCTCCCCAAACCCCACCCTCTCTTGGATCCACCCCCAAAGTCTCCAGGTATTTTCCAATCCTATGTAAGGTCAAGGTAAGTATTGAATAATGTTTCCAATCAATTTTTGTAAAAGTAGTCAATGTTTATCATGTTTTGGAATCATAAATTTCAGCATAAGACAATGTCTTGTGCAGCTTTTAATTGGATCTAAAAGCTTGTATACTCAAAATTGCTTTTGCTCTTATTTTGCATAGAAAGACAATTTTTTAAAAAGAGAAACACTTGCTACTCATTTCATGAGTCACTATCTTACTCTATATTTTATCAGTCAGTCTGAGGAAGTTTCTTCTGGAAAACCCCGTGATTACCTGGAATATCTAGCAGAATCCTGGGTTAATGTCAAAGCACATGACCTGCTTTTACTGGCATGGTAAAAGAAAAGCCCCTTCTTTGTTTTCCTGTAAGAAAAACACCCCTGTAAGAATAACAGCTCACCAATGTGCTAAAATCATTTTGGTGCTGCTCTATTAAGACAAAGCCTTGATCCCACATATTTGTTTCATTTTGTTCTACCTTTATTTCAAACAGCTTGGGGCAGCATGCATAGGACATTTCAGAAAGCCTTTAGATTCTTTGTCCTTGTGCTTTGAAGTCTTGGACTTCAGGCACTGGGCCTACAATGGGCTTACAACCATTGACCTCCTGGATGGTCTAAGCCAAATCACTAAACCTCATTTTCCCATCAGCAAAATAAAAATAATTGGGATTTATATCACATGGATGAGGTATAATAATGAAATATCATTCACCTTAGGGATACTGTGGATCATGACTTTTACCTATTTTTTTCTTACTTTGCAAAAAAGAACTTCACTATATCCTTTATTTTTTTTTTGGGGGGGGGATGTGTTTTTCAAAAAATATCTATATACACTGTTAAAAGTTGAAGGCAGGTGCCCTAGTTGGATTAGGAACCATATGTACAAAACAGCATTATACACCAGGGGTGTTGAACTCATTTGTTACAAGGATCGAATCTGACATAAATGAGATCTTGTTGGGCCAGGCCATGTGTGTCATAAAATGTAATGCCAGGTAGCAGAGATATAAATTTTATAAAGGACACAAACACAAAGGGTTTTTTTTTACTTAAAACATTAGCACTCTTGCAATATTTTGTTTATTTAACAATGTCTCATAACTGACACCTCTTGCTCAGAATTATTGCATCAAAATGTCTGTGCTATTGCAATCTTGAGTATGCTATTCAGGTGTGTATCTGTAAGCTGCAAACCTATGATGATACAGCAGCAGCAAAACTGGAAGAAGAAACAGAAGACAACCAGTTCCACTGTGGGCCCGATAGAAGCTTTCCAGGGGCGTAATCTGGCCCCCGGGCCGCATATTTGATGCTCCTGCTATACTGTCAGGTTCAACAGCAAGCAAGTCTAGGCACACTTTACTCAGAAAGTTATGCTTTATTGGTATACCAGTCTGCTGCCCATTAATGCAGAGTCACTGTCAGGAATAATGGGTAGTGCATGGGGATATACTCTGTGTATATACTCTGATGCTTCAACTAGCCAAGCAAATGAAACCCAAGCGCGCGCATAGAAAATCTCCCGGCAGGACATTACATCATAAACGGGAGACCGCCCCCCCAAGAGGGCTGATATATTCACACCGGCTGGGAACCCAAGCCCTCCCCTCTGTTCAAGGTTGTACAGATAGTGGCTTCTAGCAGAGGAATGTCTCCCACGGTTGCTTAAGCAAAGCAAAGCTATGGGCATGCGAGTAAGCAAGGAATGAGGTTATACAGAAAACATGGCAGTTATCTGACATCCTGCCCCCTTAAAACCCAATCACCCCCCTTTTTATTGTTCGGGAAACCTCGTGGCTTGCCCGGGAGATGTCGGTGAAAGTCTTGTAAAAGCCTGGGTGCTCGAATATCAGTTGCTTTCACCCACTCCCTATGCTGTGGACCAAAATGCACCCATTCCACAAGGTAATACAATTGCCCATGTTTTATCTTAGAGTCCAGAATGTCCAAAATCTTGTAGTGTTCATCACCATCCACCAAGGGGGGGGGTAGGGACCGCTGCCATGGGATGACATTGGTTTGGAGGCTGACTGGGCTTTAACAAGCTGAAATGGAAAGTTGGATGGATATTTTTAAGACTCTTAGGTAATTCCAATTCTACAGTCACATCATTGATCAATTTGTGAATTCTGAATGGACCAATGTATTTCCACGCCAACTTCCGCAAGGTTTGCGGGAGCTGTAAGTTCCTGGTTGAGACATACACAAAATCTCCAGGCTGCAGAACCCAACCCTCCACCCTTTTCTTGTCAGCCTGGGCTTTGTACGCTGCCTTGGCATCATCTAGAGCCTCACATATATGCGGCCAAGAGTCTCTCATTTTCATGCACCAGTCCATTGCCTCCCCTCCATCTCTTGGGTCAGGATTGAGGAATGGCAGTGGGGGGCTGTTATATCCCAAAGCGGCTTTATAAGGGGAGATCTCCGTCAAGGCGTGATGTGCATTATTGTAGCAAAATTCAGCCAGGGGAAGGAGATCCACCCAGTCGCTTTGTTGGAAATTAGTGAAACAGCGCAGGTACTGTTCCAGGGTTTGATTCACTCGTTCAGTTTGGCCATCAGTTTCTGGGTGGTAAGCACTACTTAGGGCCCGTTCCACCCCCAGGAGTCCCATCAGCTCCCTCCAGAATTTGGAAACAAATTGAGTTCCCTGGTCTGTGATTATTTTGGCTGGCAGTGTGTGGAGGCACACTACGTGTTGCAGAAAGGCTCTCACCAGGGAACGTACTGTGGGCAGTCTGGGGAAAGGGATAAAATGAGCCTGCTTAGAAAACAAGTCCACAACCACCCAAATCATGGTCATCTGCTTACTGGGAGGCAAGTCTGTAATGAAATCCATTGAAATAACCTCCCACGGTCTACTGGGAGTCGGCAGGGGCTTCAATAAACCTGGGGGCTTCCCCATCCAGGGCTTGCACATTATACAGGTTTGACAGGATTGAACATAAAGGGATAGGTCCTTACACATGTGTGGCCACCAGAATCGGCATTGCAACAGATGTAATGATTTTACAAAGCCTAAACAGCCCGCCGGCTTGGAACCATGGACTGATTGTAATACATCCCCTCGCAACAGTTCTAGGACAAACATTTTGCTCCCTTTGTACCAACAGCCATTTTCCCTGCACTCTCGGTCCCCCGCCAGCCTTAGTTCATCTTTTTCAGCATTGGATAAAGCCGGTGCAAACTTGTCTTCCCAGTGAGTACCAGGGGGCTGTGCAGCACATTCCTCTTGCTCCTGGCTACGTGTTAGCACCACACCACTTAATTGGGAAGGCGTGAAGAAAGAGTCGCGGACCTCCTCCCTCTTGCTTTCATGTTCCAGGAGGCGAGAGAGAGCATCGGCTAGGGAGTTTAATTTACCGGGGAAGTGGTGCAGAGTAAACTGGAACTTTGAGAAAAACTCAGCCCACCTGAATTGTTTGGCATTTAGATTATGGGGTGTGTGGAGAACCTTGAGGTTTTATGATCAGTCCAAACCTCAAAGGGTACACGGGCCCCTTCTAGCCAGTGTCTCCATGTGGCCAGTGCCAAACAGATCGCCCCAGCTTCCTTATTCCACACAGGCCAGTTTCTCTCAGTGTTATTGAATTTGCGGGATACATACGCTAAGGGATGGAGCTGACCATCAGACCCTTCTTGTAAGATCACCCCCCCCCATAGCGACATCTGACATGTCGACCTGAACCACAAATTTCTTGGTTTTGTCTGGGTATGCTAACATCAGCTCTGTTGTAAACAGAGCCTTTAGTTAATCGAACACCTCCTGGCACTTAGGGGTCCACTCCAGTTTAGCCCCAGGTTTGGCTGCCCCCAGTCCCTTCCCCTTGGTTTTCAATAAGTCAGTTAGGGGTAGGCTCACTTGGGCAAAGTGTGGCAGGAAATTTCTGTAAAAATTGGCAAATCCAAGGAAACTCTGGAGCTGTTTACGGGTCTTTAGGGTTTCCCATTCCAATACACCCCGGACTTTCTTTGGGTCCATCTCTATCCCCTTCTGAGATATATGGTACCCTAGGAAGTCAATGCTGGTCTTATGGAACTCACACTTGGATAATTTGGCAAAGAATTTGTGCTTGAGTAACATCTGGAAGACCTCTCTCACCAGCTGAATATGGGAGGTCGTGTCAGGGGAGTACAGTAAAATGTCATCTAAGTAAAGTAACACCCCCTTAAACAGGTGCTTGTATAACACTTCATTTATTAAGTTCATAAAGACTCCCAGAGCCCCCTGGAGGCCAAATGGCATCACATGGTATTCAAATTGGCCCAAGGGGGTGTTGAAGGCAGTCTTATATTCATCTCCCTGTCGGCTGCGCACACGGAAATAAGCATCCTGCAAATCAAGCTTGGAGCAGATTTTCCCTTTAGCCACCTCCGCCAAGAGGTCCTTAATCAATGGCATGGGGTAAGCGTTGGTGGATGAAACTGCATTCAGCCCTCAGTAGTCTGTGCAAAGCCGGAGCCCTCCATCCTTCTTTTTACAGAAGAGAACTGGAGCTGCAAACGGGGAGGCTGCCGGCTGAATGAATCCTCTGGCAAGGTTTTTATCAATAAACTTTCGCAACTCCTCCTTTTCCATGGGGCTCATGGCATAAATCTTCCCTTTTGGCATCTTATGCCCGAGCAACAACTCGATTGCACAGTCAGAGTAGCGATGAGGAGGGAGTTCATCCGCTTCCTCTTCCTCAAACAACCGTGACAAGTCTCTGTATTCCTTGGGGATTTGGGCCAGTTCTTCCTTGGCCAGACAAACCCAGGGAGGGTCACTATCTGGGGCTACTCCCCAGTCAGGGTCCCAGATGTGAGTTTGACACTTTGGGGAGATGAAACGGACTATGCCTTCATCCCACAATATATATGGGTCATGTCCATGGAGCCTTGGGCTGCCCAACACCAAGGGGAACTTAGTTCCAGGGGACACCACAAAGGCACGGTCTTCCCAATGCTCTCCAGCCCCCACCCGCAACGGCACAGTCTCGAACCTACAGGGTTCTTTCATCTGAGAGCCATCCATCTGGGTAAATATCAGGGGCTCTGCCAAACAGACCACAGCTGCCTCCAATCCCAACACCAGGGAGGGGTTGATGAGATCCCTCCCGCACCCTGAGTCTATGGGGCTGCGAACCGTAATGTGCATCCTCATAGCAGGGTTCATAATAGTCACAGTCACAAAAAAGAGTGGTGGGTAGTTGGTCACCACATTAGGCGCCTCGGGCAATGGGTCCTGCTGTGCTGCGCCACCTACAACAGGACCTGGCCATTTCCCACCGGCTCTGCCCCTTCCTCATCACTTGACACCGGGTCCAATATCTCCACAATGGTGTGTTAGGCATGGGGGTTTCTTGGTTTTTCTGTCCCCCTTTTCAACGGGGTGTCAGCCCGACACTTGTCACCTTCTTTTCCCGATGGTCCAGCAGTCTCTCCCGAAGGGCAGGTAGCAGCATAGTGGCCCCTTTCTCGCATCTCAGGCATAGGCCTTGCTTCATTAGTTGGTCTCGAACAGAGACTTTCAGCTGGGGCGGCTTGGGTTTCGGGTGGGGCATAGCGGGTGATCTCCCAGCTGTGATCGCACTATCTAGTCTCACAGTGCGCAATCGGCTTTCCGCTCTCTCTGCCTCCTCCATCCAGGCGTGCAAGGTTCTCAGCTCTTGGGAATGCATGACATTTTTCCAAATGTCGGCTACTAGCCCCAGTCGGTACTGTTGGGCTAGGACTGGATCTGTCTAGTCACGGATCTTGACTGCATGCCATTGGGATTCCGCTGAGTACTCCCTCACTGAGTTTGCCTTGCTTAAAATTTCGGAGGAAGGCCTCCGCCTTCTTGGCCGCAGTTCAATCTTCAAACCTAGCTCGCAGTGCCCACATGAACACATCTACACTCTCCAATTCCACAGCATCCAAGTCATGCAAGGACATGTACCAGCTGGTAGCAGCTCCCCTCAGCTGGGAAGCAATAAAGTCCACCTGTTGCTCCTCATCCTAAAATAGATGGGCCCAACATTGTACAAACTTCGTCACTTGCAGGATAAAAAAGGAGAGATTTTCTGGGTCACCATCAAAGGTGACATTCGGTAAATCCTTGGGCCGGGGCATCACTTGCGGGACCACTGGGGCAGGTGGTTGTGGAGGGGGAGGAGGGGGAGACAGCAGCGCTCCAGGCTGTGGAGGTGCTGGTGCTGGAAGGGGCGGAGGCTGCTGTGGCTGTGGAGCTGGCAGGACTGGAGCTGGCAACACAGGGGCTGGTGGTGGCAGGACGGGGCAGGCGGAAGCTGGCCAGGGCCAGGCAGGGGGGCGCCGGCCGGGACCCCTGGTTGGGCTGCTAGTTGCATCTGCACCACCTGGGTTTGTAGTAAGTGTCCTAAGTCTCGTATTATCATGCGGCAATTGGTTTCCAGGCTATCCAGCCGCGTCTCCACATCCCTTCCTGGACTTGGCGACTGCCTCGGGGGAATCTTAAGGGGCTGGCTCAGAGTTACGCCAAAACTTCCCATACTCATGCGAGGGTCGTACATGCTGTCCCGGCTCTGACTCCCCGGCAACGACCAGGTGGTTTGCATGGAGTCTCCCAGGTATTTTGCCCAGTCCCTCTGCTTCTGTCGAAATGTGACTCCTCTGCCCAGGTGCAGAGGGATGTAAGACATTGTGAGTCGAGGGATGGCCCCGCCATTTGTCATCGCCAGCCCTCCTGGGCTGGAAACTGGCACCGAAACTATTGACACTGGGACCCCCACCCCTGTAGAGACTGGAGGGGTGGCTGGCATTGCTGTAGTCATTGGGGTCATTGTGGTTGGGGGTGCGGTTGTGGAGGGGACTGTGGTGGGTACCTCTCCTCCCCCAGCACCGCTCATCTCAGCTGAGAGAGATTCGGTCCGGTGGTGAAAGGTGATTCTTGACAATTTCTGTCAGGTTCATCAGCAAGCAAGTCCAGGCACACTTTACTCAGAAAGTTATGCTTTATTGGAATACCAATCTGCTGCCCATTAATGCAGAGTCATTGTCAGGAATAACGGGTAGTGCATGGGGATATACTCTGTGTATATACTCTGATGCTTCAATTAGCCAAGCAAATGAAATCCAAGCGCGCGCGTGGGAAATCTCCTGGCAGGACATTACATCATAAACGGGAGACCACCACCACCCCCCATAAGAGGGCTGATATATTCACACCGGCTGGGAACCCAAGCCCTCCCCTCTGTTCAAGGTTGTACAGATAGTGGCTTCTAGCAGAGGAATGTCTCCCACGGTTGCTTAAGCAAAGCAAAACTATGTGCATGCGAGTAAGCAAGGAATGAGGTTATACAGAAAACATGGCAGTTATCTGACATATACACACACTTATCATCGAGATCATCTGTGTTGGATTTAATATCCCCCTGCTCCCTCTTTTCTCCAGTCAGTTGATCAATGCTATCACCAATCATACAACATGCACCACCCTAGCTCAGGGGTCTTTTTTTTGGGGGGGAGCACGCCAGAGCACAGCTCTGATATCTCAGGAGCCAAGCCCCGCTCCCAGCTGGCGTCCCGGGAGTCTTTCAGGCAGCCGAATGTCAATTTCAGCTCCATTATATCCTATGGGCCATTGAAGTCAATGGTGAAAACATAGGGTATATTCTGGGGGCTGGAGGGGAGGGGCTTTGAGGGAAAGGCTCCAAACTCATAGTGTAGCTGATGGAGCCTCTCCCCAAGATACCCACTAAGTTTCAAGAACATTGGATCAGGGGGTCCAATTCTATGGGCCCCCAAACAGGTTGCCCCCATTCTCTCCATTGTTCTCTTTTCCCACCATAGAGAACAACGGAGGGAATGGGGGCAACCTGTTTGTTGGACCCATAGAATTGGACCCCCTGGTCCAATGTTCTTGAAACTTAGTGGGTATCTTGGGGAGAGGCTCCATCAGCTACCCTGTGAGTTTGGAGCCTCTCCCTCAAACCCCTCCCTTCCAGCCCCCAGAATATACCCTATGTTTTCACCATTGACTTCAATGGCCCATAGGATATAATGGGACGGAATTGCTGCCGAATTTCTTTCATTCCCTTCTTTCCTTCTCTGCTTTTTCCCTCCTTCTTCTCTTCTCTCTCTCTTTCTTTCCCACCTTCTTCTATTCTCTTTTTTCCTCCTTTCCCTGTTTCCCTCCTTCTTCCCTCTCTTTCTTTCCCTCCCCTTTCCTTCTCTTTCTTTCCCTCTTTCCTTCCTTCTTTCCTTCTCTCTACTCTCTCTCTTTCCTTCCCTCTTTCCTCCTTCTGTGGCCCAACTCTAGTGAGAAGGAGTTTAAATTTTAAACCCCTTCTCTCTTAGCTTCCCCACCCAGGCCAGCTTTTGAAGATGCCTCCCCCCCTTTTCCTTCCCCTTCTGACATCACTTCCGGTGATGTCAGGGGGCGTGGCATATGCTAATAGCCTAATCGCTCATTAGCATACCATATGCTAATGAGCTCCTGCAGCTCTTTTTCTACGAAAAGACCCCTGCCCTAGCTGCTGTCCATATGTAGTTGAATTGCAGCAAAGTACTCTAAAGGATTAATCTGTGAAGCAAATGAGAAGAAATAGCATCTCCTCTGCATTTATTTTTGTAGACTCTTTAAAGAATGCAGCTTATGAGTTTGCAGCTAGGTAAGGAAGGAAGTGTGAAAACCACACTGCTTAGTTACGAGACTGTTGCAAATGTATCAGGCTTGGCAGCAAGAGTTGTGGAAAATATTACTCATACCCCTGTCTCCTCCCTCCCACATGACCAGATCAAAGTCTTTGTTATACTTCAAATGTGTTCTCATTCATATGTCCAATCCAAATGGTAAGAATGGCAGATAGCCTGCTAGAAAACAAAAAAGAGTTATACAAATCAGAAGACAAAGCAAAGCCTATAGTTCTAAAGACATGCTCTGAAAGATGGTGATATGAATGGTCTCTCTCCATTGAGCTTTTTTTTTTTTTTTTGCACTGCTTCATTCATTATTGAATCCCCCCCCCATTGAAGCTTCCCCCTATAATTCCCAACCAGTGTTGTTGAGTAGCTAAGTAGGGGATGGTTCATAGATAGTGATAGAAAAGAGTCATAAAAGGAAATACACAAACACTTTCAAGGTGGATTGTAAAGGAGGATGGATCTGGTATTCTTGTCCTGAGTCATTTTAACTCAATATTGACTTAATTAATTATTTCCTTTTCTTCATTAGGCACAAGTGCTTAACACTTACAATGTAAAATGGTGCCTTTGGCATCTATGAAGATAAGAGTTTTGTAGCATGGCATATCATCAGCTATAGGAAAGAAGACACTATGGCTGCGATCACACACACTAAATAATCCACTTTCAGGCTGCAGTCATACACAATAAATAATCCACTTTCAATCTACTTTCAGTGCACTTTCCAATTGGATTTTTACTATGTGAACAGACAAAATTCAGTTGGAAAGTGGATTGAAAGTGGATTATTTAGTGTAGGGGTGTTGAACTCATTTGTTATGAGGGCCGGACCTGACATAAATGAGACCTTGTTGGGCCGGGCCATGTGTGTCATAAAAGGTAATGCCAGGTAGTGGAGATATAAACTTTATAAAGGACACAGACAAACACAATTTTTAAAAAAACTTTAAATAACACATTTCCAGTGAGTTTGACACTCCTGATTTAGTGTGTGTGACTGCAGCGTCAATCTGCTTTCAATGTACTTTCCAACTGAATTTTGCCAGTTCACACAGTAAAATCCAGTAGGAAAGTGTATTGAGAGTGGATTGAAAGTGGATTATTTAGTGTGTGTGATCACAGCCTAAGTTGATTTAACTCATCCGCATATATTCTTTGCTCAAGAGACATTTCCAGGCCTAAGACTGTGAGGTTAACTGTGTTGGGAAAGATGGAATGTAGGGAAGATGGCTATTAAGCATCTGAATTAACTGTATTACTAGATTACATTAACTGTATTGCTAAAATACAGAGATACATCTGACTACAAATACTCCTTCTGATCTACAAACTTATAATATTGAGTGAATTTGTGTATTGTCTGTGTAAATAGACAATTCTCTACATATACTCAGGCCTCGTTTTGGCCCAGAGCTCACTGGAACGTCGCTCCAGGAGAGAGGAGGCCAGGGGGTGGGAACATGTAGCAAGACCTGACCCCTTCTCCCAGCAGCCCTCCCCTCAGTCAGCTGGGAGGAGAAAGAAGAAGGTAAGATGTGGATTCCCCCCCCACACTGCCTTTCCAGGGCCTGTGATGCCCTCCCTGACCCGCCCGTCTTTGCAGGGCTGCATTAAAGCACAGGGCCCTGCAATGCCCTCGCCGACCCCCCTAAGCCCACACTAAGCAGATCTGCATGTCCCCTCCCCATAGGTAGCAATGCAAAGAGTCCAGTGGCACCTTTAAGACCAAGGCTTATTCAGGTAGAAGCTCTCCCACCTTCTGACACACTTTCGGTGATGTCAGGTGGTGTGGCATATGCAAATAAGTTATGCTAATGAGTTATGCTAATGAGCTCCTGCACCTCTTTTTCTACAAAATGACCCCTACATATACCCAGAGTATTCTTTCAACTGTTGGTAGTTCTGGCAGTCAGGGCAGGAATTATCCTTAGTTCAGATTTATTTAATTTTCCCAAACTCTTTTTTGTTTCTGTAATTGTTGTGGTTTAAGACTGCCTGGATATTGTGGTGGTTTCAACATGGGTACAGGCTTCTGTGACTTGTACCTGGCAATACAGTTCAGCAGCAACAGAACATTCACATTTAAGGTTTCCCTACAATTTCCCTGCCCCAGGCCTCCATCAGCTATTTTCCCCTCCCTGTACCACTGTTCTTCATTTTTTAAAAGATTGGCAATATATGTAAAAGTTTCTTTGAATTTCCAGCTTTATTTTTAAAGTCAGTCATTAGGCCCTTCAATTGTGGATTTCCCTTTCCCTTATATCTTATTTTGCCAAACAAACAAAACAAAAGGCCCCTCTTCCTCCATGGATACCACAGGGTCAGAGTTAACTCTTATGTGGGCAGAAAAATCCAAACTTTCCCACCCAGGCAGCAGCCTTCCAGGGTTTGCTGTGATCTTTCCCAAAACTATGCAGCAAAGCTGGTTTGAGAAGGCTCTGAGGAAAGGGGGAAACCCTGGGAAATAAACAGATATATCATGCTGCTGTGGGGAAGCAGGAAAAAAATGCTTCCCAACAGCACAGACCTGGGGTAGATAACCCATATGGAAATAACCTATGGCCCTTTCTGCACCTGTACTTTCCCTCAGTTTCTGAGTGCATCTTATTCTTCTGTTCTGCATTCCCTCCTGCTTTCACTTCCACTTTGTGTCAGGGCTTTCTCTTGTATCTACTTCTCTCTCTTTAGGTTGACACTCACTCCTGTTTTCTTTCCTTCCTTCTCCAAAGATAAAAGAAGGCATGTCCCATCCCCCCGGCTCAGGCAAACTTTTAAAAAGCCAGAGCATAAGAAGGAATCAGTAAATATAAAGGACTATGTGTGGGCCTGGATTTCCCTCTCCTTTCTTTTCCTTTTGCAGAATCACAGAGGGAGGGAGGGAAGGTGGGATAGGTTGGCAGCCAGTTACCTCAAAAAATGCATGTTTGGACAAAAAGACCCAATGAAAAACTAGGGAAACTACCAAAGGCCTTTTTTGATTTAGTCAAACAGGAAAAATTGGAGGATGTATGGAGGAAGTGGAATCCTACATGCAAAGACATGTCAGGAGATCTTGCATTCAAAACCCATAAAACTGAAATAATGCCGAAAATAAATTCAGATCATAACCCATTGCTGTGGGTGTCGAAACAAGGAAAAAAAACAATTCAGATGGAGGCTGAATGAAGATTTACTGGATAAACAGGCTATAGTTGAAAACCTACATAAAGAGACAAAGCTCTTTTTCCAAACAAATTTGAACCAAGATTCCCGAATTCAAGTGGTTTGGGACACCTACAAAGCACTGTTGAGTGGAATATTAATCTTGGTGAATAATAAAGAGATAAAAGAAAGAAGGGCACAGCAGAGTTACCTTGTGGAAAAGATTAGAACGAAAGAGAATGAATTAAAGAAAAGACCAGGGAAAAAGAAAATAATGAGAGAGATACAAATTTTACAAGATCAACTAAATGTCATACTTAACCAAGAAATTTATTGGAATTTAAAGAAACTTCAACAAAAGTCTTTTGAAGGAGCTAACAAACCAGGAAGGTATTTGGTGTGGCAACTCAAGAGAAGAAAAGAAAGGAAGATTATAAGCAAAATTGTGACAGGAGACAGAAAAATTGTGGACTGTAAAGGGATAAAGAGAGAATTTTTAAAATATTATGCAAAGCTTTTCCATGCAAATCCAATAGATCAAGTAAAAGCTCAAGAATATTTGCAGAATTTAAAAATGCCTAGTCCTACGGGAAAAATTAAAGATTTGCTTAATAACTCTATTACCACAGAAGAGATCTACAAAGCTATTGATGATGCAAAACTGGGGAAAGCTCCAGGCCCAGATGGCTTTTCAGCTAAATTTTATAAAAAATTGAAAGAGGAGATTGCACCAATTTTTCAAGTTATGTCAAATGAGATCAGAGACACAGGGAAATTACCAAACTCTTGGAAGGAAGCAACTATTTCTCTTATCCCAAAAGAAGCACAAGACTTAACAAGCATGAAGAATTATAGGTCAATTTCACTTTTGAACAATGATTACAAGTTATTTGCCAAAATTATAGCTGAGAGACTAAAAATATATTTGAGAGACTTAATTGCAGAAGAACAAGCTGGATTTTTGTCTGATAGACAAATAAGGGACAATATGAGGATGGTTGTGGATGCAGTTGTGTATTATGACAAGCACCCAGAAAAGGAGGTGGGTTTTTTCTTTGTTGACGCAGAAAAAGCGTTTGACAATCTGAACTGGGAGTTTATGTTTAAAGTTATGGAAAAAATGGACATTGGAGAACCTTTTTTAAATATAATCAAAGCAATATACTCGGAACAAAAAGCAAAAATAGTGGTCAACAACGAAACAACGGAATTTTTTAAAGTACAAAAGGGAACAAGGCAAGGTTGTCCACTTTCTCCACTATTGCTCATATGGGTTTTAGAGGTTTTGCTTTGGAATATTAAAGAAGATAAGGAAATTAAAGGCCTGACATTAAAAGGATTCACATATAAGTACAGAGCTTTTGCAGATGATGTTATGTTTATAGCAGAGGAACCACTGAAAACTATATCACTTTTACTACATAAAATAAAAGAGTTTGGAGACCTAGCAGGCTTCTACATAAACAGACAGAAATCCAAGGTGATGTGTAAAAATATGACGAGCCCAAAACAAATGGAGTTGCAGATGTCTACAGGCTGTGAAGTAGTGAAAAAAACTAAATACTTAGGTATAGACCTGACAATGAAGAATATTGATCTTTATAAAAACAACAATGAAAGATTGTGGGCTCAAGTCTTAAAAGACATTGAAAAATGGAACAAATTAAATGTATCTTTGTTGGGAAGAATTTTGGTGGTCAAAATGAATATCTTGCCACGATTTATGTTTTTATTTCAGACAATTCCCATAGTAAAAGACTCAAAGGCGTTTAATTGTTGGCAAAAGGAAATTTCCAAATTTGTTTGGGCAGGGAAAAAACCGAGAATTAAAATGAAAATTTTATGTGATGCAAAGGAAAGAGGAGGCTTTCAATTACCAGGTTTAAGACTTTATCATGACGCGGTTTGCCTAAATTGGTTAGAACAATGGATTACTCTGGAAAACAGGAAATTGTTGGCATTAGAAGGACACGATTGCAGGTTTGGCTGGCATGCATATCTCTACTATGGCAAGTCGAAAATGGGATAATTTCTTCAAGCATCACTATATTAGGAGGGCCCTTTTTGACGCTTGGATTAAGGATAAAAATTTCTTTCCCAAAGAAAAACCAATGTGGATTGTACCAGCTGAAGTGATAAAACCGTTCTCAGAATATAAGGGACAAGACTGGTTGAAATATAAGGACTTGTTGAGGCAGGAAGGGAAATCATATGTGATGAAAGAAGAAAGTCAACCTGACTTTAAATATAATTGGTTGCGTTATAGACAGATACTTGATTTATATAAGACAGACAAAAAATGGTTGGATTCAGGGGAAATTACAATGAAATTAAAAATTTATGGCTGGAGGGAGGGAGGAAAATGATATCGAAAATGTCTAAAATTTTGTTAAAATGGTATGCAGAAGATGAAGTGGTTAAAGAGCAAATGATTAAATGGGCAATTAATATGAATAAGGAAATACCTATGTCATCCTAGGAATTTTTATGGAAAAATGCTTTGAAAATATCTACATGTACCAACCTTAAAGAAAATTGTTTTAAAATGATGTATAGATGGTATATGACACCAAAAAATATAGCTAATATAGGTAAAAACTTATCTAACAAATGTTGGAAATGGAAACATGCTGAAGGTTCCTTTTACCATATGTGGTGGACTTGTGAAAAAGCAAAAACATTCTAGACTGCAATACATACAGAGATGGAAAAAAAATTGAAATGTACCTTTAAGAAAGAACCTGAAATGTTCCTTTTAGGTCTCAAATTAGAAGAAATAAATGTGAGTAAAAGAACATTGATATGGTACATGGTAACAACTGCTAGAATGATTTATGCTCAAAACTGGAAAAATGAAAAGATTCCTGTTCTCTGGGACTGGCTGAGAAAACTGCTCTTTATGGCAGAAATGGACAAATGGATAAGAAAGCTTAACAACCTAGAAGCAGAAACCTTTTTGGGAGATTGGAGCGACTTTAAAGAATATATACAGAAGTACTGGGAAATGAAGGATAGTATTTTTAGTTTGGGAAACTACTAAAGATGTAACCATTGTATACAGTTAATGTGTTTATAGTAGTTATAAATAAGTAAATTGGGTTACCTGTAGAATTTGCATGATAACAAGGATTTAACATGTATTATGTTTTGTTTAAATGGTGGAAACATTGCTGGGAGCCAACAGGGTGGGGAGAGGAGTTTTTGGGAAAAGGGTATGATGTATATTATTTGGACCAAGTTGTGAAGTATTGTGTATCCTAATAAAATTTGTTTTTTAAAAAAATGCACGTTTGGCTTGTAGATGCAGAATGCATACAGAATGCACAAATACATAAACTGGAGGGGGAAACCCAGTGCAGAGGGAGTGCATGTTACTACAAAGTCAGTCCTTAAGACTCGACTTTTCTGATTTGCCAGAGCAAGCTGTCAGTGCAGAAAGGGCCAATGGGTTGTCAGTTGACCTATGGGAGTGTCATTCCATTCAGGAACCAATCCTAACCAAGTCTACTCTAAAGTAAGTCCTATTTTATTCAATGAGGCTTGTTCCTAGGAAAGGGTATAGCAGCCTCATTCTGCTCTAAGAGACTGTGTTGGACTCATTCCCCAGGTTTTGTTTTCAAAGAATCTGTTCTGTTTTTCATTTGCAACTTTGCAGTACTTCAATGTATTTCAGTGGGGCCAGTGCAAGTCAGTTGGCATATGTAACTCCCCTTATATGCAATGGATCTTCAGAGAGCTCCAGTTGTCATTTGTTTTAGTGTTTTTTAACCTCCATCATTAGTTGTTTCAAGTCTTTACTATTTTCTGCTGGCAATATCATCTGTATATCCCAAACTGTTAAACTTTCCTTCTACCAGTTTTCATTCCACCTTCATCTAAATCTTATCCAGCTATCCTAATGACATGTTTTGCACACAGATTGAAGCGACAGGGAGATAAAACACATCCTTGTTGGACACCTTTGCAAATTGGAAACCATTCTGCTTCTCCATATTCTGTCTTGTCCAGAGTATAGTTTCCCACATCAAAGCAACCAGCTGTTATGTAACGCACATTTCTTTTAAAATCATTTTAGAATATTTCATTTAGTACATCTCATGATTTACTATGGAGAGCCAAGCCTTGCACAATTCCAGGAGCCTGCTTGTGATGCTGTCTTTCCTTCTAGTTTTCTGCTATCAGGGTGGGCTCTGCCGCCTCTGATGCAGGCAGGGATATTAATTGAGAGGGAGAACTATAACATGGCCCTGGAGCTGCCAGTGGGACCAATGCTTGCCAGGTAAGTCATGGGAGTGTTTGGATTCCTTCTTTCATTTTAAACATTAAACTAGCAAAGCAAGTACAGCATGGCACTTTTTCCCCATAGGAAACAATGGAGACAAGGTTGTCAAGGGCACCTTCTTCAGGGGTCCCTAAAATTGGAGCACTGTCCAATTCCTTTCCAAACATGGGTGAGTCTTCAGTCTAGAGGGAGGACTATCACCTGTGCAAATTTGGTGCCATTAGATTAAGCAATAGCTGCCCCAGACCCCCAGATTGATTCCCCCATAGAAAATAATAGCCCCCAAATTGCAGAATTGAATCCCCTCAGAATAGTAACAAGATACCTAGAAATCTAAGATAATGAAACATCTCCCCCTCCCCCCCCCAGATCTGGAATTAAAACCATTTTGCCCCAGCACCCTCCCCCGAAGACCGAGCTCTTAATTACCTACCATATTACTGGGTGAAATGTTATTATAATTGCTTATTTATTTATTTTATATCCCATCCTCCCCTGCAACCTAATGAGGATGAGTGCAAAAATTCTTTATTTAGATAATGCTATATTGAAGACATGCAACCTAACTGCTGTGAATGGAATTATCTGTAAGTGGTTACTCTAATATTTGGGTACCTGGCACTTCCGCATTCCATAAGACACTGACTTATACTAAGAACAAAGTGTGATTCCAATGGCACCTTTAAGACCAACAAAGTTTTATCCTGGGTATAGGCTTTCATGTATTTTATTTATTTACTTATTTATTTACTTATTTATTTAGGTTTATATCTCACCTTGTAGACATGTAGAAGTGTGCATACACACGAAATCTTATACCCAGAATAAAACTTGGTTGGTTTTAAAGGTTCCACTGGACTCAATCTTTGTTCTGCTCCTTGAGACCAACACGGCTACTCATTTGAATCTGATTTATATTATACTAGGGAGCAAAGCCCGTTGTGGTGGAAGACAATGGGCCCTAGAAAGGAAGGGAAGGCGGTGGAAGGGAGAGAGGGTTGGAGGGAGGAAGGAAGGAAGGAAGGAAGGAAGGAAGGAAGGAAGGAAGGAAGGAAGGAAGGAAGGAAGGAAGGAAGAGAGGAAAGAGTGAAAGAAAGGAGAGAGGAAGAAAGGAAAGGGGGAAAGGAAGGGAAGAGGGGCAGAAAAGGGCTTCTCTGGGCACAGAGAAGGCCTTTCTGTCCCCCACACACCATCCCCTGGGCCTTCTATGGGGGCAGTAGGCAGTATGTGCGGGAAAAGGGCTTCTATGGGCCTACTGCCCCCATAGAAGGCCCAGAGGATGGTGTGTGGGGACGGAAAATGGCTTCTCTGGGCCTACTGCCCCCATAGAAGACCCAGGGGATGGTGTGTGTGGGACGGAAAATGGCTTCTCTGGGCCTAGTGCCCCCATAGAAGGCCCAGGGGATGGTGTGTGGGGGACGGAAAATGGCTTCTCTGGGCCTGGTGCCCCCATAGAAGGCCCAGGGGATGGCGTGTGGGGGACGGAAAAGGCCTTCTCTGGACCTGGTGCCCCCATAGAAGGCCCAGGGGATGGCGTGTGGGGGACGGAAAATGCCTTCTCTGGGCCTGGTGCCCCCATAGAAGGCCCAGGGGATTGTGGGGTGTGTGTGGACAAGTGTTTCTCTGGGCCTACTGCACCCATAGAAGGCCCAGAGGATGGTGTGTGGGGGACAGAAAAGGCCTTCTCTGGGCCTGGTGCCCCCATAGAAGGCCCAGGGGATGGCATGTGGGGGACGGAAAAGGCCTTCTCTGGGCCTAGTGCCCCATAGAAGGCCCAGGGGATGGCGTGTGGGGGACGGAAAAGGCCTTCTCTGGGCCTAGTGCCCCCATAGAAGGATGGCGTGTGGGGGACGGAAAAGGCCTTCTTTGGGCCTAGTGCCCCATAGAAGGCCCAGGGGATGGAAAAGGCCTTCTCTGGGCCTAGTGCCCCCATAGAAGGATGGCGTGTGGGGGACAGAAAAGGCCTTCTCTGGGCCTAGTGCCCCATAGAAGGCCCAGGGGATGGCGTGTGGGGACGGAAAAGGCCTTCTCTGGGCCTAGTGCCCTCATAGAAGGCCCCGGGGATGGCGTGTGGGGACGGAAAAGGCCTTCTCTGGGCCTAGTGCCCCATAGAAGGCCCAGGGGATGGCGTGTGGGGGGCAGAAAAGGCCTTCTCTGGGCCTAGTGCCCCATAGAAGGCCCAGGGGATGGCGTGTGGGGGGCAGAAAAGGCCTTCTCTGGGCCTAGTGCCCCAGGGGATGGTGTGTGGGGGGCGGAAAAGGCCTTCTCTGGGCCTAGTGCCCCTATAGAAGGCCTAGGGGATGATGTGTGGGGGACGGAAAAGGGCTTCTCTGGGCCTAGTGCCCTCATAGAAGGCCCCAGGGATGGGGGGGGGCGGAAAAGGGCTTCTCTCACTTGCCTCAGCTTTGAGGGCCTGCCCCTGCGCTCACACTCCAGACGGTCCTCTCCTGTCGGAGGACTGGAGCAGACTGAGCTGAAAACACTGACCAGGGCTGATGTGGTTGGGACTTTGCGAAGCAGCCAGTCAGCCCTGGCCAGTGTCTTCTGACTGCCAGTTCTTGAACCGAATCAATTATGGCAAGCATAGAATGCTGTGGAACCAAAATTCAAATATTTAAAGGACAGGACTAGGACTAAGTTCTAGAAGGAAGCTCCAGGTGAGTGTCCCAGCTGTGGCTGGTGAGGTGGCAGAGGGAAGGGGAAAATAGAGGAAGGCAAGCCATGTTTATTTCCTTCTGCTTAGCTATAAGGCAAGGCTGTCTAAAGACATTTCGCTTCCCCAAGTGGGTAGTATGGGAGGACAGCCTCATGGTAACAGGTATGGTTCCCTCTACACTGCCTTATGTTGATTTGGGGTTGTGCAGTGGCAGCTAAGGTAGAAAAGCACCTCCTCCTATGCCATGTCTTCTGGGTTTCAATGATCTGGAAAGCGGTTCCATAGTCAGTTACAGGGTTACCAACTCTGGGTTTGGAAATACCTGTAGATTTGAGGGGTAGAGCCTGGAGACAGCAGGATTTAGGGTGTGGAGGGACCTCAGCAGGGTATAAATCCATAGAGTCCATTGCCCAAAGCAGCCATTCTCTCCAGGAGAACTGATCTTGGGGATCTCCAGGTGCTGCCTGGAGGCTGGTAATTCTAAGGAGAGGGCCAGACCTGTAGATTTGAGAGGTAGAGCCTGGGGAGGGCAGGGTTTGGGATGTGGAGGAACTTCAGCAAGGTATAATGCCATAGCATCCACTGCCCAAAGCAGACATTGTAATAGCTGGGAAATTTTCTGTAGGGGAAATGATGTGCTGTGGCTGGGGAACACGGTGATTTCTGGGAGATCTCCAGGCCCCACAGGGAGATTGGCAACTCCACTGACCATTTAAGCCAGGGGAGATTGGGATATGTATTTTACCTCAGGACACATTCAATGACTCCCAACAGCAACAACAAACTATTTAGAATATCAGAGGCAAAGGCCAATCAGGCTGCATATGCAAATAACCTCTGTGGTCCAACTGGCTATTGGGGGGAGAGGAACAGCAAACTGTTTAGAATATTGGAGGTGAGACTCAGGCAACACAGATAGGGACAGCTTCTGAGTGACAGATCAGGCAGCCAACTGATTTGGGTGCATGTGGAATGTTCAGGAGAGTGCCACTACCAAAACAGAATTATTATGTAGAAATATTACATATGTTAAATTCATTCAGTCCTTACATACGCATTCTCTCCAAGAAGGGCTATTTATCCTCTGTATTTTAGTGTATTCCTTTTTTGGAATAGTATACTGGAATGGTGATTATAATGTAATACAATGAATATTGGAATGTATTTTTCTGACATAAAACTGCACCCCACCAATAAGAAAAGGATTCTGTTAGTTAACTCCATGCTTGTGAGAAGATGAATGGAGAATAACAACAGAGCATCAGTTTATTACTCTTAACAATTAAGAATGTAATTAACTATTAATATAATTTGGAATGGTAGATTTAAATATGTTTCTCTGATCTGGGGACAAGGAAGATAACTCTACACAGCCAATCACCCCATTTCAAAGAAAAAGATGGTGTAAGGTCTCCTCCACACTTCAGAGGAGATTGATGGAACCTAATTACAGACTCTTACCATTCTGCAAACCTTTTCTTGTGCACAGCCAGCCTCCCAATCTTAAACAACTTCTCACCCACAATAATGCAACATCTAATTTGAACATGGGCACTTGGACCAGAGCTTGCAGTAAACCCAGATGCCAACTTTGCTGCCACATACACCCAGACAACACAATCACTGGACCTAATAACATCAACTACATCATCAGAGGCTCATTCACTTGCTCATCTTTTAACAATCTATATGCCATCAAATGTCAACTGTGCCCTTCAGTTCTCTACATAGGACAAACAGGACAAACCCTATGGCAGAGGATAAATGGACACAAATCTGACATTAGGAATCACAAAATTGAGAAACCTGCAGGAAAACACTTTAACCTTCCAGGACATTCAATAGGTGACCTCAAAGTAGCTGTTTTATTACAAAGGAACTTCAGAAACAGAATGGAAAGGAAAATTGCTGAATTACAAGTTATTACAACACTTGGAACAAAAACTTCCTTAGGACTCAACAGGGATATTGGTTTCTTATCTCATTACATATGCTAACTCATTCAGTCTTCACATATGTACTCTCAACAAAAAGGACTGACTATAAATCCTCTGTATTTTAGTGTATTTCTTTTTCAGAATAGTATATTAGAATACTGAATGTAATGCAAGGAATATTGGGATGTTTTACTGACATGACACTGCATCCACCTCATAAAGTGCTGTTAAGTGATCGTCATGCCTGGGACATTCTAGGTTTGTTTCCCACAATTAGAAAAGACACCTTTAGACATTTATCTGCTATTTTGACATATTTATTGCTTTACAACTGTTGATCTTATAACCTTAGCTTGTTATTTAGCTCTGACTTCACATAGCTTAAACATCATCGTGTTACATGTTATTTTGCTGTTAAGCCCTGTCTATAAGTTTGGACCTTACTTCCAATTCCGATGTATTTGAAAAAGAATGCCTTCCACATGAAAGCTCATACCTTGAATAAACCTTTGTTGGTCTTAAAGGTGCCACTGGACTCTATTTTTTTCCCACCATTCCACAATTAAGAATACATCAGTATCCAATTCTGACATATGTTTCCCACCCAGTTGAACCCACAGATGATAGCCATATAAACTAGCTTGTTATTCTTTTAATCTGTTAAAAACATCATTATTTTTTATGCTAATTTACTGCCCACCCTCTATACATATGACTATTTCTTTTTCCATTTCATCGTATCTGAAGAAATTTGCATGAACACAAAAGAGTATACCTTGAAAAAACCTTTGTTGGTCTTAAAGATTCCACTGGACTTAAAATTTGTTCTTTGACTTATACTAAGTTAAACCATTGGTCTATTAAGGTTAGTCTTATGTAACCTGACTGGTTGCTGCTCTCTAGGTTATCAAGTAAGGGTTTCCCCCATTATCTACAGTCTACTTCAGTTTACACAGATATATAAACAGGGGTCTTTTCGGTCTGGAGCGTGCCGGAGCACTGCTCCGACAGCCCAGGTGCTGGGACATGTGGTGGCGGCGGCGACAAGCCCCACCCCCAGCTCCCCTCCCGGAAGAGCTGTGGCCCAGGGCCGCTGAAGAGGCCTGTGGCTGGCTTCCCGGGCCGTGCTTCAGTGCTGAGGCTCCTGGGCAAGGCCCGTGACTGGCCTCCCGGGGCCCACCATCGAGCCGCAGCGGCCCCAGGGAGGCCTGAAGAGGCCTGTGGCTGGCCTCCCGGGGCCGCGCTCCAGCTCTGAGGCCCCAGGGAGGCCCAAAGAGGCCTGTGGCTGGCCTGCCGGGGCCCGTGCTCTGGCGCTGAGGCCCCACGGAGGCCCAAAGTGGGCCGTGGCTGGCCTCCCAGGGCCCGCGCTCTGGTGCTGAGGCCCCAGGGAGGCCCGAAGAGGGTCATGGTCGGCCTCCTGGGGCCCACGCTCCGGCACTGTGGCCCCACGGAGGCCCGAAGAGGGCCGTGGCTGGCCTCCCGGGGCCCGCGCTCTGGTGCTGAGCCCCCACGGAGGCCCGAAGAGGACCATAGCCGGCCTCCCGGGGCCCGCGCTACAGCGCTGTGGACCCGAGGAGGCCCGAAGAGGCCCATGGTCGGCCTCCTGGGGCCCACGCTCGGGCGCTGTGGCCCCACGGAGGCCCAAAGAGGGCCGTGGCTGGCCTCCCGGGGCCTGCGCTACGGCGCTGTGGCCCCGGGGAGGCCCAAAGAGAGCCATGGATGGCCTCCCGGGGCCCGCGCTATGGCGCTGAGGCCCCACGGAGGCATGACGAGGGCCGTGGCCAGCCTCCCAGTGCCCGCACTCTGGCACTGAGGCCCCACGGAGGCCTAAGGGGGCCGTGGCCGGCCTCCCGGGGCCCACGCTATGGCACTGAGGCACCATGGAGGCCAGAAGAGGGCCGTGGTTGGCCTCCCGGGGCCCGCGCTCCGGCGCTGTGGCCCCAGGGAGGCCCGAAGAGGGCCATGGCTGGCCTTCCGGGGCCCACGCTCCCAGTGCTGAGGCCCTGAAGAGGCCCATGGCTGGCCTCCTGAGGCCCACAATCAAGCACTGCAGCCCCAGGGAGGCCCGAAGAGGCCTGTGGCCGGCCTCCCGAGGCCCACGATCAAGCACTGCAGCCCGGGGGAAGGCATGGATGGAGGTAAGTGAGGGATCTGGATGGGTGGGAGAATCTTCCTCCCTCTCCCCATCTCTTTGCCCTCCTTCTCTCCATCCTTTCCTTCTCTCCTTTCCTTTTCTTTCTTTCCCTTTTCTTCCTTCTTTTCTTCCTCTCTTTCTTTCCCTTCTTCCCTTCTCTCGTTTTTCTCTTTCCCTCCTTTCATTCTCTCCTTTTCCCCTTTCCCTTCTTCTTTTGTTCTCTTTCTTTCCCTCTCTCTTCTTATCCCCTCTTTCCTTCTCTTTCCTTCCTTCTTTCCTTCTCTCTCTCTCTTTCCTCCCCCCTTTCCTACTGTGGCCCAACATTCCCCCCCCCCAGCCAGGCTGACTGGGAAGGGGAGGCTTTTGAAGATGCCTCCCCCCCTTTGCTTCACCTTATGACATCACTTCTGGTGATGTCAGGGGGTGTGGCATATTCTAATGAGCTATTGTGCTAATAGCCTGCAGGTCTTTTTCTAGGAAAAGACCCCTGTATATAAAGAAGCATATGAGACTTATGTTTGAGTTTTTGCTATTTCACATTATCCTGCCTACTGAAGTATAACTTTTGTTCCTTCATTGTAACATTTCTGATTATCTGCCTGCATCTGCTGTTCCTCCAGCAGGGGTCCCCAACCATTTTGAGCCAGAGGGCTCCTTTGGAATTCTGACACAAGGTGGTGGGCACAACTACGAAATGGTAGCCACAGCAGGTAGAGCCAATTACAAAATGATTGCCTCAGGAGACTGAGCCAACCACACAATGTCAGGAAGTTGAGGTCATGTAATAGTAACTTCAATATTTCAGGCACAAGTGTTGTTTAACAGGATGCCTTTCAAAATGAACATATTGTTTAAGAATATTTTCTTGCATACACACACAGCAATGTGGTGAGGATTCTTGTCCTGTGGTGGCAGTGGCTGCTGAAGCAACTTTTTGCAAATCTGCACAGCCAGTCAGATCTCCAGTGGCTAATCAGAAGCCCTACTGGGCAAAATACCCACTTTGTCCCTGTCCACGTTCTAAATACACTTGGCAAGCACTAGGAAATATGTTGGTTGGTGCAATAGTGCCCACAGGCAGCACCCTGGGGACCCCTGTCCTATAGGATATGGGAGCAGTGTACAGCAACTGCTTGAGTGCAGCACTGGATCCAACACCTAATGTAACCTACTGTTCAACAAATTTAGAATCCAATGGCACCTTTAAGACCAACAAAGGTTTATTCAAGGTATGAGCTTTTGTGTGCATGCACACTTATTCAAATATGTTAGAATGGCATGCAAGGCTCAAACCTATAGCCAGAGAATGAACAGCAAATGACTGGGAATCTAATTAGAACACTGAATGTATGCAAGGGATATTAGGATGTCTGCTGACATAACAGCATTTTTTGGAAGGGAGGTAGTGTTAAGTGCCCCCCATGCCTGACAGGAGAAAAAGAAGATCCCCAGTCCCAGTCACTTTCCACAATTAGAAAAGACACCTTTAGACATTTTTCTGCTAGTTTGACATATTTATTGCTTTACAACTGTTGACCCTATAACCTTTCTTGTTATTTAGTGTCACTTTGCATATCTTGATCATCATCATGTTGCATTCTGGCCAAAATTATTTTTCTTGAATTGAACAACTCAGAACCAGGAATTAGAAGAGAATAATCTTGTTAAGTATGCAACTCAACAAGAGGCAGTGATTTCAGCAAATGATTTCAGCTTTATTTGTAACAGTAACACCAACTCAGAACATACCATCAAACACCCACAAAACAGTGGAGCACAGCTCCTTCTTTTAAACTCTCCCAGGCTGTCAAAGCCACACCCATTGTCAGACAAGAACCAATAACAATGCAGGGATAAAGGCCAATCAGGACTGTTCCCTCTCTGATACATTCTCACATAGTGATTGGGTATTTACAAAGGTTTCGCAGAAACCAGCCAATGGCAATGTGACATCTGAGGAGCCACATTCAGACTCAAGCTTTACATGTGAAAAGATAGCAGCGATTCACATTCAATACACAACAAATCTGATGCAGATATGAGATAAAATTAATTCAGGATAAAGAAAAGCAAGGCAGTGACAGGCTTGGCAAACTTTATTTTCTCTTCTTTATCTCAAGACATTTTCATTCCTGTCTTGTTTGGTGACAGAATGTATTTAAGAGTAGTACAGTAGCAAACCTTTGTTAATATTATGAACAGAAGGCAATGGGTTTGCTGGGAACTATACATTTATTTATTTATTGTCAAATAAATTTGCTGGTTCTGCTGGGCTTCCAACCCCATCCCCCTTTCTTGGACTGTGATTCTGTGATTGACATCAGTCCTGTTGAGCTGGCAATGCCACAATGGCACTGGGTTCTGTTAGGCGTTCTGTGATTGCACTGGTACTGCTGGGTACTCAGTACATTGCAGTGGTTCTGCTGGGCTGCAAAAATGCCCACCCCCCTTTAGTTTCTACTGTAGAGATTCACTGGTTTGAATTTAGTCCTTTGGAAACAATGAAGGATGGGGACACCTTGTTTTGGGGGTGGTGTGTTTCTTAACATCCAGTCTGGTGAAACTTGTGATCACTATTTTATGATGCTTTGGTTAGTGTTAGTTAGTAAAAGTTAGGTGTTGCTATAAGTCAGCTGTGTCTTGACGGCAAACCCCCCCCCCAAACATTGAGGATGGGGGTGCTAAAAATTATCCACTCCTTTGCCTAATAGGCTAGGTATGCCACTGGAAAAACCCTCTGAGGTTGCCATAAGTTGGCTCCAACTTGTCAGTACTTTACACACACACAACGTCAAAACAGTAAGCAAAGACTGATGAAATGTTAAAGGTAAGGCTACTGAAAACCACAGACAAGGAGGCAATGATAGATACAAGTGTGAAATATCTAGTTTGCACCCACTCCATCCTGCTTTTGTTGGAGGGGAAATCTGTCCTCTATAACAATTTCTGTCAGGCAAGAGCTGACCTTTACCACATACCTAACACACAGACACCCTAGCACCAAAATAAATCTCAGAACAGCCCACACAATTTGGTATTGCCACAAGTAATATTATAGCCTTGTCTGGAAAATAAAAATATAGACTCTGAGTTCCCTTCTGTCCAACCAAGAATTTTCTGCTGTTATCCTTATTACATACTAAAGTGGGAAAGGAAGAAAAAGCTTGGATCTCCATATTGTACATCTTGTGTAAAACTTTGTCTTTCATTTCACTTATTCCAAAAAGGGAACAAAAAAAATCATAGGTTATTTTTTTCAGTGTTCCTGCAAATTTCCCATCTTTTTTTTAACAGGAAAAACTGAAAAAAAAAGTCCTCAGACTTATTCGCACTATATAGTTTTAGGCTGATTTCCCACTACAGCTGCCTCGGTGTTGCACTGCCGTTTGCCCTGACACTATTGGTCAATTTCACACCCGAAGCCGCGGGGCTGCATTTTGACCCGCGGCTTCGCCCGATTTCCTCTGCAGTTTCGTAATCCTGTTTTTTGAGGATTACAAAACTGCGGAGGAAATCAGGCGAAGCCGCGGGTCAAATGCAGCCCCGCGGCTTCGGGTGTGAAATTGACCAATAGTATTGGGGCAAACGGCGGCACAACACTGAGGTAGCTGTAGTGGGAAATCAGCCTTAGTGTCAAAAACCTTGCCTTAAGAACATTTCACTCAATTCTAAAAGAGAAAATATTTCATAGAAGTTATCTTCAGCACTCCCCCAGATTTTCCAGTTTTCTGTTGGACAAGTTGAAAAGAAGTTTTAAGGGGGAAAAAATGGAAATAATTTTCCCACTGATCCCCCCCCCCGGCTTTACATTTCTAAATGGCATAAGGGAGGCCTGGACATTCATTGGTTCTGCTCATATCCTTTCTACCAGTTCTGGATGAGGAACCTTTTTTCACTGAATGAAAAAGAGAATAAGAATATGTTAAGAATCAGCGACTATCCTCTGTGCCCTTCTGCCTGTGTCCTAAAAAAGAGGGTGTAACTAGAAATATATTTGCTCTGTATTTATTGATGCTTTTCCTGACTTAGGATTCCCATATGCCAGGTGGTCACGCATGGCTTGCTGGACAGTTTTTGAACATACCAGGTGAATCAGGAGGGAAAGAATATTAGCTGCTCTGGATTCCAGTTGGGAAGGAGACAATGGGTGAGGCAATGTTGGCCATGCCACAAAACCTACCACCTGAGCCTACCACCTCTACTTGCTTCATTGTAGCACTGGCCATAGCTGCCTGTTTCTTCTAGAAGTGCTAGCAAAACCTCTGCCTCCATCTTGTAATGTTTCCTGTCTGTCTTGGTTCTCTTAATCCCCAGCTGCTCTCTGAGGTTGCCAAGCTCCTAATTCCCTACAATTTGCAAGTAGGAATGTGAATGGCTTGTAAAATGGGGTGCTTTCTTCTGTCTACCTGGAAATGTGGAGGGAAAGACATTATAAGGAAAGGGCTAGAATCCCTGAAAAGTCTATCCTGATCGTACGGGTAACAAGTAATTACTGCAGAAAATGTGTTTTTCACTGAAAACAAATTGAAAAATAAAATCAAAATGTATGTGAACAGGGTAACAAGGAACAAGATGATCTGAATCTAGGGTTGCCAGCCTCCAGGTGGGGCCTGGGGATCTCCCACTTTTACAACTGATCTCCAGCTGATAGAGATCAGCTCCCCTGGAGAAAATGGCTGCTTTGAAGGGTGGACTCTATAGCATTGTACTATGTTGAGGCCCCTCCCTCCCCAAACCCCACCCTCTACTGGCTCAATCCCAGGCCTGTAGCTACAGTGGGGCATCTCGGGGCCTGGCTTACTGCCAAGGCCCCCTGACTTCCCATCCAGCCCCACCCCACCCACCCCCGACTTCCAATTTTTTATTCTATTTGTGGTGCTCTCTTGAGGAGGTGCAGGGTGCCCCCCAACTTATTTAAAGGCCCCCCAAATTAAGAAATCCTGGCTACGGGCCTGCTCCACCCCCAAAGTCTCCAAGTATTTTCAAACCCAGACCGGGCAACCCTATCTGAATCCAACTTCAAAAAGTTATATCCTCCATTTTACTTACGGCATGCTCAGCTTTGGAAACTTCTGAATATCATTTTCAGACATGTTCTGAAACAGAAATATACCCAGCATATAAAATGGAGTCCCTGCAACATTTTATGCTCAAGATAATTCATCAGGTTGCCATTGTTAAAGTAAAACTGAAAGTACAGAAGTACATGTGACATTTGGCACTCAGGCTTCCTCTTAAAAGTAAGTATGAGTTGATTTTACAGAAGGTCTCTTGCCCCTCCCTCAACCTCCAGTCACCTTCTCTCATCGTATACCATTTGCCCACACCTTTTCTTTCTCTTCACTAATCCTAAGAAATAGACATCTTTTAGCATTGCAAATTCTGTACCAGAAACTTACCAGAAACCTTTGCCCAGTGATGCTATGTTTCCGAACAACTTTCTCACAGTCCTTGTAGTTTAACTGCAATGTAAAGTGAATTATTCTTAGGATACTTTTTAGTAATTGAAAGACAGCTGGAGAAAGCAGTGTTCATATTTAAATCCCATAATTTACACATGAAAATTATCCATGTTTACTCAAAAGTAAGTCTCACTGAGTTTAATGAAGCCACCCCAGCAAAAATGCACAATATTGAAGCATTTAAATTACAATTTTGAAGGCTATTTAATCAATTCTAAGCTTCTTTATTTCAACAGGACTTGCATTAGCATAGATCTGTGAGGGACAAACTAGCTATGGCAGCCACAGGAACTTGTAGTCAGAAAGCAGCTTTCAGTACCCCCTTGGGAACTCAGCTCCCAAATGCCTAAGGGGTCCAATTCAGATTGGAACCATGTTGTGTGGGAGGAGGGTCCTCAGCCTTCCTCTCTGTGCCATTCTCCCAATTCAAAATGGTCCCAGGGGCACTCTTTGCCCCATGCAGGGTCTGTATGAATGGCAGTTTAGTACATGTACAGTCCCCCAAATGAGAAAAATAATACCACCCAGCACCATTTTGGGTCAGGACAATGGCATGGGTGGGTGAAGCCCCTCCTTCCCCCAGTGCCTGGGTTCCAGTCTGAATAGGGGCTCTGTGAACTTCGGGGGGAAAGTTCCCATAAGAACATAAGAGAAGCCAATGTTGAATCAGGCCAATGGCCCATCTAGTCCAACACTTTGTCACACAGTGGCCAAAAATACCAGGTGCCATCAGGAGGTCCAGCACCGGGGCCAGGACACTAGAAGCCCTCCCACTGCTGCCTCCCCCAGCACCAAGAACAGAGTGCATCACCTGCCCCAGACTAAAAGTTCCTATCTATACCTTGTGGCTAATAGCCACTGATGGACTTCTGCTCCATATGTTTATCTAATTCCCTCTTGAAATTGTCCATGCTTGTAGCTGCCACCACCTCCTGTGGCAGTGAATTCCATGTGTTAATCACTCTTTGGGTGAAGAAGTATTTCCTTTTATCTGTTCCAACCTGACTGCTCAGCAATTTCATCGAGTGTCCACGAGTTCTTGCATTGTGAGACAGGGAGAAAAGTACTTCTTTCTCAACCTGCTCTATCCCCTCAGCTGTCGTTTCTAAAGAGCCCCAAGTGTTTTAACCTTTCTTCATAGGGAAAGTTTCAACCCTTTTATCATTCCAGTTGCCCTTCTCTGCACTTTTTCCAATGCTATAATATCCTTTTTGAGATGTGGCGACCAGAACTGTACACAGTATTCCAAATGGGGTCGCACCAATGATTTATAAAGGGGCATTATGATACTGGCTGATTTGTTTTCAGTTCCCTTCCTAATAATCCCCAGCATAGCATTGGCCTTCTTTATTGCAGTTACACACTGTCTAGACATTTTAATTGAGTTATCTACTATGACTCCAAGATCTCTCTCTTGGTCAGTCTCTGCCAGTTCAGACCCCATCAATGTGTATTTATATTTAGGATTTTTGGCTCCAATGTGCATCACTTTGCACTTGGCCACATTGAACCCCATTTGCCACATTGATGCCCACTCACCCATCCTCAACCGAGTACTGATCCCTGTGGTACCCCACTGCTTATCATCCTCCACTGAGAAAGTTTCCCATTTATACTCACTCTCAGTTTCCTATTTATAAGCCAGTTTTTGATCCACAAGAGGACTTGACCTTTTATCCCATGACTATTGAGCTTACTTAGGAGCCTTGGATGAGGAACTGTATCAAACACTTTCTGGAAGTCAAGTTAATAACATCTATTGGGTCCCCCTTGTCCACATGTTTGTTCATTCCCTCAAAAAACACTAACAGGTTAGTGAGACAAGATCTTTCCTTACAGAACCCATGCTGAGTCTGCCTCAATAGTTTTTGTTCATCAATGTGCCTAATTCTTTCCTTAATAACAGTTTCCACCAACTTGCCTGGTATCAACGTCAGACTGACTGTCCTGTAATTTCCTGAATCTCCCCTGGAGCCCTTTTTAAAGATGGGAGTGACATTAGCTACCTTCCAGTCCTCAGGAATGGAGGCAGATTTTAAAGAAAGATTACATATTTTTGTCAGAGATCCACAAGTTCACATTTGAGTTCTTTCAGAACTCTCGGATGAATGCCATCCAGGCCTGGTGATTTATTAGTTTTTAAATTGTCCATCAGTCATAGGACTTCCTCTCTTGACACCTGAATCTGATTCAGGTCTTTCAACTCCCCTCCCAAAATCGGTGGTTCTGGAGTGGGCAAGCACTTCTCCTCTTCCACAGTGAAGACAGAGGCAAAAAATGCATTCAGCTTCTCAGCCATTTCCCTGTCATCCTTCAGTAGTCCTTTTACCCCTTGGTCATCCAAGGGTGGCCACTGAATGGTGACAGATGTCACTGAATATACAGGGTCAAGATCAGCGTATTATTTGAAATGTAGTTCCTTCTAAATTATGTGTGATTCATGGCCATGGGGCCTATGTAAGCCCAAAGAGTCAGTAAATGACCAATAGGGATAGGCACAAACCTCATTTTTGCTGTTTGTTTCAATTCGTGGTTTGTGGCTGAACCATGAACTGATACGAACTGGGAGGTTGGTTTGCAAACCAAACAGGTTTGTAGTGGTTCATGATCCCTGCTTTCTGGTTCCCACAAAAAGTGGCGGGGAGCAAAAAGAAGGGAATGATCAAAAAAAGGGGAGCAAAAAAAGAGAGCAGAAAGAAGGGGTTTAAATGGCTCAGAGCCATTTAAGCCCCTGCTTTCTGCTCTTCACAATCCACTACAAACTGCCTTAAAATTTGTGGGAGTTCATAGCTGCTCTTCAGTTCATAAACTTTGGTTCACGAACCATGTACCAACCAAAATTCACCATAAATTTACATTCATGAGCCAGTTCATGCCCATCCCTAATCATGAGCATGCACTGACAACAGTTATCCAGTCAGCCACAACACTGAATGCTGCCACTGTACAGAACCAAAACTGAAACACTATTCATGTTAAACTGTAAATAAGTTATCAACATGGTCATATTGGATGTTTAACCTGTCGAAAACTGGCAATGCAAACAATGTAAAGTAACTTTTTGAACACCTTATATGCAAAAATTGAATTACTTTAGGCAGAGTCTTATCCTGATTCTGTTCAAATTCAGGTTCAGATGTATAGGCAGCAGTCCTATGTATGCTTATTTGGGAATAAGTCCCGCTGAATGCACTGGAACTTAAGCCAAAATATATGTTATACATAGACTATTACACAGTAGACCAATGCCACACTTTCATAAGGAAAGCCATTTTGGGTGAGTTCCATTTGAATAAAGCAGTGGCAGAGAGAGGTGATATGTAACCCTTTCCTTGACAGAATTTTTCCAGTTTGAAAGTTCCCCAAGCACCTTTTCATTTGAAAGCCTTTAAAGAAATTAAAACCGCATGGTGCATGAAAGCTACGGGTCATGTATGTGAGAGAGATTTGAAACAGGGAAAGGGCAGGTAATGAAAGAGTTAAACAGCTCCCTCACACTGCTACTCAGCTACTGATTGCGCATACAGGAAGTGCCATTCCTTGTTTAAATCATCTGCTAGCTACCACTGTATGTATGGCCTTACTTTAAAGTAAACAAGGATAGGATAACAGTATTACAGTGATTCAATGAAGACTGGTGGTGTTTTGTCCCCTCTCTTTGGAAAATCAAATTATGATAACAAAGTAATCATGATTGTTACTTTGTAACCATTTTGCCATTTGCAACCATTTGGCAGTCTTTAATTTAGCTTCATGTAAACTGTGCTATTCTAGCCATACCTACTCTCTGCATCTCTAAATTTATCAGGGCCAGTAAATGGTTTTCTGATCACTGACATGTCTTGTTGCATGCGTGTTTAGGGTTGCCAGACTCCAGGTGCTGCATGGATATCTCCCACTGTTACAGTTGAGCAGTTCCCCTGGAGAAAATGACTGCTTTGGAGGATGGACTCTATGGAGAGGAAAGGAGAAAAATGTACACCACCTCAAACTCCTTGAAGAAAAGGTGGGACAAAAATGTAACAGATAGTAGAGAGACCAATGGGGAACTGGATACTGTTAGCCAAATTGCCTTGATTTATTAATAAAGATGGGGAATTTGAATATATTAAGTGGCAATTGGCAAATAGGGAACAATAACCTTTGTATACAGGAGTCCCGCTTTTAGTCCTGTAACCCAGAAATAAATGCAGAGAACAAATCTTAAATAATTGGTTTCTTTATTAAGAAGTTTTCACAGGCATACAATAAATTCAATCATGAACACAATTACACAGATCTAAGAAATATAGACAGAAAGGTACAGCAACATTTGCACTAGCAGGAGTTCATTGGTTGAGCAATACTGACCTGTCCTGATGCGATGAAGTGATCCTTACTGTGAAAAAATGGGGGAGATTATAAGGGTAAAAGGGTCATATTCTCAACCGGCAGAATACTTGGAGAGACTCTGGGCAGCGCTTACACCGAGAGCCAGCAAGATAGGTTGGGGTCAGGTATAGAGGGAGAAAGAGAGAGAGCAGGGTGAATCCTGCTCTTTTTATACATTATTTGGACATGGGGGTGGGCTTCACTGGCCACTTCCCTTGTCATGTCCCCAGGAAATTGCTTAGGCAAAAACTAGTTGTAGGAGGATGGTGGGGCTTAATGGTTGGGCAATATTGATTCCATTACTACTAACAGTGGCACTTTTAGAGGACAATAGCAGCAGCAGCCAGGGTCATTAGTCTTGATGGCCCGATGATTGTTCTGACTGATGGGCTTGGCAGGTTCGTGTCAGTTGGCTAATCCCTTTATGCAAGTAGATCTTTTGTCATACTGGGCAGCATACATGAGGGGGGATGTGCCTGCATGCTGACAGGGATTTCTGCTCATGGAGTCTCTGTGGAGATGCTCAGGTCTCCCTGTATTACATGATGTTCCTCTACAGCATGCTTTTACTGACTTCTGTGTGCTGTTCACGGCCAGGGTGCTTGGTTCGTCTCTGCTGTGTTGCAGGTGAGAGGTGGCAGGTAACCCATGGATCCATCCTTGGTCTGGCACATTATCTCAGGGGGAGGCTTACCTCATCTGGGCATGTGTTCACAGTCCAGGCAGTTGGCATCAGCTTGTGGTCACCGTACATTTCCATTTCCCTTGGCACACTTATTGCACAGTCCAGTTATAGAGTCATAAGTCCATAAGAGCATTATAAGCTCCTTGCAGGGCAACAAGTCCATTTCAAGACTTGGTACAAATATGGCTAAAACTAGTATATGCAACTAGGCTGTGGATGTGTTAGTTGACTGTTGTGCGTATGGCACTGCTTAGAACAGCCTTGGAAAAGAAAAGTTTTAAGACCACACTGTCCATCCAGACATATGTTAGTCTTTTGTGACCTGAAATTTTAATAAACTACCTTTTATGAGGCTTTGATGCCTGTTCACCTAGAAGTAGAGTACCTTCTCTGGCTTGGTAAATTCCTGAAGATTTGGGAAGGGTGGAGTTTAGGTAGGGAACTTAGCAAGGATGTGATGCCATAGCTTCAGTCTCAGAAGCTGTCACTTCCCCCAGAGGAACTGGTGTCTATAGTCTGGGAATCAGTTGTATTTCCAGGAGAACTTCAGGCCATAACTGAAGGTTGGCAGCCCTAGAAGCTGGCAGGGATTTTTAGTTTCTATAGATGGTGGACAAGGAGCTGTTGATATGTGTGCTTTAGCATTATACTAGCCAGTTGCAACTGGTCTGGGTTAAATTCAGTTGCAGGTTTTTGGGTCTGAATACAGAAAAAAGTAGATCCACAACTTTTTCCTCTTAGGACATCGTTGCTTGCATGTTAATATATTATTTCCCCAAAGTACAGCCACTTTTTGTGAGTGCATGCGCATGCGCAAGCACACACACACATACAAATGGAGTACTAAACAAGAGCTCTAAGGAAGCATTTTAAGTGTTCTGAAGAGATATAGCTCCTCTGGATAACAGGTGATGTGTCCTGATAAAATGGAGATCATCTGCCTTACCACAGAGAGAGATGTTATTGAACAAACCCAGACCAACAAGTGGGAGCAGTGGCGCAGGCAGTAAGAATGCCTGCAAAGTAATATCAATGAACAGCCATTACAGCTGTTCAAAACTCACCGCGGCCGGAGTGAACCCATGTCCCAGCTCCCGTCCACCCAGCGGTTCGAAAGCATCATAAATGCAAGTAGATAAAGTGGGTACCTGCCCTAGGTGGCAGGGGGCACCCCCTCCTCCTTGTGACGTGGAGGTTTTGGCGGCGGCGGCAGCGGCGGTGATGGCGGCGAGCAGTTCCTGGTGACCAGTGGAGCAACTTTGGAAGGCGGAGCCCGAAGAAGTGAAGGCCTGGAGAGCGTGGTGATGTGTGGCGCAGCGTGGCGGAACCACTTATGGACAATAGCCGGAACTGCAGCCAACACAGAAGCCATGCACCAGGACGAGACCTGCTGGAGAAAGCTGCCCGGAAGATCGGCTCCAGAAAAAGGGCACCAGGATGCCAATATCTGAAGCTGTGAAAAGGAAGCCGGATGACAACTAGCCTGGGGTGCTGGTAGGCAGTCACCGCCCTGTAGACTATGTGGTCCTAGTTAGGTTAAAATTCGGTTGCTTAGAACCGCTATGTAAACCGCCCAGAGACCCTCTGAGGTTAGGGTGGTATATAAGCCGAAAGTATAAATAAATAATAAATAAAATAATGTAATTTATAATGTTGTCATTAATGCAATTATTTTTACCTCTTGTGAAAGTGTGTGTGTTGTCAGGGTCTGGGTGTTTGTGTATTTGTATTTTTAAATGATTTAAATTGGTATTTTAAATGCTCTGAATGCTTTAAATAATGAGTTTTTATGGTTTTAACTTATTTTGCATTGCACTGAATTAAATTGTTGTGAACCGCCCTAGTCCCGCACAAGTGGGGATGGGCGGTCAAAAAAAAATTCTAATCTAATAAATAAATAAATTTATTTTACAATTAGGAATAAGGCCCGTTGTGGAAATAAATACAATGGGCTCTAGAAAGAGGCTTTGGGAAAGTGCCCCGGCTTTGGGCACTCAGTGACAATTTGCTGTGGCAATCTCAGCAGGGTATAATGACAGAGTCCACCATTTTCTCCAGAGGAACTGATCTTTGCTACCTGAAGAGCAGTAGTAATTTTGAGTGATCTCCAGCCCACCCCCAAGATTGGTAACAGTGGTTCCCCAGGAGGGAGTGGCTGGTTTGGAGGGTGGAGTCTATGGCATTGTACCTGTCTGAGGTCCCACCCCTCCTCAACACTCACCCTCTCCAGGTTCGACCACTCAAATCTCCAGGAATTTCCCAACCTGGAGTTGACAACCCTATCTTCCTCCCAGCCAACCATCAACCTACCTTTAGTTTACCATTTCCTCCCCCCTCCCTCCTAGAGAGCAGTTGTAATTTTGAGTGATCTCCAGCCCCCACCTGGAGATTGGCAACAATTGTTCCCCATCAGGGAATGGCTGGATTGGAGGGTGGAGTCTATGGCATCGTACCTGTGCCACCCCTCTTCAAACCTCACCCTCTCCAGGCTCCATCCCTCAAATCTCCAGGAATTGCCCACCTGGAGTTGGCAACCTGATCAGGACTGGGCCCAATGAGTTTTCTCCCAAAGGCCAACATAGGTGTGGAAAGGGCCTTTTACTGACAGAGGAGAAAGTACAGGTGCCATATTTGATTAGGGAAATACCTGGAGGTTTGGGGGGGTAGATCCTGTGGAGGGCAGCACTTGGGGTGTGTGGAAGGATTCAGCAGGGTATAATGCCATAGAGTCTACCCTCCAAAGCAACCATTTTCTCCCGGGGAACTGATCTCTGTCATCTGGAGGTCAATTGTAACAGTGGGAGATCTCCAGGTCCCACCTGGAGATTGGCAGCCCTAGAGGAAAGTCAGCCGCACAGTGGGGAGTTGAAGAAAATGGTCTGATGGTCGCTGGCCCACCTCGTTAGCCAGCCAGCCATGCTGAAGCTAAACAGGAGAAAGAGCCTTTTTCCATTTATTCTGACAGGAAAGTGGCCATTGGGGAGGGGGTTATGGGCGGGGGAGGGGGTTATGCTGAAAGTCCTTTGTTTTTTTACTCACAGAACCAAGCTTGGTTGCCTACCGACAGCCACTGAGGGGACAGTCCCTCACAGGAGTCAAGAGAACTGTCTTCCTCAGGAGAGAGAGCTGTCTGCCAGTAAATCTGACATGCAAAAGGGGGAGTGGGTGGGGAAGAGGAGCAGACACAGCACCTGGCCAATGGCACGCGAGTACTCTTGAGTGGCAGCTGATGGGCCAATGGCTGAGGGAGGGCATTTTACAGCCAATGGGAGCGCATGGAATCTTGTGAAACCAAAAGATATTTATTTATAAGGAGAGATACAATATTGCTCACATGTATATGCACACAAAATTAATTATGGGACATGTTCTACCCCAAGATACATTGGAATTTGATTTGGGGTATCAATACCAATAGTACAAGTTTTTTAGAATGTTGACCAAAGGCTAGACAATACAAATTTCCCCAGATGACAAGAATTTTGAGCACTAAAAACAATTTGGAACTGCAAAGTGTGAGTATCCTAAATTCCTCATGTAAACCAAATCCAGGTGGTATGAAAAATCTCAGTAAATGAGATTGATTGTACTAGAGAAGACTAGTTGGTAAAAAAATTAAAGACTTATTTGGGCTATACAAATTAACTGCTTTTCAAAGATAACAAGATGTAGGGAGGCAAGTGATTATTTGGAATGATATTATGACTTGTTTGGAGGTTATGTTATTAATGTATATGATTTATGCCAAGCGGAATATTTCTATTTCTATATTGTTTATTTATTGTAATGGTATATAATAAACAATATCAGTACATGCATAGGCTTGAGCACAATCTTTATGAAAGGACACCAGTAGACCATAGGGAATGTGTAGAAAGAAAGGTTAAGAAATAATTGATTTCAACACCAGTACAAATTATTTGATTTTGCAAATGATTTAATGATTAAATTCAGAGAATGTTTAAGATGCTGTAGCAGCAAATTTTCTTCCTTTCCCCCTTTTATCTTTGATTATTTCTTGCGGATAATGTAGGATTGAGTGAGATGACCCAAAGACTTCAGTGTTCAAAGGTCACAGAGTCCAATACAATGTACCACCTCTGATGTTATACAATGGCATACTGCAGTCTTGATATGTTGTTATAGTATGGAGCTATGTAAACAGTGGACACCGCTATGAATAGTTAACTTAAACAAGGTTACACCATGCAAAAATATGTAATGAATAAATAAATTCATATAACCTTTATAATTATATGAGTTTATTTATTACATATTTTTGCACTGTTATGGTTTGGAGGACAACTACCCACACAGACATAACAATGCAAATTGCTGCTATGGAACTTATCTGAAGACACATTGAAATTAGACACAATTGTCTTATTTTATCATCCCAATGATCCAATGAGTGAACTTGCTCATAGTCACGCAGTTAGCCTCTTATCTAGTGTCATACTGAAATGGCATATGTGATCAAAGTACTGGAGGATACAAATGCCTGTAAAGTCACTTATTTTAATTATTCCCATCTTGGTATTCTGTTCTTCATCAACCCTGAACTGTGGGATGAGGAAGAGGGTTGGCTATGACTTGCTGGCTGCGTTTGACATGGTTGTCCATCAGTTACTGACCCACCGCCTTGCCAATGTGGGGATACAGGGGCTTGCCCTGCAATGGCTTGCTTCTTTTCTCCAGGATTGGGGACAAAGGGTGGTGCTAGGGGAACAGCAGTCCAGGAGACAACTGCTTGAGTGTGGTGTTCCTCAGGGGGTGGTGCCTTCCCCAATGTCTACATGCGCCCCCTTGCTCAGATTGGAGGTATGGGCTGGGGTGTCACCAGTATGCTGATGACACCCAGCTCTATCTGATGTTGGGTGGCTGGTCGGACTCCAGCCCAGAAGATCTGGACCGGACATTGCAAGCCGTGGTTGATTGGCTCAGACTGAGATAGCTGAAACTAAACCCAGTGAAGATGGAGGTCCTGTCCCTGAGTCGGGGTGGTCTGGGGATGGGGATCCCACTCCCAAACTTTGATGGAGTACTATTGGTGCCAGAGCAGGAGGTGAGGAGTTTGGGAGTGCTCCTGGACTCCTCCTTAACTATGGAGGCCCAGGTGGCAGCCACTGCTAAGTCAGCCTTTTACAGGGCTGGCTGGAGGTGTTTCTGTGCCCTAGGCGGGGCGCAGATGCCAACCTCCCAGTGGGGCCTGGAGACCTGCCATGCCATCGCCTGCCTCCTCTCCCCCTGAGGGGGGAGGGGGAGGGCAGGTGAGCAGCAAGCCAGGGAAGAGGCAGGGGTTTAAACTCCCACCCCTTCCATCCCAGCGCCAGCTTGCCTGCACGCCCTGTGGCTGCGGGGCCCACCGGCAAGCCAGGGAAGGGGCAGTGGGTTAAACCCTCACCCCTTCTGTCCCAGCACTGGCTTGCCTGTGCTCCCTCAGCTGCAGGGCTTGCTGGCAAGCCAGGGAAGAGGCGAGGTTTTTTGGCAGGGGTGGGGGGCTTTTGGTGCCTCTAAGGGCCAGCGCTCTCTAAGGGCAAGCCGGCCCTGGCCTTTTACCATCTTTGGCTGATCCAGCAGTTGGTTCCCTTCCTCAACTGCGATGACCTGGCTACAGTGATCCATGCAATGGTCACTTCGAGGTTAGACTACTGTAACACTCTCTACATAGGGCTGCCCTTGTTGCAAATTCGGAGGCTGCAGCTAGTGCAGAATGCCGCAGCCAGGCTCTTGATGGGCCTCCCTAGATGGGAGCACATCCAGCCACTGCTGAAGGCACTGCACTGGCTGCCAATAGCATACCGAATTCACTTCAAGGTGCTAGTACTTACCTCTAAAGCCCTATGTGGCCAGGGTCCAACATACCTGAGGGACCGCCTTTCCCCATACACACCTGAGAGCACTACGGTTGGGGTCAAAACATTGTCTAACTATCCCAGGCCCTAGAGATGCCAGGCTCACTGTTACCAGGGCTAGGGCCTTTTTGGTGGCGGCTCCTACCTGGTGGAATGAGCTCCCAGAGGAGATCAGGGCCCCGTGGGACCTGGTACAGTTCCACAGGGTCTGTAAGATGGAGCTCTTCCACCAGGCTTTTAATTAGGAGGCGCCCACCAACACTACCACCAACTACTAGTACCACCAGTGACATCGTGATAATAGGCTGGCCCTTCAGGAGACTGAGACACAGCTTTGTGAAAGGATGAAGTGCTGATGGACCAGGACCTTAGTATCACATCTTACTGCATGCCACCTCAAAGTGATGAAGAACAATCAACTTTGCGAGCACTTAGTTGTATTTAACTGTATTTAATTGTATTTAGGGTTGACTGTTTTATCTTGATTTTAAATGTTTTATTCTACTCTGGCACTCTGTGTCGTTAACTGTGAGGGTGGGATATAAATTTAATAAATCAAATCAATCAATCTATACTGTTTCTTCTTCTACATGTTCCTAGTGTGGACAAGGTCCACTTCTGAATTTATGTACTTTGTATCAGGTCTCAGGGACAGGTTGGGGATATTGCTAATATACCTTAGCTCCCCCCCCCCCGATAAAGTCTTTCTCATCCAGTCTGATTTAGATGTCAGTCAGAGGGTAGATCCTGTCTAGGCATATTGGTGGCAACCTCTTGTCAAAGTTCTATGGATACTTTCCAGTTGGCCTCCCAGACTGATATCAGCAGCTGCAGAGTGCTTTGGGTTGTAAAGTGTACTTCTTGCAAACTAGAGCTTTGTCCATCCAGGCTATTAAAATCATGCTGAGAGAAAGCAATACCTTCTTTGGGGAAGATTATTAGTCAGTCATATTTACAGTAGGCGTTTTCTCTGCAACTAAAGCACATGAACACATGAAACTGCCTTATGCTTAAAAGACAACCATAAAAAACAGGCCACTGCCATTAAAACAGCCAGGGCATAACAGCAGCCCAAAATATGCACTGAGCAGCCTAAAATAATGTAAATAGAACTATCCTAGGACCAGAAGCAGATCACAACACTTTTAAAAGACAAAATCTAGCTAAAAGCCTGGTTAAAAATGAATGTATTAGCTTTGTGCCTGAAAGAAAGTAAGGTAGACACCAGGCAAGCCTCATGGGAGAAGGCATTCCTAATGTGAGTTGCTACCACAGAAAAAGCCCTGTATCTGGTCACCTAACCACAGTCACTAGGCACTGGCTTTGAGACCACTGGAAATGGATGATTAGACGAGGAAATATATAACTGACTCCAGAATTCCAAGTATTTTTCTCAGTGGTTTCATATACTAAAGACCATGGGTGATCATACCAAACCTTGCAGGACCTCACAGGAAAATTCCTACAATCTTGACTCTGCTTTACCAAAGAGAAGCCTTTTCCATCTCTTGATTAGGAAAGGCTGAACTAGCTGGAGGGCAGCACCAGTTACAACAAAACTCTCCTTGAAGCGGCTCAACAAAATGACAGGGTTTAACATATCAAAAGTGGTAGTCAGATCAATCAAGGAAACATTTCCCTTATCCATTTGACACCATAGATCATCCATCAGTGAATCACTGTCATGTGACTGGGCTGGAAGCCAAACAAGGGAAGAAGGGTCATTTAGGTTTGCCTGAAGTTGCTGTGCCACAAAGTGATCAATTTACTTCTACAAGAATGACAGGCTTAGCACATGTCTGCAGTATGCCATATTGTCCCTTTTAAGGGTTGGCTTCTTTAGCAATGGTCTTACAATAGCCTCTTTGAAGCCTCTTGGAAACTGACCATGAACCAAAGACGACATTATAACCCTGCCATATGTTTCTTCCCTGATTGATTTAACTATTCAAGCTAGATACAGGCAAAGTTCACAAGTTGTGACCTTTCCAATCTATGGGTTTCTCTCTACTGCAGTTACAGAAATAGGAATTACATGATCCATAAAACAATGGTATACAAGTGTTTTGAATGCTCCCATACCCTGATTTACATTTAAACTAGAGTCCAAGTTGGAACAGATCACAGGAAGGTTTGTTTGTTTTTTCCTGCAGAAAATCTCACAAAAGTCCCACAGCAAAACTCCTCACCACCTTGGGCAACTCTCTGTGTTATGAGTGCTTGAACAAAGCTCCACTAGAGGAGATGCTGCAGGTGCAATAGTGGCAGAGAATAATGATTTCTTCACAGCCATCATTGTCAGTATATAGGCATTCAAATGGGCTCTATGTACGGTTCTGTCTTATTCATCAGGAGCTTTCTTCCATCACTCAAGACATCTTCCTGTCCAGTTCAATTCAGCCATAGCTGGTGGCAGGTGTTCTACAGTGCATGGGAGAGGAAACTAGGGAACATCACAATTTACCTGGCATTCTAAGCCAAAACTAGAGACATGACAGAATCACCACTGAGATTTCCACAATTTCCCAGAGCATTCAGGAAACCAGATAGATTCATGAATCTTCAGGGACAGATTAAACAAAGAAGTCTGGGATGGGTGGGGAGGAACACCATTCATAGCTTCTTCTTTTCTTTTCTTTTCTTTTCTTTTCTTTTCTTTTCTTTTCTTTTCTTTTCTTTTTGGCTGTCAAGTCACAGCTGGCTTATGGTGACTCTGTGGGGTTTTCAAGGCAAGAGGCATTCAGAGGTGGTTTGCCATTGCCTGGACTTTCTTGGTGGTCTCCCATCCAAATACTAACCAAGGCTGATCCTACTTAGCTTCCAAGATCTGAGAATTAGCTAGCCTGGGATATTCAGTTCAGAGCATGACTGTTCATAGCTGGTATCAATCAGAGCCATTACCAACCAGAGTGAAATTAACAGAGACTGTATCTATTTGTATATAGATAATTGAATTTTGAACTCTGAACATTCTGGAATTATATGTGAATGAAAATAAATATATAATTTTATGATGTCTAAGAGTGCAAACAGTTTTCTAGGTAGTAGAGAAATATATGTGATGCAGAAAAGTCAGTGAGACAGGCCAGGCTACATGGAGGCAGCTTGTGAGTCTTGCTGGATCTTTATCCCATTCTGAACAGCTGCTCCTCATTAGCTGTAAAACCTTCTTGGACCAGTGCTGGAGATCTATCATATATATCATCCCCTGTATTTAGTCATAGCATGCTTTTTAAGTCAGTCTTCCCTCCTTCCCCTAGAAGGTCAAGTATGAAATCCTAAATGTTGCCTGAGCCAGATTCGAGACCAGTAGCACCTTAGAGACGAACAAGCTTTTCAGGCTATAAGCTTTCGAGAGTCAGATACAGTGTTGCCTGGTTCACTAATTCTGTTACTTAAAGTGTTGATTCAGCTCCAATGCTAGGTTATTTCCAGAAGGTTTACAGTCTGCATGAGGTAGGTAAAGCAGGGATGGAGTGAGATGAGGGTCCGACAGTTAGATGAAACAGAGATGGGTTGAGGTGCCAGGTTGCAGCAAACCACTCAACAAAAAAAATGTCCTTTCAGGCTAGTGAATTTGGAAGTATGTCTAGCAAGTCCTGTGCCACTTTCAGAAGAAGGTATAAAGACTTTCAAAATGGCTTCCCAGATACTCTTCTAAAGTTACGATTCAAATATTACTTGTAGTTGTAGTGTAAAGATGCAACAGTTGAAATGAAATGCAACTTACCCTCTTGAAGTAGTCTGCCAGATTATCTGGAGTCCAGCTGCCCACTTCTGACCGGTAGGGAAGTTGTTGTGAGTCCATTGCTGTTCTTGGCTAGCCACTTGCAGACATATATACACCAATATTGCTAGGGAGCCAGATGTAGGACCAAGACAAGGGGAAATCCAGTAACTCCAGTCCCTTGAATTCTCAGATTTTTGGCTTTCTTTAGAACTGTGCTGAAAATATATTTAAGAAGGCAACGGCTTCCTCTGTGAACCAAACGGTTTCTCTTGTTTCTCAGAAAGCTTGTCAGCTAGTTAGTCAGCTTCACCACTTCCCTTTTCTGAATCTAAATGAGTAAACAAGGAAATGCTGCTGCCTATGCCTAAAGCTATGCCTAACATGCCTAAGGCTATGATTGCATGGTGAAGTTTGAAAATGAGCAGGCAGAAATTGTATGACCACTGACCAGGTTAGGTCACATCCTGATGTGAAGGGAAGTGAGCTGGCTGGGGATCCATCCTAAGTATGGCTCAACTGCAGACTACAGAGATCAGTTCTCATGACCTACCCAGGGTCCAATGCAATAGTAATATTAGTATAAATAATAGTAACTGCAGTAACTGTTGAGAGCCTTGCCTTTTGACTCAACTAAGGCTGCTAAGGAATAATGCACAAGTAAAATTTGACAATCTCAAATGAAAAAAGAGCATCAAGAGAATATATCAGAAATAATTTAAGCAACCAGATATGAGCAAACAAATAACAGAAGCAGTGGACACATACATAACCCATACCACTAACCACAGACCACCAAAGGGCCCTCAAAAAGATGAGTTCGGAACCTGCAACAAGGGGCAATCAGAAAAGGGAAAAGACAAATTTCACCAGGGAAGGTGCTCAGTCTTGGGGCCTCTGCTGATGAATGTCAACCAGACCCTCAAGAAATATGAGTGCTTCTGAGGATGATTTCAATATGCAGATAGTTTCATACAGATTCACTTCATATAGTATAGTAATCTGTTGATAAATCCAAAACAGCATGTAATGCTATGTATTGAAAGCAAACATGAAAATTTAAACTGGTCTGGTTAGATATGAATCTAAAATGATCTGAAAATTTAAAAACAGAGGCATCAGATCTGATTCTTTTGTTATTAAAAATGCAATTGATTTCTTTAACAAGGGAATTAAAGTGTTAGAAAACTAATCCAATAGTCATTTCCACCAGTTTCAATGGGAAACAGATTTCCTGTTGCAAGTCCCTCTCCTCCTCAAGTGGACCGAAATTCTAGAGAACTCTCAATGAATGCATCCACCATCCCAAATTTTACCAGATAGGTATAAGTATCTCCATAATATACACAATAAAAATTATCATTGAAGAGAATACATAAGGAGAAGTAAACATTAATGCAAGTTATCTTTTCACTTCCATTCCTGGGAGCCTCAAGAGGAGGATATGATCCCCCTGTCCACTTCCCTCCCTCAGAGGTAAGATTTTCCCTCTTTTTTTCTTTCCCTTTTGTGACTCAGCTGCCCAAGTTGTCTGTTTTCTTCTTTCCTGAAGAATTCTGGCTGTCCTACCCTATGTCAGTATGATATTTTGGCTGTTCAGCTCAGGGGCTTAAACCACTGAATATGATACTCAAGATGTTATATTCCAAATTAACAAAATATTTTATTCAACATAGAGGGGAAAGGTCAGGTGAATCAGGGGTAAAATTTCTGAGGCAATTCAATATAGATAACTCTGAGGTAAAATCAGTACACACAGAGACTTTAGTTCTTATGTTTCAGGTTAATGAGACTTTCTTAAGCTTTTCACAGTGACTGAAAACTTTATGTTTGGAGGGGTTTGTTCCAGTGTTTCCCTAAACACTTCAGTACACTTTCTTTGAGTATTCTCTAACTCTTTTGGTTTCTAGAAGGCTGGTACACTCTTTCCAATTCCCAGACCCCTTCTCTTGAAACACCAGCATTTGTCTTGAGTTTTTAACTGACTCTTAAGGTCTCTAAAGGCAGTTTCTAACCACACTAGACCAGGGATCTCTGTATTCTTCAGAGCTAACTGACTGTTTGACTGGGTAGGGAAATTCTCCTCTCTCTAGATGATCTATTCCCTTTCTTTGGCCTGAACAGGAGTCTTCATCTGCTTCCCAAACTTCCTTGCTAACTTTCCTTCAGTTCTCCTGCCTGTGTTAAACTGCTCTGAGTCAGGGCTGAGTTCTGAGACTGTCAGTACTTGACTTCTAAGCTAAGGCTGAAACCAGATGCAACTCAGTCAAGGCGGAAATCTGATTGACTCTTTCCTCAGCATGCAGTTTTCAAGACTTTCTCTGCTCAGCTGATGCTAACCAATCAGACTGCTCAGAGCAGCCCGTCACTCAAGGCTCTCTGGCTCTGTGAAGAATTAACCCTTCAAAGTCCTTCAGGTCTTCTAAGCTTTTAAAAAGTGCAGTCCATCACAGAGGGTTGGGAGACATTGATGTGTATCCAGTGCAGCATTTCTGCAGGTGTAAAGATTTCTGCCCATGGATCTCGCAGCTGTCTGAAATGCCCCATGAAATCCTGTTTCTGTGGGGGAAGGGACTTCTAGGAGTAGCATTTGGGGAGAAGAGGGGCATTTTAGGCTACTGCTGAAAGGGGTGTTACAAAAGTCACACTCCATGGGTGGAAGTCCTTGCCTCCATGAAAACACTGTTGGATCCATCTCATTGCGAATGCACAGACAAGGGGAGCCAAATCCAGCCATCTTCTGAACCTTCCCTTGGTGTGTCCCATTTCCTTTTGCATCTTCTCCTCTCAGTTTAACTGCTTCCTCATATTGGAATCTGATCAGGAGAAAGCTGCTGTTGCTATTTTCAAGGGACAGGAGTGTGTCCAGCCAGGGCTGAGGAAGGCCAGCTCTTCAGCCTTGTCTTCTCTGGCACCTGTGAAACTATAAGCATCTCTGCCTGGAGAATGACCAAAGACCTGTCCTGCCTGAAATGTGGTATATCGGAGATTGAGTTGCCCATCTGCCCATGGAAAGGCTTTTCTAGAAACTGTTTCTATAATGCATATGATGATCCTGAGAGATCCATGAAACTGTTGATGATGAATCAGTTGAAATGAAATAGAGAGACATCACATGTCATACATTATTGTTCAGAAGACTTTGTCGAAACGCCAGAACATTCCAGAGATCACCGTCTTCACCTACATTTGATATGTTATGTAAACATTGTGCACTTTTTTATATGAAATCTTTTTGATCAATATTTAAAATTTATTAGTGCAATATTCTGCACAGTTTTTTGTTATCTCTTTGGTCTGTTCAAGGACTGTGGCCATCAAATTGAAGCATCACCGGAAGTGTGTCAGAAGGCAACACCCACCACTCAGACTCCACCCCAAAAATCTCCGGGTATTTCCCAACTCAGAGCCTACATGGAGAAAAACTGCTTCAAAAGAACAAAGCATAAATGTTTGAGAAATTCCTCCCCAAATCTCCCCAATCAAGATATAAATTCTTAGGTGCTTGAGCAGAGCAATCTCCCCTATCAGCTTCACCCCACATATCAGGGCAATGACTATGTTCCCTCATCAACATGTGAGGAAGGGGTCTTTTAATTTGCAAACTTAATATTTTCCTAAATATTTAAGAATTCTTAAGAAACAATTTAACCCATTATTTCAGAATATCTAAGCACCTAGTTTGTGAATAGTCAGCCCGCCGCTATCCACTCTCTCAAGGAGGAAATGGTTCTTCCCTTTCCCTCCATCCTAGGGAGCTATCAAGCAGAACAGGCACAGGTGGATCAGATTTCCTGATTATAAGAATGTTTGCTCAGAGTTAAGCTCCACTTGACGCAGTGGTACTTCTTGATGAGAAGAAAGACTGAAGCACTCCTGCAGGAACAGAGCAAAGTCCATCAGCTGTTCCCATTATCGTTCCCTGAAATACAGAGACTGGGCTAGCCTGATCTCATCAGATCTCAGAAGCCAGGTAGGTCAGCCTTGGTTAGTACTTGGGTGGGAGACCACCGCAGAAGTCCAGGGTCACTACACAAAGGCAGGCAATGGCAAACCACCTCTGAACATCTCGTGCCTTAGAAACCCATGAGGGGTCACCACAAGTTGGCTGCAACTTGACGGCACTTTCTCCTACCATCAAGCACCTTTAAATCCCATTGATTTCAGCAGCAGAGACAAGCCCTTGCTTAACTTCCTTTGAAACCAGTCATGTCCTTATCTTTGGCTGGGTCATGCCTAAAGGTGTTTAGACATAATACCTAAAATAAGCACAAATCTGAAATTAATGTTCAGTCATATGAAACAAAGCACATTTGGTAAGAAAATAGGCTTACGGGGGGGCACACAAAGGCATGCATTTCTGTATCGTCTGCTCAACTCTCTTTCTGTCTCTTGTGGGCAGCTGAGCCACTTCAGCAAGCCCGACTCATGGGTGCCACCAGTGGCTGGGCAGCACCACGTCAAGGGAGGGTGGGTTGCTTGCCACAGGTGGCGCCTTCTCGAGCACCAGCCACTGAGTCCAGGCCTGGGGAGGCTTCCCCCTCTGGTGCTGCTGCAACCCACCGCAAATACACTTCTTTGAGGAAAAAGAGAGCGAGCCAAGGTACAGAAAGGGACTGGCACCGACTCCCGGAATGCTGTTCTGGCTCGTTTCCCCTCAAAATGACCCCTGGCGTTGAGTATTACACTCAGCGACAAATGGTTAAACAAATGAACAGAACTGAACTGTTTTGTTCTTTCCTTTCAGGAAATTCTGTTTATCACCCTGCTGATTGTTCAGCCTGCACAGGGAGGCTCCATAGCTCATTACCACAATCTGGCTTTGTGTTTGATCATCAGCTGGGGCTGTATGTATATAATCCATGTCATTTTCACTTTAACATATTATTTTATTTCTATTAATAGGTTTAGAAAATGGGTCTAGGGAGCAACAGGTCACAGAGCATGAGCAGTTAGTCAAGTTGCTCCTGTATTACCCACTTGCAAGAGTCCCTTGCAGTCTCTCTGGTGCCTTCTGCAAGTCTCTCACACAGACAGCCTATATATTCCATTTCAGGAACTGTTCACTAATAGTTTCTGTCTGTCATTTCAGACAAAATTGTTTTAGTAATGGTTCCCTGATGGAATATATTTACCCTTTCATACAGAAACGCTTCTGTCCCATTCAGGAAGCATGGCTGAAGCATTTTTACTACAAACTGCTTCCAACTGGTCTTTAAATCCTTCTGCCACTTCTTGAGGGTGCCAATAAACCTGGAAAGTTCCTAGCATGGCAACTGAAAAATAAACGTGAAAGAAATTTTATAAACAAAATAATAGAAGACGGAAAGGATATTGTGGACTTGAATGGCCTAAAGAGAGTCTTTTTCAATTTCTATGCCAAATTGTTTCAAAAGAAATGTATTGATTCACAGAAACTTAAGAAATATCTGGAGAATATTGAAGTACCAACATTGGGACAACAAATGAAAGAAGTGCTTAACGGTCCAATTAAAAATGAAGAAATTGTTAGTGCGATAGAAGAAGCAAAATTGGGGAAAGCTCCAGGTCCAGATGGATTTACTGCAAAATTTTACAAAAGATTAAAGGTTGAGCTAACCCCAATTTTTGTACTTTTGTCAAATGAAATAAGAGAGACAAAACGAATTCCAGAGTCATGGAAAGAAGCAAATATTTCGCTTATACCCAAAGAAGGTTTAGACCTAACTAATGTGAAGAACTATAGACCAATATCCCTCCTGAATAATGATTACAAATTGTTTGCTAAAGTAATTTCTGAAAGGTTGAAAAATTATTTGAAAGATGTTATAACAGAAGAACAAGCTGGTTTTCTACCGAATAGGCAAATCAGAGACAATTTAAGAGTGGTGATAGATGCAATTGAATATTGTGATAAACACCCTGAAAAAGAAGTTGGATTCCTCTTTTTGGATGCAGAAAAAGCTTTTGATAATTTGAACTGGGACTTTATGCTGCAAGTGATAGAGAAAATGGAAATAGGTCAATCTTTTTTAAACATGATTACTGCAATTTATTCAGACCAAAAAGTGGCATTGAACATAAATAAAGAAAAAACAGAATATTTTAAAGTGCGAAAAGGGACCAGACAAGGCTGCCCCCTATCTCCACTATTGTTTATTTGGATATTGGAAGTATTATTGGGGAAAATAAAAGAAGACAAGAATATTAAAGGACTGACAACGAGAGGCTTTACATATAAATACAGAGCCTTTGCGGATGATGTAATGTTTATTATTCAAGACCCAATAGAGAATATACCACGACTGATGCAAAAAATTAAAGATTTTGGAGACTTGGCTGGTTTTTATGTTAACAAAAGTAAAACAAAGGTGATGTGTAAAAATATGACGAAACAGAAGCAAATGGAACTTCAGGAGAAAATCCAGTGTGAAGTGGTTACAAAGACAAAGTATCTAGGGATTGAATTGACTATGAAAAATATAGATCTATTCAAAAATAATTATGAAAAAATTTGGTATAAGATTCAACAAGATATGAAAAAATGGGACACTTTGAATTTATCACTAATGGGAAGGATTGCAACAGTCAAAATGAATATTTTGCCTCGGTTAATGTTTTTGTTTCAGACTATCCCAATACTACGATAAAGTAAGATATTGGATGGGTGGCAGAAAGAAATATCAAAATTTGTGTGGGCAGGAAGGAAACCAAGAATTAAAATGAAAATTTTATGTGACGCTAAGGAAAGAGGAGGACTTCAACTACCAAATCTTAGACTTTATTACGATGCTATCTGCTTAACGTGGATAGAACAATGGATTAATCTTGAAAATATGAAGTTGTTGGCATTAGAAGGTCATGATAACAAGTTTGGATGGCATGCGTATTTATGGTACGAAAAATCAAAAATCGACAAATTTTTTAAACACCACTTTATTAGGCGATCACTGTTCGAGACTTGGATGAGATACAAAAAATTCTTTTATGAAGAACGACCACTTTGGATAGTGCTGGCAGAAGTGATCAAACCATATTCGAGACATGAAGGATTAGATTGGTTACCGTATAGAAATCTTTTAAAATCTGATGGGAAAAGTTTTGTTATGAGAGACAGAGATGATGTGGAATTTGATTATGATTGGTTGAATTATAGACAGATCTATGATTTGTTTAAAACTGATAAGAGAAAATATGACTTTAGGGCAAAGAATAATGAAATTGAGACTATATGGGTGGAAAAGGGGAAAAAAATGATCTCAAAAATATATAAGGTTTTACTGAAGTGGTATACAGAAGATGAAATTGTAAAAGAACAAATGATAAAATGGGCAGTAAATGTGAATGATGAAATAACTATGGCATCATGGGAATGTTTGTGGAAAAAGTCAATGAAAATTTCAACTTGTGTTAATGTTAAAGAGAATTGTTATAAAATGATGTATAGATGGTATATGACTCCAAAGAAAATTGCTAATATAAATGAGAGTAGCAAATGTTGGAAATGTAGAAAGAAAGAGGGCTCATTTTACCATATGTGGTGGACTTGTGATAAAGCCATGAGTTATTGGTCAGAGATTCATAATGAAGTACAGAAGATTCTGAAATGTACTTTTAAGAAAGATCCACAAATCTTGTTGTTAGGTCTTAAACTGGAAGAATTAAATGTAACCAAGAGAACATTGTTATGGTACTTGGTCACAACAGCTAGAATGACTTATGCACAATTTTGGAAACAAGAAAAGATTCCTGAAACATGGGAATGGATTAAGAAGATGCTTTTTATGGCTGAAATGGACAAAATGACAAGAAAGCTTAATAACGAAGAAGATGAAGCATTTTTTGAAGAATGGAAAGATTTTAAAGACTATCTTGAGAAAAATTGGGACGTTAAAAATAGATTGATTTGCTTTGACAGTTATTAAGAAGAAAATAAGAAAAAGAACGATAAGATTGCTAAAATGTTACCTAATTTGATAATGGAAATGATATATTTTGTGAATGGTAATTAGATAATAGAGTTTATAAGGGGGTAAGAGCATTGCAGGAAGCCTTGTACTGGGGGGAGTGGGGAGAAAAGAAAAAAGGTATGTGATATTTATTAGATGGAATTTTAACTATGTGAAACATACCCTATAATAAAATGTTTTTTTAAAAAATCCTTCTGCCACTTCTGAAGCTCTATGGGGTGCTGTGTAAAATGCCCCTATAGCACTTCCTGAGATGACAGTTCTTTTCACGCTCCTTTTTCTCACTGCATGCAATCGTCCTTTTTGGGGGGAGGGGAAACGTTCTATGGGGAGTGCTGTAGCACTGCAGCAGGACTACAAATCACTGCCATACTGACCCCATTGAGATCCCTGGACTCCATTTAAATACACTGATGTTCACTACTGCATCTCAGCACGGATTTTAAAAGGTAATTTTGAGGCAGACATTGTATTTATCATGTCTGTTTAAAGATTAAATCACTGAAAATAGCAATAAGCACAAACATACCAGCACAGCATGAAAAAGGAGGAGGATGAGGGGCTTTACTAGTTTGAGCTGTGATGAACTAAAAAGTACCAGAATAGCCTGTTACCTGGGTTTCAAAACTGTCCAGTCCCCCCCACACACACTTGAATTCTGTATCCAGTGAGCTCCTTGTTTCCAGGGGACAGCAGTAGTGAATGTCAGTGTATCTAAATGGAGTCCAGGGATCTCAATGGGGTTGCTATGGCATTGATTTTGGTCCTGATTCAGCACCATAGCGCTCCTAGTAGAATGTTAAAAAAAATCCAACCCTGTCAGAGAGATTGTGGTGGGGGGGGAAATGTTAAGTATGACACTTAACTCAATTTCAGCAAAATGATTCAGCTTTATTCAGCAACAGCTCAAGTCAACCAGGACAGCAAACAGCAGATCAACAGATGACAAAGAACAGTGGAGCTTGGCTCCTTTTTAAATGTTCCCGGCTAATGTAGCCACGCCTATTTACAAATAAGTAACCAATAAGATTACACGGATAAGAACCAAACTCCCCCCAAGAGTTTGAAGTTCATCCTGATAGGATGGTGCTTCTTAGACAATCAATCAGAAAGGCTGGATTACGATCCTTCTCTAGGCACGAAGCTTAACATGGACTTCCAGTGGAGGCATTTCCCATCACAGCATACATTACAAATTCCTCCCCCCTAAGTTGACACAACTCCATTATACACATAATCTTTCAGATATGGAGGAGCACGGCGAGCTCGTTGAGACCTGCGCAGAGGTTCAGGCTCAGATGGTACAGCAACATCGGGGTCCCTGCTTGACTCTCCGTCAGAGGAGTCTGGTTCAGCAATGTCTGAGGGGTCACCAGTGTAAGTAGGGGTCTGCCCTACTTCTGGGTCTGTGCTGGGCACAGGAACACTCACCTCCCTGTACGGAGGCCCTGGTTGCCCATCAAGGTCTGAGGACTCAGCAGGCTGGGAGTCTAGGCTGTCCTTAGCCCACTGCTGCCTTAACTGGTCTACGTGGCACCACCATTTCTGACCATTAGTGAGCTCTACCACATACATTCGTGACCTGACTGCATTTTTGATTATGGCGGGAAGCCATAAGTGACCCTCAGAGTAATTGCGTGCAAATACCTTATTGCCTGTCTCGTACGTTCGCACCTTCTCTGGACCCAGTTGCTGCGGAGGCTTTACATCATTTAGGTCAGGATGCAACCTGTCAAGCTGCGTCGTGAGGCGACGCCCCATTAGAAGCTCAGCCGGGCTTCTACTTGTAGAGGAGCAAGTTGTTGTATGCTGCCTCAACAAAAAAATCGCAATTTTCAGCCCCCAATCATCCTGCGTCATCTTTTTAAAAGCCTCCTTGATCGTACGGACCATTCTTTTGGCTTGGCCATTAGAGGCCGGATGGAAAGGAGCCGAGGTTAGGTGGCAAATACCATTGTTCTCTAGGAACTGCTTGAAGTCCCTAGAGACAAATTGTGCCCCATTGTCACTGACCAACACGTCCAGTAGCCCATGGGTGGCAAAAACCCGGCGCAAGACATTTATCACAGCCACCGATGAAGTGCACTGCATGTGTGCAACTTCCAACCACTTGGTGAAGGAATCGACAATGAGCAGGAAGGTCTGACCCTGAAAGGGCCCTGCAAAATCTACGTGCAGCCTAGACCACGGCTTTTGGGTGGATTCCCACCTTTGGGGGGGAGCCTGAGGAGGCTCTGGTCTGGCTTGCTGGCAAGGCATACACTCACGGACCCATGTCTCGATGTCGGCATCTATGCCTGGCCACCATACATACCCTCTTGCCAGGGCTTTCATGTGGAACACGCCAGGATGGCCCTCATGAAGTGATTCCAGCACCTTTTTTTGCAATTTCTCGGGGACCACCACCCTGTTTCCCCACAGAACACGATCTTTTGATACAGACAATTCATTTTGCCGTGATGCAAACGGCTTGAATTCTGGTTCCAAGAACCCTGCTGGCCACCCCCTCCACACCCTGTTAAGAACATGGGCCAGAAGATTGTCTTTTGCTGTCACAGCAGCAATGTCCGTGGAGGAAATAGGTGTCTGAGGTAGTTCATCAATAGCCAACACAGAACTGGCAGGTGCAGGGTCCAAGTCCTGGCCGGGCAGAGGGCAATGACTCAGGGCGTCGGCATGCCCTATTGCCTTACCCAGCCAATGCTCCAGGTCATAGTCATAGGCCATTAGAAAAATTGCCCAGCGCAGCATGCAGGAGGACAAGATGCTGGGAAATTGCCAGTCCGGGGCAAAGATTCCCAAAAGCAGCTTGTGGCCCATCACCAACAGAAATTTACGGCCATAGACAAAGACATGAAATTTTTTCACAACACAGACAAGCGCAAGTTCCTCTTTGTCTATCTGCATATAGTTTTTTTTTTGGCTGCAGATAAAGACCGCGAGTAGAAAGCCACAGGCGCTTCACTGCCGTCTGGCATTACGTGGGTCAATACTGCCCCCACCCCATATGGGGACGTATCCGCCACCAACACTAACAGTTTCTGTTCATCATAGTGTGTCAGCACAGCATTAGAAGACAATAAGCTTTTGACTTCTTTGAATGCCTGCTCTGGTTCAGGGCCCCACCGTCATTTTGTGTCCTTATGCAACAGAGCGTGTAATGGCACCAACACAGACGCTTTATGTGGCAAAAAAAGAATGATAAAAGTTGAGCAGCCCTAGGAACGACTGCAACTCTTTTTTATTCCCTGGGCAAGGGGCGTTTTGAATGGCGGTCACCTTTTCCTGTGTGGGGTGGACTCCCTCAGTATCCACTCAGAAACTCAAGAACTCAACACTTGGAACCCTAATAACGCATCTGGACCTTTTCACCTTTAAGCCCACCTTTTTGAAGAGTTCCAACACTGCCCTTACCCAATCCATTAGTTCTTTGTCAGAACTCCCTGCAATCAACACATCGTTGAAATAGGGCACCATTCCAGGGACCCCTCTCAACATTCCTTCCATACGTCCCTGGAAAATTCCGGGGGTGACATCTACCCTAAACTGAAGCCTATTTACTTTAAAGGCCCCCCTATGGGTGACTATGGTTTGGGCTTCTGCAGCTTCCCTAGTCACAGGCAGTTGTTGGTAGGCCTGTTCTAGGTCCCTGTGTGCAGAATCATGGACGGGCAGGAACAACACACTGTTGTCTTGCAGACATCATCCTTGACAGCTGCTTGTGAGTGTGGCTTTTCTTTAGGAGACGCCGGTGGGGACCTCTTCTTCACCTTACAGACTCATGCCAGATGACTATGCCTTCCACATGCTCGGCATACGATGTCTCTGGCCCAGCAGTGATCGCAATCGTGGCTCCCGCCACAATCGGCGCATGCCCTGCTGGCCTCAATGCAGTCTGCTTGTCCACTCTCACCCTCATCTTGTTGATGTCAGCCTCTGTGTTGTCCTTGGATTCGCTGACAGCCTGGTGGTGTATGCTCGGCTGTTTTGGTGCCTGCCGCTGATGCATCTCCCACGTAGACCTCTCCGCAGTCTCCGCAGCTACCATCTCCAAATATGCCACAGCCCAGGTAAGGGTAGTACGGGCGAACAGGCACTGCTGTAGGCACTTGTCCTTCATGCCGCACACCAGCCAGTCCCGCAATGCCTCTTCGATGTCCTCGAAGTTGCACAATCAGGCAGCCTTACGCAAAGCCACCACATACTCGGCAATGGACTCACTGGGTGCCTGGTTCCTCTTGTAAAACACGTGCCGACACACGATCTCAGATGGCTGTGGTGAGAAGTGAGCTTTCAGCTTCTCAGTGATGTCCACAAATGGCACTGTTTTGATTTCAGCTGATGCCACCAAGGACCATGTGATGTCAAACACTGCCTTCCTGCAAAAGCTCAGAAGTGTGGCTCTTTTCTGGGACTCCTCCACGATCTGGTTTGCCTCGAGGTGGAACTCAAACCACGACAGGTATGAGTTCCAATCCTCCATCTTGGGTTTGAATGCCTTGAACTTCTGGTTGCCGGCCATCGTCACTATAGGTGCAGCCACTTGGACTAGTGGCACCGGAGCTTGATGGACTGGAGCTTGCTGACCGCCTTTGTCCATCATGGGATTGTTGCTAGCAGAGCTGCCTACCTGCCCTAGAATCCCATCCTCGTAGCCAGTTGTTAAGTATGACACTTAACTCAATTTCAGCAAAGTGATTCAGCTTTATTCAGCAACAGCTCAAGTCAACCAGAACAGCAGACAGCAGATCAACAGATGACAAAGAACAGTGGAGCTTGGCTCCTTTTTAAATGTTCCCAGTGAATGTAGCCACGCCTATTTACAAATAAGTAACCAATAAGATTACACTGATAAGAACCAATAAGGTTCGTTCCCCCCAAGAGTTTGAGGTTCGTCCTGATAGGACGGTGCTTCTTAGACAACCAATCAGAAAGGCTGGATTACGATCCTTGTCTAGACACGAAGCTTAACATGGACTTCCAATGGAGGCATTTCACTTCACAGTGTACAGTACAGGAAAAGAAAGTGGTGCAGTGTGAAATGACAAACCACTTCAGAGATGGCTCCTTACTAGAAGGGAAAGGCTGTGTGAAACAGCTGTCCCTGAACTGGTTTAGTCCACGATGGTACAATAACAGTTTAAAAGGGTGATGTGAAATTCCTGTCAGTCTTTGCTGCTGTGGCTTGACTGGCTCCCTGTGCTGCCACTGCTGCTCTTGGGGCTGCTGCAGATCTCCAAAGGCTGCAGCCCTCTCAAAATGCCTTCTCAGGCTACAGTGTTTTTCCTCAGAACTCTCCTTTCCCCTGCTTTCTGAACTTCCCTAGAGCTCCCTCTCAGGGACAAAATACCTTCCCCCAAAACTCCAACAGAGGGCCAGACCCACAGGGTTACACATGTATGGCTTTCTGAGGTCCTTGACATAAAGGCAGGATAAAAATCTAAGGGATAATCTCAATCAGATAATAAATGTCAGTATCAATCAGATATTTTAGGGAGAAGGAAACATGTTCTCCCTCTCAAAATCTGACTTGCTCAGAATTGTTTATCCAGATTTTGGTTAAGCAGTTGATCATGAAATGTAGTGATTAGATGGATTTGAACCAGATCTAGATTGACTAGGTGATGGACATTTTTTGTTTGTTTGTTTTACACACATCTGGAAGCCTTTGACACAGTTGCAGGAGCATCCCAAATATCTGTGCAGGCTGAACTTCTCCCCTATTGAATGCAACCCTCTCTGCCATTCATCTAACCACCGGTAAGTAATGGAATAACGGTGTTCAGGAGTCCCATTCACAATCTGGGCCCTGCATGCTGCTGATGTTATTAACAGTCTGATAAAGTCTAGAGCAGGGGTATCAAACTCATTTGTTATGAGGGCCAGATCTGACATAAATGAGACCTTGTTGGGCCGGGCCATATGTATCATAAAATGTAATGCCAGGTAGTGGAGATATAAACTTTATAAAGGACACAAACGGAAAGATTTTTTTAAATTAAAAATAAAAAACATGCTTAAAACATTAGCTCTGTAAGCTGCAAACCTACTTTTGATTTATTGACATTCACCACAGAAATCTCATGCTTAGAGTTCTGAGTCTAGGACCCAGGTTAAAACATGAACTGGCTAAGTGATTAAGAGAGTCTGGCAAAGCGAGCTATGATGCAGCAGCAGCAGCAGAACTGGAAGCAGCAGATGTCCAGTTCCACTGTGGGCCTGATGGAAGCCCTCCGAGGACCTGATCCAGCCCCTGGGCTGCATTTTTGATACCCCTGGTCTAGGGACCTCACTGGAAGAGGCTGTGGTTCACTGGTAGAACATCTGCTTTGTAATCAAAAAGTCTCATGTTTGATTCTTGGTGATATGAAAGTTCTCTACCTAAGACACCAGAAAGCCATTGCCAGTCATGGTTAGACAGTACTGACCTTGATAGACCAATGGTCTGACTCAGTGCAAATCAGCTTCATGTGTTCATGTGTAATTCATTATTAACTCATTAAAAAAGGTAGATTCACCTAGGAAGCCACATAGGTCTGAAGCAGCAGAACAAAGTTGGAGTCCAGTGTCACCTTTAAGACCAACAAAGTTTTATTCTGGGCATAAGCTTTTATGTGCAGAGATACTTAGACATACATATGTGAAGAAGTGTGCATGCACATGAAAGCTTATGCCCAGAATAAAACTTTGTTGGTCATTATAAAAGGATTAATTTTAAGTATTCAGCAGATAATCTCAGTTGGATGCAGAGTTCAGAGTATCCTTAAAGCTAACTTGAGACTGTTTTCATGTCCCCTACCTTAACCACACAGAGCAGTAAGGAAAATTCCAGAGTAAACTTCTTTATTCTTTGAAATGTGTGTTCCTAACTAGCAAGGAAGCTCAAAATTATCTAGGAAGAGGCCAAACTAGATCAACTTGCAAACTTGAGTCTGGCTTACTGTGTTAGAACTCATGTTGATTTAGATGCAGTCTGAGATACAGTAAAGACAAACTGATATGAAAAGATAAATGTTTTCATGAAAGAGGCTCTGTGGGTTCATTCAGACGGCATGCTGAGAGTAGTTTAAACTGGTCTGGTTCTGACACGATTATTTTTGATCTGGATAATCGTGATCACACTTACCTCCCTCACCGTGCAGTCACATTGCTTCCTGGCGTCTACACTGTGTGTCAGTGGGTTTTTTAATTTTTTCTCAGTTTGCGCATGTGCATAGGTACTCATCCACAGAATAGTGCGGCGTAGTTTTGGTGAGGCATTCCTCCACACTCTGCTTATAACCCTTGGCAGCCAATCCCTTGGAGATTTCCCTGAAAATATCAATGTTCCTACTGGAACATTGGAGGTCTTCCTGCACTTTACTGTCCCCCCAGAGAGCTAATAGCTCCAAAGTCTCCTCACGGCACCAGGAGATCCCTATAATGCCAGACATTATTGCAGAGTGTCACCACTGCTGGCTCACCCACTCGCCTAGGGCGCTGGGGCCACAGGGGCACCAAACCGCCCCACCCCGCCCACCGTGAAGCAGGCGCTCCAAGCCCTTCCCTGGCTTTCCTGGGTGCGCTGCTACTGTGGCATGTTCAGGAAAGCCGACACTGGGAAGGAAGGGGCGGCCGTTCGAACGGCCACCCCTTCCCTGGCTTTTCTGGGCATGCTGCTGCTGCGGCGTGCTCAGTTAAGCCGGCGCTGGGGCTGGGAGGGAAAGGGTGGCCGTTCGAACGGCCGCCCCTTCCCTGGCTTTTCTGGGCACGCCGCAGGTGCCGCAGGCCCAGGAAAGCCAGCACTCCACACACCCCCACCGGCGCTGGGGCTGGGAGGGAAGGGGCGGCTGTTCGAACGGCCGCCCCTTCCCTGGCTTTTCTGGGTACGCCGCTGCTGTGGCATGCTCAGAAAAGCCGGTGCTGGGGCTGGGAGGGAAGGGGCAGCCGTTCGAACGGCTGCCCCTTCCCTGGCTTTCCTGGGCATGCCACAGGTGCCGCAGGCCCAGGAAAGCCAGCGCTCCATCCCCCCACCATTTCCATGCCCCACCGGGAGGTTGGCATCCCTGGTGGGGTGGGCGCCCCAGGCTGTCTTGCCTAGGGTGCCCAGACACCTGGGGCCGGCCCTGAGTGTCACTTTCCTGCCAAAAGCATGCCCTGAGGTGAAGATGTGAAATGAGTTCCGGCACAAGACCTGTGCTACCTAGGTACTATTTCCACTTCAATCCAACCCCTCTAACAAAACACTTCCCTTTAAGCTTTTGACCTGAAAGTGGCCTCTGTGAGATCCCAAACTCATCTAAATGCTAAAATGAGTGAACAATTAAACATTGGTTTTATAAATGCGGAAGTGGAGCTCCGCTTATATGCATACCGCCAGTGCAGTAAAAAAAATGGGGGGTGAAAAGCGGAAGCCTTGGGCTTCCACAGCAGCTTTCAAGTGGGGAGGGGGTTTAAACCACCGGAAGTGGCTTGACACTGGAGGAGTGATCACACGAGGGGAAATGCGGCTTTAAATGGAGAACTGAGAAAACACCACTTGGGACCTGGTAACAAAATACTCTGGGTTAAAGGGGTTTTGAGCAGTATCGGGATGGGAGGCAGATGTTGACTGTGTGATCGTGCATGTAAAATCTATCATTGAACAGTCACGACACTAGATCAAATGGTGTGTCTGAACTCATCCTGTGTGTCCAATCAGATGGGCAGATTAATCCACTGTTGCTCCACCTCAGATTAAGCCAGGTTATTTTGTGACAGAGAATCCTGGCCAGACTCACCCGTTTTAGCACACTTCAATGTAATTTTACCCCTCCTTGCATGGCCAGATGGCAGAAACCAGGGAGTCAGCCCATCAGCCATTTTTTTAGAAGTTTGCCCTTAGGAGCATGCTCAGAAGCACTCAGCATGCTGGGATATGGAGTTCATGGGGCTGTTGGCCCTTTTCTTTTTAAATTAAGTCCACAGAGCCATCACACAAGCGATGAAGAGACTGCTGGGAAATGGAGTCCACTGCCATCCTCCCTCTAAACTTTTCCGTTTACCCCTTCCCCAAACGATATTAAAAAGCTGCAGAACAGGGGTGTCTTTCTTTGAGAGTTTTTCAAAAGAAAACAAGGTTTTGAGCAGCCTGGAGGGGGGGAGGTGCATATATACAGTCATGTGATCCTCACTAATTGGGGGGGGGAATGGCAGCCGGAAAGCAAGACTCAGTGAGACCTGCCTGATGGCTTGGCTGTGCAACAGAGTGACTACATGACAGGTAATCCATTTTTGAAGCAGCTCAGAGCAACAGGACCAGACTTTATCAGGTATCAACAAAACACAGGGCAAGGGGAAGGGGGAATGAAACTCAGATGACTGGGGCACGACAGACAGATGTTGCTGTCTGGTTGTGCACTTTAAATCCATAATGGAACAGCAAGTGGAGTGGATCAAATTGCCCATGTGAACGCAGCCTGTATGAGGAACATAGCTTATCTCAAGATGAAAGTATGTTAGAATAGGATGGAACTAGGGCTGATATCATATACAGGAATTAATACTTTAACTGAAGCTATATCCAAAGCTTGATTTTCAAGTGAGGAAAGAAGGTTTCCTCTCACACCATGACACCCTTGTCCCATAATATGTTATTTCTGAGCATCTGCTTAAGGTCTCAGATCCATGTTTACAAACAAACATGCAGTTTTTTTAAAAAAAAATGGATGGTTTGAAAATTCCATCATATAATGCCTTAAGTTTGAGATAAATATGGACAGTGGCAAAGTGGCAAAACATTTGTTAACAAAGAAAGGATTTCAGTAAGGTTTGCTAGGCTGCCCTCTTTTTTTTAAAGGGAATAAACATCCCATCTAAATGAACAGAGGAAACCAATAGAAAGGAAAAGAAAAACTCCAGCATTATTTTATATAAGGCAGACATTGTTCCGTTGCTTGCAACAGAAAGATAACCAGAGCTTTTGTATAAATTTATGAACAGGTTTTTTTAAAGGAGTCACAACTGACTTTTTAGTGTTTCCTACAACTTCTGAAGAAACTGTAGAAAATTCCTTGTTTCACCACAAGGTGGCACATTAAGTCTATTCTTGGCAAACATATTTAGAATTTGTTCCATAACATGAAGGAGGAAATGGTTATCATTAAATCTGGTGAAAGCAATAGACTGACATTCAAAGAAAAATGCACAGCACAAAAATCACAACACTGGGGGCAGAGAGGCTTTCAGAGTATACACTACTGGGGTGAGATTGGCAGGCATAAAAAAGGTTACAGATGTGACTGGAGCACACTCACCTTTAAAGACATGGAGCCCTAAACTGAAGCCACTCACCGCAAGCAGCAAGCAAGCTTATACCACCAAATTAACTAAATACTAGTATCTCATTAGTTTGGTGGTATATGATGTTTTGGCCAAGAACCACAGCAGGACCTCAACAGCATTTAGGACTTTAAGCCTACAACCCTCAACACATTTAAAAGGAAATACTTGAAACAGCTGGTGTTTAGTTGCTGGTACACATGGTTATAGTTAATGTCTGTCATTCTAAACACAGTTGAAACAGATCTTAGCAACCCCAAAATCACAAGGGATATCCGAGAAACCAAAACCCAAGAAAACTGAAAGAAGAAGGGTAAGAACAACAATTTCAAAATGGTCTGCTTTTCTGTCAATAAGTCTATAGCAAGTGAATGAGATCTTTAATTCTACTAGGTGGTGATGAAATGTCAAAAGAGCACATAGTCTTCCTGAACCATATGTCTCCATCCTGACATCAGGCCTACTTACTGAAAAATAGGCAAATGCTGGAAGATTTGGGGAAAGGGCAGTGTCTGGGGAGGGAAGAGTTTTGGAAGGATGTGATGTCATTTCTGGGTGATGCTCTAGGCTGCCTTCAAAGTAAAGACCATCAAGAATAGGAGAAATTCCTAAAGTGTCAGTATGTGGAGGCAATCCCCCCCCCCGGCCCTCAGTTCCTGGGGGTGGGAAAGTGAGGCTGGTGACAGGTAATTCCCCACCTCAGGCTGGTAAATGGGAGGCCTACTGAACCAGCTCAGGTAATTAGACACATTTCACTATCACAAATTTAAATGAAGGAGGCTAATGTTTGGGGTGATAATATAAAAAGTCCTGCAGATAGAAGTTAGATAATATTTATTTACTTATTTAATTAATTAATTTGTATGCCGTGCTCCCTGCAAGCAGGCTCAGGATGGCTATTGGAAAGGATAATTTGCTACTTCAGAAGAATATAAAGACTTTCAGACCTATTGATTCCAGAGAAGAGAAGAGAAGAAGAAGAGAAGAGAAGAAAGAGGACATGCTTTTCAGAACTCCTACCACTTTCAGTTTCTAAAGGGTCTCCAATCATACAGAGATCCTCCACCCCCTCAGGGAAGGGGGGGTAGGAGCAAGAGGCTTGATCAGATCCCCCGTGCAGCAGCTGCACATGGGTGTGAGTCCCTTAGATCGCCTCCAACGTGGAACCAGAAGAGGAGTCCATTGCTATGGACATTAGCTGTCGCTTCCTTAGACGGGGGGGGGGATTAGAAACTCAGCCAAAGAAGATGTGTAAGATCAATGTGAGTAACACTTTTTATGCTTGGCAATAAAAGGATTTGGGACTAATTACTTCTATTGCCCTCTATAAAGTATAAAGTCACTCTGAAGAGTCAAGGCGAGAGGTTTCCCCCCCCAATTTAAGTGGCTAGCAAAAGGAGATGAGACTTTAAACCTTACTTTCATTTTCAAACCGAGCAAAGTTAAGGTAAACTCAATCTGACTATTCTACACAGTATAATTTTTGACAGGTTGATATTTTCATTCTTAAAGACCCTTTGCAATGTTCTCAATTGTTCCCCTATTTGGGGTAGAGTGTGGACCCTCGGGACGCTCTGAATAAATCTTTTTTTTTTTTTAATGGGTTTTAACAGTAACATTGGGAGAGCTTTTTTCTGACTGTATCGGGACTGTTACTTGGCTTTTGTTGCATTTAAAAGGGACTTGTATTGAGCTGTGGTGCAGACTCTCTGATTAGTTGTTACTAGAAGCCATTGTCTTTACTGGCACTCTTTTTGGCACCCTCCGCAGTAGGGTGACTGCCTACCAGTTCCTTAAAGGAACTATATTTTGTTTTCAAGAAAGAAGGCACATCTTAACTATTTGACCTTGAGACACATTTTTGTGGTCAGTTCGCATAAGCTATATAAACACAGTGTTCCAAAACAACACCCTGGATAGAAAAGAAAAACAAGAAGGGCAATATTTAAAATAAAATTTTGGCAGTCAGCCGGATATCTTTTTTTTGTCTTGGTTGGCCTTCTTAATCTTTTTTCACATTATGATGGAGAAAGCAGGCCATATAGGCCAAATAAAACAAGTGAGATGGCAAGAATGAACATCGACATCTTGGGAATCAGTGAACTAAAGTGGACAGGAATGGGCGAATTTAACTCAGAAGACCATTATATCTACTACTGTGGCCAGGAATCCCGTACAAAAAATGGTGTGGCCTTTATAGTCAACAAGAGAGTGAGAAAGGCAGTATTGGGATACAATCTCAAAAATGACAGAATGATCTCGGTCCGAATCCAAGGCAAACCATTCAATATCACAATAATCCAAGTCTATGCCCCAACCACTGCTGCAGAAGAGGCTGAAGTGGACCAGTTCTACGAAGACCTACAACAGCTCGTAGAACTAACACCAAAAAATGATGTCTTTATCATCATAGGGGACTGGAATGCTAAAGTAGGAAATCGAAAGGTAACCGGAATAACAGACAAGTTTGGCCTTGGAGAACAAAATGAAGCAGGGCAAAGGCTAACAGAGTTTTGTCAAGAGAACACGCTGGTCATAGCAAACACCCTTTTCCAACAACCTAAGAGGCGTCTCTACACATGGACATCACCAGATGGGCAACACCGAAATCAGATTGACTATATAATTTGCAGTCAAAGATGGAGAAGCTCTATCCAGTCAGTAAAAACAAGACCTGGAGCTGACTGTGGCTCAGATCATGAGCTACTCATTGCAAAATTCAGACTTAAATTGAAGAAAGTTGGGAAAACCACAAGGCCATTCAGATTTGACCTAGATCGCATCCCCGATGAATATACAGTAGAGGTGAAGAATAGGTTTAAGGGACTAGATTTGATAGACAGAGTGCCTGAAGAACTATGGACAGAGGTCCGTGACATTGTAAAGGAGGCAGCACTCACCGCCATCCCAAAGAAAAAGAAATGCAAAAAAGCAAAGTGGCTGTCTGATGAGGCTTTACACATAGCAGAGGAAAGAAGGAAAGCTAAAGGCAATGGGGAAAAGGAAAGATATGCCCAACTGAATGCAGATTTCCAGAGAACAGCAAGGAGAGATAAGGAGGCTTTCCTGAATGAACAATGCAAAGTAATAGAGGAAAACAATAGATTGGGAAGGACTAGAGATCTGTTCAAGAAAATTGGAGAAATCAAGGGAACGTTCCATGCAAAGCTGGCCATGATAAAGGACAAAAACAGTAGGGACCTAACAGAAGCAGAAGAGATTAGGAAAAGATGGCAAGAATACACAGAAGAACTATACAAGAAGGACCTCGATGTCCTTGACAACCACAATGGTATAATCACTGACCTTGAGCCAGACATCCTGGAAAGCGAAGTTAAATGGGCCTTAGAAAGCATTACTAACAACAAAGCTAGTGGAGGTGATGGTATCCCAGCTGAGTTATTCAAAGTCTTAAAAGAAGATGCTGTTAAAGTGCTGCACTCAATTTGCCAACAAATTTGGAAAACACAACAGTGGCCACAGGATTGGAAAAGGTCAGTTTACATTCCAATCCCAAAGAAGGGCAACGTCAAGGAATGTTCAAACTATCGCACAATTGCACTCATTTCACACGCTAGCAAGGTCATGCTCAAAATCCTACAAGCTAGGCTCCAACAGTACGTGGATAGAGAACTGCCAGAAGTACAAGCTGGGTTTCGAAGAGGTAGAGGAACTAGAGATCAAATTGCCAACATTCGCTGGATTATGGAGAAAGCAAGAGAGTACCAGAAAAACATCTACTTCTGCTTCATTGACTATGCTAAAGCCTTTGATTGTGTGGATCACAATAAATTATGGCAGGTTCTTAAAGAGATGGGAGTACCAGACCACCTCATATGTCTCCTGAGAAACCTGTATAAGGGTCAAGAAGCAACAGTTAGAACCGGATATGGAACAACTGATTGATTTAGCATAGGAAAAGGAGTACGACAAGGATGTATATTGTCACCTTGCTTATTTAATTTATATGCAGAGTACATCATGCGAAATGCTGGCCTGGATGAATCACAAGCTGGAGTTAAGATTGCTGGGGAAAAGATCAATAACCTCAGATATGCAGACGATACCACTCTGATGGCAGAAAGTGAAGAGGACCTAAAGAGCCTCTTGCTCAGGGTGAAAGAGGAGAGTGCAAAAGTGGGCTTGAAGCTCAACATCAAAAAAACTAAGATCATGGCATCTGGCCCCATCACTCCTTGGCAAATAGAAGGGGAAGTCGTAGAAGTAGTGACAGACTTCACGTTCCTAGGATCCCAGATCACTGTAGATGGTGACTACAGCCATGAAATTAAAAGACGCCTGCTCCTTGGGAGGAAAGCGATGGCAAACCTAAGCAGCATGATAAAAAGCAGAGACATCACTTTGTCAACAAAAGTCCGCATGGTCAAAGCAATGGTATTCCCCGTAGTAATGTATGGCTGCGAGAGTTGGACTATAAGGAAGGCCGAGCGCCGAAGAATAGATTCTTTTGAACTATGGTGCTGGAGAAGACTCTTGAGAGTCCCTTGGACTGCAAGGAGATCAAATCAGTCAATCCTAAAAGAAATCAACCCTGACTGTTCCCTGGAAGGCCAGATCCTGAAGCTGAAGCTCAAATACTTTGGCCACCAAATGAGAAGGGAGCACTCCCTGGAGAAGAACCTGATGCTGGGAAAGATTGAAGGTCAAAGAAGAAGGGGACGGCAAAGAATGAGATGGTTAGACAGTGTCATCGATGCAACGAACATGAAATTGAGCAAACTTCAGCGGACAGCGGAAGACAGGAGGGCCTGGCGTAATCTGGTCCATGGGGTCGCGAAGAGTCGGACTCGACTGTGCGACTGAACAACAACAACAAAACAAGTGAGGATGCATGGTACCTCATCTGGTGCGCCAAAATCAGCTACATCAACTCTGGCAGCCTCTGCCAATGCAGAAATGCAAGCCCTTGTCCAAAATACTATCAAAAGTTCAATTGTGATCGTTGTAGATTCTATGAAAGATGCCTTGAAAGAAATAACAGAGAAATTTACTGCCAGCATGGAAATATTACAGAAGCAAATAATAGAGAACACCCAAAAGATTGCCAGCTTGAATATTACAACAGAAAAAATGGAAAATAAGACAAAGGAGATTTTAAATAGAATGCAATATACAGATGCTAGACAATCCATGCTAGAACAGGACGTGATGAGATTGCAAGTTGAGAGAGTGTCCTTTGTCCTGAGATTTCAAAACATACCAGAAGAGCAGAATGAAGACTTAACAACAAAAATGGCCAAAATCTTAGCTAAACACATGAATATGAAGAGATGATCAGTTGAGAAACTGATGTTGCTTTTAGGATGAATTCCTCGTATGCAAGAAAATATATACTGCCAAGAGAGGTTTGTGTGAGATTCTACAAAATGGCTGTCAGATATAAGATTTTGAGAGAAGTGAATAGCTCACCTCTGACCCTGGATGACAATGAAATAAATGTGTTGAAAGAAATTCCTTGGAGGGTCAGAGAGAAAAGGAGAGAATATATAAAACTCACAGCACTTCTGAGGAACAATAGAGTAAGTTACATATGGCTACTACCAGAAGGTCTAACTTTTACATTCAAGGGTAAAAGATATAGGATCACATGGATTTTTAAAGCAGAAGACTTCCTGAAAACTTATGGAGAAGAGTTGGCTACAGAATAAGAGGAAAACATAAGAACATAAGTACATAAGAGAAGCCAATGTTGAATCAGGCCAATGGCCCATCTAGTCCAACACTCTGTCACACAGCGGCCAAAAATACCAGGTGCCATCAGGAAGTCCAGCAGTGGGGCCAGGACACTAGAAGCCCTCCCACTGCTGCCCCCTCCAGGACCAAGAATAGAGTGCATCACCTGCCCCAGACTGAGAGTTCCCATCTATACCCTGTGGCTAATAGCCACTGATGGACTTCTGCTCCATATGTTTATCTAATTCTCTCTTGAAACTGTCCATGCTTGTAGCTGCCACCACCTCCTGTGGCAGTGAATTCCATATGTTAATCACTCTTTGGGTGAAGAAGTACTTCTTTTTATCTGTTCTAACCCGACTGCTCAGCAATTTCATGGAGTGTCCATGAGTTCTTGTATTGTGAGAAAGGGAGAAAAGTACTTCTTTCTCAACCTGCTCTATCCCATTCATAATCTTATAAACCTCGATCATGTCACCCATCAGCTGTCGTTTCTCCAAGGAAGAGGGAAAAGAAGAGGAGGAAGAAGAAGAAATGCATGGGGGCGGCACTATCTGGGCTTCCCAAAAGAACAACAAGGAGACATGGAATAACAAGAACAACCCCAGTTTCTACAAGGCAACATACAAGAGAACAACAGGAAGCAAAGAAACAAAGCTAAAATGAGTAAAGGAGAAATGAAAATTATCTCTGTGAATGTAAATGGTTTAAATGCCCCTCAGAAAAGGAGAAGAATTTTTCACCAATTAAGAAAAAAGGATTATGATATTACATGCCTTCAAGAAACCCATATTAAAAGAATGGACAAAAAATATATTCAAGTTAAAGGACTAGGTAAAGACTTTGTTGCATCACCCAAGGAAAAAAAGAGAGGTGTGACCATATATGTAAAGGAGCATCTTCAACTGGATTTGGTATATGCCTCACAAGATGGGAGACTCTTAATGGTATCAATACAAAGACAGAGTAAAAAGATGTTAATAGTAAACATTTATGCTCTGAATCAACATCAGGAAAATTTTTATAAAATGCTTCAAGAACTAATCACAAAACAAGACTTTCAAGAAATATGCATTACTGGAGACTTTAATACTGTTTTTGATTAAAAGGGTGACAGAAAAACAAATGTTCAAACACGAAAAAAAGAGGAAGAAAAAGAAAGGAGGAAATGAATTTCCATTTATACTTTATCACTTATTGGATGAATTAAAGGTCGACGCCTGAGAAATAAGGAACCCTCACAAGCAAGATTTTACATATTATTCAGCCAGACATAATTCCTGGTCAAGACTAGATATGAGCTGGATTTCTTCAGCAGCTATTAAGGATTTGTTAGAAGCAGAAATTGAACCTGGAACATATGCAGACCATAACCCAATAACTTTGGAGCTACAAGAGGCAAGACCCAGAAACAGATGGACATTAAACACATCACTCTTGAAAAATGAGAAATTTGTAAAAGACACAAAGAAGGAGTTTAAACTTTTCTTCGAGGAAAATATACAACCAGATATATCTATAAACACAGTTTGGGATGCCTTTAAGGCTTTTACAAGGTGATGGATGATTAAAGAATCAGCCAAGGTAAATAAATAAAGGAAAGAGGAGTATACAAGACTCCAGAATACCATGAAAGTACAAGAAGATAAGTTAAAGCTAGACTCCACATCTGGAAATAAGAAAAGTAAACTTAGGCTTTTACAACATCAAATGAATTGTTTACTCACACAAGAACTAGTGAAAAAGATAATGTTTGCTAAGCAAAATTATTTTGAAAATGCAAATAAGCCAACAAGATGTCTGGCTTATAAAATACAAAAAGAAAAGGAAAAATCATATAGGACTTTCAAGAACAGAAATGGAGAAGAAACAAATAAGATGCAAGATATGAAACTTATTGTGGAAGACTTTTATAAAGAACTTTATAAAAAATGGATTCCATCCCAGACTACGTACAGGAGTATTTAGAGAGATATAAACCTAAAATGTTTACAGAAGAGCAAAGGAAAGTCTTAAATCAACCAATTACAATGGTAGAAGTGGTAGAAGCTTTGAAACGCCAAAAAAAAGGGGAAAGCACTGGACCTGGATGGCTTATCAGCAGAATTTTACTATACCTTTGAAGAACAACTATTACTTCTTTTCAAAGAAGTTTGTAAAAATATAGTGGATAAAGAAGAGGTGCCAGATTCTTGGACTGAAGCTATAATAACTCTTATTCATAAACAAGACATGGATGAAAAGGAGATTAAAAAATTATAGACCTATTTCTTTATTAAATGTGGATTATAAAATATTTGCTTGTATATTAGCTTCCAGAATTAATTTTTTTAATTTCAAATGATACATAAAGACCAAGCGGGCTTCCTTCCCAAAAGACAAATAAGAAATAATCTCAGATGTATCTTAGATGTTATAGAGTATTATGAAGCACATCCAGAAAAACAAATGGCATTTATCTTTTTGGATGCTGAGAAAGCATTTGACAATGTTAGCTGGGACTTTATGTTAGAAGCACTTAAAAAGGCTCAAGCAGGCCCTGAATTTAACAGAATGATTGGTGCCATATATAAGAAACAATCAGCTAAGATATCAGTGAATGGTGATTGGTCTCAAAACATAGATATACAAAAGGGAACGAGACAAGGATGCTCTTTGTCACCTTTACTATTTAATAATAATAAATAAATAATAATTTTTCGATTTATTAATTGCTCACCCCGCACACCTGCAGGCTCTGAGCAATGTACAGTTACTCTTGAGACGTGGGACTAACAATGTTATATAAGGGGTAGGGAGGACAACATGTAATTCTTTAATTCCACACACACTTGCAGCTGATGGAGGATTCGTCTCTGCCTTTGGACTAGTCATGTTCCGATCAGCGTTTTTTCAGTCGGCTGACTTTGGTGATGTCAGGCTTTCAGGACACTGCAGGGCTTCTTAATGCCAAGAGAGACTCTTCATGGCTTCCAGTCTTTGTAGCAGGATGATCCGCCGTTAGTTAACACCTCCCCCATGGGGGGGTTGGTGTGCCCACCCTCTCTAAGGAGTGGTACCCATTTTATCTACTTGCCGAAGCTTTTGAATCGCTGGGTAGACGACGAGCTAGGGACACAGGCTGGCAGCTCACACCAGCGCAGGGCTCAACCTGACAACAGTTCAGATGCTACAGTGGGATAAATCCCTTGTGCCACCACTCCCCTATTTATCTTTACTTTGGAGGTCTTAGCTGATGTAATCAGATCCAAGGATCAAGTAAGTGGTCTTAAATTGTGTGGAGAAGAGTATAAGTTATTGGCATTTGCAGATGATCTTGTATTCATTTTAGAGAATCCCCTCAACTCAATACAAATTTTGAAGGAAAAATTACAGGAATATGGGTGAGTAGCACGACTAAACATGAACATAAATAAAACAAAGATAATGACAAAGAATATGACAAATGAACAAACTTTATTACTTCAGCAGAAGTCGTATTTTCAACTGCAGAAAAAAGTTAAATATTTAGGAATAATGTTGACCAATAAATGCCAGTACACTGCAGAAAAACAACTATAAAGAGCTTTTAAAGTCTACAAAGAAAGACTTGGAAAAATGGAAAAATTTCCAAATATCTTTAATGGGTCGGATGGCTATAGTAAAAATGAATATATTACCAAGATGGTTATTTCTATTTCAAACAATACTTATTTTGCAAAGTCAAGCAATTTTCAAAGAGATAGACAATTTAATTTCAAAATTTATACGGCAAGGGAAACATCAGAGAATAAAACTTAAAGCTCTACAAGATTTTAAGGAAAGAGAAGGCTTTGCTTTATCAAATTGGCTTCTTTATTATAAAGCATCAGCTATGGCCTGGATTAAAGAATGGATTACTTTAGAAGATCAAAGACTATTAAAACTGGAAGGCCATGACCTAATGCTAGGCTGACATGCATTTTTATGGTATGGGAAAGCCACAATACACAGATACTTCAAGCAGCATTGGTTGAGAGGATCTTTATTGAAAGTCTGGGAATCCTTGCATAAACAATTATATACAAAGAGTTCAAAGCTGATTGTCCTTTTAGAAGCTTTCACAAACCGTAAAACCTATTATGAAGAGGATGTAAAAAGGTATTTGGATATTCTAGATTCTAAGTTGAATTTGAAACCATTATTGGACCTAACGTGGTGGCAAAGGGCACAAATTGAATCTAGATTCTCTAAAGACAAAAAATTAGGTTTTTATGACATTTTGTTAGAGTTTGAAAAAAAATTGATTTCTACAGATCAAAAATTTATTTAAAAATGTATAGTTTTCTTCTTGATTATATGATGTTGGATGAAACGGTCAAAACTACAATGATTCAATGGGTGCAAAACTTGGGGCATAACATTGACTTAGATCAATGGGACCAATTATGGAAGAAAAATATAAAAATAATGAAAGCGGTCTCTTATAAAGAAAATGTTTATAAAATGTTTTATAGGTGGTATGTAACTCCAGAAAAGTTAGCCAAATATAATAGTAAGTGTTCAAACAAATGTTGGAAATGCTAAAATAAGGTGGGGTCATTTTATCATATTTGGTGGCATTGTGAAAAAGTTAAAAAATTCTGGGCTTGGATACATGAAATTTTGCAAAAAATATTAAAGTGTACTGTTCCTTTCACTTCTGAAGTATTACTGTTAAATATTCTTCCTGATTTATGTAAAAGAGAAGAGAAGAAGATAAGAGATTGGATTTATACCCTGCCCTTCACTACCCAAGGTGTCTCAGAGCAGCTTACAAACTCCTTTCCCTTCCCCTCCCCACAACAGACACCCTGTGAGGTAGGTGGGGCTGAGAGAGCTCTTGACAGAAACTGTTCTTTGTCAGAACTATGACTTGCCCAAGGTCATCCAGCCAGGTGCAAGTGGAGGAGTGGAGAATCAAACCCGGTTCTCCCAGATTAGAGTTCGCACACTTAACCACTGCACCAAAAGGATGATCATTATCTTATTGTCTATATAACAACAACTGGTAGAATTCTGTATGCTAAATACTGGAAAGTCCAGGAGGTCCCAACAAAACAAGAAATTCTCAATAAGCTTTTGGAGGCAGTAGAAGTGGATAAATTGACTTTATTGTTAAAGGGACGTACAGAGTCCACATTTCAAAATACATAGTCAAGATTCTATAGTTGGTACAATAGTTATAATAATATATCATGATTAATAAAGACTGGAAAAACAAGAAAATTATAAGAAATATAGAAGCCAACAAAGAAAACGGACTTTTTAGTTACTTGCATTGAGAAAACTCTTTGTATATAAGACTTAAAGTGAAACTATGTACTATGCATTATTCCCCCCCATCTGTGTGTCAGTATGTGTGAATGTATGTATGTGTTTAGAAAAATAATAAAAACTTTTAATAAACCTTGCCCTATTTGGGGCAAGCAGGAAAAAAAAGAAGAGGAGGAGGAGGAGGAGGAGACTAGATTTATATCCCACTCTTCACTTGGCATCTCAGAGTGGCTTACAAACTCCTTTCCCTTCTCCTCCTCACAGCAAACACAATGTGAGGTTGGTGGGGCTGAGAGAGCTCTTACAAGAACTGCTCTTTCAAGAACAGCTCTGACAGAACTATGTCTTGCCCAAGGTCATCCAGCTGCTGCAAGTGGAAGGTGGGGAATCAAACCCAATTCTCCCAGATTAGAGTCTGCACACTTAATCACTACACCAAACTGGCTCTCTGATTCCCTACCAGTTCTTGTCAGCATACCATATTGGTGAAAACATGCCTGCTCAATAAATAGATAACTAAACAGTTATTAAGAAGTAAACTGTTAATATTATACAAATATGCTAATGAGTTTAGAGGGTGTAAAAAAGCTTCTATTTGTCACCTTTTCTGTATAGAATCTCACAAGTGGGGGACCTGCAAGGGCTTACAGGTTACATTTCATTTCCTCCTCTTTCACTGTTTCCTCTTTCCCTTCCCTGAACTGCCCCATAGGCTCTCTCCTTTCCCTGCTTCTTTCTCTTCTTTCCACCCAACCACTAAGCCTTTATCTGCCACCCATCTTTAGCTATGTCCTGACCTGAATGGCACAGACAAACCTAATATGAGATCTCATAAGCTAAGCAGCATCAGCCCTGGTTAGTACTTGGATGGGAGATTACCAAGGAAGTCCAGGTTTGCTACACAGAGGCAGGCAGTGACAAACTACCTCTGAATGTCTCTTGCCTTGAAACCCCTATGGGGTCACCATCAGTTGGCTGCAACTTGATTGCACTTTCCACTGTCATCTTTAGCTATATTTGTTACTAATTTACTTCATTTATACTCCACTTTTGTCCATAATGGAGGTTACATCACTCTCCTCTCCTCCATTTTATCCTCACAACAACCCTGTGAGGTAGGTTAGGCTGTGTGTGACTGGTCCAAGGTCACTCAATGAGCTTCCATGGCATGGTGGTAATTTGAACCTGGGTCTCACGGATCCCAGATGTCGCAAATCGCAACATGTCGTAGTCCCACTGTATACTGCATTGGTCAGGCCGCTCCTGAAGTATTGTGTGCAGTTCTGGAGGCCTCACTTCAAAAAGGATGTGGACAGATTGGACCGTGTTCAGAGGAGAGCAATGAGAATGATCAGGCACTTGGAGACCAAGCCCTATGAGAAAAGGCTGAGGGACTTGGGAATGTTCAGTCTGGAAGGTGGGGGTGGGAGACATGACTGCTCTCTTTAAGTTTTTGAAGATCTGTCACTTAGAGGAGAGCAGGGAGCTGTTCCTGTTGGCAGCAGAGGATAGGACTCACAATACTGGGTTTAAATTAAGGGCAGGAAGGTACCAGCTGGATATCAGGAAAAACTTTTTTACAGTAAGAGCTGTTCAACAGAGGAATCAGCTACCTGGGGAGCTGGTAAGCTCCCCCTCACTGGTAGTCTTTAAGCAGAGCTGGGCAAACACGTCAGGGATGCGCTAGGATGAACCTGCATGTATTATCCCAAGAAATGTAGGTTGTGGGGCTAAGAATAAATATGCCAGGTCTATTAATAGTTTCAATGCCAGGCCTATTAACAATAAGACTTCCGTCCTGTGAGATTATCTCGCCTTACAACTTGCAGAGAGGAGCCTTGCCCTAAGAGGTTCCCAGGGGTGATTAACATTCCTCACCCTGGACCTTAAAATTCAAAGGCAGATCCTGATGACCCCCTGTTCCCTAATGGGGAAAATGTTGTAAGGTGCTCACTGGTTCTGGATTCTTGCCCACACAAACCTGCCAAGTGACCAACCTATTTAGATGTCGACAACCACAACCAGCTATTCAATCCGCTGTTCTAAGTGCAACGTAGGCAAAAACACCTCCACCCTTTCAGCCACTCCTGGGTAGAGGTGAAAAAATCCTACCTGGCCCCAACAGGTGGCCAGCAACAGCCTACACTAAGAACAGGGCAGGAGGGTGAGCGAGCAGGAGTTTCAACTGTTTAGGCGGGAGCGGAGCTTGGCCATTTAACAGGGCTGGCTCTGCCCCTCACCCACATGTTGACTGTTGCTGCCCCGATCTCCTCTGGGGTGGCAAAACAGCCCCCAGTGTCCAGTGGCATCGCCGGGAGGCCAGGAGTTCCATTGTCCCCCCCAGTTGGAATAACGAGACAGACAACAGTTTGGAAGTAAACAAGGGCCACTTTATTAACTATTTAACATAACATTGCAGCAAGGGACCAACTAAGTGAGCATGGAATAGGCAAGGCAGTTGTCACTCCCCTGACCAACCTCCTCGCCTTTTTCTCAGGCGGGTCACCCAGCCATCGGTCTGGCTCACGACCGGCAGCCCAGTATACCTGGTTGCCACCTAGGAGTGCCTAACCCTGAAGCCTTACAACTTGCAGAGAGGAGCAGGGCTCATTTCCTGCAGGAGCACACAGGAGCGAAGCTCCGGCAATAAGGAGCCCAGGCAGTGGGCACATGCAGCAAGCCCTGCCCCCTGCTCCCAGCAGCCCCCCTTGCCTTTCCCGGCCTGCTGGCTGACCCAGCGGAGCACTTCTGTGAGCTGACCCTCGAGCTGTTCCACCACTGCCTGGGCCATGGCACCCAGTCCACCTAGGCTCTGCCCGTCCTCACACTGGCCCAGGCACGGCACCTCTGCTAGGTGGGCCCCAACAACTTCCACAAGGCCTGTGAGGAGATCCGCCCCGGCCTCCTGCCCATCTGCCCTTCCACCACCCTGGCCCCCTACCTGCTCGAGGCCATGCACGTCCTCCGTGCTGCCCTCCTTGACCCATGAGCAGCCATGCACTTTCCTGCAGTTGCTGGCAATCCAAAAGAGTCCAGACCAAGGTTTATTCAGGTACAAGCTTTCCCTTCCCTGTGAGGGCAAATCTTCGCACTCCCCCCCCCCCAATAGCTAGCAATCCAAAACAGTCCAGTTGTGAGTGGTGGGTGTTGCCTTCCGACACACTTCTGGTGGTGTCAGGGGTGTGGCATATGCAAATAAGTTATGCTGATGAGTTATGCTAATGAGCTCCTGCACCTCTTTTTCTATGAAATGACCCTTGGGAGGAACCTTGCCCTAAGAGGTTCCCAGAGGAGTCTTTTTTTGGGGGGAGCGCACCGGAGTGCAACTCGGGCAACTTCAGAGAGCAGAAAGGCTCCCACATGTCAGTTTCAGCCATACAAGCCAATTGGGTAGTCTTTCGGCCAGCCAAATGTCAAGGAAAGGAGGGAATGAAAGAAATTTGGCGGCAATTTGGCCCCATTATATCCTATGGCCATTGAAGTCAATGGTGAAAACATAGGATATATTCTGGGGGCTGGAGAGGAGGGGTTTGAGGAAGAGGCTCCAAATTCACAGGGTAGCTGTTGGATCCTCTCCCCAAGATACCCACCAAGTTTCAAGAACATTGGACCAGTTGGTCCAATTCTATGTGCCCCCAAACAGGTTGCCCCCATTCCCTCCATTGTTCTCTATGGTGGGGAAAAAGTTACTTTTCCCCCACAGTGCTGTTAGTAGCTCTGGGGGGAGGGGGTTTGAGGGAGAGGCTCCAAATTTTCAGGGTAGCTTCGGAAGCCTATCCCCACACACACCTCCACATCTCAAAGCAATTGGACCAATGGGTGTAATTCTATAGGCACCCAAACAGGTTACCCCCATTACCTCCATTGTTTCCAATGGGGAAACCCAGCCAGCAGCACTTAAGGCAGGCAAGCAGGCAGCCACCCAGAAGTCAGACTCTCCCAGAGAATCTCAGGGAAAGTGAACTGTCTTGGGAGGTGCTTGTTTGCCATGAGAACAAATGGCACACTCCAGAACAAGTGGCACTGTGACAGTGTAAGCATGCCACAGTGCCACACAGAAACCCTAAAAGACCAAAACGAACAACATTTATACATGTATAAATTGACGGTGCAACCTCATTGGACTACTCACACCACACACACCTCAAAAAGAATATTTATAGCACTGGGGAAAATGCAGAAAAGGGCAACTGCAATAATAAAAGGAGGACACTTTCCCTATGAAGAAAGGTTATCACATTTGGGGATCTTAGCTTTGAGAAACAATGACTGAGGGGTGACATGATAAGAGGTTTACAAGACTATGCATGGGATAGAGCAGGTAGAGAAAGAAGTAGTTTCCATCCTTTCTCTCAAGACAAGAACTCGTGGGCACTCAGTGAAATTGCTGAGCAGTCAGGTTAGAAGTTAGAACAGGTGAAAGGTTTTTGGTTCTTACAGGTTTACAACTTCAAAAAGTTCTGCTGGTTGCTGTTGCTTGGGGGGGGGGGTTGGTTTGTTTTTTTCCTGTCTGCTCCAGCCTCCATACATTTGTCAAATTCCATCTGGAAGCTGTTCATGCCAGCCACCATCACCACCACCTCCTGTAGCAGTGAATTCCATGTGTTGATAACTGTTTGGGTGAAGAAGTACTTCCTTTCATCTGCAGTTGCCCTTTTCTGCATTTTTCCCAGAGCTATAAATATTCTTTTTGAGGTATGTGTGGTGTGAATGGTCACAATGGATGACACCAGGTCCATTGCCTGTATGGAGGTTGCATCCCCGGCATGGACATTGAGTACCAGATCCATTTCAAGGTGTTGATATTGATCTTTAAAGCTCTATGTGGCCTTGGACCAACATATCTAAGGGACTGTCTCTCCCCATATGAGCCCCGGTGGACCAGCATTTGCTGGTTGTCCCCAGCCCAAAGGGCATCCACTTACTCTTGAATGCACTATCATCTGAGATCAGTGCCTGCAGGACCTACTACTGTTCTGCAGGGCCTGTAAAACGGAGCTGTTCTGCCAGACCTTTGGGTAAGGCAGCAGGTGCGTAACTATTTGGCCTCCCTTGCTGAAGCTCTCCATCTTTATACAGCCCAGACTAAGAAGATCTACAGTTTCTTAGCTGCAGCTGAGTTGTTCCAGTCATTTAAGACCATTACACTTCTGTATTTATAGTGCTACGTTTTAAATTACGTGCTTTTGTTTAATTGTTTTTAACTAATTAATTATTATTACTGTTTTGTTTATTGTAATTATTGTTGTGATCCACCCTGAGGCTGCTTGTGGGGAGGGCGGAATATACACTGAATGAATGAATGAATGAATGAATGAATGAATGAATGAATGAATGAACTTTGCTCTTACATACATCCTAGCAACACCATCAGTGGATCCAGCAACATCAGTCATACCATCTCAGGCTCATATTCCTGCTCATCCTCTAATGTGATTTTTGTCATCATGTATCAACAATGCCCTTTCACCCTTTACATTGGACAAACAGGCCAGTCCCTTCAACAAAGAATTAATGGAAAACGTATAACAGAGGAACAACTAACAATAGAGCATATACCCTTGTTTCAGTTTTAGTCTAACACTTTAAAATTGAATCAAGTTCTTATACACCTGTCTCAGTTTAAAATTTTAATCTTGTAAGAAATCTCTTTCTATTTTAAAATCACTTTGATAATTTTCCAAGATAACTTTCAATCCATTTATAAAATCTGGCCCAGTTTCTTTCAAAGATTTCTTCTTTTTTTGCTTGCAATTGTAAAGTCAGTTTATCAATTTCTGCAGCTTCCAAAAGTTTACAGATTATTTCTTCTTTTGTTGGCATTTCTTCTTTTTTCCAATACTTTGTATATAATATTTCAGCAGATGTTACAATCTGCATAATCATATATACATCTTGTTTCTTGTAATTCTGTGGTACTGTGCTGCCTCAGTCAGCGTTAACTGTAGTTTAGTAAGACTGCTATGTATCTTTAAGAGTAGTTGCACCTGGGAATTGTAGTTCTCAGTTAGGGGTCCCAGAAGTTCCCCTCTAACTAGCTCATTAAGGGTATAATTTCCTGAGCTCAGAGACACGAAGATAGGAGTTTTATTGTTCTTTTCCATTTTCTTTGTCCATCTACCTTTACCGCAAGGAGAGGGGAGGCTCATCACTATGCATAATTGGCATGCTACACTGCTGACTATGTTCTAGGTAGAAGATCAAGGCATGCAAAACTTGAGTCTTTAGTCTTCGAGTTCTTCTTTGGTGCAGATCAGGACCACATCAGTGATTGGTCTGGTGAAAGTCTTAGTCAGCCAGGGACATTTCTGTGGGCCATCGCATGTGTTGACACGGACTTCGATATTGCCGACCAGTCCATCCTCGCCAGGCAAGGTCCAACCTACAAGTTCTACAGGCCACAAGTTGCGGGGTGCATCTTTCTCCCTCAGCAGCACAACCTCCCCTTCCTGCAGGTTAGGCTTGTCCCTTTCCCACTTGTGTTGGATCTGTAAAGTTGGAAGATACTCTTGCTTCCAGCGTTTCCAGAACGTGTTCGTGAGGAGTTGAACTTGCCGTCACTGCTGTTTGAACATGTCTTTGCTGCAAAGGTCTCTTGAGGTGCTGGCCATTCACCTGTCTTTTGTGTCCGCAGGATTGCTGGTGTCAGGATGGTTGGGTTCTCAGGATTGGAAGATACTGGAACCAGAGGTCTAGTGTTGATGATGGCAGAGACTTCCGCTAGGAGAGTAGACAACATCTCGTGAGTGAGGGAAGGTGTTCCTGCCAACATGGAATCTAGAATCCTGCGTGCAATGCCTATCATGCGCTTCCATGTTCCTCCCATATGCGAGGTGTGAGGAGGATTGAATATCCATGTACAATTCTGGGTGCTCAGATAATTGCTGATTGTGGGATCCAGGTCTGTGCTTCTGTGTATTCCCAGCTCCCTGCATGCTCCTACAAAGTTTGTGCCACAGTCTGACCTGAGTAGCTTGACAGGACCACGTATGGCAAGGAATCTCCTAAAGGCATTTATGAAGCTGGAGGTATCCATGGACTCGATCACCTCGATGTGGACAGCTTGGATACTCAGGCACATGAAGAGCATGGCCCAACACCTGCTGTTGGCCTGTCCTCCTCTAGTTTTGCGTGTCACCACACTCCAAGGGCCAAACACGTCGAGGCCTACATTGGTAATGGGGGGCTCCATACTGAGATGGCCTGGTGGTAGATCAGCCATCTTCTGCTGCTGATAGAGCCCCTTGAGTTTACGATACTGTATACATCTCTGAAGTGCTGCAGCAATGCATCTCTTTGATCCAATGATCCACAGGCCTGGTACCCTGATGGCTCCTTCTGTGAGATGCCGTCCTTGGTGATGGACCCTTTCATAATAGTGTCGCACTAGTAGGAGGGTGATGTGCTGTCGAGCTGGGAGAATGATTGGATTCATCACTGCTGGTACCACGTCAGCCATATTCAAGCGTCCCCCTACTCGGACTAGCCCATCATGATCAAGGAAGGGATTCAACCTGAAGAGGGGGCTGGTCTTTGTTATTGTTCTCTTCTTTTTGAGACACTTGAACGCTTGTAAATAAGACTCACATTGCACACTATGTAGGATTATCTTCTCTGCCCCACGTTGTTCATCTAGCTGGGTCAGCTCAGTTTTCCAGCGATACAAGTAGTGGATGATACGTGCTATTCTGAGGACAAGTGGTGTCCAACGGGAGAAGCGTTCGAAGCATCGTACCTCTAGCAGATGGTATCTTGACTCCATCTCTGTTGCCATGCAAACGACTTGAGGCCGTACCTCAGCGTCCTCATCTGGGTCTAGGAGCTTGTGGTGTTCCTCCTCATGTTGCAAAGGTCTGTCTGGGTGGGGGAGGAGGTCAGGGCCTTTTAGCCAGGTGGACTCAGCTAGCTGGGATGCTAGGATAGAGTCTGCAGGATTTTGATCCGTAGGAACATATATCCACTGCTCAGGACGCGAAGACTGCCTGATGCGTTTCACTCTGTTGCTCACATACATGTAGAATCGCCAGCTTTGATTGTGTATGTAACCTAGCACCACTTTGCTGTCTGTGTAGAAGGTTGTGGCTTCAAACTGGACATCTATTTCTCTCTGTATCATGCCTGCCAGCTCCATAACTAACATAGCACCTCACAGTTCTGACCTTGGAATAGTGTATCCTTGTTGTGGTGCTAGCTTAGCCTTTCTCATGACGAAGCCCACATGGGCACGACTCTCCCTGCCACTGACCATGAGGTACGCTACCACGGCTATCACCTTGGTCAATGTGTCTGAGAAGACGTGCAGTTCTCTGCAGGAAGCGGCAGCTGGTGAGATTGGGACATAAGTACGGGGTAGATGTATGCTTTGTAGAATTCCAACAGAGTCTCTCCATGCTTCCCAGTCTTGTCTTTGGTCAAGGGGAAGAGGTTTGTCCCAATCTTTGGTTCCCTGGGAGAGTGTGTGTAATAAGTGCTTCCCTTGGATTGTCACTGGAGCTGCAAACCCCAAAGGATCAAACAGGCTGTTCACCATTGACAAAACACCTCATCTGGTAAACCGCTTTTCTGTAGATGGCACTCAAAAGATGAAGGTGTCCCTCTTTAGATCCCAGCTTAGACCAAGGCTGCATTGGATGAGGGGGGTGTCAGGAGCATCATCACTCAGGTATAGGTCCTTCAGACCTTTGGCATGATCTTCGTGGTCAAATGCTGCCAATACTTGTGTACTGTTGGATGTGATTTTATGCAGCTTGAGGTTGGCTGCAGCTAGCATCTTCTGTGTCCTTTTTAACAAGTCTACAGCTTCTTCCGGAGTGGGTACAGACTTCAGTCCATCGTCAACATAGAAGTCCCATTCCACAAATTGTCTAGGGTCCAGACCATACTTCTCTTCTCCTATACGTGCGGTTTGGTGCAACCTATAGTTGGCAATCACGGGAGATGGGCCATTTCCAAAAACATGCACCCTCATGCAATATTCAGTAACTTGCTGGCTATGTTGTTTATCGCTGAACCACAAGAATCGCAAGTAGTGGCGGTGGCCTGCTCTGACGAGGAAGGAGTAAAACATTTGCTGTATGTCTGCCATGACAGCTATGGCTTCCTTCCTGAAGTGGATGAGCATGCCAAGTAGGCTGTTAGTCAAGTCTGGTCCTGTGAGGAGGACCCTATTCAGTGAAAGACCTTGGAACTGTGCACTGGCATCGAAAACTACTCGGATCTGACCTGGCTTCTGTGGATGATATATTCCAAAGATCGGGAGATACCAACATTCCTTACCTTCTTTTAGAGGAGGCGGGAGTTCTGCGTGTTTGTTCTGAAGCATTTTGTCCATGAATTCCACAAAATGTGCCTTCATCTCAGGCTTCCTTTCTAGAGTCCAGCGCAAGGTGCTGAGTTGAGACAGGGCCTGTTTGTAGTTGTTGGGTAAACACTGCCTGGGCACCCAGAAAGGAAGTGGAGCTGCCCAACTTCCAGATTCTTCTTGCCTGAACCCCTTGTCCATCAGCTGCAGGAACTGTTTGTCCTCTATAGATGGAGCGGGTTCATCATCCTTTGTTGTCTGGAACACTGTAGCTCCCAATCCAGAGTTCCTTTCAATCAATGTGAAGTGTTCTGGACATGGTGGGTGGGAGGGTCGCCCATTGTCTAGGATGCTTGGGGCAAAGACGCTCATCTGAATTGGCATCCGCAGGCAATCTATACATACGTTTCCCACAATGACCCATCCCAGCTCTAGTCTCCCAGCATATGGTGTGCCAGGAGGTCCTTTGAGCAGATCGTGACTAGTTAGTAGGTCGGGAATGTCTGTTCCCAAAAGGAGCAGGATTTCTGCGTCGGGATCCAGGGCAGGAAGTTGACCTGCAATAGGTGCTAAATGAGGATGGTGGAGCATGACATCTGGCGTGGGAATCTGATCACGGTCATCTGGTAGAGCATTGCATTCCTACAATGATAGCAGAGGAAACTGGGCATCACCGTTGAGTGATTCAGTCTGGAACCCAACGGCTATCCTCCCCTCCAGCACACGTCTTCAGAGTATATTGAACTTCCTCACCCCATAGACTGAAGAGCTCGAAGAATGCTGGGCTGGCTAAGGACTGGTTGCTTTGTCTGTCTAATATGATGTACATCTTTGTGGTCTTCTCCGGGTGGCCTGTAGGGAAAACTTTAGCAAGACATATCTGATGGCAGGACCTTTGACTCTTCATGGTGCCACAAACCTGAGTGCAGTGGGTGCCAATAGGCTGATTGTGAGTATTCGATGCTTCTGCGGAAGTTGTCGTGGTAGAGGAGCTAGGTGCAGGTTGCTGAGGTGGATCAGAGTCCAGATGCAGGGCCCCAGGGTGCTTGTTGCTATCACACACATGACACTTGACAACAGTTTGACAGTCTTTAGCTATGTGGTCCTTGGACTCACAGCACTTGAAGCATAACTGGTACTCCTTGATCAAAATCTTCCGCTCCTCCAATGGCTTTGTTCTGAACGCTCTGCATTTGTTCAGTGGGTGTGGCTTCCTGTGAAACAGACAAAAAGGCTCCTTAGGCTTCGGCACCTCTGCCAGTGGTGGGTTGGTCATGTTTGATACCCCTGTTGAGTGGACAGATGCCTCCATTTTTGCCTTTGTGTCTCGTGAAGGTGCCCGCTTTAAGGGAGGGTCGGACCAAGGGGGGGGGTCATAGTAGGATTGGGAATCATTACAATCCTTTGCCATCTGAGTGATGAAGCTCACTAAGTATGAGAAGGGGGGAGATTGGTCTAGATGTGTAGCCTTGTAGCTGATGACTGCATCGTCCCATTTCTCCTTCAGTATAGGTGACACCTTTTCTTTGATTTGTCTTTGTGGTAAGCTTTGGTCAAGACATGCAAGATCTGGTAGCTGTGAATCCTTCTTGGCTGCCTGCAATGATATGAGGATATTGGACAGTTTCCATAACTTGCTAAGATCCTTGTTGGTTATCTTAGGAATCTCTGGAGTTTCTGCATGAGCGCTTCCCCGATTGCTGTCGATGCCCCATAGCATACGTTGAGCCTTGTCCACAACTCCTGTAGGGTGGTTGTAGGGTCCAAAGCATGTGCCAAAGCAAGGGTTTCAGCCTCATCGGTACAGTCTGGCCCTAGCCATGCTACCAGTTGTGTCAGTTCCTCTTCTGGGGGTAGTCCTAGGCTCCAGACCACCCTTTGAAAGGTTTGCTTCCAAAACAGGTAATGCTCCAGAAGCTCTGAGAACTTCTTCACCCCTCATACAGCTAGATCTGGTTTGATCCATGGAGGCACTGTATAAGGTGGCTTGACTGCAGGCTTCCTTTCTGATGATGGATCCCTGTAGGCAGGCTGCTGACAAATGAGTGGCAGACCATCGACTCTGTAGACCGGATGAGGCACTGTGTATATGGGTTGGTTCCAGTCATTCGCCATCTGTGCTGTCCAGCTCCAATCAGGCGCTGAGGGTGGTAAGAATGCTGGGGTTGTAGATACATGGGGCACTGTTGTAGGTATGGGAGCAGTGTTGGTAAAGACAAGAGTTGTGGATGTCAAGGAGGTGGTTGCAGGGACTATGGTCATTGGGTGATGCCTGGAACTAGAGCGCCTTGGCCTTGGGAGAGCACCTGTATGGTTCCCGCAGCTCCTTGCTGGTTCTGGTATCCAACCTGTCCAGAGTTCATGGCTGGTCTGAATTCCAGGGCACTAGGGTTGGGGACCTGACTGGTACCTATTGTTGCTGGAACAACTAATGTTGGAGCGAGGTCAGCATCAACTGTAGTTTAGTAAAACTGCTGTGTATCTTTAAGAGTAGTTGCATCTGGGAATTGTAGTTCTCAATTAGGGGTCCCAGAAGCTCCCTTCTGACTAACCCATTAAGGGTAATTTCCTAAGCTCGGAGACACAAAGATAGGAGTTTTATTGTTCTTTTCCATTTTCTTTGTCCATCTACCTTTACCTCAAGGAGACGGGAGGCTCATCTCTTTCTCACCACAAGCTAGAATTGACCTAGATCACAAAGATGTAACTTCTCTATCCAGCCATCACCTTGATCATGAGTAAATGATCAACTGAATGCATGTGGAGTTAAATAAAGATTGATCTAAGACCTCTTCAGCAGTTGTGTGTTGACTCACACCTAAAAAAGTGCTGAGCTCAGCCAAAAGCTGGCACGGGACAGGATAGGTACCATGTTTAATAAAAACAATTCTGGTATAAACGGTATACTTGTGACTAACATTTTTTGTAGTACCTCATGTATCCATATTCAATATTTTTTTGCAACCTTACAAGTCCACCACGTATGGTAAAAAGAACCAGTGTTTAGTTTACATTTCCAACATACATTTGACATATTTGTATACCATTTAGCTAATTTTTCAGGTGTCATATACCATCTATAAAACATTTTGTATATGTTTTCTTTATATGAAGTGGCTTTTGTAAAGTTTATATTAACTTTCCATACCTGAGACCATTGTTCTATTTGTATATTATGACCTATATTTTGTGCCCACTTAATCATTGAATCTTTTACAATTTCATCTTGCATTTTCATGTCTCATAACAACATGTAAAATAATTTCATATACCTCCCTTCAGAGCATAACACTATTTTATCCAATTCTACCGGTGTGTCACAAAAGCCAATGGCTTTATCTTTTACATATCTGGAATCTAGTTGTGCCCTTTCCCACCAGTTCAAATAGATTACGTTTGTCTTGTTGCATTAATTTATTTTGGTCATCTAGCAAGTCTTCATATCTCCACAGCTGCTCTCTTGTAAAAGTCATTGGATTTATGAGACCTTCTAATGGTGAGACTCACTTTGGTATTTTATCGTAGTACATCTTTTGAGCCTCTTCCCATGCCTTTATTAATATTGCTCTCAATATGTGTTGCTTGAAATATTTATGATTGCTACTTTTTTGGTACCAGACAAAAGTGTGCAAAAACAACAACAACAAAGAATTAATTGACATAAGTCTGCCATTAGGAACCACAACATTCAAAAACCAGTGGGGGGACATTTTAACCTTCCAGGATATTCAGTTGCTGGTCTAAAAGTAACAGTTCTCTTACAAAGGTATTTCAAAGGGAGATTAGAAAGAGAGACTTCTGAATTGCAATTGATAATGAAGCTGAAGATAATGCATCCACCTGGATTGAACTGAGACCTCCACACCTGTTACCACACCTATTACTCCACACCTATTACCCCTCTGCATATCTCTCACCTAAATCTAGTCAAGCCTGCTATTGTCATTTTCCTGCTAATGTCATTCTGCATCTGAAATCACTCCACTTTCCAATAAATAGGACAGATGCTCTGATTCTAGCTGTATCTGAAGAAGTGAGCAGTGACTCACGAAAGCTCATACCCTGCCACATATTTTATTAGTCTTAAGGTGCTACTGGACTCTTGCTCTTTTCTACTGTAACACAACTACCCATCTTGACCTATCTACTTAGTTCAATGGTGTATATTATCAGGCAATACACAAATTTATGTAAATTTAATTGATTAAAAGACAAATTATTAATGAATTTCAAATTCATTAATTTTTTATTTGACAGTTTTAACATTTTACCTATCAGTCTCCGAAGGAGAGTGAAATGGGAAGTGGAGATATTTTCCATGTTTATCTCACCTGATTTATCAAGAGTAGGGCCGTGGTCACACGGGTGAGATAACATTTGGGGGAAGCGAGGCTATTTGCTCTGTAGCAATTTGACCCTCATTTGCACGATCACACAGTCTGTGGGAGCAGTGGGGGCAGCCCATCACTGCGTGATCGGACTCAAACCACGGGTGAATTGGGGTTTTTTTTGCCATGTGTTTCTGATGCGCTTAAACGGGGGATTGATGAATTGCATCTCCACACTGAGGGCTTCCTATGGCAGTATGTGATGATGCACATACTGGGAAGGGGGGGAAATGGCACAGATCAGACCACCCCAACAACATGACAATGTGCTGGTGTGATCACACAGGGGAAAGTTTGTCCGTGGCCTGTAGCAACCCATTTGATAGTAGACTTTCCCTAGTGTCTTTTCACTCTGCTCCTGCAGTGAAGCAAAATGGGTTGCCGAAGGGTGCGGGGCACGGGCCAGACGTTCACACCTGATCGCACCCATTAAATCCGCCCAGCATTCATGCCTATGGCACAGCTAATTGTGTGTGTGATCGCAGCCTAGGTTACACATTCCTCTGCTGTATTTAGGATCAATTATATTGTCTGTTGCCAAAGACACATTAAATGTTTTTCTGTTGAGCTGGATCCTTCAGGATATGAAAATAGCAACTAAAAACATTAGAAGCAAGCAAGAAGAGATAACCTTCCAAGCCAGTTTGAAAGACTCAGGCAAAGTTAACAGGGGCTGCAAGAATTAAGTAATCCAAGGTGTTTCCTTCCTACAAAACAATCCTCTGGCTTGATGTGGTCCATGGGGTCGCGAAGAGTTGAACTTGACTGTGCAACTGAACAACAGCAACAACAAAAATGTCCACTGTGATTTGCCATTGCTGTCAAGCTTATGTTCCTATCATTAAAAGTGAATGCAATGTTATGGGGGAGGGGGACGAAACAACTGTTAGGCTTGCCTCACAGTTAAAGATCTGGGCAGATATAGTTAACTTGCTGAAAGAAACTTCTGATTTAGTCATGATACCATTGTGAGTTGAATTAGCATACTAACAATGGTGCAAAAATGGTTAGAGCTAACAATGCAGAAAAACAATCCTCAAATGTGAAGGGATAGAATATCTTAGCAGTGAATTGCCCACTACAAAAAGCATATAGAACAATGCTGTAAGACTCTTCCATGTACACACAAAAATGTGAGGATATTATGCCATAAATGCAATCCTAAGCATGTTTAATCAGAAGTAAGTTCTACTGAATTCAATGGGATTTATTTTCTTGTGAGTACAGGACTGCTGTTCAAAGGCCCCGGTCACACGAGCGAGATAATCCACAGGGGGAGTGGGGCTTTTAGAGCTGGAGCAAAATGAAGCATGGTAGCGCAATCTAATGTTCCCCCGAGGCTCCATGCTCAAGCCTTTGGCAGCCGATCACATGAAGCGAGGCAACACAGCAGTACCGGATTCGTGCACATGCGTGGGACGCCGACAGGCGCTGGCTGCAATGGGCTACCAGTGCTTCCTGATCAGATGCCCGCACCAGACTTTCTGGAAGATACTGCCTGGTTCCTAGTATCTTTTAACTCTGCATCTTTGGGCTGAAGCTACAGGTTGGAGACAGGCACGCTATGATTCCCAGGTGTTGCAGTCGCCCATTTAATCTGCTAGCAAGCTGTCCCTCTTGCGGGGCAAATCCTCTGTGTGACCAGGGCACAGGCCCATAGCTAGTGTGGGGTCCATGGGGCCCGCCCCCCCCGTGATTTTAATGGGACCCTCCCCCGGTGCTCAGCTCCCCTCCCTCCCCCGGACCTCTCACCCCCGATTGCATTGCACAGTCAGGACTCAGGATTCGGAAACTAGCAGGATGAGTAGAAAAACAGAAAGCCAAGAATGGAGCCTGAGTCCCCGCCCCAACTGAGGACCATTGGCTGCTACCTTACCCATGCCATGCATCTCATTGGGCTCTTGGTAGGCCGGCTCTAAGTAAACAGCCCGGCAAATACAAACTAAGCAGCCACGCTGCCACTTCCTCTTCCTCTACAGCAGCAGAGCACGTGAGCCAGCCCTTCTGCCTGTCCTGCTGCAGGATAGCTCCTCCCTCCTTCTCCTCCTCTATCGGACCGGCAGCGCAGCCGGTTTCTTGTCCTCCTTCAGCAGCCAGCCAGTCTCAGAGGAGTTTTTCTGTGTGCTGCTGCATTTCCAGTATCTGTTCATCCCTCCACTGGTGTGTGCAGCCTGCAGGCCTAACCAGTCCAGGTAGATACCAGAGGGGTTCATATGTTTATGTTTGGGGGGCGTCTCTAGTTGATTTGGCTTTTAAAAACTTCTTTTCTGTGTGAATGGGGGCTGGATGGGGGGATTTCCACTGAATCTGCCCCCTTGTCCTTTCCAGGAATGCTGTGGGACTTAGCTTGGCCCTGGCTTCAGTGATGGGGTGCCCTAGTTGGAACTGCAGAGCTGATTTGGCTTTTAAAAACTTATTTTCTGTGTGGATGGGGCTGGATGGGGGGGGATTTCCACTGATTCCCAGTTCAGATTCCTTTTTAGAGGTGGAAGCAGTAAAGCCTATCCTACATTTAGTACACGTTAATGAGGATAACTTTGCTGCAGAAGCAGATCTCGTTAAAAGGAACACAGCACTAACAAATCCACAACTGAAAAAAGAGAACAGTATCCATAATGCTCTTGCTGTGCTATTTTCCTATAAAGGTGCATTCCCCAATGTATACAGAGTCCTTGCAGCTGCTGTGACTTTTGGAGCCTCCACCGCTACGTGTGAGTCGGCATTCTCCTGCCTTACTCGTGTTCTGCAACCACAGAGGCGGACAATGTCCCATCTCCGGAAAAACAGTCTAGTGCTGCTGTGTTATGAGAAATCACTCACAAATCAAATCAATATGGATGCATTCTTAGAAAAATTTCATTCCCAATCACGTCGGCTATTACTGTAATAATAAATAGTAAACCTGAAACATTTTTGTGCAATAAACCACTTGTATTTATTATTTAGTTATTATTTAGAAGTATGAGCGTGGCATGGCAGTACCACACAGACATATAGTGGTGGGCTCCCTGAGAAAAACATGGGCCCCCTGAGCAAAAAGTTGTTAGCTACGGGCCTGCCAGGGCCTAAGTTCCTTTTATTCAGGCTCTTTAAACCCACTTTGGCTTCAGAAGACAAATGGACTTTTTTTAAAGGTTTCACACACTTTAAAGATAAAATCTGCCTTAGCATCTGAAGGCAAACATATATTTTTTAAATATTTCACACACCTTAAGGATAAAGTACTGTCCTCCCAGTTAATGAACTTTTAATCTGTTTTTGTTCTTGTTGCACTTTATCCCATAGGTAAGTGAAACTTTAAAAAAAAATCTGTTTGCTTTCAGAAGCCAAAGCAGGTTTAAAGAACAAATATGAAAGGGACCTTGGTCCTAACCTGTATTCTTTGTAAGGTGTGAATTGGCACATTATGCTAAGAGTTGTTTTTTTTAAGAGAGATAAAGGCATTTCAACAAGTGACTCCCTCCCAATCTGTGAAGTGGTACAGGGGGACTATACTCCTTACTTTCTAAGCTGAAGATTACATTTTGCCAATGCTATCTGAATAGGTTGGGCTGACAATGCTCTGCCCTCTAACCTTCAAGAAAAGATGTTTGAACAAGCACTTTCCGTTAATTACCAGCTATACATTTTAATTGTATTAGCATGCACCTCAAATGCACCTTTTAATTGTCTGGTTGTAATTGATTTTGATTTTGTTGCTCTCTTTTTGCTACATAGAGCAGAAAAATCCAGGATAAATACTGTCTCTCCTGTGCTATAACATCACCAAGTTATTCAGAATTATTCATGTAAGGCCCTTCACTTTGAGCATATGCTTTCTGTTTCAGTTTAACATCACTTAGATTGGGTGCAAACCTGTGCATGTGAACTTCCCAGAAGCATCTGGTTTGCCCTTTAAAGGATCCTCATCCATTTACCTTTTTTGAAAAATACTATATATTTTTCTCCCCTCCACAAAATGGCAACTTTCATGCAGAAAATCAAAGCACATGAATTCAGGGCAACTCAAATGCCACAATACCAGATGGGATTCAGTTCATATTTAGGTTGCCCTTGTGTTCAAGCAAGGGCTGAGTCCAGCAGATTTTACTCCCTCTTGATCTAAGTCCCCACCCCAGAAACTGGGACATCATTAAAATGTTTTAGTGTTAAACATGTCAGGACCTGCAAGACACTTGCAGAGAGGGTGTATCCCTTTCCCCTCTTTGCTTTCTTCCCTCTTCTTCCTTGACAGTCTTCCCCCTCTTTCTCCTCTTCCTCTTATCTGTCAACCTACCCCCATCTCTCTTGCCCCCATCTGTCAATCTACCCTTCCCTTTCTCTGTTAAACTATTCCCTATTCCTCACCTTCTCCTATTCCTTTTATCTGTCAACCTACCCCCTATTTCACTCCTTCCTCCCATTCTCCTTATCTTTCAATGTACCCCCATCTCTTTTGCCCCTCCCACCTTTCTCCTCACCTACCATCCACACCTGGCACTTTATTTACCCCCACCTTTACAGCTCTTGCCACCTACTCCCCCTACCTCTTCACCTACCCTCCACCGTTGACACTCTTCACACTCCCCACCTTTGCAGCTCTCCCTATCTACCCCCACCCTTGGCACCACTACACCCACCCTTCTCATTCACCCCCACCCTTGCTGTTCTCCCCTCCTATCTTCCAGCAAGTGGGTGGTGGGCTGCTGTCCTGAGGGGCACAGAAGTCACAGGAGAGGAAATCACACCTCACCATTTGCTGTGGCTCTTGAGCTGCTGTGCTATGCTGCTGCTGGGTCCAATGCAGCTCTCAGCATGCCATGCTGCCAACACCAGGTGCAGCATGGTTCCTGGGCTGCTGAGATGCTAATACCAGGCACAGGGCAGCTCATGGGCTGCTGCACCACCAAGGCTGGGTACACCACCACTCCTGGGATGCTGTGCTGCCACTGCTGGGCCCAGCATGGTTCCCAGCCTGCTGTGTTGCCTACATTTGCACTTTGGTGCTTGGCCTTCCTTATTGTCCAACTCTCGCAGCCGTACATTACTACTGGGAATAATATCACTTTGACTATACAGACTTTTGTTTGCAGGGTGATGTCTCTACTTTTTATTATGCTGTCTAGATTTGCATAACTTTCCTCCCAAGGAGCAGGCGTCTTTTAATTTCATGGCTGCACTCACCATCTGCAGTGATCTTGAATCCTAGGCACGTGAATACTGTCACTGCTTCCAAGACTTCCCCTTACATTTGCCAAGGAGTGATGGGGCCAGATGCCATGATCTTAGGGTTTTTTTATGTTGAGTTTCAAGCCAATTTTTGCACTCTCTTCTTTCATCTTCTGCAAGAGGCTCTTGAGGTCCTCTTCACTTTCTGCCATTAGGATGGTATCGTCTGCATATCTGAGGTTTGTGATCTTAATTCCAGTTTGTGATTCATCCAGGCCAGCATTTCACATGATGTACTCTTTATATAAATTAAATAATAATAATAATAATCTTTATTGCATTAGCATAAAGCCATAGCAACAGTGCAGTATAAACAAGTAACCAGCACTAGATTCAGGCAGATATTAGCGAGTCAATCATTTTACAAGGATAGAGGACCAGAATCATGCCCCCCGCGTGCCCCCCAAAGGAAAAAGGAAAAAAGGAAACACTTAAAATTATCAGTTTGTACGTGGTCAGCAGCTATCAGGGGTGAACTAATTAGATTCGGACAAATTTACATTCCTGATCACTGCAGCTAAAAAGGAGGCCACTTTAGCCGTGATTTGCTTGTCAATAGTATTATCACAGAGTAGCACTGAGACTACCCAAGGGAGGGAAGGGAGTTTTTCTTTTCTCAGAATAGGAGTAATATATCTCTCTCTTTCCTTGTTCCACTTGGGACAGAGAAGCATTATGTGGTTCATAGTTTCTATCATCTCTTGTCCACAATCACACAGTCGTTCTGAAAATGGAAGTCCCGAAAAACGGCCAAAAAGCACCTTAGAGGGGAAAGAGTTAAGTCTCGCCAGGGTGAAAGCACGACGTTGTCTTGAGATCTTAAGAGTATAGCAATATGTTGGAATCGTCAGGGGGGGGGGCAAGACCCAACGATAAACCCGAGCAAGTACGCCGGGCTCTTTGAAGGGTGCTACTGAAATCAAGTTCCTTTAATTTCAATTTAATTTCTCTGAACAGCTCATTAGGTAGTGGGGTTGATATATCAATCCCCAAGGTTTTTAGTTTCTGTTTGATTAACTTGGATCGGCTGCTCTTGTAGGTGTCATGGGGGATTAAATGTGAGAAACCCGCTTTGTTTGTGCTGCCCCCTGAACATCCTTCTTCATGAACAGCTTAAAAGCTGCAAGCCAGGCTCTCTGTTCAATTGATGGTTGAGCAAATTCAACCCTGAGTGCAGTTCCCACTACGCATCTAGGAACTGCCGCAATTTCCCTCAAAAAGGTGTGTAAGGGAGAATCAAGGGTTTCAGATACTCCTTCAATCCACACTGCACACCCATAAAGAATCTGCGGGATAGCCTTGGCATTGAAAATCTTAATGGCAGCTGGTATGTGGTTTGCACCTTTGGAGTAACAGAATTTTTTTATCGCCTTAGCTGTGATATTTGCAGCTTTAAGGGCTGCCTGGACATGCGGTTTCCGTGATAGATTGTAATTAAAAGTGATGCCCAGGTAGCTAAAGGGGGGGACTCTCTCCAAGGCCCCGCCCAATACGCTTATCTTAGGTCCATTGTGGAATGTTCTGGAAAATCTAAGGACCTTTGACTTGGAATAGTTAACTTTAAGGTCCTCTTTAATGCAGTATGTAATAAATGCGTTTATTACTGATTTTAAGCCCAGTTCTGTTTTGGAGAGAAGAACGGCATCATCTGCGTACAGAAGGATTGGAATTGGTATATTTGCCATAAAAGGGGGTGTTTGGCCTGGGATTTCACAAATGGGATCATATCATTGATAAATAGATTGAATAAAGCTGGGGCGAGCAAGCAGCCTTATTTCACTCCCTTGTTAGTTTGAAAACTTGCAGTAAGTTGGCCTTGCCAATTGTATCTAATTTGGGCGGAGGTATCGGTGTATAAGTTCATAATTAAAGATAGTAACCTTCTGTCTATTGTAGTTTCTGTCAGTTTGCACCATAGTCTGCCACGATTGATGGAATCGAAAGCGGTCTTCAAATCCATGAAGGCCGCATACAGTTTCCCGCTGGGGAAGCCAAATACTTGCTCGCTAAATGATGTAAAACAAGGGCGTGATCCATGGTTGAAACCCCTTTGCGGAAACCTGTCTGTTCTGGGAGGAGAATTGCCTCCTGATCAATCCAATCCGTTAATCTCTCAAGGAGCTGTGCTGCATATATTTTCCCTGGAATAGAGAGTAAGCTTATGGGTCGGTAATTGTGAGGGTCAGCCCTATTGCCTTTCTTGTAGATTGGAACTATAATTGAACGCTTCTACTCAGTTGGTATAACACCAGAACTATTTATTAGTGAAAAGATGGGAGCTAAACGGGAGCCCCACCAAGTAGGGTTCATCAAAAATAATTCCGGAGGAATGAAGTCTGGCCCAGGAGCTTTTCCCCTTTTCAGATGTTTTATTATGTTAGTAATTTGGATAGGGGAAACCGCTGGCCAACTTCCCATATTCTCAGCTAAAAGTCGGGGTTCTGTATTATTGGATGATGTAAGTACCATTGGACTTTGAAGGAGGGCACTATAATGGGCTATCCACTGAGATGTGGTTATATCTGTCTGGTGGTGTGAGGGGAGAGAAGAGTTTTTAATTAGGTTCCAAAAGAGCTTATGGTCATTATTTGCTATCGCTAGATGTAGGGCTGACCAGTCTTTTTGAGAAGTTAGCTCTTTCTTAAGTTTAATAGTCTTCTTATACCCTTGTTTAAGTGATCTAATCTTTTCTAGGTCCTTCTGAAGACCTGTCTTTTTAGTTGTTCTGTACTGTAGTCTAATTGCTCTTTTCAATTCCCTACACTCCTCATCATACCAGCTGTTGCTCTTTAGTATGGGTGTAAACTCCTCTTTTCCCTTGACTCCCCTTTCCACAGAGCAAAGAGATGATAGATTCCTCATTAAAGTTCCATAATGTTCCAGCCCTGTTACAATATCGCCTACAAGGCAATATTGGGTCATATCTGCCTCGATGTTTCCCCAATTAAGGATCTCGTGTATTTGGGACTCAATCTCTTGAGACCATTTAATAGGTTTCTTGGCTAAAGTTCGCTCTTGAAGTCCCAAAGTGTTGTGAGTGGGAATAGCCCGCAGCTGAAAAGTGGCTCCAAAAGTCAGAGGGAGATGATCTCCTCCTAAATATTCTCCTACTTCCACGTTAGTGACTTGAGAGTATATACTTGGGGACACCAGCAAATGGTCTACAGTGCTGAGTCCATTAGAAGTAAAGCACGTGTTGACGGGAGTTTCCGATTCCGGCCGACGGGGGAGGACGTCTGAGCTGCAGCGCTACTCGCTTGGAACAGTATTTTAATTTTATCTTATATCCATTCAATTGTTTTTAGTCTATTTCATATGGAATTTTTAAAGCAAACTGTTCCAGCACGTGAAAGTTTTTGAGACAGCTGTTAGCTTTTTGACTTTAATCTGCCGCCTCCCCCACTATTTACTGTGGAACTGGGAGACTTAATTAGCTGGCCAACTACAATAAAGAGAACACCAAGAAACTCCCTTAATTAAGGGGTTTCTTCTCCTTTTTTTTTTTTCTTTTTCTTTTTTTCCCCCCTGCCTTGTTCTCTCTTCCTCCTTCCCTCTCTCTCTGTGTGCTATAATGCCTGCAGAGAAGTGACTAAGAGATACGGAGGAGGCTGTCCCATTCCCAGCCCCCAAACAATCCAGGATTAAAGACTTTTTTACCTCAAGTGAAAGCAAAAGTAGGAGTAAGAACCACATGCCTATCTATGCTGTGGAGACAGCAAATCACTTTTTACCTCTTGAAATTGATAGCGAGGAAGATGCGAGTACTTTGGTGGAAGATACTACTTCTATGGAGTCAAGGGTGGGGCATTTTGACTCAGCCCCTGAGGCAGCTGGAACACCAACGGAGAGTAGCCTGTTAACTATAATTGCAAGGACTGTGGAATGTATCTTTAGAAACATTCAAAATATTAACACTCAAATGAAACAGCTAACTGCAGAGCTCTCGAAACTGTCTGCTAGCAATCAGCAGTTACAACTAATGTCTCAGGCACAGCCAGCAGCCCAGAACACTAACTTGGGAAGAAGGGAGCAGACTTATGCTGTTAAGGGGATAAGGGAGCATAAGCTGAAACAGGGAAGTGCTTTATGGAATCACCCCCTCCAGCTAATATTTCAGCCAAGAAAGATATGCCTAACAATATGCGGGCGAAGGGGACAAACTCCTAACTGGCAAGGAGGTCAGCGCCCCAAACGTCATTTGGCTGACCTTCTTAGAATAAATTACCCAGAAGTAGACCTGGTGAAGGCTGAATCTCTCAATCCCCCAAATCAGTCTCAAAAAGTTCTACTCTCCTTTGCTTCTACTAGAATACCCTCCATGATTTATGAGAAGAAGTCATAGCTCATAACCAAAGGAGTCTTCCCAACACGGGTGTTCCAAAATGCTATTATATTACCCTTGTGCTATAAGAAATCCTTGGGTGCTGATATGAACTTACCAGCACAGAAGGGGTTACCAATGGAAACAGAGAGTCATCCAATATCCCAAACGAACTTAATTCCTTGGGATGACTTGGGTGAACCCATGGAGAGCACACAACCCCCTGAAGAGCTTCATCATGCACAAGCTGGCCAAGGAACAAACCCAACCCCCAAGAGTCAACTGACACATAAGTTTCTGGCAAATCCTATTGAGGATAAATTAAATAAGCAAGGTGACAATATACACCATTATCATACTCCTTTTCTGATGCTAAACCAATCATTTGTTCCATATCCGGTTCTAACTGTCGCTTCCTGACCGTTATACAAGTGTATCAGGAGACATGTGAGATGATCTGGTACTCCCATCTCTTGCCACAATTTGTTGTGATCCACACAATCAAAGGCTTTAGCATTGTCAATGAAGTAGATGTTTTTCTGGTACTCCCTTGCTTTCTCCATAATCCAGTGAATGTTGGCAATTTGATCTCTAGTTCCTCTACCTCTTCAAAACCCAGCTTGTACTTCTGGCAATTCTCTATCCACGTACTGCTTAAGCCTAGTTTGTAGGATCTTGAGCATGACCTTGCTAGCATGTGAAATGAGTGCAATTGTGCAATAGTTTAAACATTCCTTGGCATTGCCCGTCTTTGGGATTGGAATGTAAACTGACCTTTTTCAATCCTGTAGCCACTGTTGCATTTTTCAAATTTGCTGGTATATAGAGTACTGCACTTTAACAGCATCATCTTTTAAGACTTTTAATAGCTCAACTGGGATACCGTCATCTCCACTAGTTTTGTTGTTAGGAATGCTTTCTAAGGCCCATTTGACTTTGCTCTGGCTCGAGGTCTGCTCGAGGTCAGTGATCACACCGGTTGTTGAGGACATTGAGATCCTTCTTGTATAGTTCTTCTGTGTATCCTTGCCACCTCTTCCTAATCTGTTCTGCTTCTGTTAGGTCTCTACCATTTTTGTCCTTTATCATGGCCGACTTTGCACAAAACGTTCCCTTGATTTCCAATTTTCTTGTAGAGATCTCTAGATCTAAGCCTGAATTTTGCAATGAGTAGCTCATGATCTGAGCCACAGTCAGCTCCAGGTCTTGTTTTTACTGACTATATAGAGCTTATCCATTTTTGACTGCAAATGACATAATCAATCTGATTTCAGTGTTGCCCATCTGTTGATGTCCATGTGTCGAGTCACCTCGGAGGTTGTTGGAAGAGGGTGTTCGCTATGACCAGCGTGTTCTCTTGAAAAAAATCCTGTTAGCCTTTGCCCTGCTTCATTTTGTTCTCCAAGGCCAAACTTGTCTGCTATTCCGGTTATCTTTTGGCTTCCTACTTTAGCATTCCCTATGATGATAAAGACATCTTTTTTTGGTGTTAGTTCTAGGAGGTGTTGTAGGTCTTCATAGAACCGGTCCACTTCAGCCTCCTCTGCATCAGTGGTTGGAGCATAGACTTGGATTACTGTGATGTTGAATGGTTTGCCTTGGATTCGGACCAAGATCATTCTGTCATTTTTGAGATTGTATCCCATTACTGCCTTCCTCACTCTCTTGTGGACCATAAGGGCCACACCAATTTTTCTATGGGATTCTTGGCCACTATAGTAGATATAATGGTTCTCTGAGTTAAATTCACCCATTCCTGTCCACTTTAGTTCATTGATTCCCAAGATGTCAATGTTCAGTTTTGCCAACTCATTTTTGACCACGTCCAGCTTATTTTGATTTATAGATCTTACATTCTATGCAGTATTGTCCTTTGCAGCATCTACAGCTGAACATCCTTTTGGCTTTGGTCCAGCCACTTCATTCTTTCTGGGGTTAATAGTACTTGCCCTCTGCTCTTCTCCAGGAGTATATTGGACACCTTCGGATTTGGCCGAATCGGGCAGAATCAATTTCGGCTGGCAGAAAGACTCCTGCATGTCGATTTCAGCAGTAGGAGCCAATTCAGGAGTCTTTCAGCCAGCCGAATGTCAATTTCGTCCCCATTATATCCTATGGGCCATTGAAGTCAATGGTGAAAACATAGGGTATATTCTGGGGGCTGGAGGGGAAGTGGTTTGAGGGAGAGGCTCCAAACTCACAGGATAGCTGCTGGAGCCTCTCCCCAAGATACCCACCAGGTCTCAAGAACATTGGTCCAATTCCATGTGCCCCCAAACAGGTTGCCCCCATCCCCTCCATTGTTCTCTATGGTGGGAAAACAAGTTCCTTTTTCCCCACGGTGCTGTTATTGGCTCTGAGGGGGAGAGGAGTTTGAGGGAGAGGCTCCAAATTTTCAGGGTAGCTTTGAGAGCCTCTCCCCACATAAACCCCATGTCCCAAAGCAATTGGACCAGTGGGCCCAATTCTAGGGGCACCCAAAAAGGTTACCCCCATTACCTCCATTGTTTCCAATGGGGAAACCCAGTCAGCAGTACTTAAGGCAGGCAAGCAGGCAGCATCCAGCAGTCAGACTCTCCCAGAGAATCTCAGGGAAAGTGAACTGTCTTGGTAGGCACTTGTTTGCTATGAGAACAAGTGGCACACTCCAGGACAAGTGGCACTGTGGCAGTGCAAGCATGGACTCTGGGAGAGTCTGACTGCATATACCCTATGTTTTCACCATTGACTTCAATGGCCCATAGGATATAATAGGATATAATTTCAGCAGCAATTTGGCGGCAAGCTGATTCAGATCAGAGAATCTGAATCAGCCTGCAGCAGCCTGAAAGAGGCCTGAATGGGCCATTTTTGGGGATGCATTCAGTTCGGATGAACCAAATGCACATCCCTACTTCTGACATGAGAGGCTCATCTCCCGGCATCATATCTTTTAGCTTTTTGTTACTGTCCATGGGGTTTTCTTGGCAAAGATACTAGAGTGGATTGCCATTTCCTTCTCCAGTGGATCATGTTTTGTCTAAGTTCTCTGCTGTGGCTTGTCTGTCCTGGGTGGCTCTCCACAGCATCACCTGCAACCTCATCGAACCACACAAGCCCCCTCACTAGATCAAGGCAGCAATCCATGAGAGGGCTGAAGGTGTATGGTCAGATTAAAAGGCATGCCTGGCTAGGCTATGGTTGCCAGGTCCCTATCTCTTGCCAGTGGGGGGCTCCAGCCAGCTGTCTGGTAGATCCTGGTACATGTGCAAAGCGCACACACCACAATGATGTCACCTGGAGAATATGTCATCATGCAGGGCATGTTATGGTGGGGAGCACTCTAACATTTGAGAAAAAAAACTCTAGCATTTTTCTCAGATGCTAGAATGTCCCACCCCCCATGCTGGGCATGTTGGTGCAAACTGGGCTGCTTGGGGGTAGAGCTTCCCCACTGGTCAGCTGAGCAGTGGCAGATTGGGGCTCCCAAAAGTGAGTAAACCCTCACCCCCATTGAGAGGATGGTAATCATAGGCTAGGCAGCTCAGTTCATTTTCACTGAAACCCCTAATATTCACAGATCTTCAAAGTTCAATAGCCAAAAAACCCACTGAACCATTTTCATCAGGGAAGGTGGGTGGAATATCTTCAGATGCAAAGGTGCAAAGGGAGCATGCTCTGAGGGGAAGGGGGAATCCAGAGCTCCTTTAAGTGTGATCATTTTCTTGTGCTGCTGCTGTGCTGGCACGTGCACAAAACATATCGCAAAAAACATAAAGGCAAACAATAAAACCAGGGAGGCAGTGGGGCCCTTGGATGACCAAGGGGTAAAAGGACTACTGAAGGATGACAGGGAAATGGCTGAGAAGCTGAATGCATTTTTTGCCTCTATCTTCACTGTGGAAGATGAGAAGTGCTTGCCCACTCCAGAACCACCGATTTCGGGAGGGGGTTTGAAAGACCTGAATCAAATTGAGGTGACAAGAGAGAAAGTCCTACAACTGATGGACAATTTTAAAACTAATAAATCACCAGGCCCGGATGGCATTCATTTGAGAGTTCTGAAAGAACTCAAATGTGAACTTATGAATCTCCTTACATTAATATGTAATCTTTCTTTAAAATCTGTTTCCATTCCTGAGGACTGGAAAGTAGCTAATGTCACTCCCATCTTTAAAAAGGGCTCCAGGGGAGATCTGGGAAATTACAGGCCAGTCAGTCTGGCGTCGATACCGGATATGTTGGTGGAAACTGTTATTAAGGAAAGAATTAGTAGGCACATAGATGAACAAAAACTTTTGAGGCAGACTCAGCATGGGTTCTGTAAGGGAAGATCTTGTCTCATGAACCTGTTAGTGTTTTTTGAGGGAGTGAACAAACATATGGACAAGGGGGACCCAACAGATATTATTTACCTTGACTTCCGGAAAGCTTTTGATACAGTTCCTCATCAAAGGCTCCTAAGTAAGCTCAATAGTCATGGGATAAAAGGACAAGTCCTCTTGTGAATCAAAAACTGGCTTATAAATAGGAAACAGAGAGTGTATAAATGGGAAAATTTCTCAGTGGAGGGTGGTAAGCAGTGGGGTACCACAGGGATCGGTACGTGGTCTGATGCTTTTTAACTTGTTTATTAACGATTTGGAATTGGGAGTAAGCAGAGAAGTGGCTAAATTTGCAGATGACATGAAGTTGTTCAGGGTGGTGACAACCAGGGAGGATTGTGAGGCACTTCAAAGGGATATATCAAGGATGGGTTGGTGGGCAGCAACGTGGCAAATGGGGTTCAATGTGGCCAAGTGCAAAGTGATGCACATTGGAGCCAAAATCCTAAATATAAATACACATTGATGGGGTCTTAACTGGCAGAGACTGACCAAGAGAGAGATCTTGGAGTCGTTGTAGATAACTCAATGAAAATGTCTAGACAGTGTGTAGCTGCAATAAAGAAGGCCAACGCTATGCTGGGGATTATTAAGAAGGGAACTGAAAACAAATCAGCCAGTATCATAATGCCCCTGTATAAATCATTGGTGTTACCTCATTTGGAATACTGTGTACAGTTCTGGTCGCCACATCTCAAGAAGGATATTATAGCATTGGAAAAAGTGCAGAGAAGGGCAGCTAGAATGATAAAAGGGTTGGAACACTTTCCATATGAAGAAAGGTTAAAATGCTTGGGGCTCTTCAGCTTGGAGAAATGGCGGCTGAGGGGTGACATGATCGAGGTTTACAAGATTATGCATGGGATAGAGCAGGTTGAGAAAGAAGTACTTTTCTCCCTTTCTCACAATACAAGAACTTATGGGCACTCCATAAAATTGTTGAGCAGTCGGGTTAGAACAGATAAAAGGAAGTACTTCTTCACCCAAAGAGTGATTAACATATGGAATTCACTGCCACAGGAGGTGATAGCAGCTACAAGTATGGACAGTTTCAAGAGGGAATTAGATAAACATATGGAGCAGAAGTCCATCAGTGGCTATTAGTCTGGGGCAGGTGATGCACTCTATTCTTGGTGCTGGGGGGCAGCAATGGGAGGGCTTCTAGTGTCCTGGCCCCACTGCTGGACCTCCTGATGGCACCAGTTATTTTTGGCCACTGTGTGACAGAGTGTTGGACTAGATGGGCCATTGGCCTGATTCAACATTGGCTTCTCTTATGTTCTTATATTCTTATGTAATGTCCTTCTTTCATTGATTCCTACGTGGCCTCCTTGCATCCCTCACTCTCTGATTGGTCAGCTGCAGAGCTCAGTGTTCTGAGGTAAAAAAACCCAACAACAACAGTTAAAGGAGACTGCAGAGAACTCATAACAGCTGAGGAAATCAGGAATGGCCAACAACCACCGGTGAGGTGCAGTAATGCTGCTGGCCCAGCCTCACAGATGGCTTCCAACACACTCCCCCCACCTCCTACACCTAACAAGCAGTTGTCTATCAGGTGCAGCAGTGGTTGCAGGGTGCTTAAAGCCATGAGGGAGCCCACCTCAGCAGTAATGCCTTAGTGGTCCTGCCAGCCCCACCTCCACAGTGGCTTCTAATAATCTTCCCCCTCCTACACTGAACAGGCAGCTGCCTGTCAGGTGTAGGAGAGGAGGTGGGATGTTTATAGCCATGGGGGAGGTTTGCTTAGCAGGATTGCCTTAGCCCTGCTGCTGGTCCAGCCTCCCTGATGCCTTTAAACATAATCCCCCCCAAGACCAGACAGGCAGGTGTCTGTCAGGTGTAGAAGTAGGACCAGGATACTTTAATACATCAGGGACACTACCCCAGCAGGATCACCATAGTGGTGCTGCTGGCCCAGCTTAGCCGCACTCCCACCCACAATGGAAATATACCCAAATTTGTAGAAAACTGGTTTCCTTTATTAGGTTATTTCACTTCTCACAATGTGGGTTCTAGAAAATTGGCTCATATGAACTTGCTTAATATGTGGTTGCTGGGATGGTGTTTTGAATATGTAGTTATGTCCCAGTTCTAAAATGTAACATAAATGAGAAGCATTTTTGTTAAAAAAGGGGGGTATGCCCTCCCCCCAAATTCAATGCCCAGGCCAAACCCCTGCATCAAGAAACCCAAAATAAGGAGAGTGCATTCCTACCATGATGTCAACACCCCCCCCCCCATGAGATTTCTGAGAAACATACCCCCTAAGGGGGTAAAAAAGGGGCAAAATGTATTCCCCCAACTACTTTCCATGTGCCTGGCAGGCTACTGCCTCCCTGCCCCAATTGGTCAATTGTGTAGTTCTGAGGTAAAACCTGACTACTTGCACCCACCTCCTTTTGATTGCTCAGCTGTGGATCCCAATGTTCTGAGGTAAGAACACAGTTAGAAGAGACTGCAGGCAGTTGAGGACAGTTACAGAAATTAGTGATTCAAGACTCCTGAATAGACATTTTTCAAAAAAACCAGCATGGCAATTGAGTTAATGAATGTTCATGGGGAGATAGTAAAGGACCTTTCTAGGAGCCAATTTGATGCATGCCTCCTTCATGAACCTGAAGAAATATCCACTGCATCACCACTCCCTCACGCCAACTTGCCCTCACATCTCTCACCTCTTACTGCCCCCAAGAAAGCTCCTGCCAAACGTCAAGCCAGATACACCAACGCTACAAGGAGGAGGCAACTTAGGAATGTGACAAAGACATTTGCACATAGTACTCCTGCGGGCCAGTGACCTGCACAGGCCAAGTACCAGCAAGATCATGCTGAGGTGCTCAGAACAACACAGTCTCCATATGAGCAAAACAATCCAGCAACACAAGTAGAGAGGCCATCACTTCCGTGGAAGGTGGCAAGAGTTGACTTAACAGATGACTGCTTCTTAAATGGACAGTTCTATGTTGCCTGCTTCAGAGTGAGCTCACCAAGCAGCCTGGTGACCCTAGCACCTGAGGGCAGAACCAGCAATGTTGTCTACAGAGAGGTCCTTCAGTAGAAGTGGGGGAGTACATATGTCTCACTTCATTTCTTACACTACAATCTTCTCCATTAGAACAAATATCACATTTCAGACTTCATATCATCGATATTATAACTGGATTTATGGAACTTAAATACCACAGCGAAGCACAGGTATCAGGATAGTTAAAAATAAATAAGACCTTATGCTGATCTGAGTGGCTTCAGTTTCTAGGCAGAGTGAAAAAAAATGCAGAATCTCTTTACAAGCTGTTTTTGAAGTACTATTCTCAAAGCATTCAAGTCACTCTATTAGTCTACATATGACTCTCACCTTCATGGGAAAAGAACAAAACAAAGAAAACTGTTAACAAATTAACTTGCATTTCCCAGTGCCAGGAGTTTGTGAGCAACTGCTTAATGTTCCGCAAGTCCCAATAATGAGGACAAAGTATAAAACTTGCAAGACCTTGACATTAAAGAGAAAAAAAGATTTTGTGACTTTTGTGAACCTACTTGTGATGTGAGCAGATGATAGTATTTGAAAGAAAGCACAGAGGAAATGTTAAACTGCAATGGCAAAATCTCATGGAGGAAGTTTACTTTCCTGTAGTAGGCATAATTGTCACATTAACATAACGTGAGTCACTTCTGCCACATGAATAATAATGTAGTATATTGGGAAAGCAAGGGACGTGGTGCTTATTCACACAGTAAGAAGGTAATGATGAGTGATAATAGGTAATGAAGTTCATCACCACCTGCACTGGCACCCCAAAGAAACAATATGACTTCTGGAAGACACTTATATAGACAACATCAAAGGCTCAGATTTCTACCGTTCACCTTTCTTTTGCCTTACTTACCCGGGTAAATGATATATCCCTACCTGCTCTAGGTATCTTGAACAAGTGTCAGTATTAGCAATCTGCTATATTATGTTTATGGATATTTATGGAGATATCATTTGCCAGGGGTTCCACAATTTGGATTTCTAGAACTTTTCCCCTAGAATTGCTCTGATATTGGAATATGTAGGTCTTCTGTCATTTTTTTTATATATCTATCTAGATTTTGTGGGCTTTCAGCAACATTAGAAAATGATAATTCAAAGGAACAAAAATGTTTCTTCTTCCAAGGAAGAAGGGTCTTTTAATTAAAAATAAACATACCCACAGTTTTGTGCCAATTCACTCCTACAGAAAGAAAACATAATTTGTAACTAGATCTTTTAAAACTTAAAACTTTTGAAAATCCACTTTTGGTTTTGGCAGAGTGAATGGTGGCCACCTCTCGGGACGCTCCTGGAGATGGTTAGCCCACGCACGGTTGGGGGGGTCTTCGCACATGCGAAAGACCCTAGTGAGCCTTAGGCAAAGGCTCCGAACTGGGGGCGCTAGGGGAGTAGCCTCTTTGCCGGCAGACAGCCGGGAAATTGAGGCTTTCTCCCCGCCCCAATCAGCCCCGCTGCGTTGTGCCCGTATGGGACTTAGCAACGCCACCGACTTCCAGGAGTGAAGATAAGCGATATGAATTAAAATAAAAAGAAGAACTGGCATTGAATCGTGAGTTGGAGGTCTATTTTGAAGCTAAAATGCGAACCCCCCCGTAAGCGCATAAACGAATGGGAGGAGGGAGGAATCCCCACCCCCTTTGAGAAACGGGACTTATAAAGGAAAAGCAAAGGGGGGCAAAGGGAAAAAAGTGTTGGTGAAAGTACCTTTGGGGTCTCATTGAAGATTAAGAGCTAGCTGGTCTCCTGAGGGACGCGGCACGAACTTTGATAAAGTAAACAAACAAAGAAAATGTCGGCGTTGAAAAAGGTCCCACAGAAGCCGGAAAAGAAGGGAGGAGGGACTTCCGGTCCGGGCAACCCCCCCCAGAGCCTGCTGTCAATCAACAGAAAAGCGAGCCACTGCGCCCTCTGCTGGATCAAATGCAGAAAATCAGCGAAACTTTGAGTAATATGGAAGGTGTTCTCAACAGTCAACAAAAACAACTAACAGAAACAGCAAAGAAGATGGAGGATATCACACAGAAGTGTCTGGTCTCAACGGAAGACACCAGGAAAATAAAGAAAAGGGTCAACAAATTAGAAAAGCATCAGGATATGCAAGAAAAAAGAATTTTAATGTTGCAGATGGAGAAATCCAATCTGACTCTCCGCTTTCAGGGCATTAAAGAAGAGAAAGAGAATCTCAGGTCGATACTGGCGAATGCCTTGGCACCCTTAACTGGCAGAGAAGTGCAAGAATTAAAAGAAGAGATGGATATGGCCTATAGAGCCTACTCCGCCTTTACAAAGAAAAATAATCTGCCAGCAGAAGTGGTTGTCAAGTTTACTAAGCAGCGTACCAAAGATCAAATTTTACGTGCAGTCTCAGCGGTGCCCTTGAAGATTGGGGAGCAGACTATCAGAACCTTGAAAGATGTTCCTTATGAAATCTGCATGAAAAGGAAAGCATATAAAGGATTGACCACATTTTTACAAAGACATCAGACTATTTATAGATGGAGTTTTCCCGAAGGACTGGTGTTTAAATATAAGGATAAAAGAGAGAAGATTGACTCCGTCTTCAAAGCACAAGAATTTCTGAAGAGACACGCCAGTACAGAGGAAGATGCAGCACTCACAATTTGGACAGAATCAAGCAGCGAAGAGGACAGCGGCCCAGAGGAGGGAGGCGCTGGAGTGGGAGACGTGAAGGCTAAAGAGGGCCCATCTTACAATTTGAGAGATACAAAAAGAAGACAACCTAAGAAATAACTGTTCGTGAAACGTCTGAAAGGAGCTGATTAACGACTAACCCCAAGGGACTTTACTAACTTTACTAACAGAGTTATTTTGGACTCTTGAAAGGTAAAAAGAAGATCTCCCAACCATGGTGGTTGCCAAAAACTGTATTTTTACTAACTAAAACTAACCTTTTAACAGAAAAATTCACTCCCCTCTTTTCTTAGCCCATCTATATACCCTACCTCTTTCTTATTATAAAAAGCAATAAAATTCTCTCCTTTTTAGGAGGGTTTATTACAAAAAAAAAAACTTTTGAAAATGTTTGGTGTCATGGTTAAGTGCGCAGACTCTAATCTGGGAGAACCGGGTTTGATTCCCCACTCCTCCACTTGCACCTGCTGGATGACCTTGGGCAAGCCATAGTTTTGGCACAGCTGTTCTTGAAAAAGAGCAGTTTCTGTCAGAGCTTTCTCAGCTCCACCTACCTCACAGGCAATGCTCCCTCTTAACTGTGGAGTCTTGTGAGCAAAAATTCTATTTTGTGAGCTACTGGCATTAAAGTTGTGAACGAGCAATTTGGCTACTGCATAAATTAGTTTACTCTGGAGTCATTGTCCCTGAGCTACAACAAAAATGTGTGAGTCAGAGGGTAAACAACTGTGAGCTAGCTCACACTAATCAGCTTAGAGGGAACACTGCTGTTGTGGGGAGGGGAAGGAGAAGGAGTTTGTAAGCTGCTCTGAGACTCCTTTGGGTAGTGAAGGGCAGGGTATAAATCCAATCTCTTCTTCTTCCTTAAGAAGTTACTACCTGAAGTTATTACTGCAGAAAAAGCAACCACAGATAACTCAAAAGAATATACTTAGAAAAAAAAATCCAGGCAAAACTATATTGGAACCTAAATCGTAATCAAGCCCTAGAATAATAATACGGTAAAACCCTGTTGTTGTAGACATATTACTTCTTTCGATAATGAATCTAGATCTATAGAACTATATAGATATAGATCTATAGAACTGTATATAGATCTATATATAGATCTATATATAGAACTATATAGAATCTAGATCTATAAAACTATATAGAGCTATAGGTTATCTATACATTGTGGTTACTTATAATTATCTTCTGACTAACAATACATTGGTTTATAGTTTTTATTAACACCTTTCTAAATGTCAAATCATTTAGACATTATTTATAAAGTAAATATTTTTTGAATTAAGTCTGACCTTTTCAATACTTCTCACTTAAAACTTTAGAACAGAAATACTCAATGATTTCAAGAGGTACTTTGTGCCATTATATATTGGTATCCATATTCATTAGCCATTGATGTCTGAAGTGACTGATGGTTAGAAGCCTTCAACATTTTCAGATCTGTTATGTATTGTACTGTGAATCTTGCCTATGTCCTGCAATGTTAAACTTCAAACTAAATGTGGCTCCTTCATCTGTCGCATTACCATTGGCTGGTTTCTGAGAAACCTCTGTAAATACCCAATCACTATGTGAGAATGTATCTAAGAGGGAACGGTCCTGATTGGCCTTTATCCCTGTATTGTTATTGGCTCTTATCATGTTATGGGTGTGGCTTTGACAGCCCGGGAGAGTTTAAAAAGGGAGCTGTGCTCCACTTGTTGTTGGCGTTGGCATTCTGAGTTGGAGTTTGCTGTTACTAATAAAGCTGAAATCACTTGCTGAAATCAAATTGTTGTTGAGTCTCCATACTTAACAAGTATGGTTGAGAAAGAAGGTTGAGAAAGAAGTACTTTTCTCCCTTTCTCACAATACAAGAACTCGTGGGCACTCCATGAAATTGCTGAGCAGTCGAGTTAGAACAGATAAAAGGAAATACTTCTTCACCCAAAGAGTGATTAACATATGGAATTCACTGCCACAGGAGGTGGTGGCAGCTGCAAGCATGGACAGTTTCAAGAGGGAATTAGATAAACATATGGAGCAGAAGTCCATCAGTGGCTATTAGCCACAGGGTATAGATGGGAACTCTCAGTCTGGGGCAGGTGCTGCACTCTATTCTTGGTGCTGGAGGGGGCAGCAATGGGAGGGCTTCTGGTGCCCTGGCCCCACTGCTGGACCTCCTGATGGCACCTGGTATATTTTGGGCACTGTGTTACAGAGTGTTGGACTAGATGGGCCACTGGCCTGATTCAACATTGGCTTCTCTTATGTTCTTATGTTCTTATGTTAACAATTGGTGATGAGGATGGGATACTAGAGCGGGTAGGCAGCCCCGCTGAACTGACACAGTAACGGCAGACGAGAACGCACACCCAGCTGAGCTGGCTGAAGCTCCACAAGCAGTTGTGGATGCTCTACCAGTCGAGATGGCCGTCAACCCGGCGTTCAAAGCATTCGACCCGGCAATGGAGGACTGGGACTCTTACCTGGCACGGTTTGAGTTTCACCTCCAGGCAAATCAGATAACAGACAAGGCGAGGAAGAAGGTGATGCTCCTGAGCTCCTGCGGCAAGGCAGTCTTCGACGTCGCCCAATCCCTGGTTGCCCCCACTGAGCTCAGTGTGGCTACATGGGCCGATATCACGGCCAAACTTAAGGGCCACTTCTTGCCGCAGCCGTCGAAAATTGCATGCAGGCACGCTTTTTACAAGTGGTGCCAGGGGCCGTTGGAGTCAATAGCTGAATTCATCACCGCCTTGCGAAAGGCGGCCCGGCCTTGCGGGTTCACTGACATTGAGGAGGCCCTTCTCGACCACCTGGTGTGTGGCCTATGAGATGAACATCTCCAATAGCATCTTTTTGCCTGCACTGAACTTACGTATGCCGTGGCCTACTCTGAGGCTGTTGCCGCGGAAGCTGCTGACAGGTCGACCCGGGAGGTTCGTCAACGGCAGCCTCCAGTGGGTAAAGAGCCTGCAGTCCACCAGCAGTCCACCAGTGAGTCGGACAGCAAAGCTGATGGCGTGTGCAGAAGCAGGGAGACATGCCCACCGTGGACCGGACCGAGGACTGCAACAACACGTTCCTGTGCTGGCTGCGGCAGTAAGCATGAGAGATACCTCTGTTGGGTGAAGGAGCTGATCTGCCACTCCTGTGGTAAGCGAGGTCATCTAGCCAGAGTCTGTAGAGCAGCCAAGAAATCCCCACCATCTACACGACGTGCAGACTCCAGGGTTCGTGTTCGAGATGGCGACAAGGCATCTGACTGTCATCAGACCAACTCCTGCTGCTGCCCATCCACAGTCCTGGCCACCAGAGGCAAGCCCAGCAAAAAGATCCATGTGACGGTTCATCTGGACAGTGTTCCCTGTGTCATGGAGGTGGACTCCGGATCATCCGTCACTGTCATCTCCACAGAGACGTGGCAATGCTTGTTCCCGAGACGAAGCCGCTGGCGTCTGTCACCAGTGTCGACCCGCCTGACCGACTACCAAGGATGACACATTCTGTTGGCGGGAAAAGCGACATTCCAAGTTGAGTTCAAGAATCGGAAGGCTGAGCTGTCTCTCCTGGTTGCAGAGGGTGAGAGGGTTAGCTTGTTGGGCCTCGATTGGTTCGAGGCTCTGGGCATTGCTATCACTGGCGTTAACCATGTGTGTTCAAATAAAAAGAACTCATTGTATAATGAGTTTCCTGAGGTGTTTGGGGAAGGGCTCGGTAAATACACTTGTCCCCCAGTGTCATTCGAATTGGATCCTTCGGTATGGCTGATCCGACTGAAGTATCGTAAGGTGCCTCTCGCTTTGAAAGCGAAAATAGAGGCAGAGCTGGACAAGCTGGTCAAGCAAGGCATTTTAGAGCCTGTTCCCTATGGCAAATGGGAAACCCCAATCGTAACACCTGTTAAGGCAGATGGGTCGGTGCGCATATGTGCTGACTACAAGTGCACTGTGAACCGTGCCTTACAGCAGCACTCCTACCCAGTGCCGGTCACCAGCCTCGTCTTGGCATTACTAGGGGGAGGCAAAATTTTCACTAATTTGGACCTGGCACAGGCCTACCAACAATTGCCTGTAGATGACGCCACTGCAGACACACAGACTATTGTGACCCACAAGGGGACATTTCGAGTAAAACGCCTTCAGTTTGGGGTTAATGTTGCCCCGGGTATCTTTCAGGGCTTAATGGAGGGGCTCCTGCATGGGCTACCTGGTGTAGTACCCTATTTTGACGATGTTCTTATAGTGGGTACTGATGAAACAGAACTAATGGCTCGGTTATGGGCAGTGTTAAATCACTTCAAGGAAGCTGGGTTGCGCGTGAAGCGATCAAAGTGTGTTGTTGGTGTACCACAAGTTGAATTTCTTGGGTTCCTTATTGATGCTAAGGGGGTCCACCCCACACTAGATAAGGTTGCTGCCATCAAAAATGCTCCCCCACCAAAATCTAAAAAGGACCTCCAATCATTCCTTGGCATCCTGAACTTTTACCACACTTTTCTTCCACACAAGGCATCCATCGTGGAACCGCTGCGTGCCTTGCTGCACAAGGATGCCAAATGGAAGTGGGGAGAGTGCCAGCAGCGAGCTTTTGAGGCAGTAAAGGACCTGTTGTCATCGGACAGTGTACTGACTCACTTTGATGAAGAGAAACTGTTGATCTTGGCTGCCGATGCGTCCCCTTACAGGGTTGGCGTGGTGCTCAGCCATCTGATGCCGGACGGTACTGAGGTGCCTATTGCATTTTATTCCAGGTCTCTCACAAGTGCCGAGAGAAATTATGCCCAAATTGACAAGGAGGGCCTCGCCCTGATTGCGGGAGTCAAAAAGTTTCATTACTTTGTTTACGGGCGACGGTTCCTCCTTATCATGGACCACAAACCTCTCTTGGGCATTTTCTCCCCTGACCGGCAAACACCGAACATCCTTTCACCCAGGGTGTTATGGTGGGCGGTGTTTCTGTCGGCATACGACTACAAACTGGAACATTGGCTGGGTAAGGCCATAGGGCACGCAGACACCCTCAGCTGCTGCCCTGCACCGACATTCCTGAGGACTCTGACATTTTAGCTCTAGACGAGCTGCCACAGGTGCTGGTTATATCAATGGACGTTGCTTCTGCAACGGCATGGGACTCTGTACTCGCCCGAGTGCTCAATTGGGTGTTGAGGGGGTGGCCAATGGGTAAAGTGGCACCAGAGTTCAAACCTTTTGTTACCCGCCAAACTGAACTCTCGGTGACAAAGGGTTGCCTATTGTGGGGAAGCCATGTAATAATTCCCACCAAACTGAGGGGGCGGGTATTGGAGGCGCTTCACTCTGGCCACCCAGGAATTGTACACATGAAGGCCCTCGCCAGGGGGTATGTGTGGTGGCCAAATATGGACGTGGACATTGAGGTGTGGGTCAAGAACTGTATGGCATGTCAGCAATCGCACCCAGAACCACCTCAGGCACCCACTCAGCCCTGGGAAAAGGCGCAGAGGCCGTGGTCCTGCCTCCATGTTGATCTGGCTGGTCCCTACCAAGGACAAATGTTTTTAATTTGTGTTGATTCCTACTCCAAATGGTTTCAGGTTGTTAATTTAAGGTCGACTGGGTCTGGGGCTGTGATCAATGGCCTCAGAAAGCTCTTTGCAACGCACGGGCTGTCGGACTGTGTGGTCTCCGACAATGGGCCACAGTTCATGTTGGTCAAGTTTGAGGGGTTCCTCAACGACAACCTCATCCGCCATGTGACTTCTGCCCCGTTCCATCCAGCCACCAATGGTCAGACGGAACGGATGGTTCGGTCGGCGAAGGAGTCACTTGGGCGCCTGACGTGCGGGGACTGGGGGCAAAGGATCGCCTCCTACCTTTTGCGCCAGCACATCACGCCCTGCTCTGTGACTGGGAGGAGCCCAAGAGAGCTGTTAATGGGCCGTAAGCTGGCTTCCCTCTTAGACCACCTGCATCCTGACCTCGACCAATCTAAACATTGGTCAGAGACCCCGGCGCAGGGGAGAGTTTTTGTTGAGGGGGACAAGGTTTTTGCCCACAACTATGCAGAGGGTCATCGGTGGCTACTGGCCGTAGTCGCCAAGGTTGCGAGGGCCAGGTTGTATGTGGTCTGGCTACCCAATGGTCGGGAAATCCGCCACCACATAGACCAGCTCAGGGAGCGGTGGGCTGACTCAAGTGCCGAGTCACAGCCCGACCCTGAGCTGGTTCCCATCAGGCAGGAGGGGCCTCCCGGAGAGGAGGTGAGTGCTTCCAATGGGGAACTGGAGTCTGGGCAGACCCCAATTCCAGGACCTGAGACCCCTGTTCCTGTTCCCCCAGTCTCTCTTGCGAGAGAGGTTCCCGAAGAGTGTGCCACTCTTCCACCACTGGAGCAGAGACCACTGCACCGGTCGCAAAGAAGCCGTTGTGCCCCTGCCTACCTAAAAGACTTCGTTTGGCAAGGTAATGTGCCATCTTAGGGGGGAGGAGTTGTTATGTATTGTACTGTGAATCTTGCCTATGTCCTGCAATGTTAAGCTTCAAACTAAATGTGGCTCCTTCATCTGTCTCATTACCATTGGCTGGTTTCTGAGAAACCTCTGTAAATACCCAATCACTATGTGAGAATGTATCTAAGAGGGAACGGTCCTGATTGGCCTTTATCCCTGTATTGTTATTGGTTCTTATCATGTTATGGGTGTGGCTTTGACAGCCCGGGAGAGTTTAAAAAGGAAGCTGTGCTCCACTTGTTGTTGGCGTTGGCATTCTGAGTTGGAGTTTGTTGTTACTAATAAAGCTGAAATCACTTGCTGAAATCAAATCGTTGTTGAGTCTCCATACTTAACAAGATCTATCACCTCTTCTGTAGTTGTCTAGATATAATTTTCCACCTTCAGACATCTTTGCTTAGGCCATGTATGATCTAGTCTCACAAAAATAAACTTTTCTTCAAAGGTAACCTTAGTATGAACTTTAACACATACTTAGGCATCCCAGGGCTCTTTTTGTAGCAGGAACTCCTTTGCATATTAGGCGACACACCTCTAATGTAGCCAATCCTCCAAGAGCTTATAGTAGCCCCTGTAAGAAGAGCTCTGTAAGCTCTTGGAGGATTGGCTACATTAGGGGTGTGTCCAGGGCCAGCTCGCCCACTAGGTGAGCTAGGCGCTCGCCTACGGTGCACCGGCCCTCAGGGGCATCAAACTGCCCTGGTTGGGGTGCTCCTGTGCCCTGTAGATTGCCTGCCCTCCCCCCTCGGTAGCATGGTGGCAGCCAGTGGGGACTCACTGCTGCCGCCGCCACCAGTAAAAGGATGTCCAGCCACCCAGTCGGGGTGCAGAAAGTGGCAGCGGGAGCACAGCTTGCCGCCCTCCCCCTCCCCCCTCGGGGGGAGGAGGAGGCAGCAGCCAGTCAGGGACTTGCCGCCGCTGCCGGAGAATGCCCGGCTTGCCAGCCGGAGTGCAGGAGGTGGTGGCGCAGCTCGCCCACCCTCCCCCTCCCCCCTCAGGTGGAGGAGGAAGAGGTGGCCAGCGCAGGGACTCCAGGCCCCACCGGGAGGTTGGCATCTGCACCCACCTAGGGCACAGAAGCACCTCAAGCTGGCCCTGGGTGTGTCACCTAATATACGAAGGTGTTCCTGCTACAAAAAGAGCCCTGGATCATATTTGTCCAACAGCCTCTTCAATATTAATTTCAGCCATGTGAGGCCCTGATTCAGATACCCATTCCCCCCCCCCCATGGCTAACAGGCATTTAGAAGGAAGAGTTTTGGTAGGAAACATCATACAGCCTGAACTGGGGTGCCGTACAGGTGAAATGTATCTTTAAAGTAAACTCAGTTATCACAGATTGCTAGTGTCTCCTCTTTTTTAATACTCTGAAGGTTTGGAGAAACTAGCATTAAGCCTGCATTAATTTTAAACCTAAGCAGCAGCCTTTTATGTTAGTTCCTCAACTGATACAGAGATAGATAAGATTCTGTTTGCTACTCATACCCCTTCAAATGCTTTGAAAACCTAAACCTAAACCATTTACTTTTCTGTTCTGTGGATATTCAAGATGTCAAAGCAGAATAAGGAGTAAGGTTTTCTGAATATACTAAGTATGATTTTCTCGGGCTGGGTGATTTATCTACTTAAAGCCAAACTTCTGCCCAAAGGCAAGGCTGCTTGGGAGAAAAAAAAAATCTGGAAGATTCATTGTAGAAATATTTTCTTGCTCCTCCTGCAGTCTGCCTCTATTTTAAATAAGAATGTTATTACATATGTGCAGCTTCCTCTTTCCTTGGTACTTACCATCAGTTCCACCTCCTCATCTTTCCTTCCATTCACTTTGACGGTTGTGAGGAACTGAGAACCTGACTGTGCAGCTTCCAAGTGGAATCTGTGCCTTCCCACCAGAGTCCCAACTGCCCTGATTAACTATTCAATCTAAGCAAATCAACTATTTTGATCTGAGCCTATCATTCTTTTGCCATTCTCCTTCCTTTTACTTATTATTTATTTATTTATTTCGATTTATACCCCGCCTTGCCCATTTTTTCTCCTCCGCCTATTTATACCCCCACCTTTTCTCCTCAGGACACATTATTAAGCAATTGGTTTTAACTACTGCCCCAGTCTTCATAGCTGATTTCATAGTTCTCTTCATTTTTCTCATGCTTGCCTGCTGTAACTCTGTGGCTTAACCTTAGAGGGCATAAATAATACATTCCCATCTCAGCTGCTGAGGTGCTTTCCAATCAGAGACATGCCAGCTATTCCTAGTGTCTGGAAAGTGGTCCAGCTCAATAAACCAATGCTGGTTCATGGTGGTAGGCCATATTCACAGTTGGAAGGACAAAAGCATTATCCATTTGGCTGGCATGCTTATCTGATGCATTAATGATACAACAAAAATAAAATATAGGGCTCTTAAGTTGACTAAATAATTAATTAGTACTTGTAAACAACCACGTTCTGAGGCATTTATCCCACTTCATTCGGTCTCCTGCCAGCAGCGACTATGTTGTTAATTTAAATGGGAAAAGCACATCTGTGTAGCATTCCTGTGCCCATGTGAAAATGTCTTATCCATTGGAATGAATGAAGAACACATAACTGTACAAGAATTGTGTGTGTAGCTGAGGACCAAAGTACCATATTATAAATTTTGGCTGGTCAGGTATACAGTACTCTTTTCCCATGCAGTCACACAACAGCTGTGGTGAAAGGAATTCATGGAGCTGAATTCAGCTCAGGATGATGCAACACCGTCCCAAGCCAAATCAATTTCCTATGGATTTTTAACATTACTTTCCCAGGAGCTGCTTTGTGACCACAGGCAAAGTGAGTTCCCTGGATCCAATTCACCAAACTTTGGTCCTGAGTGCCTGAACATACTTAAGTGTCATCAAGTTGTACTTGATCTATGGTAACTCTAGCAAGGGGCTTTCAAGGTAAGTGGAAAGTGGAGGTGGTTTGCTGCTACCTTATTCTGCAGAGTCTTCTCTGATGGTCCCCCATCCAAGTACCAACCCTGAAAGGGAATGAGCTGCAATTTACTTGTTCTGAAGGAACCCTGATGAGTTCAGTAGGGCTTTAAAAAGGTAAAGGTTTCCCTTGCTTGAAAGCCAGTCAAATCTGACTCTAGAGGGTGGTGCTCATCTCCGTTTCCAAGCCAAAGAGCCAGTGCTGTCCAAAGGCTTCTCCATGGACATGCGGCCGGCATGACTAAACGCCAAGGCACACAGAACACTATCACTGTCCCACCGAAGTGGTACCTATTTATCTACTTACAATTTCTTGCTTTCGAACTGCTAGGAGCTGGACCCAGAGATGGCAGCTTACTTCTGAGTAAATATGTATGGGGTCAAGTTGCAGTGTTTATGTACAGCTGTCTATATGTCAACTGCACATAAATGTAGAAGATGAATAAGGTATGCAGAGGCTAGGCATGGAAGGACAAGCCAAACTCCTTGGTGGAACTGAAAAATTAGAGAAGCATGGACTCTGTAGGGCCAACTAGAGCTGTCCCAACTATCCTTCTTCCATGGTGCACCCTGGCAGGATCAAGGTGGGCTGCAAAAGAAGTTCCTTCCACTGCAGCCTGCCTTAGATGGATCTGAAATGGCAGCAACATGAGAAAAGGCAGGATTCAAACTGAGATGCAGAGTAAGGGCCTCTACAGCTTATCTTGGACTTTAGACAGCAACAGCAATATTGTAGTCAGCAAAAGATCTGCTGGTTTGGTGCCTCAAGTGCTTGGGTAGTGAACAGGCCCTGGCACTCAGGAAGCAGAATATACTTTTCATGGCCCATGAAGTCCAAGCAGTATTTAAAAAACAGTCCCACCATGACTAAGTTCCCATCATGACCACCATGACCAAATTCTTAAGGAACTCAGATGTGAGATAGTTGATCTACTAACTGGTATATATAACCTATCACTAAATTCAGCTGCTGTACCAGAAGACTGGAGAGCAATTCTCCCTCTAAGCTGTGGACTCTTGTGAGCAAAAATTCTCCGTTGTGAGCTACTAGCATTAATGTTGGGAGCGAGCAATTTGGCTACTGCATAAATTAGTTTGCTTTAAAGCCATTCTTCCTGAGCTAGGACAAAAATGTGTGAGCCAAAGGCTAAAAAACTGTGAGCTAGCTCACACTAACTCTGCTTAGAAAGAACACTGCAGAGAGTAGCAAATGTTACACCAATTTTTAGAAAGAGGTGCAGAAGGGAACCAGGAAATTAAAGGCCAGTCAGCCTAATGTCTGTTCCAAGCAAATTAGTAGAAACTGTAATCAAAGATAGAATTGTTAGGCACAAAGAGGAAAAATCAGCATGGCTTCTGCAAATGGAAGACCTGTCTCACCAATCTTTTGGAGTTTTTTGAGAAAGTGAACAAGCATATAGACCAGGGGTGGCCAAACTTGCTTAACATAAGAGCCACATAAAATAAATGTCAGATGTTTGAGAGCCGCAATACATGAACAAATATTATACATTTTTACTGGGAAATATGCAGATTTGCTTTTTATTAACATTAAATGATACTGCCAAAAATAATAACAAAAGTGGTAAAAGCAGATATTGATAATGATATTTATTTGTCCAATGATATTTGTTTGCTAATGATATTTAGCTTCCCCAGCCGCCCTGCAAGGAGCTGCACAATATGTGTGAAAGAGCCACATGCAGCTCCCAAGCCACAGTTTGGCCACCCTGATGTAGACAATCGTGACCTGGAAAATACTATATACTTGGGCTTTCAAAAGGCTTTTGACAAGGTACCTCACCAAAGACTCCTGACTAAATTTAACAGTCATGGGATAACAGGACAGGTTCTCTTATAGGTTAAAAACTGGTTGAATGACCAGAAGCAAAAAGTAGGAATAAATGTGTAAGTGCAATCACATGACTAGTTGCAGGCACCTGTAAGGAGTTTAGTATCCTTTTAAGGATTGTATAACCCTGATTCTACTATATAGGTCCAGCATTCTTTTGACCAACACTATTTTTAATTGAAGGAACATTTTATGGAACAATTGGCCATACAATCTTTGAAAAAAATATATAATTGACCAGTGGTGATTATTTTCTCTTTTTTCATTTTCAGTAATTAGCTGCTTAATATTTTTAGAATGCATTGATTTATACAATTTTATTGTTCTAGAGGAGTACCACTGGACGTGTGATTGTACTGGAGGCCTCATTTGCAATTTTGTATTTTTCTTCCGTGCCCAGTTGTTAAACTTTGTAAGTAAGTTAATGGTTTTTGTTTGATAATATATTTACAATTTATTGGTTAGTTGCATTATATGTGTTTAATTTTTTATTTCTTTTATCTTTACAGCCTTTGTTTTCTGGTCTTTATTGATTTCAAACTTTATGTATGTATGATTGTATGCATTTCTGTTTATATAATAGCCAATGTGTTCCATATGCATTTTGTATTAGACCTCTGAAGAAGGCCTGCTAAGGCCGAAACGCGTCAGGTCTATTTTATCAGCCCTTGTATATTTTTACAATTCTTTATGAGGTATGAATGGGCCCCTATATAATGTTTTAATCTGTGTTTAATAAATAAATGTATGTTTTTGTATGTTTTTTAAGTGGATTTTAAATTTGGCCCTCTTTTGTTTTGGACTAACTTTTTCAGATTCTGACGCCAGCCAGGTCTGGTGCACAGAGTGGTTTCTTCGTGACTTCTTGAAGGCGGTCGCTGTATGGAGTGCAGTGTCCAGTTTTAGGTCAGCTTGGGTGGTGAGCTTCCACCGCAGCTTCAGATTGCTGACTCCCCATAGGAACTGGGTCAGTAGCGTGTCCTCAAGGGAGGGGAACTCACATTCACTAGCGAGGCAGTGGAGGTCAGTGAGGAATTCTGCTGTCGACTCTCTGTCTTCTGCGTTCACCCCATGAAGTCCATCCGGACAGCCCACTTCAAGGGTTTCGAGGTGTAATAGTTGGTCAGGGTTGTGATCAGCTTCTCGTAAGTCGTGGTTTCCAGCGTCTTTGGCATGACGAGGTTCTGTGCCAGCCAGATGGTGGCCACGCCGCATGTGTTCAGCAGCCACGACTTCTTGAGTTCCACATCAGTTTGTCCCTGGATGTTTAGGAAGTGTTTCAGCTGGGCAAACCAAGCCCCCCAGTACTTGGGATGGGTAGGGTCAAATGCCGAGAGATGCTGTCCTGGAGCAGAAGCCATGACTCAGTGCGGTAGCAGTGGTGCAGGAGCCAGTTGCGATGACATGGTGGCTGGGGTCTGCGGTGTGTTGGTGAAAGCGGTGCATGGCAGGGAGTCCTCGGCCTCTGTGGTGGTCGCTGTTGCAGTGCTTGTGGTTGCAGTGGAGTCAGGCTTGCTCAATGGGATCCCACCTTCATTGCCAGTGAAAAATACTGAGGTCAGAGACTCAGCATAGTGAATCAGCTCTTGTTTATTGGATCACATCAGGAACAAAGGATACATGGGCCAAGGAGTGCCTGGCTTATATTTGTGCCCCGCACCACACCCACACACACCCCCATCACCCGTGATTGGCCTTATTTACACATCTACAATTCAATAGGTCTACTTTAGGATCTGGGTGAGCCCATAGGTGTGCCTACGGACCCGAAGTGGCTATTGTCTTGGGAGCAAAGCTCTGAGGTTTGTAGACTGCATGGTCAGGCCATGCAGGGGTGGCCATCTTATTCCAGTTAATACACAACAAAAAGAATCCCAAATCCAAGTATGGGCTAATGGGATCTGCAGCATTCACAGCATATAAATAAGTAAAAGTACTTGCATGACCTAAAGAACATGTTGTCTTTCATTTTTGTAGCTGCTTTCAGACATTCTGGTTGAAAGGTATCTATCTGTCATGACGGGGCCCAAGGGCCGGGTGCAGAGGGACAGTCTGGTGCCGTAGTCAGAAAGAGTTCCAGAGATCAGCCAAAGGTATTAGTCCAGTCCAAGCAAACAAGTTTCAAAGCAGAGAGCAAAGCCCTTGTCAGGTATACCGTTAGCCAGAGGTTGAAGCGGAGTCCACAAGCTGAGCCGAGATCAGGAGCCAGAAGAGCATTCAGAGATGTGCCGAGGTTGGGAGCCAGAAAGTCATGACGAGACAAGGGAACGAGGATAGGTTCAAGGCAAGCGGTCTTTCGACGAGTTTGCCAGCAAAGTTTGCTCACGGCTGGGGATGTTCCTAAATACCGTGCTGGTTTGTTAAATAATTAACCGGTCATTGCCAGGTCCCTGCTCCGGTTAATACTCGGGGCTCATTGATCGTCACCCCCATACACGTGCCTCTTTTCGTTGAGCTGCCAAGTCTCTGCGCCTGCAGTCTCACAAACGATCTGCACATGGGGGACAGTCGGGTGGGGAAGCATCCACCCCAGGTGCTTGCTGTCTTGTAGCTGGCAGATCATCCCTCCCAACACTTAGATCCTCTGAGGACTCCGGCGCCTCGGAGGGACTTAAAGGTGCCGTGTCCCTGATCCCTGGCGCTGGGTACAAGGAGGTCGTGGCCGCACTGTCAGGTGCCAAATTGGGGGTAGGGCTCTCTGGTGCCGGGTCAGGGGGTGTTTCCGAGCTCACAGCTGAGCTTTCAGGCATCGGATCAGGGGCAGGCATGACACTATCCCTGGAGCTGTTCTAGCCTAAAGTACTCCAAACTCTGTTCCCTTCTGACAGGAAGGAGAAGAACTTGACCCAGCCATTATCTCTCCTGCCAGATCTATTAGCATTTGTATGAAGATGGGCTGTCTGGAAAGCAATTGCTCTGACTCCCCCCTGTGCCTGGTCTCTGCCCAGAGGGGGGACGGACGACTTTTAAAACACAAAATGTCAACTTCTCAGGAGAAAATGCATTTCTTCTTCACATCTATATATATAAAAGAAAGCCTCATCACCATAAAATCAACGCCCGGCCCAAACCGCTGGACCTAGAGACACCAAATTCGGGGACAGAACATAACATAAGAACATAAGAGAAGCCAATGTTGAATCAGGCCAATGGCCCATCTAGTCCAACACTCTGTCACACAGCGGCCAAAATATACCAGGTGCCATCAGGAGGTCCAGCAGTGGGGCCACGACACTAGAAGCCCTCCCACTGCTGCCCCCTCCAGCACCAAGAATAGAGTGCATCACCTGCCCCGGACTGAGAGTTCCCATCTATACCGTGGCTAATAGCCACTGGTGGACTTCTGCTCCATATGTTTATCTAATTCCCTCTTGAAACTGTCCATGCCTGTAGCTGCCACCACCTCCTGTGGCAGTGAATTCCATATGTTAATCACTCTTTGGGTGAAGAAGTATTTCCTTTTTTCTGTTCTAACCCGACTGCTCAGCAATTTCATAGAGTGCCCACGAGTTCTTGTATTGTGAGAAAGGGAGAAAAGTACTTCTTTCTCAACCTGCTCAATCCCATTCATAATCTTATAAACCTCGATCATGTCACCTCTCAGCCGTCGTTTCTCCTACCATGGCATAGGTGCTCGCTAAGAAGGGATTTTTAGAAATTCGACCCCTAAGGGGTCAAAAGGGGTAAAATCTGCTCCCCCCATTGATTCCTATGTGACTGCCAGGCAGCTGCCTCCTTGCACCCCCCACTCTCTGATTGGTCAGCTGCAGAGCTCAGTGATCTGAGGTAAAAAAAAAAAAAAAAGCCAACAGTTACAGGAGTCTGCAGACAGCTAATGAAAGTTGAGGAAATCAGGAATGGCCAACAACCACCGGTGAGGTGCAGTAATGCTGCTGGCCCAACCTCTCTGATGGCTTCCAACACACTCCCCCAACCTTCTACACCTAACAGGTGGTTGTCTGTCAGGGGCAGCAGTGGCTGCAAGGTGCTTAAAGCCCCAAGGGAGCCTGCCCCAGCAGTAATAGTTTAGTGATCCTGCCAGCCCTGCCTCCACAGTCGCTTCTAATACCCATTCCCCCCTCCCCCTCCTACAGGCAGCTGCCTGTCAGGTGTAGGAGAGGAGGTGGGATGCTTACAGCCACTGGGGAGGCTTGCTCAGCAGGATTGCCTTAGCCCTGCTGCTGGCTCAGCCTCTCCGATGCCTTTAAACAAAATCCCCCCAACACCAGAGAGGCGGGTGTCAGTCAGGTGTAGGAGCAGGGCCAGGGTACTTTAATCCATCAGGGACACTGCCCCAGCAGGATCACCTTAGTGATGCTGCTGGCCCAGCCTCTCTGATAGCTTCCAACACATTCCCCCCACCTCCTACACCTAACAGGTGGTTGTCTGTCAGGTACAGCAGTGGTCACAGGGTGCTTAAAGCCACAAGGGAGCCTGCCTCAGTGGCAAATCCTTAATGATCCTGCCAGCCCCACATCCACAGTGGCTTCTAATACTCCTCCCCCTCCCCCTCCTACACTGGACAGGCAGCTGCCATGAGGAAGCAACTTAGGAATGCAGCAAAGACATTTTCACATAGTATTCCTGCAGGCCACTGAGCTGAGCAGGCCAAGTACCAGCACGATCACCCTGAGGTGCTCAGAACAACACAGTCTTCATATGAGCAAAACAATCCAGGAATACATGTAGAAAGGCCATCACTTTCATGGAAGGTTGCAGGAATTGACTTAACAGACCACTGCTTCTTAAATGGACAGTTCTATGTGGCCTCCTCCAGAGTGCACTCATCAAGCAGCCTCGTGATCCTAGCACCTGAGGGCAGAACCACCAATGTGGTCTACAGAGAGGTCTACACTACAATCTTCTCCACTAGAATTCCTACAGCAAATGTCACATTTCAAACTTCACATCATCAGTATTATAACTGGATTTATGGAACTTAAATACCATAACGAAGCATGGGTATCAGGCTAGTGCTGTATAAGAAGAGGCTTGTTAACCTTACTGCATTTCTATTGCCATTTACAAGGTGATATAGGTTTTTATTTGGGGACACTGAGGATACCTGTACAAGTTCTTAGGCTGAATCCAGCAAACAAACAATGAAAGGCACAGATGTTTTCCATTGCCCTTGCCCAGCAGTAATTTCCAGACCTCCAATGGTGGGAGAAGGAGCAATTTCACCCATTTCTCCCTCTGCATTGCAGCCCACTGATCTGCATAGCACCATGCAGATCCAGTTTGATTGTCTGGATAAAGTATAGATCTTTGCAAGTGTAGATTTAAGAGCTGTTACCACTTAAAAGCTATGTGCCTTGTTCTTTAGGGTACAAATGTTACATTTTTAATTATATAGAACTAGGGAGCAAAGCCCATTGTGGTGGAAGACAACAGGCCCTAGAAAGGAAGGGAGGGAGGGTGGAAGGGAGAGAGGGTTGGAGAAAGAAAGGAAGGAAGGAAGAGGGGGAAGAGTGAAAGAAAGGAGAGAGGAAGAAAGGAAAGGGGGGAAAGGAAGGGAAGAGGGGCAGAACAGGCTTCTCTAGGCCTACTGGGCCCATAGAAGGGCCAGAGGATGGGGGGGCAGAACGGGCTCCTCTGGGAATACTGGACCCTGAGAAGGCCCATAGGATGGTTGGGGGGGTAGAATGGGCTTCTCTGGGCCTCCTACGCCGTGAGAAGGCCCAGAGGATGGCAGGGGGGCACAACGGGCTTCTGTGGGCCTACTGCACCCATAGAAGGCATAGAGGATGGTGTGGGGGGATGGAACTGGCTTCTCTGGGCCTACTGCACCCATAGAAGGCCCAGGGGACGGTGGTGGGGGCGGAATGGGCTTCCCTGGGCCTACCGCACCCATAGAAGGCCCAGGGGATGGTGGGGGGTGGAAAAGCGCTTCTCTGGGCCTACTGCACCCATAGAAGGCCAAGAGGATGGTGTGTGGGGGGCGGAAAAGAGCTACTCTGGGCCTACTGCACTCATAGAAGGCCCAAAGGATGGTGTGTGGGGGCGAAAAGGGCTTCTCTGGGCCTACTGCACCCATAGAAGGCCCAGGGGATGGTGTGTGGGGGTGGAAAAGGGCTTCTCTGGGCCTACTGCCCCTATATAAGGCCCAGGGGATGGTGTGGGGGGACAGAAAAGGGCTTCTCTGGGACTACTGCCCCCATAGAAATAAAATTAAAAAAGCCTGCATGGTTAACAAATAAAGTAATGGAAGCTGTAAAAGGTAAGAAGGATTCCTTTAAGCGGTGGAAAGCTAGTCTTAGTGAGGTTGATAAAAGGGAACACAGACTATGGCAAATAAAATGCAAATCTGTGGTCAGGCAAGCAAAAAGGGAATATGAGGAGCATATCGCAAAAAACATAAAGGCCAACAATAAAACTGTCAGAAATGTCTGTTTGCTATTTTTCACTGAGTCCATTGTTTTGTGTTCCCTATCTCGTCCCTGCATTGCGCTTGCGTAGGTATGCCTGCTGTAACGTGGGAGCTTCTTCTCTGCCGCTCAGTCTTATCACAGTGGCCTTGAATGCAGGCTTTGGGCTATTCTTGAGCTTATGAGAATTTTCCAGTCCTGTGAAGATGAGGGGAGGAGGGAGTCGTCTCCCGCCCATTAAGTAACTCTCCCGCCGGGAGTTTCCCACGCGCACGCTTACATTTCATTTGCTAGTCGCACTTTGCATCACACTATAACCTTGCTTGAGCAGCTTCACACACCATTCCTGACAATGACCCTCCACTGTGGGTTTTAGCACTGTATTCCAATAAAGCCCTTCTTAATTAAAAGAATGCTTGGATCTACTTGCTTTTGAACCTGACAGAAATTGTCAGGAATCATCATCACACTGCTGCCTCCAGCCTCTGCCGTCCACCAGGACGAGCAGTTCTGGAGGAACACCGGTGACGGTCCCAGTGACTACCACACCCGTCACTACGGTTCCTGTTACCACCGTGTCGATTCCAGCGACCACGGTTCCTGTTACCACCGTGCCAGCTACGGTTGCACCAGTGACTACGACTCCAGTAACTACAGCGTTGATCCCGTACTGTGCGGCTGGACCGGTCACCCCTCCAGTGATCAGCACCGTGGGAGCATCGTACACTCTCCCAATCTACAGCCCGGCGGGGCCGACCCAGAACCATGGAGGGGCGATACCTCGAACCTACTACCATAGCGCACCAACTCCATGGGATAAGTGGGTTACCCAGTGGAAGCCGCGGGACTGGACTAAGAATTTATTGGACACAACCCAGACGATCTGGTCCTTACCTGGGAGCCAAAGCCGGGACAGTTTACTGGATCCCCGAGGAAGCTTTCGCCTCCCACAGGGATGTACCCCGCGCGGGTCGACGAGGCCCAGCCCCAGCAAGGATGCCGATACACGCATGGACACTATCAAAGATGAAACCCGATGGCTGATGCGAGACATGGGCAAGCTGATGCAGTCCCTCCCGGGGATGATGGACCAGGCTATCCGCACACACACGCTGAACCAGCCACGTCTGGCCCCAGCTCCAGGACCACTGCCATTGCCCGGACAGCCCCTCCCCGGTCAACCAGTTCCTGGGCAGCCAGTACCAGGAGCACCAGTACCAGGTCAACCAGGTCCTGGTCAGCCAGCCCCAGCGGGACCTGTGCCGGGAGGGCCACTCCCAGGACAACCAGCCATGGGCCAGCCTCCGCCGGTTCTCCCGCCTCCAGTCCCTGTGCCGGCGCCCCTACCACTGCCAGCACCGGCACCAGTACCAGGCATGGTCCCTGTCCCACCGATAATAAGGCCCAAAGACATGTTGGACATCACTTTTGACGGAGACCCCGAGACTGTGTCATTCTTCATCTTACAGGTTGGGAAATTCATGCAGCGGTTGGGCCACTTGTTCCCAGATGAAGAGCAACAGGTGGAGTTTATCGCCTCGCGCTTCCGAGGAATAGCGACCAGCTGGTACGTGGCCTTCCACGATCTGGAGGCAGTGGAGCTGGGGAATGTAGATGACTTCATGTGGGCCTTGAGAAATCGCTTTGAAGACCCGGCGGCTGCCCAAAAGGCGGAAGCCTTCCTCCGCACCTTCAAGCAAGGGAAGCTTACCGTAAGGGAGTACTCGAGAGAGTTCCAAAGGCATGCTGCCAAAATTCGAGACTGGACCGACCCGGTGCTGGCTCAACAATACCAAATGGGACTAGCGGTGGATGTCCGCCATAATGTCCTTAGCTCCAAGGAGCCGCGCACACTCCAAGATTGGATGGAAGAGGCAGAAAGGGCTGAAAGCAGACTGCGCCTCATGAAACTGGATTTATCTCTAGGAAACAGCCGTCCTAGTACTTCCACCACCCAGGTCAGAAGCAGACCAACAGCCACCCAGAGCGGGGTGAGAGATCAACACATGAGACAGGGCTTGTGCCTCAGATGTGGGGAGAAAGGGCATTTTGCAGCCTCCTGTCTCAAGGAGGACCCTGGTCGGGTCCCAACACGTGAAGAGGAAAGGCAATGGCCGATGCCAACCCCAAGAAAGGGAATAGCTAAACCGCGCAATCCCCGGGCCCTTTTTGCCAACCCAGACGCCGTGGATTCATTGCTTCTGGAAGAAGAGGGTGAGCTGCAGGGAAACGAGCAGGTCCTGTTTGTAAGTGGCGCAGCACAGCAGGACCCTACCCCTGAAGCGCCTAAAATGGTGAGCAATTACCCCTCCCTCTTCTTTGTGACTGTAATTATAATGAATCCAGTGATTATGACCCACATCAGGGTCCGAGCCCTCATTGACTCTGGGTGCGGGAGGGACTTGATAAACCTGTCCATGGTAACGGGGCTAGAAACAGCGGTTACCAGTCTGAAGGACCCCATCACCTTTACACAAATGTATGGGTCACCGATGAAAGAGCCCTGCTGGTTCGAGATCATCCCCTTACAGGTGGGCGCTGGGGAACACTGGGAGCTCCGGTCATTTGTGGTAGCCCCACAAGCCCAGTTCCCACTGGTTCTGGGTAGTCCATGGCTACATGGTCATGATCCTTATATTCTTTGGGAAGAAGGGATAGTACGTTTTATTTCCCCAAAGTGTACGGAGCATAAGTGGGACCCATTGTGGGGAACCCCTCCTGACAACGATCCACCATGGGCTTGCCTAGTGGCAGAGGACATTAACCACATTCCCACAGAACACAGGCACTTGGCTCGTGTCTTTGAGGAGGAAGAGGCAGACGAACTGCCCCCCCACCGTAACTCAGACTGTGCTATAGAGATTCTCCCAGGGCAGAAATTGCCTACAGGGAAAATATACGCCATGAGTCCCATGGAAAAAGAGGAGCTACGCAGGTTCATCGATAAGAACCTAGTGCGTGGATTTATCCGACCAGCTTCATCCTCCTTTGCGGCCCCAGTGCTGTTTTGTAAAAAGAAAGATGGGGGACTGAGACTTTGCACCGATTATCGGGGTCTTAATGCAGTTTCAGCCACCAATGCCTATCCCATGCCCCTCATCAAAGACCTGTTGGCAGAGGTGGTGAAGGGGAAGGTGTTTTCTAAATTGGATTTGCGCGATGCCTACTTTCGAGTCTGCATTAGACAAGGGGATGAACACAAGACTGCCTTTAATACCCCTCTGGAGCAATTTGAATACCGAGTTATGCCGTTTGGATTACAAGGGGCTCCTGGGGTATTCATGAACTTAATAAATGAGGTGCTGCACCCCTATTTGTTCAAGGGGGTAGTTGTTTACTTGGATGATATCTTGGTGTACAGCCCAGATTTAAAAACTCACATCAAAATGCTCCGGGAGGTACTGGCAAGGTTGTTAGAGCACAAACTGTTTGTCAAACTGTCCAAGTGTGAATTTCATCAAAGGCGCATTGACTTCTTAGGTTACCGCATATCCTCGGATGGCTTGGAAATGGACCCGAAGAAGGTCCAAGATGTACTAGCTTGGGAACCCCCCAAGACCAGGTGACAGCTCCAGAGTTTCCTCGGCTTCGCCAATTTTTACCGCCAATTTTTGCTCCACTTTTCCCAAGTCACCCTCCCTCTCACAGATCTACTCAAAACGAAGGGGAGGGTGAGGCAAAAGCATCCCAGCCAGGAGCTCGCTTAGATTGGACACCTCAGTGCCAACAAGCGTTCGACCAACTTAAACATTTGTTCACCTCTGAACCAGTGCTAGTGCACCCAGATGAAACCAAGAAATTCATTGTCCAAGTAGATGCCTCAGACACCGCTATGGGGGGGGGATCCTACAGGAGGATGGCCAGGGGCACCTCCACCCGCTAGCCTATGTATCTCAAAAATTTAATGAAACGGAGAGGTTCTAGCCCATTTGGGACAAGGAAGCAGCTTCCATCCGCCTGGCTCTACTCACCTGGCGACACTGGCTGGAGGGAGCCCGAGTCCCATTTGAAATTTGGACTGACCACAAGAATCTCGAGGTACTAAGAAAGCCCCGGGTCCTAAATGCCAAGTAGTTCCAATGGGCTGAGTTTTTTTCCAAATTCCAATTCACCCTACACCACTTCCCAGGTAAATCTAACCATTTGGCAGATGCTCTCTCACGCCTACCCCAGCATGATAGCAAAAAAACTGAGGTAAGAGAGACGTTTTTCACCACAGACCAACTGACCGGGGTGGTAGTGACCCGCAAGCAAAGCCGACTAGAACCAGTTCCCCAAACCCCGGGGGTGCCTTGGGAAGAGCGTTTTACCACAGCTGTGACTGACCAGGAGAAGCAAGAGCTACAAGCTCGGGGAGATCTGATATGCAAACCCAATGGCTGCTGGTACAAGGGAAATAAACTTTTTGTTCCTGAAAGCGCACGAAAGCAGGTATTGCAGTCCGCCCATGATTTGAAACCTGCAGGGCACTTCGGGTATGTGAAATCTTTGCACCTTTTACAATGCAACTTTTGGTGGCCCCGAATGAAGAAGGATTTGTCACTCTATATACAATCATGCCCAACGTGTGGCCGTTGCAAACCCAGAATAGGAAAAACCCCGGGACTCTTGCAGCCATTGCCCACACCAAGCCATCCCTGGGAAGTTATTTCTATGGACTTTATTACCGACCTCCCCCCTAGCAAATATATGACTGTAATTTGGGTGGTGGTCGACCTGTTTTCTAAGCAGGCACACTTTATACCATTTTCTGGCTTGCCAACTGCCAAGGTCTTGGCTAAGGCCTTTTTGCAACACATTGCTCGGCTCCACACCTTGCCAAACAAAATAATATCCGACCGTGGGGTTCAGTTTGTTTCCAAATTATGGACTGTATTATGGCCCTCATGGGCATAGAACGTGCTTTGAGCAGTGCATACCACCCAGAAACTGATGGCCAAACGGAAAGGGTGAATCAAACTCTGGAACAATATTTACGCTGTTTCACCAACTATCAACAAGACAACTGGGTGGATTTATTACTGTTGGCAGAATTTGCATACAATAACGCTTGGCATGCTTCTACCGGAATGTCTCCATTCAAAGCCGCCTTGGGCTATGATAGCCCCCCTCTCCCTTTTCTAAAACCTGGGGGAACGGGAGGGAGAGCCACAGATTGGTGTAAGACTTTTCGTGAATCCTGGACAGTGATTGTAGAAGCATTAAATGAGGCCAAAGCTCAATATAAAAAACAGGCTGACAGGAAAAGGGCGGTGGGATGGGACCTTCAGCCTGGTGACTATATGTACCTATCTACTAAGAACTTGCGATTATCCCAAGCATCGAGGAAACTGGCTTGGAAATACATTGGTCCATTCAGGATTATTCATTATATCAATGAAGTGACTGTCCAATTGGACCTGCCTAAAGCACTTAAAACAATTCATCCCATCTTCCATTTCAGCCTCCTCAAGCTTGCGTTTCCCCCAACTAATTGGCATCCAGAGCATCCTGCACCCCCCCCCCCCGCTGATGGTGGATGGAGAAGAACATTATGAACTGGCTGACATCCTGGACTCTAGACTAATAAGGGGACAATTGTATTATCTGGTCGAATGGGTCCACTTTGGGCCCCAACATCGAGAATGGGTGAAAGTTACTGATATCCATGCACCTGAACTCCTCAAGGACTTTCACTCTCGCTTCCCGGCGAAACGGGGCGGCCCCTTGTTTTCCCTTTCCTGAGTGGTGGGTGGGAGGTATTTTGGGAAGGGCAGAGTGTCAGAAATGTCTGTCTGCTATTTTTCACTGAGTCCATTGTTCTGTGTTCCCTATCTCGTCCCTGCATTGCGCTTGCGTAGGTATGCCTGCTGTAACGTGGGAGCTTCTTCTCTGCCGCTTGGTCTTATCACAGTGGCCTTCAATGCAGGCTTTGGGCTATTTTTGAGCTTATGAGAATTTTCCAGTCCTGTGAAGATGAGGGGAGGAGGGAGTCGTCTCCCACCCATTAAGTAACTCTCCCGCCGGGAGTTTCCCGCGTGCGCGCTTACATTTCATTTGCTAGTCGCACTTTGCATCACACTATAACCTTGCTTGAGCAGCTTCACCCGCCATTCCTGAAAATGACCCTCCACTGTGGGTTTCAGCACTGTATTCCAATAAAGTCCTTCTTAATTAAAAGAATGCTTGGATCTACTTGCTTTTGAACCTGACAAAAACTTTCTTCAAATACATTAGAAGTAGGAAGCCAGCCAGGGAGACAGTGGGGCCCTTGGGTGACCAAGGGGTAAAAGGAGTAGTGAAGGATGATAGGGAAATGGCTGAGAAGCTGAATGCATTTTTTGCCTCTGTCTTCACTGTGGAAGAGGAGAAGTGCTTGCGCACTCCAGAAGCACCGATTTCGGGAGGGGGTTTGAAAGACCTGAATCAGATTGCAGTGACAAGAGAGGAAGTCCTCTGACTGATGGACAATTTAAAAACTAATAAATCACCAGGCCCGGATGGCATTCATCCGAGAGTTCTGAAAGAACTCAAATGTGAACTTGTGGATCTCTTGACAAATATGTAATCTTTCTTTAAAATATGCCTCCTTTCCTGAGGACTGGAAGGTAGCTAATGTTACTCCCATCTTTAAAAAGGGCTCCAGGGGAGATCCAGGAAATTACAGGCCAGTCAGTCTGACATCAAAACCGGGTAAGTTGGTGGAAACTGTTATTAAGGAGAGAATTAGTAGGCACATTGATGAACAAAAACTATTGAGGCAGACTCAGCATGGGTTCTGTAAGGGAAGATCTTGTCTCACTAACCTGTTAGTGTTTTTTGAGGAAGTGAACAAACATGTGGACAAGGGGGACCCAATAGATATTATTTACCTTGACTTCCAGAAAGCTTTTGATACAGTTCCTCATCAAAGGCTCCTAAGTAAGCTCAATAGTCATGGGATAAAAGGACAAGTCCTCTTGTGGATCAAAACCTGGCTTATAAATAGGAAACAGAGAGTGAGTACAAATGGGAAACTTTCTCAGTGGAGGGTGGTAAGCAGTGGGGTACCACAGGGATCAGTACTCGGTCCGATGCTTTTTAACTTGTTTATTAATGATTTGGAATTGGGAGTAAGCAGTGAAGTGGCTAAATTTGTAGATGACACGAAGTTGTTCCGGGTGGTGAAAACCAGGGAGGAGTGTGAGGCACTCCAAAGGGATCTGTCGAGGATGGGTGAGTGGGCGTCAACGTGGCAAATGGGGTTCAATGTGGCCAAGTGCAAAGTGATGCACATTGGAGCCAAAAATCCTAAATATAAATACACGTTGATGGGGTCTGAACTGGCAGAGACGGACCAAGAGAGAGATCTTGGAGTCGTAGTAGATAACTCAATGAAAATGTCTAGACAGTGTGTAGCTGCAATAAAGAAGGCCAACGCTATGCTGGGGATTATTAGGAAGGGAATTGAAAACAAATCAGCCAGTATCATCATGCCCCTGTATAAATCATTTGTGCGACCTCATTAGGAATACTGTGTACAGTTCTGGTCACCACATCTCAAAAAGGATATTATAGTATTGGAAAAAGTGCTGAGAAGGGCAACTAGAATGATAAACATGTTGGAACACCTTCCCTATGAAGAAAGGTTAAAATGCTTGGGGCTCTTTAGCTTGGAGAAACAATGGCTGAGGGGTGACATGATTGAGGTTTATAAGATTATGAATGGGATTGAGCAAGTTGAGAAAGGAGTACTTTCTCACAATACAAGAACTCGTGGGCACTCCATGAAATTGCTGAGCAGTCGGGTTAGAACAGATAAAAGGAAATACTTCTTCACCCAAAGAGTGATTAACATATGGAATTCACTGCCACAGGAGGTGGTGGCAGCTACAAGCATGGACAGTTTCAAGAGGGAATTAGATAAACATATGGAGCAGAAGTCCATCAGTGGCAATTAGCCACAGGGTATAGATGGGAACTCTCAGTCTGGGGCAGGTGCTGCACTCTATTCTTGGTGCTGGAGGGGGCAGCAGTGGGAGGGCTTCTAGTGTCGTGGCCCCACTGCTGGACCTCCTGATGGCACCTGGTATATTTTGGCCGCTGTGTGACAGAGTGTTGGACTAGATGGGCCATTGGCCTGATTCAACATTGGCTTCTCTTATGTTCTTATGTTCTTATAGAAGGCCTAGGGGATGGTGTGTGGAGTGCGGAAAACGGCTTCTCTGGGCCTACTGCCCCCATAGAAGGCCCAGGGGATTGTGGGGGGGTGGAAAAGGGCTACTCTGGGCCTACTGCCCCCATAGAATGCCCAGAGGATGGTGTGTGGGGTGCGGAAAAGGGATTCTCTGGGCCTGCTTTCCCCATAGAATACCCAGGGAATGGTGTGGGAGGGCAGAAAAGGGCTTCTCTGTGCCTAGTGCCCCCATAGAAGACCCAAGGGATGGTGTGGGGGCGGAAAAGGGCTTCTCTGGGCCTACTGCCCCATAGAAGGCCCAGGGGATGGTGTGGGGGGTGGAAAAGGGCTTCTCTGGGCCTATTGCCCCCATAGAAGGCCCAGGGGATGGTGTCTGGGGGATGGAAAATGGCTTCTCTGGGACTACTGCCCCCATAGAAGGCCCAGGGGATGGTGTGGGGGCGGAAAAGGGCTTCTCTGGGACTACCGCCCCTATAGAAGGCCCATGGGATGGTGTGGGGGGTGGAGAAGGGCTTCTCTGGGCCTACTGCCCCCATAGAAGGCCTAGGGGATGGTGTGGGGGCAGAAAAGGGCTTCTCTCACCTGCCCCGGCCTTGAGGACCTGTCCCTGCGCTCACTCTGCAGATGGTCCTCTCCTGTTGGAGGACCGGAGCAGACTGAGCCAAAGATACTGACCAGGGCTGACATGGGCGGGACTTCGCCAAGCAGCCAGTCAGCCCTGTCCAGCATCTTCTGACTGACAGTTCTTGAGCCCAATCAATTATGGCAACCATAGAATGTTGCAGAACCAAAATTCAAATATTAATAAGGACAGGATAAGCTGCAAACACAGTTGAGGGCCAGAGAGAGCCAGTTTGGTGTAGTAGTTAAGAGTGGTGGACTCTAATCTGGAGAACCGGGTTTGATTCCCCACTTCTCCACATGAAGTCATCTGGGCGGCCTCGGGTCAGTCATAGTTGTCTCAGAGCTGTTCTCTTGGTAGCAGTTCTCTCTCAGAGTTCTCTTGGCCCCACCTACCTCACAGGGTGCCTGTTGTTGGGAAAGGAAGGGAAGGAGATTGTAAACTGCTCTGAGACTCCGAGTGAAGGGGGTATAAATCCAGCTCTTCTTCTTCTCTTTAGATCCTGTGACTGGGAATCCACTTTCTGACGGTCAAAAATGGCTGCTGGGGGAAGGAAAAGCAAAGATTCTCAATCTTTTCAAGAACAGTCTGCTAGATATGCCAGTCCTAATCATTCTTGTGCCATGCCTCCAATATCCATGCACAGATTTGAAGCAGGGGACAGGAAGTTCATAAGACTTTCAATGGAAGCAGTTCCCAGTATGGAGCTCTACTTCAGGTAGCCTCCTAGGCTCTCAACTGCATTTGCATTTTATTCCATATAATTAAAAATGTAACATTTGCACCCTATGTATCTTATTTGTATCTTATTACTGTCTCCGATAATCCACATATATAATATCAGGGTTTCACTCTCTGATACTAAACCCTGGCAATCCCTTTTACAGCATCACAACTAGGAACATGAATAACTTTTATATTCTTCACATAACATTCAAAACAAGTACAGGGTTGAAAAGTAAATCTCCCATATTAGCTTCAAGATTAAAATCACAGCTCCTCCAAGTAAGAAGTAAATATAACTATTTCCCAAACTATGTAAACAAAGTATAAAATTCTTACATTTTCCAATTTTATAATGCTTTCCCCTGGGTAACCCACTGATACGCATATCTTGGAGCATGCAGCTAATTGGAAGAGGACAGCATTTGCACTCCAGAGTGGTGCCACAAGACTCCTATTTATTTTTACACTCATGTCCCTGACCCTGCCAAAAAGCACATTACAGGAACTGAGAAGGAGCAATGGTGGTGTAGGATGCACACAGATTGAGGCTGTGCTTCCCTTCCCTTTTACTGTCAAGACTGGAACTCTGGGAAATTTGGGTATGCTTTTAGATGATAATGCCACCCCTTCCTTTATCACAAACTCTTTAAAAATCTTTGACTCTTTTAAAATCCTTGGCTATGGTTACATGATTTGCTGAGGCTGCTGCCCATTAAGCCTTTAAACCTCCACTTTTGCTAAGGTAGATATATAGCAGTAGATCTTCTCCAATATTTTATGCAAATGGATAGGGCTTGGGTGATGATGCCAAGGATTCATCGCAACAGGGGGTGAAGATAGAATTGATCAGCTGTGAGCCAGCAGCATCTGCTGCAGCTCTCTGGCATCCTTTTGAGAAGTAAAATAGTGGTGGAGATTAAGCAACTAAAGCCACAAAATGAAGTTAGTGGTACAAAAAAATTAAAGGGTTCTACTAATGACTTCCATGGTCAAATTTGCTAAACTCCTATTACAATCCCAGCAAGAAAGTAACAAATTAGACATAAGAGACATCTGTTCGCAATTGACAGTTTTGCCATCATGCATTTCTTCTAAATTGACATGATAAAAATGGAAAAAATCATTAATTTTTATGTACAATTTGTGGCAAGTATTATTTTAACCTAATAATTACCATATCCTTTAAGAATCATGGGAGTGAGACTTGCCAGAGATGGGTAACTGTAGAAAATGAACTGAACATTTTAGATATTTAGGTGCAAACACAGCTAGATTTGCTATTACCCTAGCAAAACATCCATAGTAATAACAAGAGGCGGGACCCGCGATACTCACGGAGGGGGAGTATTTCAGCCCACCAAGCTTCCCCCTCCCTCCCCCCCAGCTGCAGCGGCAGCAGTGGAGAGGCTGGCCGACCGCCAAGTTTCCCCTTCCCCAGCAGCGGCAGCGGCAGCAAGGCTGGTCGACCTGCCAAGCTTCCCCCATCCCAGCAGCAGCGGGGATGGTGGCAGCGAGGCCGGATGGCCCACCAAGCTTCCCCCTCCCTCCCGAGCAGCAGCAGTGCAGCGGCAGGGAGGCCAGCTGGCCCGCCAAGCCTCCCCCTTCCTTCCTCCCCAGCAGCAGCAGTGGAGGCAAGGCCAGCCGGCCCACCAAGCTTCCCCCTTCCTTCCTCCTTCTGCCATGGCAGCAGCAAGGCCGACCAGCCCCCCAAGCCTTCTCCTGCCCTCCCGTCCCTTGTGGTGGCGTTGGCGGCAGCGACGACAGTGAGGCAGTTCGCAGAGCGTTCCCTGCACATGTGTGGGGAATGCTCTTTTACTTTTTTGGGGATTTAAATATCCCCATATAATTTTCAACTTTTTAGATTTTTCTGCACACCTGGGGACTGCCCCACATGTGCAGGAAAATCTCCCTGCCCCCCAAGTACCCCCAATGTGCGGATTTAGATATCCGCATGCAGGGGGCCACTAAGGAATTAGATATATACAAGTGGAGACCCACAAGAAACTTGCGGGATGGTCATCCCATTCCTCACACCTTTGCTTCCTCCCCTCTACCCTTACCTATCTCACACTCTCCCTTCTGGGGGTGGAGCCATAGACTCAACCCTCCAAAGCAGCCATTTTATCCAGGGGAACTGATCTCTGTCACCCAGACAACAGTTGTAATTCTGGGTGATCTCCAGCCCTCACCCAGAGGCTGGCAATGGTAGTTCTCATGGAGGAAATGGCTGGTTTGGAGGGTGGAGTCTATGGCATTATACCGGTCTGCAGTTCCTCCCCTCCTCAAACCCCGCCATCCCCAGGATCCACCCCTTAAATGTCCAGGAGTTTCCCAATCCAGAGTTGGCAACCCTATTTCCTTCCCACCCAACAGCCAACGTAACCTTTATCTGACTTTATCTGTCTTCAGCTTTTTGTCTCCACCCCCCTCCCCCACAGCTTCTACCAAGGGAAATTATAGTCTTTCTCCACAGTGGGGACCAAAGCAGCTTACATTATTCTCACCTCCTTTTTATCTGCACAACAACCCTGTGAGGTTGGTTAGGCTGAAAGTATGTGACTGGTCCAAAATCACCCAGTCAGCTTCCACTGCAATATGGGGATCTGAACCTGGGTCTTGCAGACCCTACTCTGAGGCTCTAACTGCTGCATCACTGCTGGCTTTCATAGGGTGGCTGCTGAACAGCAGCAAGCAGCCAGGCCAAGTTGAGTCATTCAAATTAGGTGGTATCAAGTCACCCAGAGTGTGCTGCCTCGGGATGCCAGCCTCCAGGTGGGATCTGGGGATCCCCTGGAATTACTGCTCAGCTCCAGACTACTGAGATAACTTCCCCTGGAGAAAATGGATGCTTTGGAGGGTGGACTCTAGGGCATTGTACCCCACTGAGGTCCCTGTCCTCCCCAGGCTCCATCCCCAAATCTCCAGGAGTTTCCAGACCTGGAGCTGGCAACCCCACTACCCCCATCCCCTGCCAGTGCCCATGGGGGGACCTGGCAACCCTATACTGCTGCCAGGCCTAGGGTTGGCAACCTCCAAGTGGGCCTGGAGAGTGAACTCCAGAGATCTGTGAACAACAGAGATCTGTCTCCCTGGAGAAAATGGTTGCTTTGGAGGGTGGATTCTGTGGCATGATACCCAGCTGAGGCCTCTCCCTTCCCCAAATCCTGCCCTCCTTGCACTCCACCCCAAAACCTCTAGGAATCCCCCAGCCTGGCCCCAAGGCTCCCTCCCTCCCTCCCCCCTCCCTCCAAGGCCGAAAGAGGCCTGGAAAGAAAGGGCCCTTCCCCCCACCCTTTGACTGACAGAGCCAGTCAGAAGCCTCTCCCGCCCCCCCCCACCAACGTTCTAATCTCTCACCGTTGCTGCCTGGAGTCAGGTCCCTGCAGAGGCCATTTCAAAAGGCTTTTTGGGAGGAATTCAACCGTCCCTGAAGGGATTTCCTCACTTTTGGGATTTTTCTACAAACCCAGGAAGTCTACTGACTATGTAGGAAAAGCTGTTGGGGGAGAGTGAGGCCCCTGTTAGAGGGAATAGGTATCCGCACAGAAAAAAAAAGTCTGGGAATTAGAATAAGGATAGATACTTAGTTCCATTTACTTCAAAGGATTTACTTAAACAGCTGTGACTCTGCTCAGCATAGCATTGTTAATAAAGCCAAGCTTGCCATAAACTAAAAGACATATCCACTCCCCACTCCTGTTTTGGTTATAGCAGCGTTCGTAGAACGGTCACATACTCCACGACTCTTTTACTTTTGGGGGGATTTAAATATCCCCATATACTTTTTTCAACTTTTTAGATTTTTCTGCACACCTGGGGACTGCCCCACGTGCACAGGAAAATCTCCCTGCCCCCCAAGTGCCCCCAATGTGTGGATTTAGATATCCGCACACAGGGGGCCACTTGGAAATTAGATATATAGACTGTAAAAAAGGCAAACGTGGAGGGAAGGATTGTATATTACAAGGACTCCTGCCTAATATTATCGGTAATAATCAGGACAACGGATAATGATAATTAGCCCTCATGGATTTAATTTGGCTAGATTAATGAAGCTTATTATTAAAATCAAGACCAAGCAAATCTTCCAGAAATTCTCCCAACAAAGGCAGGGAGCGGGACTACAGAGCCATTCATAGTATTTACAAAACTTCAAAGACAGCAGCTGAATACAAAGTTCCACTGGCCTAACATAATCCCTTAGGCAAAGATAAGTATAATACTGAAGAGAGCTGATGCCAATAGGCTTAGAAGAGTGTAGGATTGCAGTGTAGATCTCCTAAACCCTGTATGTCTTCAAATATAAGTAAAAGTCAGCTGGGGTATGGGACATGAATACATGAACCTATGAAGCTGTCTTACACTGAATCAGACTATCGAAGCCAGTGTTCTCTACTTCAGTAGTTCTTCATGGTCTCTGGCAGAGGTCTTTCACATAATTTACTGCCTCTTCCTTTTAACTGGAGATGCCAGGGATAGAACCTGGGAGTCTGGAACCTTCAGCATGCTAAGTACCTTTTGCTCTACCACTGAGCTACATGGCTATTCCCCAAAAAGACACCTGCCCAATTCACTTCTAATGATTCTGTATACGTTTCATAGTTATTCCTCTAAGGAGCTTGAGGTGATGTTCACAATTCTCTTCTCCTCCATTGTAACCTCACAACTAACCTGTAAGGTATAGGCTGAGAGAGGCAGTGGCCAGCTCTGGGGGAGTTAAATGATTGACTTTGCTTGTGAGTGCCACTCACAGAGACATCATAGAATGCCATTGTTTGATTGATGAGTGTTGCCAGGGTTGCTATGGACTCTGGCATGCTTGCTATGCCATCTGTGTCTTCTGGAAGGGCACGTGTTATTTCCCTTGGGGACTGTCTGTAGGGAATGGACCAGCAGCAATGCTTTCTCATCTGTAGCTGGCCACCTCCATCTCTGCAGCCTTTAGGAATGTGTTGTAAGCTCGCTGATACAAATGAATTATAATTGTTGCTGGGGGGGGGGTTCCTGTTTTTTTGGAAGAAAGATTTTTTTAAGAGTTGTAATCTAATCTAATCCATGTTGAAGAGAATGTATTTGACCCTTGCTGAGAATGTTGACTCAATTTATTTCCTCCACCACTGAATTTTGAGATGGTACCTTGCCATGCAAGGGAGTGTTCAATAGAGTTTACAGTAAACCCTCTGAAGGTAGTTTTGGCTTGTCCAGGATCCATGAACTACTAGAGCATCAGATGGGGTGTGTGTGTGTTGCTACTTAACCAGCCCTGAATATCAGTGCAGATGGACCAAATCCTTCTGGTAATAGTCATTCAGATAGATGTTGTTTGTCAAAAGGAACTTATTATTGGCAGTTAACAATAAAACATCTGAGGTCTAGTTTATACCATAAAGGTAAAGGTAAAGGTTTCCCTTGCTCAAAAGCCAATCAAATCGGATTCTAGGGTACGGTGCTCATCTCCATTTCCAAGATGAAGAGCCAGCGCTGTCCTAAAGACATTTCCGTGGTCGTGTGGCTGGCTTGACTAAATGCTGAGGTGCACAGAATGCTGTTACCTTCCCATCAAAGCAGTACCTATTTATCTACTTGCAATTTCTTGCTTTTGAACTGCTGGGTTGGCAGGAGCTGGGGCCAGAGATGGGAGCTCACTCAGTCACTCAGCACTAGGATCTCGAAATGCCAACCTTCCGGTCTGCAATTCAAAGTCTTAACCTCTGAGCCACTGTGGCCTTAATTTATACCATACATGTGCATAATTTGATGATTTATCATTTGGACACTAACTCAGCACAAGACTCAAGAGCCAGTGTGGTGGACCAAGACTGAGATCTAGGTTCTGATCCTTCCTTCCTTCCTTCCTTCCTTCCTTCCTTCCTTCCTTCCTTCCTTCCCTTCCTTCCTTCCTTCCTTCCTTCCTTCCTTCCTTCCTTCCTTCCTTCCTGTTCAAATTCTACAGAAAATGCTTGCAAAATTTAAGATTTACAAGATGAAATGTTCTTAGATAACAAGAAGCATCAGAGATGGTTGTTAAGCATGAGACTTAACTAAGAGAGTGATTAACAGTGATTCAGCTTTATTTAAGAACAACAAGACGATCTGATAACACAGAAACAGTGGAGCACAGCTCCTTTTTAAATAGTCTGGGCTAACAAAACCACGCCCCTTCTTGGTTAACAGCCAATAACATTTGAGGGATAAGGACCAATGAGGCCTGTTCTGATTGGTTACAAACAGTGCAAAATCAAGAACAACCAATAGGATTGTTGAAGCTTACAATCCTGGTCCTGACTTCAAGCTTAACATGTAAAATAATACAGTCTGTTCACAAGTCAGGACATAACAATGGTATTGCCCCTAAATTTTATCCCACATATGATGACTCCTTTTGGATTTAAGCATTTTCAAAATGAACACTGTTATCCCAGGATATAGATAATCAAGGCAGATAAAGATTAGGAGGTACACAAGGATTTGAAGTCCCACAGAGGAGGAACAGCCAGGGGCAGAAAAGATGTGGAGCAGGGGGAAGAGGGCAAAGAAAGGGCATATATTTCCCAGCCTATTGCTTGTCAGTTTTAATCCCCCCATCATCTCCCCAAAGCTTCATTTCTATTTAAAAGGGCATAAATGTATTTGCTTATTGGGGTGCTTTTAACCTTCTTTTTTTTGTTCAGTGCAGACTCAGAGTGTCTTAAAACATCAAAAATAGCAACAGAATAGGACCAACTACCACAATTTTTACCCAGGTTCCTTAATAATTTCCCATCAACAGATTAATCCACAGAGTGCAGAAGGGTGTAGAGCAGGTACTAACAGCTCTGCTTTTGATGACAACACTGTTCCCAGGAACATGTATTAAACTGTAACCTTGAGTTGGTTCATAGTTTATTCTGTTACAACCTTTATTCCAGTATGTATTATGCATGAACTCCCCAAATCAGAGCTATTTATATTAATTTCTGCTTAGTCACACTGTAGCAATGTTCACATGCCTGCTTCATTTACCTGTGAGGTGCTGCTCTAGTGCAAATCTCACTTAAAGGTAGTGCATTGACCATGCTTTAATAGGAGATACTCAGTGCAATCCTACCATGTATATATAGAAATAAATCCCACTGATTTCAGTGGTGCTTACACCCTAGTAACTGTGCTTGGAGTTGCAGTTGTTGTACGGCTAGTAAATTCACAGACAAAAAAAAGTTGGACCCTAGTGCAGCGTGACGGAGTGAGCTCCCATTTCTGGCCCCAGCTCCTGCCAACCTAGCAATTCAAAAGCAAGAAATTGCAAGTAGATAAATAGGTACTACTTCAGTGGGAAGGTAACAGCATTCTGTGCACCTCAGGGTTTAGTCATGACAGCCACATGACCATGGAAACATCTTCAGACAGCACTGGCTCTTCAGCTTGGAAATGGAGATGAGCACCACCCCCTAGAGTCAGATGCGACTAGCTCTCAAGTAAGGGAAACCTTTACCTTTGCCTTAAAGTGATCAGTTACTCCACACAATTAGCAATGAATAAGAATGTAATACTCAGCTTTTTGAACAAGTATGCAGTTTGTCTCGGTTGGTTGTCATTCATGCTAAAACAATGCCTCTGTGAGCTTATGGCAAAACTCTTGAAGTATTCTGAATAGTAATCACTGTCTTTATTGACACGTATTTTATTATAATGTGTGAGCTGCTTGTTTCATGTGCAAATCATTATTAAGAAATCAATAGGTGAGTGTAAGCTAGTCAGATTGGAACACAATTCCAATCAAGTATCTTCTCCCACATATCATCATTGCATATGAAAGTGAAATGGCTTTTCTTTCAGTACTACTACCATTTGAATTGAATTTCTGGAGTTCTCCCAGAATTACAACTGATCTCCAGACTACAGGGATCAGTTCCCTTGGAGAAAATGGCAGCTTCAGAAGGTAGACTGTATAGCATTTATGTCCTACTGAATGTCCCTCCTCTACCCAAATGCTATCTTTCCCCAGGCTTTACTCCCAAATCACTAAGAGTTCCCCAGCTCAAAGTTGGCAACTCTAAGTGTGACCTGAGCTGTAAACCATGAAACAAAATGTATTTTTCAAATATAGATTAGTCTTTTTAAAAATACTACTGTTTTAGGAATAAAATTGCAGATCCACCAAGGCAACCTGAACAGAAGCAAGCTAAGCAGATGTTTGTGTTCATAATGGTCATTCATTGACCTGAGTCATTAAACCAGCCACTAAGATTTATTAGGATGTTATACTTGTAATAGCTGTGTTATGAAACATTCCAGTCACCGCAACACTTAAATTCAAGATGGAACACAGTTGAATAATTAATAAAAGTGCATACTCTGGGCTCCTTCCTCTTTATTTGTGAAGGCAGCTGTGAGTTTCTGGATCTTAGTGTCAGCAACAGTTAACACACTGAGAGGCAGAAAGAGATAAAACTGTGGTCAAGGAACCAGCTTTGCTTGTGTTCATCTGATTTTTTTTCCAAATATGTATTATGGTTAGAAAGTCTTTCAGGAAATGTTTTTATATTTAAAGAAAAAAATTAACAGAAGTAGGGCTGCTACCTGAAGAGCTTCAAAGAAGACACTATCTGTAGGCAGCCCAGATTAAATGAACCTACAGTCCAGTGGCACCAGTATTGAAGCAGATTGTTTTTAAATGCTTGTTTTAATGTTTTAACTGATCATTTATTATTGGGTTGTGCAGCCAAATAGCTTGTCTATGGTTGTGACTTGACCTGAGCCTGTTCACGGGGAGAGTGGAATATAAATTTGAAATAAATAAATAAAAGTAAACTTGGTGAAATCATACATAAACAAAGTGTTTCGTATGTCAAAACAATAACAGTACTTTATTAGACTATTCCATCCCGGCAACATATTGAATTAAAATTGCTATTTGCAGTTATGACGCATCTCTTCTTTTCCATGAGAATTTCATTTTAATATTAAATAAGGAACACTTAGGTGAAATAAGGAATAGGTGGTAAGCCTAAACACAAGTGTTCCCACTTGAGTGATACATAAGAGAGAATTCAGCCTCTGCATGCATTAAAGTGATATTAAATTATTAAAACAGCATGCTAGTTAGTGGGGGAAAACATTTCTATCACCTGCAACAACTACCAGTTCCACATTTATTGAGTAAGAAATGATCAGAATTCACACAAATATCCTAGTTTTTTACAGTCATAAGTACAAGTTCAAAAGCCTATACTGCCATTTGAAATGTTAAACTCTACTTTATTTCATTTCATTTCATTTCATTGGACTGATAGCCCACTCTCCCCCATGAACGGGCTCAGAGTGTGTAACATCATGATAAAACACAATATACGATCTAAAACATTCACAATTCTAATACAATTTTTTTTGCATTTTTTATTTTAACTTTTCAAACTATTACAAACATTTAAACAAAACACAACACATTTGAAACTTCATAAATGTCTCTCAGAAACAGTAAACCTGTCTAGTGACAAAAGAACTTTCTAAGCATATATAACATGAAGCTCCTCAAGAATTAGCCAACCATCAGGAGTAGTTGATGAGTTCATGGAATTTCTGTGGTAAAGACTGCTGCAAAGATGAAGTGTTTCCAAAAGCATATTACAGGAATGGTAACCATTTAGAGATCAGGGTAGAGTGTGCAACAGGATTTTCAGCACAGTAAACAGTGTCTGAGATTTTGTCCATTTAATAATATTCCCAGAATATCATTATGAAATTGGAATTGGATTAGGATCCTTCCACCTATTAGTGATCACAGTTTTCGCAACTGTCAGAAAAAGAGATATAAGTTCTTGTTGTATTTTTGGTACTTGATTGTCCCACCACAGGTCCAAAAGTATCAGATCCAGTGACCATTTGATGTCATATCCTAAGATGTCTTTGATAAAACCAAAAACCTTAAACCAACATTCTTTGACTCTGATACAGGACCACCAATAATGTAAAAATGTGCCCTGCTCCCCACATCCCCTCCAGCACAAAGGTGAGTATGCATTGGAGATACATTAAAGTTTTGTTGGTGTAAAATACAATAAAATGATAAAATACAATCAACAGCTCTACTAATAGATAGTGTAAAATCTCAGGGGAAGTAAGTTATCTAAAACTGTCTGGAAAAAGGGAAAAGGGAAAGAGGAGAAAGGGGAGAAGGAGAAAGGAAGGGGGGAGACCAATCAAGATGGAAAACTGTCACTGTCCTCAATTATAGGTCTTGCAGAACAACTATTTTAGATCCCGCAGGGCCTGGATCTCACCTGGAAGAGTGTTCCAACAAGTTGGAGCCAGGGCTGAAAAGCCCTGGCTCTGGCTGGGGATAGCCGAACACTCTTGGGGCCAGGGATCACCAGAAGGTTTTTATCAGTTGAGTGTAGTGCTCTTTGGGGTATACCAGGAGAGGCAGTCCTGAAAGTATGCTGGTCCCAGACCATTTTGGGCCTTAAAGTTTAGCACCGAAACCTTGAACCTGATCTGGTACTCAATCTGGAGTGTAATGTATCCAGTTCAGCCTGGGGCTACCATGTGCTCTAGCCGGCGCTGACCGGTGGAGCACAGGGCTAGCTAAGGCTGAGCTTCGTTCCAGGGAAACAATAGAACAGGGGCTCCGCAAGCCCCACCAATTGGGCCTCGAATATCTTAGGAGTTAAGTGGATTAAGTCTGAATGATCCTATCAGCGGTGGAGTAGGAGTTTGGGTGTGGGTTCGCTGGGGAATATAAGCTGGCCTGCGAGCCGGCTAGTTTGTCTTGTTCTGCAACCAATAAAGTATGTGAGAGCTGAAATCACTCATCGGTCTCAGTACTTTTCACTGGCAATGAGGATGGGATGCCAACTCCCTCCATGAACAACGACCACGAGATGAGCACCGCTAACCACTCCATTGCCGAAAGCACCGACTGCCACCGCCGAGCTTCGTGTTCGCTTCTCCGGCTCCTGGACATAGCACCGCTCCCATGCACCGCTGACCCTGAGAGCAGCCCTGCATCCAACGCCGCCACCTCTACGCCTGAACCGCGACCTCCACGGGCAAACGAAATGGCCGCCAGCAACGAGAGCTTTCCCGCCTTCGACATCTCCCACCCCGCACACTGGGAGACCTGGATCGAGACGCTGGATCGCCACTTCGAGATCCACCGCATCACGGACGCAGGTATGAAAAAGGCGTATCTGCTGCGCTACTGCGGCATCGAGGCACACCTTCTCCTAAAGGACCTGGTGGCACCTCTACAGCCGAAAGATGCGGCCACCACCTACCAAGTGTTGGTCAAGGCATTTACTGACCACTTGGCTCCAAAGCCCACAAAGTTCGCGGAACGAATGGAATTCTTTGCAAGAACCCAGGATCCGGACGAGACATCACATGAATTCCTGGCTGGCCTGCGCCACGCAGCGACAAGGTGTGCCTTCCCCGACCTCACGGATGCCCTTCTAAATCAGTTCCTGGTGGGTCTGAAGGAGCCAAAGCTGCGCCGCAAACTCATCAGCCGTGATGATCTCAATCTGGAGGCCGCCATCAGGGAGGCAGCTGCCTATGAGAAGTCCCACTCGGACTGTTGGCCGAAGCTGGTCCACCGCCTCCAGGACTCCGGCCCATCCAACGATTCTAACGATGAGAACATCCTGCAGGTAAACTGCCGACCACCATAGTGCACTCCACACAGCAAGGGATCCTCCGTGGCACCAACGCAGCACCACGCCTCTGCCTGTGCCAGCTGTGGCGACGCTCACGAGCACCGGACCTGCCATTTCCGGGACTCCATCTGCAGGACCTGCAACAAGGCCGGACACATCGCCCGGGTCTGCCGCTCCAAGGGCAAGCGCCAGATGTCCACTGCCCAGCTGGATGCCTCAGGCCTACACACCGTGACGGCCCAACGCCAGCAGATGGTATGTAACTTGACCCCAGACAGCCCGGACAAGGTGCATGTGACTGTCCAAATTGAGGGGTCCCCTTGCCAAATGGAAATAGACTCTGGGTCCTCATTCTCGATAATTTTGGCAGAAACCCTCAAAATGCTATGCCCAAAGGGGGACCCTGTCTGCACAAGCCACAGGGGTTGACACTGAGAGACTTTAACCAAAACCCGGTGGTGGTCCATGGCTGGGGCAAGTTTAAGGTCCAATTTAAGGGGTTCTCGGGCCTGCTGGACCTGCTGGTAGTGGAAGGGTGACTCTTGAGTCTCTTGGGGTTGTCGTGGTTTAAGCCCCTGGGACTCCAAATAGCGGGAGTAAACCACCTTGGGACAAAGGATTGGGAGGCGGTTTGTCGTGAATTCCCCAAGGTTTTTGATGGGACTCTGGGGAGGTACAACGGGACCCCGATATCGCTAGATCTGGATCCCAACGTCCGGCTGATCCACATCAAGGCGCGCCCCCCTCCAATAGCAATGCGGAGCAAAATAGAGGCCGAGCTCGACCAGCTGGTTGAACAAGGAGTGCTGGAACCAGTCGCATCAGTGCGCTGGGAGACCCCCATTGTGACGCCCCTAAAACCTAACGGGACCATACGCATTTGTGCTGACTACAAATGCACCATAAATAAGGCCTTGCAGGACCACACCTATCCAGTCCTGGTAGTGAGCCACATCCTGGCTGCGCTCACGGGAGCCAAGGTTTTTGGTAAACTAGACTTGGCACAGGCTTACCAGCAGCTGCCAGTAGACACGGCCGCTGCGGAAGCACAGACCATCACCACCCACAAGGGGTCTTTCCGGGTCACCCGGTTACAGTTTGGGGTTTCTGTGGTGCCAGGGATTTTCCAGTCTTTCATGGATTCCCTTCTTAAAGGTATTCCAGGAGTCCAACCCTTTTTAGATGATGTAATCATCGCGGCGCTGGACTCCATCACCTTCGCCAACCGGCCGCGCCAGGTTCTTAAGAGGTTCGACAATGCCGGCCTCAAGGTGAAGAAAGAAAAGTGCCTCCTGGGGGTCTCCCGCATCGAGTTTCTGGGGTTTGTAGTCGATGCACAAGGCATCCACCCCACGGATGAAAAAGTAAAGGCCATCACGCAAGCCCCAGTCCCCACGTCCAAAACGGAACTGCAGGCTTTCTTAGGCCTCTTAAATTTTTATCATGCTTTTCTGCTGCTGAAGGCCGTGGTAGCGGAACCCCTCCACTGCCTGCTCGACAAAGAGGCACCCTGGGTCTGGAAGCCCGAGCACGCAGTGGCGTTCCAGGGGGTGAAGGACTTACTGGTCTCCAACTCTGTACTGCATCACTTCTGCGAGGCTTTGCCGGTAGTCCTCGCATGCGATGCCTTGCCCTACGGGGTGGAGGCGGTGTTGGGGCACAGACTGCCAGATGGCCGGGAGGTCCCAGTCACCTCTTACTCATGGACCTTGTCTTCTGCGGAGCGTAATTACGCGCAGATAGACAAGGAGGCGCTAGCGATAGTGGCGGGGGTAAAAAAATTCCACCACTATCTCTATGGCTGCCCGTTCGAGATCCTGACGGAACACAACTCTCTCCTAGGACTCCTCGCGCCCGATCAGCAAACACCACAGATGGTCTCGCCCAGGGTTCTTTGCTGGTCCATCTTCCTGGTGGGGTCTTCTTACGCCCTCACCCACCGCCCAGGGAAGGCCATGGGTCACGCAGACGCCCTCAGCCACCTGCCACTACCTGTCACAGACCCAGACCCGGACCCTGCCCACGAGATCGCCCTCCTGGAATCGCTGCCCGATCGCCCCATTCACGTCAAGGAGGTGGCCCGTCTCTCGGGCTGCGACAAGGTTCTCTGTTGGGTCTTGGACTGGGTGGGGAAGGGGTGGCCGACAGCTAAACAAGACCCAGAATTTGCGCCTTTCATCACAAGGCGCGACGAGCTTTTGACCTACAAGGGGTGCCTAATGTGGGGGGGTAGAGTGGTCATTCCGAAACCCCTACAGCCGCGAGTGCTGAACGACTTGCACGAGCACCACCCCGGGGTGGTCAGAATGAAGGCCCTGGCCCGGGGGCAGCTGTTTTTTATACTTGTAGACACCTACAGTAAGTGGCTAGAAGTTGTGCCAGTACCGTCCACCTCCTCCCGAGCAGCCATCAGAGCAATGTGGCGGATTTTCAGCTCGCACGGACTCCCCGACACCCTGGTCACCAACAATGGAACGGCCTTCACGTCAGGGGAGTTCCAAGAGTTCACCCGTCAGCATGGAATTCGCCACATCAGATCGGCCCCTTTCCATCCCGCCACCAATGGACAAGCCGAATGCATGGTGAGAACGGCAAAGGAGGCTCTCCGCCAGGCCAAAGGAACAGACTGGGACTTTAAGCTGACTTCCTTCTTGTTCAACCAGAGGACTACACCCCATGTGACTACCGGCTGAAGCCTGGCGGAACTACTGATGGGCCGACGTCTCACCACCAGGCTAGACCGGTTACACCCCGATCGAGTGCCAGAGCAGGAACCCTCCACGGAAACTCCAGAGGCTGCACGGGGGTTCTTCCCAGAGGACCCGGTGTACACGTGGAACTTTGCGAAAGGTCCCCCGTGGATTCCAGCCAGAGTGGTATGGGTCCAAGGCCCTTGATCCTATGAAGTTTCCGGAGAGGACAGCCAGATTCTGCACCGACACATAGATTAGCTACGCCGCCAGGTGCTGCCCCTAGAGCCAGATGAGGAGGGGGAGTGGAGTGAGCCAGCTCGGCCAGACGTGGCGGCGGACGCACCAGAGGAAATTCCCGGGAGACCCAACCCCGAACAACCATCGACCTCAAATGAAGCACCGGGCGAGACAGTGAGCCCAGCCCCTCAGACACCAGAACGGCCGTGGGATGCCGGGCCAGCTCAGGAGGCAACCAGTTCCCCCATGCCAGAACTCTGCCATTCTACACAGGAACAGCGGCCTCCCAGCTACTTGAAGGACTTTGTTTGCGGGTGTTTATTGGACCAAGGGGGGAGGAGTGTAATGTATCCAGTTCAGCCTGGGCTACCATGTGCTCTAGCCAGCGCTGACCGGTGGAGCACAGAGCTAGCTAAGGCTGAGCTTCGTTCCAGGGAAACAATAGAACAGGGGCTCTGCAAGCCCCACCAATCTGGCCTCAAATATCTTAGCAGTTAAATGGATTAAGTTTGAATGATCCTATCACGGATGGAGTAGGAGTTTGGGTGTGGGTTCGCTGGGGAATATAAGCCGGCTAGTTTGTCTTGTTCTGCAAACAATAAAGTATGTGAGAGCTGAAATCACTCATCGGTCTCAGTACTTTTCATGGAGCCAGTGCAGCTGGTGGAGCACCTGTTGAATATGAACTGTAAAAGATGTTCCCATTGCAGCTGCATTCTGGACCAGTTGCAATTTCTGGGTCAGTCTTAAGGGTAGCCGTATGTAGAGCAAGTTACCATAGTCTAGCCTGGAAGTGATTGTTGCACGGATCACTGTGGCTAAGTCAGGGGGAGATAGGAAGTTAAAATGCCAGTTTAACTACATTTATGACCTGGGAGGCATCCAGGATCACACCCAGGCTCTTGATGGCTGATGTAGTTGTTAATGGCACACCATGAAGAGTTGGGAACTGGCATCCCAGCCCTGTATCACCGTAGCCCAGCCACATGACCTCCATCTTTGTGGATTTCATTTCAATTGACTCTTTTTTAGCCAACCAGCCACAGCGTCCAATCCTTTGGCCAGATTGCCTGGGGCAGTATTTGGCCAGCTGCCCATCAACAGATATAGCTGAGTGTCATCAGCATACCAGTGACACCCAAGCCCAAAGCTCCATGCCAGCTGGGCAAGGAGGCACATAAAGATGTTCTGTAGGGCTAATGTACACAGGCTCAGAAGCAGAGAAGAGTGTCCAACTGGCTGCTATCCTTCATTTCTACGAAAAAAAAGCAAGCAGCTGGAAGAGTGTTTTGGGTTAATTTTTGTTTTCTGTGCTGCTGAGACTGCAAACTTCGTAATATCCCAAGTGTAACTTGCAGCAACAGGGAAAAAATGGTCTTGGGGCCAGCTGTGGATACATCTTTAGAAGCTGATTAAAAACAACAACAGAAATTGGAACAGAAAATAGACTCATTTGGTATTAGTTTGGTGTCATTAGAGAACCAAACTGAGAAAATAAATGATTCTGCCAAACAGCTGTTATAAAATCAAGGGTTTCAGCAGGAGTTGGCTATCATACCCCTGATTTTAAAAATCAGTAATGTGGTACTTATCAAAGCAGAGTTATACAGGGAAGCACACATGGAATGAGATCTAGAGGAAATGCCATTTTCATGGTATGTTTAGGGGTTTTCTTCTTCTGAAGTATCAGAGGGTGCCAAGTTTAGATACTGAAGAAGCCCCTTCATTGTTTTTCTCCTTTTTGAATGTTTTAGTGTGTCATTGTCTATTCACAATTAGGCTCTTTTCAATAGTTGCCTCCTCCTTGTGGAATATCTTGCCAGAAGATGAGCACGGGACAACTTGTTTTGGCAAGGGTTTGTAAAGCTGTTCTCTTCTAGTGAGCCTTTGGAAGGCAACTGATATGGAATTTAGGTTTTGGAAGTTATACTGTGAAATGGTTGCCTTATTTTGCAGGGGGTGGCCTTGTTTGCTTGCACCCTGTGTAGCATGACCCCCTGCATCTCTACTCAAAAGCAAGACCTACTGAGTTCAATGGGAGCTACTCCCACATCTGTCATCTGTGTGCATAAGCTTCTAGTCTGAAAGCTGTTTCTCTTCAGGCACTTTACAGTTTCATGCATGATATGTATGCCTCAGCACTGTGTGATTTTTCTGCCAAGATTACTATGAGCTTTAAAGAAAATAATGGTGTTTAGAAAAGAAAGAGCAAGGCGGATGAACGTTATTGATCTGGAATGAAATTCTAGGACATGATTCTGCCAAAAGCAAGCTCTTTTAAATCTCATTGATTTCAATGCTGAAGTTGTTCTCGTTTGTTTCTCTTTAAACCAATGGATTAAATAGCACTTTGCTTTGACTGGATTGTGCCTCTAATGTTTACTTTAGCAAACCTGCCATACATCTCTTTGTGTTAAGAAAAAGGGCCATTTTTCACATCCCAATTATAAGTTTGTCAAGGTCTGTCCCTCAGAATTAAACTCTGGCTTATAACAGTGCTTTGGACTTTATAACTCATCAGCAGATGCATGCCATCACTACAGGGATATATAGTTAGATAGTTGCTGATCACTATCTAACCTTAAACACACTTCTTGTGAAAACATAGCAACAGCTCTGAATTTGAATCAAATTATTTCTGACATTTGGGAGCAGGCCAAAGACTTCTGATACGACCGTTATTCTTGTATGATTTCATTCGTAAACCTAGGATTGGATGCCGATTAAATTTTCCAATGACAGAATGCCTCCTCCTTCAAACACAGTCCACTGTTTCCCCCCAGTGTTGCTCTTGGGAGACAGGGGTCCTTGAGGAATGACATGAGGGGGTCTGCAGCAGGAAAGGGGAATTGGTTGAAATTGCCAATTTAATCTGGATCCAACCCTCAATGTTTGATTTTATTGTACCAAGATTGTGCATGTGCTGAAAAAGCAGTACACCTTGCACAGAACCCATTATGGACTCAGTTGAGACCTACAGATTAGCATCAGAAATGCTGGGTAGCCAGTCATTGTGGCTGCTAAGTTTGTTTAGTTCAGAAGATCCGTCAGAAGGGAAAGACATTGATTATTTGTCTCTCCTTAATTGTGTGTGCTAACCAGGGCCGACCCCAGGGTTTTTTGTGCCCTAGGTGGGGCTACCTTCTGGCGCCACCCTCGCACCCCCATCAGTTACATGGTTGTCAACCTCCAGGTGGGGCCTGGAGAGAAGGAAGTCCAGTGGGGAGCTCCTAGTGCACATGCACTGAGGCAGTGAGGAGCCTCAGCAGCACGCCCACAGCGCTGGGCACCGGGAGGGGGCGTGCATTACTCTGCTGCTGCACCCGCTCCTCCTGCCACCGCCGCTGCACCATGCTGGCATGCGAGGTCTGGCGTTTGGTTGCAAACAAGCTTCAAAGTGACCCCATTGATGCAGACTCTGAGGAAACCCCCTTCCCCTCCCCAGAAGACTCAGGAGCAGCGTTGGATTTCTTTTAAGTCCCCCCCACCCACCCCCACACTCCCCTGGCCTGTTGAGTAACTTTGTCTCACTCCAAAAGGGAGCTTGCAGCTTGATGCATGGCTGGCAAGAGTCATGCTCTGCATTGACTGAATGGAGCTGCATTGCTGTCCAGAGGGACGACTTGGATCAGGTATCACTTGACGCCCAGCATCTCCCCAATTTTGGCTGAGTGGCGAGACATGCAAAATCCCTCCCCTCTCCCAGGCAGATGGGTGCAGGGAAACATTGACCAGCTAGCCTCAAAAGGTCCCCTCCTCTTGAACTTTGCACTCTGTTTTCCTGACCAGGGGCTGCCCAACTTCCAAAAAGAGGGGGGGAACCCTGTTAGGGAACTTGGTGGTCCCCTTGACTTACTGGGTGTCTCTCCCACCCCCTCATGCTGCCCCCACCTCCTCTCCCCCCCAGGGGGGAGGGCGGGTGAGCCACAAGTCAGGGAAGGGGCGGGGGTTTAAACCCCCACCCTTTCCCTCCCAGTGCTGGCTTGCCTGGGTGCTCCGCAGCTGTGGGGTGCCCAGGCAAGCCAAGGAAGAGGTGGGGGTTTTAACCCTGCCCCTTCCCTCCCAGCGCCAGCTTCCTGAGGGGGAGGGGAGGGCGGGCAAGGTCCACTGCTGCCTCCTGTACCCCACCAGGGCACTCTTCACTGGCGGTGGCAGGGAGGCGGTGGTGATGGGGGGCTTTTCACGGGGGGGCGGGGTGCAGTTGGGCACCCCTGCAGCCGGCACACTCTAGGCGAGCGCCTAGCTCACCTAGCAGGTGAGCCAGCCCTGGTGCTAACAGAACTTTGAGATACAAGAGGGTGCACTTTATTCTTCCATTAACAGCTGCCTTGGGTACGTTTGAATATAATGTCAGACTACCAATGGCATTCAAATTCCTGTTAATTAGAGCTATCATTATCATTTGCACTTAATTCATGATATGAATAAATCCAAAAAAAGAAAGAAAGCAGTATGTGGATTTGAGACTGACTGGTTTATATTGATGGGACATATGCAGTGTTTTTTTTATAGTATTAGGATCTGAATCATGAATGGTTAAGTCATGTCTTCCCATCTATTTATAGATCTTCAAGCCTCTGTCAGTGTCATTCTGGATTGCCCCTTGGATAGAAATAATGTTAAACTTCCTAATCTTTGTCTTAAATGTTTGATAAAAACTGTGATATTGAAAACTATTAGTGTAATCATATGGGTAATAGGAGGAAAATGCATGGAGTCACTCATATCTGAAAGATTATATCATTTTTGAGAAGGTAACTAATCTTCTGATCATTTAAAATGGAGGAAGATCTAGCTTATTTAGAAGTGTTTGTAGTAGGTGGCAGACACTACAAACATTAACTGTTACTGTAGATGGCCACAAAAAGAATGAATTTAATTACATCCATAATTGCCACTTTATGGTACAAATTCTAATTCAAGTTAATTCACACAAGATTATGCCCCTTAAGAGTATAGAAGGTCACATGGGCTGCGGCCACATGCACTAAATAATTCACTTTCAATCCACTTTCAATGCACTTTCCAACTGGATTTTGCCAGTTCACACAACAGTAAAATCCAGTTGAAGCACACTGAAAGTGGATTGATAGTGCATTATTTAGTGTGACTGCTCCATTATGAACATTCCAAGGTTAAATTTCCATTGCACATACAATGCTAAGACAATAAGGAGAAGGACATTTAACTTTATTGTTACTAGTCAAAACAGACAAACAAAACCAAAGGTTATACTTATCCATCCTGGTTTAAGGTATACAAGAGATAATCAGTATTGTTGTGCGAAATGGCCTGTAAAACAGTGAGTTAGCCTCAAATCCATAAGACTAATTTGAAGTAGTAGCCTAGGGGAGCAAAATCAGACTTTTCTCCTTGTACATTATATGGTTTGGTTAAACTGCAGCGAAGAGGAGGAGGAGGAGGAGGAGGAGGAGATTGGATTTATACCCTGCCCTTCACTACCCAAGGTGTCTCAGAGCAGTTTACAATCTCCTTTACCTTCCCCTCCCCACAACAGATACCCTGTGAGGTAGGCAGGGCTGAGAAACCTCTTTCAAGGACTGTTCTTGAAATAATAGCTCTGAAAGAACTTGTGTGACCCAAGGTCACACCAGCAGCTGCATGTGAAGGAGTGGGGAATCAAACCCGGTTCTCCCAGATTAGAGTCTGCACTTTTAACCACTACACCAAACTGTCTCTCTGTAAACTGGGAAAATACTATAAACTGGGAAAATATAAGATCCCAATAATGATACAAAATGGACCAAGTGGATGGTCCACATAGCGACAGCAGTGAGATAGGAAGTAAAGGTGACAAGATCCTTGGCCAAAAGATATACAAGAAATGTGCATGTTCCAGGGTTGAAATGTGTATCAGGTTTTTCTTAGAGGCACAATTGCACCTGAGTACATGCCTCAAAGAAAAGGTATGAGTGGTGGCAGTGGAAAGGAGGTAAAGGCAGGGTCGAGGTCAGTGCAACCCTCTACTGAGATCCATTACCTTGGGAAGACAGCTGGTCGCAGAGTCACGTGGCCACTCTGCCACATGACTTATTTCAACAGTTAGAATAATCTAATAATTAGAATAATCTGGAGTGATCTGGTATGCAGCCACATTTCTGTTGCTTTGCCCAGGAAGCTCTATAGGAAGACTACTTGAGACTGATCTAGAGATGCAGTGTTGATTAATAGACGCTCCTACCTTTAAGAAGGGAATGAATCTAGATGGTCTGACATCCAGTAAAGTGTCAAATTATTTCAGTCCACCATATTCAGACAGTCCTCTTCTTTACTTTGCCAAAACAAATATCTACTAGCACTTGTTATTTGCAGGAAGTATTTCAAAATTTCATCCTCAAATGTGGTCTTGTGGTGGCATTCATTCACAAATAATAAATATGTATAGATCTCTATTATGTATGACTATTATGCACTGAAATAGTTGTGACTATTATTTCCTTTAATTTTCTGTCCTTTGGGGAGAATCTAAACTCTGCAGGCATTTGTTCATATGTTTCCCTTATTTCTGACCATACCCCAAAGCATATATGGTTTCAAATCAGTATGGCTTAGGCATGTGTAACTCTGTGATGGACTGTGGCCTCCTTCTTTAGCTTCAGAATAGTTTGAACAGTGCAGAATTATAATAAGTATATGAAAGACAAAGTTCTTGGATTTTGTGTTTTACTGTACCTAGATTTTTTTTGTCTTTATATAAATTTTATTACTGTACCTAGATTTTGCATTTTATCAAGCATCAGGATTTTGAGAGTCAAAGCTCCCTTCATCAGATATGATTAGGAATGGAGATCTTTGAGTCTTTATATGCCAGTCAGATGGTGGGAAGGAAAGGCAAAGGTGAAAAGGAAAGATTTACCCAACTTAATGCAGATTTCCAGAGAACAGCAAGGAGAGATAAGGAGGTCTTCCTGAATGAACAATGCAAAATAATAGAGGAAAATAATAGAATGGGAAGAACTAGAGATCTCTTCAAGAAAATTGGAGAAATCAAGGGAACATTCCATGCAAAGCTGGCCATGAAAAAGGACAAAAACAGTAGAGACCTAACAGAAGCAGAAGAGATTAGGAAGAGATGGCAAGAATACACAGAAGAGCTATACAAGAAGGATCTCAATGTCCTTGACAACCACAACGGTGTGATCACTGACCTCGAGCCAGACATCCTGGAGTGCGAAGTCAAATCGGCCTTAGAAAGCATTAGTAACAACAAAGCTAGCAGAGATGATGGTATCTCAGCTGAGCTATTCAAAGTCTTAAAAGATTATGCCATTAAAGTGCAGCACTCCATATGCCAGCAAATTTGGAAAATGCAATAGTGGCCACAGGTTTGGAAAAGGTCAGTATACATTCTAATCCCAAAGAAGAGCTATGCCAAGGAATATTCAAACTATCTGACAATAGCACTACAGATAAGATTAGAATTTCAACAGCCAGTCCACATACAAAAGAACCTCCTCAGGAAAGAGGAAACCTCCTCAGGAAACATTCCATAGACAAAAGAACATCCTCAGGAAAGCTCCTCTATTAGCATGTTCATAGCCTGGAAGATAATGACTCAGCCCTACCCCCACCTTCTGGAGTAGATATAAATTACCTGCCTACCATTTTTCTTCTCACCTTGACTCAGAGAGTACTCCATCTTTTTGTGTTATACCTCTGAGGATGCCAGTCACAGCTACTGGTGAAACGTCAGGTCCTACAATGCCAAAACCATGGCTGTACAACCCAGAAAATCTACAGCAACTAATTTCACACACTAGCAAGGTCATGCTCAAGATCCTACAAGCTAGGTTTAAGCAGTATGGGGATAGAGAACTGCCAGAAGTACAAGCTGGGTTAAAGAAACGAGCCTACAAAAACCTAATTAAAAGAAAAAAGAAGGAACATACCAGGGAAGCATGGAGGGTTCTAATCCAAGCTGCCAAAGAAAAGAACTCTGCCTTATTTTGGAGGATGGTCTCCAGTCAAAGGGGGAATAGTACCCTAACTAGGGAAACCCATATTCCATCTGAAACTTGGATTCTATACTTCCAGAATATGTATTATGACAATCCTGCCCCCTCTTCCATGTCTATAGCTTTCAGTGACTTGCCAAGCTGGCCCGCGGTTTCCCAAAAAGAGATTTCATCTCTGATAGGCCAACTCAAAAGAGGCAAGGCCCCTGGCCTGGATGGAATCTCTTCTGAATTTCTGAAGGAAAACATGAATTGGTGGGCCCCCTTTCTAGCGCACCTGTTTACCTACATTGACACAACAGGGAAGATCCCAAAAGACTGGGGGGTGGCGGCGGTTGTTCCCTTTTATAAAAAAGGTAACCGAAAAGATCCTGCTAACTATAGGCCTATTAGTTTACTAAGTGTCATTAGTAAACTATATGCTAAACATCTTCTAGAAAAATTTACACTCTGGCTGGAGCAGGACGATATAATGTTTCAGGAACAAGCCGGGTTCAGGCAGGGCAGATCGACAATGGATCATTGTCTTCTACTTCGGCATTTTATAGAAAAATATGCCCGCAAGGGACCTCCGTCTTTATATGCGGCCTTTATCGATCTTAAAGCGGCCTTTGACTCCATTTCTCGACCTATACTATGGAGTAAACTTGAAGCTTCTACAATAGATAGGAGACTTTTAGCCCTCATCCATGCCCTACACGAACAAACCTCCCTGAGGGTTAGATGTACGGGGTTGGGCCACTTGACAGATACAATCCCCACCCTCAAGGGAGTCAGACAGGGGTGTATGCTGGCTCCAGCTCTTTTTAACTTTTACATTAATGATGTTATTGGGTATCTTAATGATACAGATTTTCATCCACCCAAATTGGCCCAGCGCTCCATTCCCATACTTTTATATGCTGATGACGCTGTTATTCTTTCCAGAAGCCCAATTGGCCTGAGAAGGGCATTAAAGAGGTTTGCCAGTTATTGTAGTGAGCAGAAATTGATTATTAATTATCAGAAGACGAAGGTGATGGCCTTTGGCAGGAGACCTAAATTAAGAAAGTGGAGTGTAAATGGGCAGAATCTTGAACAGGTAACTAATTTTCGCTACCTTGGCATGATTATCCAAGCCTCGGGCTCTAAGCTTGCTCACAGTCAGGCAGCAGCATGCACGGGTGATAAATCTGCCCAAGGTATACTTAAGTTTTTTCGCTCTTCAGGGGGCCATTTTGTGCCAGCAGCTCTGAAACTTTTTAAGGCTAAAACATTAGCCCAGATGCTCCATGGGACGTTACTTGGAGCGCCACCCTCGTGTTATGCCCCATTAGAGTTGGTTCAATCAAAATTTTTGAGATCAGTGCTCCAAATTCCAAGGTGTGTTACCAACGCGATGGCACGGCTAGAGACTGGCATGTTGAAAGTTGAAGCCAAGATTACCTTGCACTCCATTTTTTTCTGGTTAAAGATAAATCTAAATCCATGTGGCCTAGTGCCTTTAATCCTGGCTGACGACTATCAATCCGAATGGCTGACTTCCACTATTCGGAAAATTACGTTATTAGGGCTTTCCCCTCAAGAGCTTTTGGAAATGGGTGGCGATCAAGCCAAGCTAGCAGTTAGGCAGAGGATTGAAGACACCGAACGCCAATTGGACCTACAGGCGTCCCCCGCCTTTATAGCGCCACATAGTAGCAAATATATTGTTGCTCAAGCCTCATATCTATCTGTTCTGGAGTCTAATAAACTTAGGAGGGCATATACTTTGGCTAGATGCTCTGCTCTACCGTCTGCAGTTCTTGAGGGTAAATTCAAGAAAATCCCCCGAAATGAGAGGCTATGCATGTGTGCGTCTGGGGAGATCGAATCTCAGGAACACGTGTTCCTGAGGTGTCCATTATATACTGAGGCTCGCACAAAGCTCATTGACCCTCTCTTGGTTGGCCTCTCAGATCAGGATAAGATAGAGAAACTGTTGTCTAACTTTGACCATACAGCGCTGCATCAGATAGCAAAATTTTGTCTCCTGGTTGTAAAAGCCCATCAGCGTCCAGGCAGCCATTTGGGTTAGGATTACCCGATCCTAATTTTACTGGTTTTATTTTTTTATCATCGTTATTTTATCCTTTTTAAGACCTAATTTTGTCCCACATTTTATCGAACCTTTGGTTTTACTGATCAAATGCTTGTGCAATTTTATTCTTATTAACCTTCTCTTATCTTAACAGTAAAAGCTCATCAGCGTTCAGGCAGCCATTTGGGTTCGACTACCCGGTCCTAATTTTATTGGTTTTATTTTTTTATCATCGCTATTTTATCCTTTTTAAGATCTAATTTTGTCCTATACTTCACCGAACCTTGGTTTTATTGATCAAAACGTTTGTACAATTTTATTCTTATTAACCTTGTCCTATCTTAATAGTTTTACCATCTGGGTACTATTTGTTTTTGTAATTTATTGACATGGTAATTATTTGTAAGTAGGGTTGTATACCGCTGGCTGTATGCTGTGACAATAAAATTCACATTACAAGCTGGGTTTTGAAGAGTTAGAGGAACTAGAGATCAAATTGCCAACATTCACTGGATTATGGAGAAAGCCAGGGAGTACCAGAAAAATATCTACTTCTGCTTCATTGACTACACTAAAGCCTTTGATTGTGTGGATCACAACAAACTATGGCAAGTCCTTAAAGAGATGGAAGTACCAGACCACTCACATGTCTCCTGAAAAACCTGTATAAGGGTCAAGAAGTGACAGTTAGAACCGGATATAGAACAACTGATTGATTTAGCATAGGAAAAGAGTACGACAAGGATGTATATTGTCACCTTGCTTATTTAATTTATATGCAGAGTACATGATGTGAAATGCTGGCCTGGATGAATCAGAAGCCAGAATTAAGTTTGCCAGGAAAACATCAACAACCTCAGATATGCAGATGATACCACTCTAATGGCAGAAAGTGAAGAGGACCTCAAGAGCCTCTTGCTATGGATGAAAGAGGAAAGCACAACTTGAAACTCAACATTAAAAAAAACTAAGATCATGGCATCTGGCTCCATCAGTTCTTGGCAAATGTAAGAGGAAGTCATGGAAACAGTGACTGACGTTCCGGGGATCCAAGATCACTGCAGATGGTGACTACAGCCATGAAATTAATAGATGCCTGCTCCTTGGGAGGAAAGCTATGGCAAACCAAGACAGCATAATAAAAAGCTGAGACATCACCCTGCCAACAAAAGTCTGTATGGTCAAAGGAATGGTATTCCCAGTAGTAATGTATGACTGTGAGAGTTGAAGAATAGATGCTTTCAAATTATGGTGCTGGAGAAGACTCTTGAGATCAAATCAGTCAATCCTAAAAGAAATCAACCCTGATTGTTCCCTAGAAGGTCAGATAATGAAGCTGAAGCTCAAATACTTTGGCCACCAAATGAGAAGGGAGCACTCACTGGAGAAGACCCTGATGCTGGGAAAGATTGAAAGTAAAAGAAGAAGGGGATGGCAAAGGATGAGATGGTTAGACAGTGTTATCAATGCAACAAACATGAAATTAAGCAAACTTTGGAGGATGGCAGAAGGAAGGAGGGCCTGGAGTGACGTGGTCCGTGGGATCATGATGTCAGGTAGTCCTGTCAAGTGTATGGTATGCGGGAGGAGTACTCCGTCTGAACTTTCCCTCACTGTTACTGTCTCTTATCAGGTCTCTGACCTTCACTCTCCAGCTGCTGGAGTTTCAGCTGGGAACCTTAACGGTTTCTAGGATTGTTTTGCTTGCTAGCCCGCCACTTCTGCCCACGTGCGTGACTTGTATTCATTGGCTTCTGCTATGGGGGGGATGCTTGAATGTAGTATTATTGTAATGTATCCAGCTTGGCCAGGATCGACCACGTGCTCCAGCCAGCGCAGACCGGTGGGGCAAGCCAAGGCTGAGCTTCGTTCCAGGAGAACAATAGAACAGGGGCTCCTCAAGCCCCACCAATTGGGCCTCGAATATCTTAGGAGTTAAGTGGATTAAGTTTGAATGATCCTATCACGGGTGTGGTAGGAGTTGGGGTGTGGGTTTTGCAGGGGAATATAAGCTGGCCTGTGAGCCGGCTAGTTGTCTTGTTCTGCAACTAATAAAGTATGTGAGAGCTGAAATCACTCATCGGTCTCGGTACTTTTCACTGGCGACAAGGATGGGATCTCAATTCCCTTCATGAACAACGACCACGAAACGAGCATCATTGCCCACTCCAACGCTGAAAGCACCGAACGCCACCGCTGAGCTTTGTGTCCGCTTCTCCGGTTCCTGGACACAGCACCACTCTCAAGCACTGCTGACCCTGAGAGCAGCCTCGCTTCCAATGCCGCCAACACTACACCTGAACCGCAACCTCTACGGGTAAACGCAATAGCCGCCAGCAACAAGAGCTTCCCGGCCTTCGACATCTCTCGTCCCGCACACTGGGAGACCTGGATCGAGACGCTGGAACGCCACTTCGAGATCCACGGCATCACGGATGCGGCCACAAAGAAGGCATATCTGCTACGCTACTGCCGCATCGAGGCACATCTCCTCCTAAAGGACCAGGTGGCCCCTCTACAGCCGGAAGATGCAGCCGCCACCTATGTGATGCTGGTCAAGGCGTTTACCGACCACTTAGCCCCGAAGCCCACCAAATTTGCGGAACGAATGGAATTCTTCGCAAGAACTCAGGGCCCCGATGAGACATCTCCGGAATTCCTGGCCAGCCTACGCCGTGCAGCAACAAGATGTGCCTTCCCCAGCCTCACAGATGCCCTTCTAAATCAGTTCCTGGTGGGGCTGAAGGAGCCAAAGCTGCACCGTAGGCTCATCAGCCGGGACGACCTCACTCTGGAGGCCGCCATCAAGGAAGCGGCCGCCTATGAGAAGTTCCACTCGGACCGCCGTCCAAAGTTGGTTCACCGCCTCCAGGACTCCGGGCCATCCTACGACTCGACCGATGAGGACGTCCTGCAGGTAAACCGCCTATCGCAACGGCGCACCCCATGCATCAAGGGATCCCCCGCGGCACCGACTCAGCCCAACGCATCTGCCTGTGCCAGCTGCGGCGACGCTCACAAGCGCCGGACCTGCCGTTCCCGGGACGCCGTCTGCAGGACCTGCAACTAGGCCGGACACCTCGCCCGGGTCTGCCGCTCCAAGGGAAAGCACCTGGGGTCCACTGCCCAGCTGGACGCCACAAGCCTGCACACCGTGACAACCCAGCGCCAGCAGATGATATGTAACTTGTCCCCAGACGGCCCGGACAAGGTGCATGTGACTGTCCAAATTGAGGGGTCCCCCTGCCAAATGGAAATAGACTCAGGGTCCTCCTTTTCGATAATTTCTGCAGAAAACCTCAAAATGCTATGCCCTAAGGGGGGGACCCCGCCTGCACAAGCCACAGGGGTTGAAACTAACAGACTTTAACAAAAACCCGGTGGTGGTCCGCGGCTGCGGCAAGTTTCAGGTCCAATTTAAAGGGTTCTCGGGCTTGCTGGACCTGCTGGTAGTTGAAGGGCGCCTCTTGAGTCTCTTGGGGTTGTCGTGGTTTAAGCCTTTGGGTCTCCAAATAGCGGGGGTAAATCGCCTTGGGACCGCAGACTGGGAGGCAGTTTGCTGCAATTTCCCCAAGTTGTTTGATGGGACCCTGGGGAGGTATAATGGGACCCCGATACTGCTCGATCTGGACCCCAACGTCCAGCCCATCCGCATCAAGGCACAGCCCCTGCCCATATCAATGCGGGAAAAAATAGAGGCCGAGCTCGACCGCCTGGTCGCCTAAGGAGTGCTGGAACCAGTCGCATCAGCATGCTGGGAGACCCTCATTGTGATGCCGATTAAACCTAATGGGACCATACGCATTTGTGCAGACTACAAATGCACCATAAATAAGGCCCTGCAGGACCACACCTATCCGGTACCTGTAATGAGCCACGTCCTGGCCTCCCTTATGGGGGCCAAGGTTTTCAGTAAACTGGACTTTGCACAGGCTTACCAACAGCTGCCAGTGGATGTGGCCACTGTGGAAGCACAGACCACCCCCACCCACAAGGTGGCCTTCTGGGTCAATAGGTTACAGTTTGGGGTTTCGGTAGTACCAGGGATTTTCCAGTCTTTCATGGATTCCCTTCTTAAAGGAATTCCAGGGGTCCAGCCCTTTCTAGATGATGTAATGATTGCGGCGCCGGACTCCGCCACCTTCACCGACTGGCTGCATCAGGTCCTGCAGAGGTTCAACGATGCCGGCCTCAAGGTGTAGAAAGAGAAGTGCCTCCTGGGGGTGCCTCACATCGAGTTTCTTGGGTTTGCAGTCGATGCACAAGGCATCCACCCCATGGATGAAAAAATAAAGGCCATCACACAAGACCCAGTCCCCACATCCAAAACGGAACTACTGTCTTTCCTAGGCCTCTTAAATTTTAACCATGCTTTTCTGCCCCTGAAAGCCATGGTGGTGGAACCCCTCCATCGCCTGCTAAACAAAGAGGCACCATGGGCCTGGAAGCCGGAGCATGAGGCAGCATTCCAGGCGGTGAAAGACTTGCTGGTCTCCAACACTGTACTGCACCACTTCTGCGAGGCTTTGCTGGTTGTTCTTGCTTGCGACGCTTCGCCCTACGGCGTGGGGGCGGTGTTGGGGCATAGGCTGCTGGATGGCCGGGAAGTCCTGGTCGCCTATTACTCTCGGACCCTGTCTTCTACGGAGCGTAACTATGCGCAGATTGACAAGGAGGTGCTAGCGATAGTGGCGGGGGTAAAAAAAATTCCACCACTATCTCTATGGCTGCCCGTTCGAGATCCTAACAGACCACAAGCCTCTCCTGGGCCTCCTCACGCCCAATCGGCAAACGCCACAGATGGTCTCACCTAGGGTTCTCCGCTGGTCCATATTCCTGGTGGGATACTCGTACGTCCTCACCCACCGCCCGGGGAAAGCCATGGGTCATGCAGATGCCCTCAGCCGCCTGCCGCTGCCCATCACGGACCCAGACCTGGCCCCCGCCCATGAAGTCACCCTCCTGGAATTGCTGCCCAGTCGCCCAGTCCATGTCAAGGAGGTGGCCTGTCTCACAGGCTGCGACAAGGTTCTCTGTCAGGTCTTGGACTGGGTGGGGAGAGGGTGGCCGACAGCTAAACAAGACCCAGAATTTGCACCCTTCATCACAAGGTGCAATGAGCTGTCGACCTATAAGGGGTGCCTAATGTGGGGAGGTAGAGTGATCATTCCAAAACCACTACAGCCACGAGTGCTGAAAGACCTACATGAGCATCACCCCGGGGTGGTCAGAATGAAGGCCCTGGCACGGGGGTATGTCTGGTGGCCGCGGATAGACCGGGACATTGAGGACTTAGTAAAAAGGTGTCAACCCTGCCAAGCCTCCCGACCCGCACCTCTGATGGCCCCGGAAAGGGCCTGGGAATCCTCTCACTGCCCCTGGTCACGCCTGCACCTCGACTTTGCGGGCCGGTTCCATGGGCAGCTGTTTTTTATACTTGTAGATTCCATACAGTAAGTGGCTTGAGGTTGAGCCAGTGCCATCCACCTCCTCCCGAGTGGCCATCAGAGCAATGTGGTGGATTTTCAGCTCGCACGAACTCCCTGACACCCTGGTCACTGACAATGGAACGGCTTTCACGTCCAGGGCATTCCAGGAGTTCACCCGTCAGCATGGAATTCGCCACATCAGGTCGGCCCCATTCCATCCCGCCACCAATGGCCAAGCCAAGCGCATGGTGAGAACAGCAAAGGAGGCGCTCCGCCGGACCAAAGGTACAGACTGGGACTTCAGGCTGGCATCCTTCTTGTTCAGCCAGAGGACTATGCCCCATGCAACTACCAGGCAAAGCCCCGTGGAACTACTGATGGGACGACGTCTCACCACCAGGCTAGACCGGTTACACCCCAACCGAGCTCCAGAGCAGGAACCCTCTACGGAAACCCCAGCAGCTGCACGGGGTTTTTTCCCAGAGGACCCGATGTACGCATGGAACTACGCGAAGGGGCCCCCTTGGATCCCAGCCAGAGTAGTACGGGTCCGAGGCCCCTGATCATATGAAGTCTCCAGAGAGGACGGCCAGATACTGCATCGACACATCGATCAACTACGCCGCCGGGTGCTACCCCTAGAACCGAATGAGGGGGAGGAGTGGAATGGGCCAGCTCAACCAGACGTGGCGACGGATGCACCAGAGGAAATCCCCGGGGAATTCGACCCCAGACAACCATCAACCACAAATGATGCACTAGGCGAGACAGTGAGCCCAGCCCCGCAGACACCAGAACAGCAGCCAGACCCCAAGCCAGCTCAGAAGGCCACCAGTTCCCCCATGCCAGAACTCCACCGTTCCACGCGAGAGTGGTGGCCCCCCAGCTACTTGAAGGACTATGTGTGCAGGTGTTTATCGGACCAAGGGGGGAGGGGTGTAATGTATCCAGCTCAGCCAGGCTCGACCACGTGCTCCAGCCGGCGCAGACCGGTGGAGCATGGGGCAAGCCAAGGCTGAGCTTTGTTCCAGGAGAACAATAGAACAGGGGCTCCTCAAGCCCCACCAATCAGGCCTTGAATATCTTTGGAGTTAAGTGGATTAAGTTTGAATGATCCTATCACGGGCGTGGTAGGAGTTGGGGTGTGGGTTTTGCAGGGAAATATAAGCCAGCCTGTGAGCTGGCTAGTTGTCTTGTTCTGCAACTAATAAAGTATGTGAGACTGAAATCACTCATCGGTCTCAGTACTTTTCAATTATCATAGTAGGTCCTACTGTACTGTAGCCATTACGGACACAAGCTGTACACGTGTCTTTAGTTCTGTTTCACCATTAAACATTGTCTTCTGAAGAAGCCCTGTGTTGTGTGAGCTGACTGAGGAACCTGACAAAGTGTCTATAATCCTCCTTTCCTTCTTCTGACATGCATCTCTCCTAAGCCGAGATGAGCAGGGAAGAGGAGACTACATCCGTAACTACTGTGGAGGAGTCGGTACCTACAACCACAGTACTGACGACCATGGTACCAACTACTACTCCTCGGGATGAGGAGTGGGGCGTGCCCTACCTGGATCCATCTGGCGGGGTGCACGCCAATGTGACTATCCGACCGAAACATCAACACTGGGGCAGGTTCCTGGTGGAGATGGCAGAGACTTGGTCCCTTACCCTGGGGCCCAGGCAGGAAAGTCAGTATGACCAGGCTGTTTACCGACTGAGTGTCGGACCTGGGCTGGAAGCAGGTGCTGGAAAACTGGGAGATGCTGAGGATTTTGTGGACACCTGTTTAGATCTGCTCGAGTGGGCCAAGACCGGCTCTTCCGGATGATTGGGGACTCGCTCCATAAAATACCTGAGATGGTGACGATGGTGGTGCAATGGGAGCTGGACCAACACTTTCCTGCGGTCCCAGCACAGCCTGCCCAACAACCCGTGGGCTAGCCAGAGGTACAGGTGCTGCTCCCAGGCCAACAACAGAGGCAACAGCTGCCCCCCAGGTCAGCAACCAAGACAACCACTGCCTCCCAGTCAGCCACCATTCGTCCCTCCCAGACCCCAGCCAGTGGAACTGCTGGATGCCACATTCAACAGGATGCCCAAGAAATTGGTGTTCTTCTTGGTATGAGCTGAGAAATTCATGGGAAACTGTGGTCATTTGTTTCCAGAAAAGGAGCGCATTGAGGACTATATTGCATCCCACTTGTGGGAGGGAGCGGCTGACTGGTATGTGAATCTACACAATATAGATGGCCGGGAGCTCCAAGAGGTTGACACCTTCATGTGAGCCCTGCGAGCTCACTATGAGGACACTAATGCAAGTGAGATTGCCCAAGCATTCCCGCGCACTTTCCGCCAAGGATCCAGGGGTGGCCTCATGGGGTGCTGGCTCAACATTATCATTTGGGTCTTAATCCAGAGCTCCAGGGAATGATCCTCCGTACCGTGAAGTCGGTGTCCCTACACGCCTGGATGAAGGAGGCTGCTGACATGGAGAGCCGTCTCCAGACCATATGCATCAACAACACGGTTACCCTGATAAAGAGCACCCCAGCACCACTGAAGTCCAAGACCCCAGTAAAGCAAAAGGAAGGGACGCGAGAGCTCCACATGAAGCAAGGCTTATGCCTAAAATGGGGTGAACCAGGCCATTTCACCACTGTGCACTCGGGATCGGGACCTGCAAGCACCCCAAAGAGGAGCGGGGAAAAGGAGAGTTCTGACACTCCGGTTAAGAAGCGGATTGCCCCCCTGAAGACTCAATGTGCCCTGAAAGCTAGTTTCCAGGAAGAGGACACCCTGTCATCCAGCGAGGAAGAGGCTCAGCTGGCAGGAAATGACCAGGACCTGTGAGTAGTGCTGATCAGCAGTTCCTCATCAAAGGCTCCTAATTAAGCTCAATAGTCATGGGATAAAAGGACAAGTCCTCTTGTGGATCAAAAACTGGCTTATAAATAGGAAATAGAGAGTGAGTATAAATCGGAAACTTTCTCAGTGGAGGGTGGTAAACAGTGGGGTACCACAGGGATCGGTACTTAGTCCGATGCTTTTTAACTTGTTTATTAACAATTTGGAATTGGGAGTAAGCAGTGAAGTGGCTAAATTTGCAGATGACACAAAGTTGTTCTGGGTGGTGAAAACCAGGGAGGAGTGTGAGGCACTCCAAAGGGATCTGTTGAGGATGGGTGAGTGGGCATCAGCGTGGCAAATGGGGTTCAATGTGGCCAAGTGCAAAGTGATGCACATTGGAGCCAAAAATCCTAAATATAAATACACATTGATGGGGTCTGAACTGGCAGAGACTGACCAAGAGAGAGATCTTGGAGTCATAGTAGATAACTCAATGAAAATGTCTAGACAGTGTGTAACTGCAATAAAGAAGGCCAACGCTATGCTGGGGATTATTAGGAAGGGAATTGAAAACAAATCAGCCGGTATCATCATGCCCCTGTATAAATCATTGGTGCAACCTCATTAGGAATACTGTGTACAGTTCTGGTCACCACATCTCAAGAAGGCTATTATAGCATTGGAAAAAGTGCAGAGAAGGGCAACTAGAATGATAAAAGGGTTGGAACACTTTCCCTATGAAGAAAGGTTAAAACGCTTGGGGCTTTTTAGCTTGGAGAAATGACGGCTGAGGGGTGACATGATTGAGGTTTATAAGATTATGCATGGGATGGAGCAGGTTGAGAAAAAAGTACTTTTCTCCCTTTCTCACAATACAAGAACTCATGGGCACTCCATGAAATTGCTGAGCAGTCGGGTTAGAACAGATAAAAGGAAGTACTTCTTCACCCAAAGAGTGATTAACATATGGAATTCCATGCTACAGGAGGTGGTGGCAGCTACAAGCATGGACAGTTTCAAGAGGGAATTAGATAAACATATGGAGCAGAAGTCCATCAGTGGCTATTAGCCAGAGGGTATAGATGGGAACTCTCAGTCTGAGGCAGGTGCTGCACTCTATTCTTGGTGCTGGAGGGGGCAGCAGTGGGAGGGCTTCTAGTGTCCTGGCCCCACTGCTGGACCTCCTGATGGCACCTAGTATATTTTGGCCACTGTGTGACAGAGTGTTGGACTAGATGGGCCATTGGCCTGTTTCAACATTGGCTTCTCTTATGTTCTTATGTTCTTAGGTCCCTGTCCCAGTGTCAGGCTCTTCAGAAAGTCAGTCAAACACCAGGCTTCATAAAGAAGATAGCGTTTATTGAAAGCAGTCCTAAAGGCATGTTAACATCTCATTGTCAGTGATAACTAAATCTATAAAGGCACCCACAGTTATACCAGCTCAACATGCCCCCCCCTCTATCCACCAATAGATGCTGAGCCCGCACACGGGAAAAGGTGCGGAAGTACTAAAGCAGTAAATAACCAAAATGCCCCCGAGCTGTCCCAAACAGAGGAAACAAGATCTGTGAGACCAAGGACATTTGGTGAGATAACAGAGTGCCCAGGCGGTGGAAACTTGAGTCTCCTAGGCAACCTGCACACCTCCCTACATTCCAGAGCAAGAAAAGTTGCAGACCATCCCTCCCTCCTAACCCTTCCATCCATCTGATGTCAGGATTAACTGACATTCTGCCCCTCCGATAATTGACCCCCCCCCTCGGTTTATGGAGGTACGATTTGTGGAATTGGCAGATCAACCTCAGGGCGTGAACATGTTCCTCCCTCACCCACTTCCTCTGTTCAGGCCCAAAATCCACCCACTCAATGAGATAGTACAATCAGTTCCAAGAAATTTTGGAATCCAGGATTTCAGCGACCTCGTCTTGTGGTTCCCCCCCAACCATCAAGGGAGGCGGCGTCGGTTGTTGTGGCCTCCATTGGTTCTTCCCAGGCGAATGTCTTAATAACCTGAGGTGAAACACAGGATGAATTGCTTTCAACGACTTGGGCAAAATTAGTTCAACAGTCACAGCATTAAGCACTCGCTTAATTTCAAAAGGCCCTACATATTTCCAGCCCAGTTTTTGACTGGGCTGAAGTCTGTCAGAAGCCCTAACTTAGTCAGCCAAACACCATGCCTTGTGATTCAAACAAGAATAGCGTTTATTGAAAAGCTGCAATAGGAAGGTTACTGGAGCAGATACATTGTTCAGAATAACTTGGTTACACAAAGCAGGCGGTTATACAGGGAAGGGGGTGAATGGGGACCCCCCCTTCTACCAATCAGGGAATAACATGCGAATGGGAATCGAAAGTTACTACGCTAATGAAGTTCCCACCGCCCCCATTAATCTCAGCAAAGCTGCAGCTTTGAAAGAGATAGGAAAGCTCACAGCTTGACTCTCCAAGGTCAGAATGTTCAGTCTACCAGATAGGGGTTACCAGAGCCACATTCCATTCTCATACACCAGGCATAAATCAACACCCCTACGATCCCAACCTCCCGCCCGTCACGCCACCATGGCGCCCATATCCATCCTCCCCTCCCCTCCATCCATCATGGCAGGACTACCTGACATGCAGCCCTCCCGAAAACAAATCTACCCCTTAGGTTTGTGGGGGTACAGTTTGTAAAAAGCCCGGATTAGCCGGGGGGCCAGAACATTTTCCGCCCGTACCCACTCCCTCTGTTCGGGCCCAAAGTCAACCCATTCCACAAGATAAAACAAGCGATTGCGAGAGATCTTAGAGTCCAAGATTTGTGACACTTCGTAGTGAGATTCCCCCCCACCAACAGCGGAGGCGGGGCGGGTTGTTTCGGTCTCCATTTGTTCTCCTCAGGCGCCCGGCGTAGAAGCCTTACATGAAAAACAGGATGAACAGACTTTAGAGACTTAGGCAAGGCAAGTTCTACAGTTACATTGTTAATAACTCTCACAATTTCAAATGGTCCAACAAATTTCCAGCCAAGCTTGCGACTTGGCTGAATGCCCCGTAAGTTCTGCGTGGACAAATAAGCAAATTCCCCACACTTAGGAACCCAGGATAGACTGCGTTTCTTGTCTGCTTGGGTTTTATAGGCATTCTTAGCCTCTTCCAGAGTCTTGGCTAAAGATGACCAAGCCATTTGCAACTGTTTGCACCAGTCTCCAGCATCTCCCGCCGGGAGGTCGGGAGAACTCAAAAATGGCAAAGGCGGGGCGTCATATCCATGGGCCGCCTTGAATGGGGACATCCCCGTCGACGAGTGCTGAGTATTGTTGTAACAGAACTCAGCCAAAGGCAAAAGAGAGTGCCAATTGTCCTGCTGGAAGTTTGTAAAACACCGCAAATATTGTTCAAGAGTTTGGTTCACACGTTCAGTCTGCCCGTCGGTTTCCGGGTGGTATGCACTGCTGACCCCCTCTCCACCCCAAGCAGTGACATCAATGCACTCCAGAAATGCGAAACGAATTGAACCCCCTATCTGAGATCACTTTAGCAGGTAAAGTGTGGAGCCTCACAACGTGTTGCAAGAATGCTGAGGCTAGTTTCTTGGCAGAGGGGACGGAGGCAAACGGAACGAAGTGAGCCTGCTTAGTAAACAGATCCACTATCACCCAGATGACAGTATTCCCCCCACTAGGGGGTAAGTCAGTAATAAAGTCCATAGAGATCACTTCCCATGGACGAGCTGGCGTGGGGAGGGGTTGTAGCGCTCCTGGGGGTTTACCGGGTCTGGGCTTACTCATAAAGCACGTTTGGCAAGCTGACGTGAATAACGAAAGGTCCTTTCGTAGCCCAGGCCACCAAAATTGTCTTTGTAGGAGCTGGAGAGATTTTACAAACCCCGTGTGCCCAGCCAGTTTCGAGCCGTGCGCCCAGCCCATCACCTCCCTCCTAAGGGAACGTGGAACAAACAGTTTGTGATTCTTTCTCCAGCAGCCATGCGCATCTTGAGAAACTCCTTCCTCCCCCTTCACCTCCTCCCTATCAGCGTCAGACATAGCTGTAGAGAATTTCGTCAACCAGTCATTGGTGGGAGGGGTTGGGGATGGAGGGGGACGTTTGGCTTGCTTTCGGGTGGTTACTGCCCCTCCCAACTGGGAAGGCGTGAAAACCGAGTCACGAATCTCCTCCCTCTTACTGTCGTGTTGTGGGAGGCGTGACAGTGCATCGGCAAGCGAGTTAGATGTCCCAGGGAAGTGGTGCAGTGTAAAATTGAACTTGGAGAAGAAATCAGCCCAACGCAGCTGCTTGGCGTTCAAGGAACGGGGGAGCGGAGAAGCTCGAGGTTTTTGTGATCAGTCCATACCTCGAAAGGAACCCGCGCCCCCTCTAGCCAATGGCGCCAGGTAGCCAACGCTAAACGGATCGACCCCGCTTCTTTTTCCCACACCGACCAATTCCGTTCAGTATCGTTAAATTTCCTAGAAACATAGGCAAGGGGGTGCAATTTACCATCCTCCCCCTCTTGGAGGATCGCCCCTCCCATAGCAACATCAGAAGCATCTACTTGTACAATGAATTTCTTAAGTTCATTCGGGTGAGCTAATACAGGCTCCGACGTAAAAAGGGCTTTCAATTTGTCAAATGCCCGTTGGCACTCCGGAGACCATTCCAGTTTGGCCCCGGGTCGAGTGCAGTCGGGTGACTTCCCTTTCGTTTTAAGTAGATCAGTCAAGGGGAGAGCCACTTGAGCAAAGTTCGACAGGAATGATCTGTAAAAGTTCGCAAATCCGAGGAACCCCTGGAGTTGCCTCCGGGTTTTGGGTGGCTCCCACCCCACCACATCCCTTATTTTGTCGGGGTCCATCTCAATTCCCTTTTGGGATATGCGGTAGCCTAAGAAAGGGATCTCCGACTTGTGAAATTCGCATTTGGACAGCTTAGCAAAGAGTTTATGCTTGTGCAACGTTTGTAACACCTCTCGCACCAGTTTCACGTGAGATTTCAGGTCAGGGGAATACAAAAGGATATCATCAAGGTAAACAAGGACCCCCTTGAATAAATACTTGTGGAGCACCTCATTAATTAAATTCATGAAGACTCCCGGCGCTCCCTGAAGCCCGAATGGCATAACTAAGTATTCAAATTGACCCAGGGGTGTATTGAAAGCCGTTTTGAACTCATCCCCCTCCCGTATTCGGACCCTGAAGTAGGCATCTCTGAGATCTAGCTTCGAGAAAATTTTCCCCCAGCCACTGCAGCCAACAAGTCTTTGATTAGGGGCATGGGGTAAGCGTTCGTGTTGGAGACTGCATTCAAGCCACGATAGTCGGTGCATAACCGCAACCCCCGTCCTTCTTTTTCCGAAAAAGCACGGGAGCTGCAAACGGGGAGGATGCTGGCCGTATAAACCCCCTGCTCAGGTTTTTGTCAATAAATTTCCTCAGCTCCACCTTCTCCGATGGACTCATAGAATATAATTTCCCTTTGGGCAATTTCTGGTTAGGCAAAATTTCAATCGCACAGTCTGAGTTTCTATGGGGTGGCAGTTCATCGGCTTCCTCCTCCCCAAAGACGGAAGCTAAATCGTGATACTCTGGAGGGATCCCCTCTAGTTCCGCTTCTGCCACCCCCGCCATCACTAGAGGCTTCCCCCCCGTTGTGGGTCCCCACTCTTCCTTCCACAGGTGGGACCGGCATTTCTCGGCGATGAAATTCACCTTCCCCTCCCCCCATAAAACGTGTGGGTTGTGATCGAAGAACCATGCGCTCCCAAGTACCAGGGGAAAGAGGGCAGACGGGGTGACGACGAAGGGCCTCTCCTCCCAGTGATGCCCAATCCCCACCCTCAAGGGTACAGTCTCGTATTTACAGGGTTCTTTCATGGTGGAGCCGTCCATCTGCGTAAAAATCAAGGGGTCGTTCAGTTTAATTACTTTTGCCCCCAGTCCTGTCACTAGTGTGGGGTTGATGAGGTCTCTCCCACACCCAGAGTCAATGAGAGCCCGTACTCTCACATGGGTCAATAGACCCGGGTCCACTAAAGTCACCGTGAGAAAGAAAAGAGAGGGGGGTTTGCTCACCGGGGTTTGCGCCTGGGAGTCTGGGACCTGCTGTTCAGCGCTGTTTACAGCAGGTCCGTCTCGTTTCCCAGCGGCACGGTCTCGCCATCCGATGAGTCCGATGCCTCTCTGAGCGGCTTGGCTTGCAGAGCTTTTGCCCCTCTCGGCTTTGCTACCGGCTTTGGTGTGGACGTGTCGAACTTTTTCTTGACTCCCTTGGGCGCCCCAGTCGGGGCAGGGGAGCTTGGGCAGCTCGTGGTGAAGTGGCCCCCTTCCCCGCACTTGAGGCATAAACCTTGCTTCATCCGGAGTTCCCTCGTGCCATCCTTCGGTTTTGGGTTCGGTGTGGGGTGTTTTCCTCGGGCGGCCGGTGTAGGGCCCCGATTGATCATCGCAGCTGCATCATCCAATTTGATGGTTTTCAAGCGGTTTTCCATAGTAATGGCGGCTTGTATCCAACCAGATAGTGTGTCTGGGTCTTGGGTCTTGGTGACTTCCCGGCGAATCTCCGCGTTGAGCCCCAACTTGTAGTACTCCACGAGGGTTCCATCTTGCACTCCTCGGATTTTGGCCGCACATCTACGGAACTCCGCTGTATAATCCCTTACCGATCTTGCACCTTGCTTGAGGGCCCGGATTGTCGCCTTAGCCGCTTTATTGGAGTTCACGTCCTCGAATTGCTCTTTCATGGCCCACATGAAAGAATCGATTTCTCTCAGTTCCCGCCCGTCGGCCTGGTGAAGCCCGACATACCAGTCAGCTGCTGCTCCCTTCAGGTGGGATGCTATGACATCTACCATGCGGTCTTCGCGTTGGAAAAGGTGGCCCCAGGTCTCGATAAATCTTTCAGCCCTCACGAGGAAGAACGGGAACTTTTCTGGGTCTCCATCAAAATCTGCGTCCAGGAGTTCCGCAGGCTTCGGTGGCAAGAACCCCCATGGACGAGGGGGTGGCTGCCCCGGTGGTCCCTGCGGTCCTGGTCCTGCTGGTTGCGCCGGAGGCGGAGCTGGCACGTTCTGCTGGTCTGGACCCGGCACCGGGCGTTGATCCTGGGGAGGGTTGTCTGGTGGTTCCTCCCGCCGTTGCCGCTCGCGCTCCTCCCGGATGCCCTCCGCGATCATTTGTGGGATGCGGGCGAGGGACTCATCCAAGAAACGCATCAGGCGGTCCTGGCTCGGTTCCCCACTCCACCTTCTTCTCTCCACGGCACCTTCCAGGTTCTCGGAGTCTCGGCCGGTGTCTTCCAGGGCCCCCGCCGTCATCAGTCTGCGGACCGATCTTTCGGGGTGGCCTCCCCCCACCGATGCCCGAGGGGTTCCGAACCACGTTTCATGGGTTTCTGCCAGGGGTTTCACCCAGTCTTGTCTGCGTCCGACTCGGGTGGTCACCCCTCCATAAGCGGCCCCATATGGATCTCCGTAGGGCCCTCCGAAGTCATACTCCTGACCCCACATTCCCGGCACGTACGTGTCAGGGGTCTCTTTGGGTACGTTCTTCCCAAGAGGTTTCTTATCCTCTTTCTTTTCATCTTCGATCGGGAGAGTGTCATCTTCACCGCTACTCATGTTGGAGCCGCGGGTTTCTGACCAGTCCCGGAATTTGATGATGATTCTGAACAAACTGTCAGAAGCCCTAACTTAGTCAGCCAAACACCATGCCTTGTGATTCAAACAAGAATAGCGTTTATTGAAAAGCTGCAATAGGAAGGTTACTGGAGCAGATACATTGTTCAGAATAACTTGGTTACACAAAGCAGGTGGTTATACAGGCAAGGGGGTGAATGGGGACCCCCCCCTTCTACCAATCAGGGAATAACATGCGAATGGGAATCGAAAGTTACTACGCTAATGAAGTTCCCACCGCCCCCATTAATCTCAGCAAAGCTGCAGCTTTGAAAGAGATAGGAAAGCTCACAGCTTGACTCTCCAAGGTCAGAATGTTCAGTCTACCAGATAGGGGTTACCAGAGCCACATTCCATTCTCATACACCAGGCATAAATCAACACCCCTACGATCCCAACCTCCCGCCCGTCACGCCACCATGGCGCCCATATCCATCCTCCCCTCCCCTCCATCCATCATGGCAGGACTACCTGACAAGTCCCTTGATGTTTTGGGTGGACACATATACAAAGTCCCCTGGTTTGGGGTCCCACCCTTTGTCTCTCTTTTTGTCCGCTTGAGCTTTATACACTGATTTGACATCTTCCAAAGTCTGTGCTAAAATCAGCCACGCAGCTTGGAGTTGTTTGCACCAGTCCCCCGTCTCCCCGGCTGGCAGCGTCTGCTGTGACAGGAACGGGAGAAGAGGGGCCTCATAACCATGTACTGCAATGAAAGGGGAGACCCCCGTGGATGTATGGCAGGTGTTGTTGTAACAGAATTCTGCTAATGGCAACAGCGATTCCCAGTCTTGTTGAAAATTGGTGAAACATGTGAGATATTGTTCCAGAGTTTGATTAACTCACTCAGTCTGCCCATCCGTCTCTGGGTGATACGCACTGCTGACCCCCCTCTCCACCCCTAATAGTGTCATCAGTTCCCCCAAAAAATATGAAATGAATTGAGACCCCCTATCGGAGACCACTTTGGTGGGCAGAGTATGGAGCCTCACGACATGTTGTAAGAAAGCCCTGGCAAGCTTTCTTGCCAATGGGATCGATTTAAAAGGAACAAAATGTGCTTGTTTAGAAAACAGATCCACCACCACCCAAATCACAGTTTTCCCCCCACTAGGAGGCAATTCTGTTATAAAATCCATAGAGATAACTTCCCAAGGCCGGGTGGGGGTTGGTAGAGGTTGGAGCAAGCCCGGCGGCTTCCCAGGGCGGGGCTTGCTCATCAAACAAGTTTGGTAGGCATGTACAAATAAAGACAAGTCTTTTCTCATCCCCAGCCACCAAAATTGTCTTTGTAGCAATTGCAGTGATTTGACAAAACCCGTGTGTCTTGCAAGTTTAGTCCCGTGTACCCACTCCATAATTTCCCCCTCAGGGAGAGCAGGACGAACAGTTTTCCGTTTTTCCACCAACAGCTGTGCTCATCTTGAGTCACCCCCCCTCCCTTTCCAGAGAGATGCGGTCATCGTCAGAGAAGGCGGAGGCGTGTCTCTGCTCCCAGGAAGGAATCGGGGGGGAGGCGGGCGGGTGTTTGGTTTGGCTATGTGTCATCACTACCCCTCTCAACTGGGAAGGTGTGAACACCGAATCCTGGACCTCCTCCCTCTTGCTGTCGTGTTGGGGTAGGCAGGACAAGGCATCGGCCAGAGAGTTCGCCTTCCCGGGAAATGGTGCAATGTAAAATTAAACTTAGAAAAGAAGTCAGCCCACCGGAGTTGTTTCACATTCAAGTTCCATGGAGAGCACAACAATTCGAGGTTTTTGTGATCAGTCCATGCCTCGAACAGTACTCGTGCCCCCTCAAGCCAGTGTTGCCAGGTTGAGAGGGCTAACTTTATCGAACCTGCTTCTTTCTCCCACACCAACCAGTTTCTCTCGGTGTCATTAAATTTTTTGACACATAAGCTAGGGGGTGAAGCTTCCCATTGTCCCCCTCCTGTAAGATGGCCCCTCCCATAGCAACATCCGAGGCATCAACATGAACAACAAATTTTTTCAGTTTGTTCGGGTGTGCTAGGATGGGCTCTGACGTAAACAGGGATTTCAGCTGGTTAAATGCCTCTTGGCACTCGGCCGTCCACTCCAGCTTAGCCCCCAGTCTAGTACTGTCCGGTCCCTTCCCTTTAGTCTTAAGGAGGTCTGTGAGGGGCAGGGCCACCTGGGCAAAGTTTGCTTAAAAAGATCTGTAAAAATTCGCAAACCCAAGGAATGCTTGTCATTGCCTCCGTGTTTTGGGGGGCTCCCACCCCACCACATCCCAGACCTTTGCCGGGTCCATTTCAATCCCTCTCTGGGAAATGTGGTAGCCCAGGAAAGAGATTTCAGTCCAATGGAACTCACACTTGGACAGCTTGGCATACAGTTTGTGCTCATGCAACTTTTGGAGTACCTCACACACCAACTTGATGTGAGATTGCTTGTCAGGGGAGTACAGCAAGATATCATCAAGGTAAACAAGGACCCCCTTGAACAAATGCCTATGCAGTACTTCGTTGATTAAGTTCATAAATACTCCATGGGCCCTTTGTAAGCCGAACGGCATCACCAAGTATTCGAATTGGCCTAGCGGGGTATTGAATGCGGTTTTGTACTCATCTCCCTCCCTGATGCACACCCGAAAGTACGCATCTCTCAGATTGAGTTTGGAGAAAATCTTTCCCCCTGCTACGGCTGTGAGCAAGTCCTTGATCAATGGTAGCAGGTAAGCATTAGTTGCCGAAACCGCATTAAGCCTCCAGCAGTCCGTGCAAAGTCTCAACACCCCATCCTTCTTTTTCTGGAATAACACAGGGGCAGCGCAGGGTGAGGATGCTGGCTGGATAAAACCCCTCGCCAAATTCTTGTCAATGAATTTTCTCAATTCCACTTTTTCAGCCGAACTCATAGACTACAGTTTCCCTTTGGGCAGTTTCTGGTTGGGTAGTAGTTCTATGGCACAATCGGAGTTTCTATGGAGGGGTAATTCATCCGCCTCCTCTTCCTCAAACACAGCTGACAAGTCCCAATAGTTCCGGGGGATCGAGTCCCATTCTGCCTCCGCCAACCCCACTGGTACCGTGCTAACACCCTGGGGGGAGGGGCCCCAAGCATCTTTCCAGACGTGAGCCTCACAGCGAGGGGAGATGAAGTTGATCACCCCCGCCTCCCACAGTATGTGCAGGTTGTGGTCGAAAAACCATGGGCTCCCCAAGACCAGTGGGAACCTTGCCGCCGAGGTTATAATGAAGGGTCTCACCTCCCAGTGCTTCCCCACCCCCATTCGTAATGGTAGAGTTTTGTACTTGCAAGGCTCCCTCATTGTGGAGCCATCCATTTGGGTAAAGATCAAAGGCTCCGCCAACTTTATGACTTTGGTTCCCAGCCCCGTTACTATGGAGGGATTTATAATGTCTCTCCCACACCCCGAGTCTACCAGGGCCCGTACTCTTACATGGGTCTGTAGTTTGGGGTCCATTAAAGTCACAGTCACAAAGAAGAAGGAAGGGGTTTTGCTCACCGGATTCAGCGCCTGGGAGTTGGGGACCTGCTGTTCGGCACTGTTTACAGCAGGTCCTTCTCATTTCCCGCCACCGGGGCGGTCTCCTCCTCTGATGACTCAGTTTCCTCACCCAACGGGGTGGCCTGGAGGGCTCTTGCCCCTCTGGGTTTTGCCACGGGTTTCGGAGTGGAGGTCTCGAACTTCTTCACCCCTCTGGGTGCGCTTGGTGATGGGGTAGCCTCTGGACATCCAGCTGTGAAGTGGCCTGGTGCCCCACATTTCAGGCACAACCCTTGCTTCATCCTTAGCTCACGGGTTCCGTCTTTCTGCCAGTGAGGGGTGGGTGCTGGCTTTCCCTTTAGTGGGGTGCTGGTCTGCTGGGTCATCCAGCCGGATGGTCCACAGGCAGGTCTTGGTGGCTGCAGCTTCCTTCATCCATCCCGACAGGGTTTCGGGATCTCAGCCCCTCATGCGTCGGATTTCTAGGTTCAACCCCAGCTGGTATTGCTTGGCCAGCACACCATCTGGCCATCCTCAGATCTTGGCAGCTTGCCTCCGGAACTCTTCAGTGTACTCACGCACCATCTTCGTCCCTTGTCGGAAGGTGCGGAGGAAAGCTCGAGCCGTTTTGTTCGTGTTGGCATCTTCGAAGTGGTCTTTCATGGCCCACATGAACGCGTCAACCTCCCTCAGCTCGCGCCCATCCTCTTGGTGCAAGGCCACATACCAGTCTGTGGCGACATCTTTCAGGTGGGAGGCGATCGCGTCCACTATGCGTTCTTCATTCAGGAACAAGTGGCCCCAGTTCTCTATGAACTTCTCGGCCCTCATCAAAAAGAATGGAAACTTCTTTGGGGTTCTGTTGTAGGTGGCATCCAATAGATCAGCCGGGTTAGGCAGCAGCGGGCCCCAGCCTCGCGGTACTCCCAGTGGTCTCAGTGCCGGTGGCCCCATGGGTGGCCCCGCGGGTTGGTCCAGAGGTGCCCTGGGTTGCCCCGGCACACCCCCAGGCAGCGGTCCAAGTGACTGCGGAGGAGGTCTTTGGTCTTGGGGTCCCAGCGGCACCTGGATTTGCCTTCTGTCCATTTCTTCTCTGATCCCGTCTGAAATCATCTTCGGGATACGTTGCAGAGATTCGTCTATCAGGCGGAGTTAGCGGTCCTGGCTGGGATCCCCGCTCCATTTCCGTCTTCCCATGGCCTGTCCGGCTCTCTGGCTCCCAGGTGGGTATCTTCTCCACCCTCCGCCGTGCTCAGATGATAGACCGACCTTTCAAATCGGCAACCTGCACACCTCCCTACATTCCAGAGCATTAAAAGTTGCAGACCATCCCTCCCTCCTACCCTTCCATCCATCCAATGTCAGGATTACCTGACACCCAGAGGCACAGAAAACGGTGAGCAGTTACCCCCTCTTTTTTGTGACTGTGACTGTGACTATCATAAACCCTGACTTGAACACCCATGTGTGGGTGAGGGGCTTGATTGACAGGATCTCAGGATGTGGACAGGATCTCATCCACCCCTCTTGTTATGGGACTTGGGGTGAAAGTGGTTAAACTCTAAGAGCCCCTGGTGTTTACTCAAATGGATGGGTCCGCTATGAAAGACCCATGTAGATTTGAGACTGTTCCATTATGAATGGGCGCAGGACAACACTGGGAGCACCGATCATTTGTCATCACCCCTGCCACCCGTCTCCGGGGCATTGAGATGGACCCTCCCAAGGTCCAGGACATGGTGGGGTGGGAGGCCCCTCAAACCCAGAGGCAGCTCCAGGCATTCCTCAGTTTTGCAAACTTTTACAGATCATTTCTTACCAATTTTGCCCAGGTGAGCTTGCCACTCATGGACCTATTGAAAACTTAGGGGAAGGGTCCTGACAGCATGAAACCGGGGGTGAAGCTGGAGTGGACAACCAAATGCCAGGAGGCGTTCGAATGCTTAAAAATGTTGTTTACATCCGAACCCATGCTGGCACACCCAAATGACCTGAAAAAAATTCATAGTACAAGTCGATGCCTTGAATGTTGCTATAGGTGGTGCCATCTTGCAAGAGGGGGAGGATGGGAAGTTGCACCCCCTTGCTTACGTCTCTCGAAAGTTTATGGACACTAAACGTAACTGGTCAGTTTGGGATAAAGAGGCAGGGGCGATCAAGTTGGTGCTCTCTCCGTGGAGGTATTGGCTGGAGGGAGCTCGGGTACCGTTTGAAGTTTGGACTGATCATAAGAACCTTGAGGTCCTCCGTATGCCCCATAATTTGAATGCTAAACAACTCCACTGGGCTGATTTTTTCTCTAAGTTTAATTTCCCTCCATTAAAGTCCCTCCATTTACTGCAAAGACCATTTTGGTGGCCCGGCATGAGGAAGGATCTGTCTCTTTTCATCCAGTCATGCCAAACCTGCATCATGAGTAAACCAAGAGTGGGGAAGCTTTCAGGGCTCCTCCAACCCCTACCCACCCTGAGTAGACCCTGGGAAGTCATCTCGATAGATTTTATTACAGACCTTCCCGCTAGCCAGAGGAAAACTGTTATTTGGGTAGTTGTCGATCTGTTTTCGAAACAGGCACATTTCATTCTGTTTAAATCCCTATCATCTGCTAGGATGCTGGCTAAGAATTTTCTTCAACAGGTGTTTAGGCTCCATACGTTGCTGAAGAAAATAATCTCTGACTGGGGCTCACAATTTGTTTTTAAGTTCTGGAGTGAGCTGCTATGCCTCATGGGGGTGGAACGGGGTTTGAGTAATGCCTATCACCCCGAGACTGATGGGCAAACTGAATGTGTTAATCAGACTCTCGAGCAGTACCTCTGCTGCTTCACTAACTTTCAACAAGACAATTGGGAGGGGCTCCTTCCCCTTGCGGAGTTCTGCTATAACAATGCATGTCATTCCTCTATGGGGGGTCTCTCCATTCATGGCTGTGCATGGTTACAACGCCCCACCTCTCCCCTTCCTGGTCAGAACCCAGCTACCTGAGAGGGAGGCAGGTGACTGGTGTAAACGCTTGCAGGATGCCTGGCCGCTGTTGGGTAAAACACTGGATGGGGCCAAACAGGTGTACAAAGCACAAGCAGACAAAAAACGTGATGTTGGTTGGGTTATTAACCCTGGTGATTCTGTTTATGTGTCTACCAAGAACATTAAGGGTCTCCAGCCTAGTGTCAGAATCCTGTCATGGTTTATGTTGCAAGCCACACTGTATTCATTATTATCTTGTCCCTTGCTTCTGCACTTGTGCTTAGCGTGCCAGCTGCAACTGTGGGAGAATGCCTCTTTGCTGCCTTTCATTATCACGTGGCCTTGGAGAGGAGGCCTGAGAGTGTTTCTCCGTCTGGGGAATTTTCCAGTTCTATGTGACTAGGAGGTGTGTGGGGGGGTAAGTCTCCTGGGTATTAAGTATCCCTCCCGCTGGGAGTTTTCCTACGTGCACGCTAAAAGTTCATTTGTAAGCTCTGCTTTGCATCATACTATATTATTGCCTAGTTGGCCCCCCTTGGCCGGGCCGGACACCCCGGGGCCTGTGCGGCCCAGTCCTAGCAAATTGACACATTGGAGGAGGATTGCCGCAGGATTATGCGGGACATGGGACACTTGTTGCAGAATCTACCAAATATGATGGATCAGGCGATCTGGACCCATATGGCAGGACAGCCCATGCCCCCGGTGCAGGCGCCCATCCCATCCCTGCCCCAGTACCCTTCCCGGTGCCAGCGCCTGGGCAGGGTCTGGGACCTGGGCCAATCCTGCCAGGCCAGCCAGTGCCAGGCCAGCCACCCCTGGGTCAGCTGCCACCAGGGGTACCTCTGCTGGGTGCACCGCCAGTATTGCCAGCTCCCTTACTGCCGCCGCCCCATCCAGGGCCGGGGCCCCTACTGGCTCTAGGGCCAGCTCCCCCACCAGCGCCACTGGCTCCCCAGATAATGCCCCGGCCAAAAGATCTACTGGATATAACGTTCAATGGAGATCCCAAGAATCTCTCCTTTTTTATCTTGCAAGTTGGGAAGTTCATCCAGCGCTGGGGTCATCTCTTCCAGGATGAAGAGCAGCAGGTGGACTTTATCGCTTCCCGACTGCAGGGAGTTGCTACTAGCTGGTATGTGTCATTACATGACCTAGAGGCTGTGGAATTAGGGAGTGTGGATGCCTTCATGTGGGCCCCGAGAACCAGTTTTGAAGACCTGACTGCAGCACAGAAGGCCGAGGCTTTCCTGCATACCTTCAAACAAGGGTGGCTCACAGTTACAGAGTACTCCACAGAATTTCAAAGGCACGCCGCCAAGATCCGAGATTGGATTGAGCCTGTTCTAGCACAGCAATATAGGCTGGGACTCTCGGTAGACGTCCGCAACAATGTCCTGAGTTCCAAGGAGCCGAGAACCCTGCAGGGTTGGATGGAAGAAGCGGAAAGGGCTGAAAGCCGACTGCACACCATGAATCTGGATATCTCATTGAGTACTGGTCACCGTCATGTTCCTTCCCACCCGAAGGCCAAGCAAACCCCACTGGGCCCCACGGTTCGGGACTAACAAATGAAGCAGGGGCTCTGCCTCAAATGTGGGGAGAAGGGCCATTTCGCCGCCTCCTGCCCCAGGGAGGACAGTGGGAAAATTTCGCCACAAGACGAGGACAAACATCGTATGGGAACCCCAGCGAGAAGGGGCATGGCTAAACCACGGAACCCTCGGGCCCTGCACACCCTCCCTGAGTATGGGGAGCTGCAATCCAGTGAGGAGGAGGTGACTGAATTGCGGGGAAATGAGCAGGTCCTGTTGTAAGTGGCGCGGCACAGCAGGACCCATCTAGCAATGCGCCTAACGTGGTGAGCAATTATCCATCCCTGTTTTTTGTGACTGTAATCATTATGAACCCAGCCATGATGACCCACATTCAGGTTTGCGGCCTCATAGACTCGGGGTGTAGGAGGGATCTTATTAACCCTTCCCTGGTGTCGGGGCTGGATGCAGCTGTGGTCAGACTAAAAGATCCCATCATTTTTATGCAAATGGTTGGGGCACCCATGAAAGAGCCTTGTAAGTTTGAGACCGTGCCATTGCGAGTAGGGGCCAGTGACCACTGGGAACATCGCTCATTTGTAGTAGCCCCGGGGACCAAGTTCCCTCTAGTTCTCAGCAGTCCTTGGCTCCACGGGCACGACCCGTATATTCTGTGGGAAGAAGGGGTCGTTCGTTTTATTTCCCCACGGTGTACTGACCATAAGTGGGACCCGGAATGGGGGAACCCCCGGACAGTGAACCCCCAAGAGCATGCCTCGTGGCTGAGGAATTGGCTCTCATCCCCAAGAGTATAGAGACTTGTCCCGGGTTTTTGAGGAGGAGGAAGTGGATGAACTCCCTCCACACTGCAATTCAGATTGCGCGATTGAACTGCTCCCAGGTCACAAAATGCCCACAGGGAAGATTTATGCCATGAGTCCTGCCAAGAAGGAAGAATTGCGGAAGTTTATTGACAAGAACCTAGCCTGTGGTTTCATCCGGCCAGCCTCCTCCCCGTTCGCAGCACCCGTGTTGTTTTGTAAAAAGAAAGACGGAGGTCTCAGACTTTGCATGGACTACCGAGGGCTGAATGCAGTCTCAGCAACGAATGCGTACCCCATGCCCCTGATCAAGGAACTCCTTGCGGAGGTGGCACAAGGCAAGGTCTTTTCCAAGCTAGATTTGAGGGATGCTTATTTTTGTGTGTGCATTCGGCAGGGAGATGAGTATAAGAGTGTGTTTAATACTCCCTTAGGACAATTTGAATACTGGGTGATGCCATTTGGGCTGCAGGGGGCTCCGGGAGTGTTCATGAACTTAATCAATGAAGTATTGCACCCCCACCTGTTTAAAGGCATGGTTGTTTACTTGGATTACATTTTACTGTACTCATCTGATTTAGACTCACATGTTCAGCTGGTAAGGCAGGTGCTTTCAAAGCTCCAGGAACACAAACTATTTGTCAAGCTGTCAAAATGTGAGTTCCACCAAACTTGCATTGACTTTTTGGGATATCATATCTCCCCCAGGGGTTTAGAGATGGATCCAAAAAAGGTACAAGATGTGCTGGACTGGGAACCCCCCAAAACCCGGCGGCAACTCCAAAGTTTCATTGGTTTTGTGAACTTTTACCGCCATTTTTTGCCCCACTTTGCTCAAGTGAGCCTGCTGCTTACTGACCTCTTAAAAACTAAGGGGAAGGGGACGGGAGCTCTGCAACCTGGAGCGAGGTTGGACTGGACCCCCAAATGTCAGGAGGCATTTGAGCAGTTAAAAAGGCTATTTACCACAGAACCAGTCTTAGCCCACCCCGATGAGACAAAAAAAATTGTGGTCCAAGTCGATGCCTCCGACACAGCCATGGGGGGGGGCAATCCTGCAAGAGGGCTCTGATGGGCAGCTACACCCACTAGCCTATGTCTCCCGTAAATTCAGTGAAACTGAATGTTTTTGGCCTGTGTGGGACAAGGAAGCAGCCATGACCTGGTTGGCCCTAGCCACTTGGCGGCATTGGTTGGAGGGGGCCCGAGTCCCATTCGAGGTTTGGACTGATCACAGAAACCTTGAGGTTTTAAGAAAGGCCTGCAATCTTAATGTCAAGTAATTTAGATGGGCTGAATTCTTTTCAAAATTCCAATTTACTCTTCACCATTTCCCTGGGCGCTCCAACCCCCTCGCGGATGCCTTACCTTCCCTACCCCAACACAAGAGCAAGAGGGTGGAGGTCCTTGAATCTTTCTTCACCCCCTCTCAGCTAAGTGGAGCAGTGGTAACCCGTAAGCAGAACCAGCTAGAGCTAACCCTGCTGCCCCTGGGAGCCCCGTGGGAAGACCGATTTGCTATGGCCATAACCGACACTGAAATACAAAAGTTGCAGGCACACGGATCTTTAGAATGCCGTGCAAACAGGTGCTGGTACAGGGGTGAGGAGCTATTTATTCCAGAAGCGTAAGGGGGGAGGTATTACAGTTTGTCCATGGATCAAGGCCAGTGGGCCATTTTGGGTTTGTCAAGTCCCTACATCTGCTGCAAAGGAGTTTCTGGTGGCAGCAGATGTGAAAAGACTTGTCCACTTATGTGCAATCCTGCCCAAATTGCAGGCTGTGCAAGCCGAAGGGGGGGTAAACCCCCAGACTATTACAACCATTACCAACCCCCCACAGGCCTTGGGAAGTTATTTCAATGGACTTTATTACTGACTTGCCCCCAAGTAGGCAAATGACAGTGATTTGGGTGGTGGTGGATCTGTTTTCCAAACAAGCTCATTTCATCCCGTTCCCGGGACTTCCAACGAGTAAATCACTGGCAAAATCTTTCCTACAACATATCGTGAGATTGCATATGTTGCCAGCTAAGATAGTCTCCGACCGCGGCCCGCAATTTGTTTCTAAACTATGGACCGAATTAATGTCCTTAATGGGCATTGAATGGGATCTGAGCAGCGCCTACCACCCCAAGACTGATGGCCAAACTGAACGCATTAACCAGACCCTGGAACAATACCTATGCTGTTTCACAAATTTCCAACAGGACATTTGGATCGATCTTCTCCCCCTGGCAGAGTTTGCATACAGTAACTCATGGCACTCCTCTACGGGAGTCTCCCCATTTAAAGCGGCATTGGGCTACAAGAGCCCCCCCCACCATTCCTTAAACCTACAGCGGGAACAGGGGCGGCGGCCGTAGACTGGTGTAAAAAGCTCAGTGCCTCTTGGCCACGCATCTGCGAGGCGCTGGAGGCAGCAAAAGCTGCCTATAAAGCCCAGGCTGACAAGAAGAGGGTGGCGGGTTGGTATCTTCAGCCTGGAGATTTGGTCTATTTATCCACAAAAAACTTGTGTCTTCCCCAGCAGTCCAGAAAACTGTCCTGGAAGTACATTGGGCCCTTTAAGGTCCACAGACAGATTAATAATGTGACTGTTGAACTGGACTTACCTAAGTCTCTTAAACACATTCATCCCACCTTTCATTTCAGCCTCCTGAAACCAGGACACCTCCCGAACAGATGGTGCCCTGAACCTCCAGTGCCGCCCCCCGTCATTGTCAATGGCAGTGAACACTATGAACTTGCAGATATCCTTGATTCTAAGCTGGTGCGAGGTCAGCTCCATTATCTGGTGGAATGGGTTCATTTTGGACCCCAGCATAGGGAGTGGGTGAAAGTGACTGATATTGATGCTCCCTACCTCATTTTCAAATTCCATCGCAAGTTCCCGGCGAAACCGGGAGGTCCCAACTATATTAACCCATGAGAATGTGTGGGGAGGGCTTTTAGGGGGGCAGAATGTCAGAATCCTGTCATGGTTTTTGTTGCAAGCCACACTATATTCATTGTTTATTATCTTGTCTGTTGCTTCTGCACTTGCGCTTAGCGTGCCAGCTGCAACTGTGAGAGAATGCCTCTTTGCTGCCTTTCGTTATCGCGTGGCCTTGGAGAGGAGGCCTGAGAGCATTTCTCCATCTGGGGAATTTTCCAGCTCTACGTGACTAGGAGGTGGGGGGGTAATTCTTCTGGGTATTAAGTATCCTTCCGGCTGAGAGTTTTCCTGTGTGCGCGCTAAAAGTTCATTTGCTAGCTCTGCTTTGCATCATACTATATTATTGCCTAGTTGGCCCCCCTTGGCCATTCCTGATAATAGAAGTATTACTGTGGGCAACATCCTTGTGTTCCAATAAAGCATTACTTTTGGTAGAAGAATGCCTGGACTTACTTGCTATTGTGCCTGACATCTAGCAGGAAACTAGGTTGGAAGTACATGGGGCCCTTCCTGGTCAAATGTAAGATCAATGATGTCACTGTAGAGCTTGAATTGCCTAAATCAGTAAGAACCTTGCATCCTGTGTTCCATTTCAGGCTATTAAAGTGCAGCCCTGGAACTAACGCCTGGCAACCACAACATGCTGCACCCCCCCTCTGCTAGTGCAAGGCAAACCGCATTATGAAGTGGCCGATATCTTGGATTCTAAAATCAAATGGAATAAACTGTATTATTTGGTTGAATGGGTGGATTTCGGTCCTGAGCACAGGGAGTGGGCGGCGGTAGATGACATCAATACCCCCTGGTTCCTAAGGCATTTCCACCACCACTATCCTGACAAGCCCGGGGGGGGCTTTTGAAGGGGCAAGATGTCAGGTAGTCCTGTCAAGTGTATGGTATGTGGGAGGAGTACTCCATCTGAACTTTCCCTCACTGTTACTGTCTCTCATCAGGTCTCTGACCTTCACTCTCTAGCTGCTGGAGTTTCAGCTGGGAACCATAACAGTTTCTAGGATTGTTTTGCTTGCTAGCCCGCTGTTTCTGCCCAAGCACGTTACTTGTATTCATTGGCTTCTGCTATGGGGGGTGGATGCTTGAATGGGGTATATCATAGTAGGTCCTACTGTATTGTAGCCATTACAGACACAAGCTGTACACATGTCTTTAGTTCTGATTCACCATTAAACATTGTCTTCTGAGGAAGCCCTGTGTTGTGTAAGCTGACTGAAGAACCTGACACATGAAGAGTCGGGTTCAACTGTGCAACTGAGCAACTGAGCAACAACAACAGAAAGAGGGAGTGGTGCTATAGGTACAATGCATATTCTCATCAGCTTGATTACAGCAGAGGAGATATGCTTGGGGACAGAGATAAAAATCTTGGCCATTGAGATAAGAATTCTATTCAACCCCGGGAGCGTCCATTGTTCTGAGTTTTTGGATGAACTCACGTTCAGCAATCTCTCATTGCTATCTTCGTTTGAAGCTTCTTTGTTTGAGGACTAAAGTCAGCAATGGAATGACTCAGAAGATTAAAATGTTCTTCCACTGGTTTTCGAGTGCTGTGGTTTTTAATGTCAGATTAATGTCCATTAATTCTTTTGCATAGGGACTGACCTGTTTTTCCAGTGTAAGAAAGTGGAAGGGCATTGCTTTCATTTGATGGCATATATAATGTTGGAAGATGAACAAGTGAATGAATCTGAGATGCTATGGCTGGTCTTGTTAAGTCCACTGATTTCATTGTCAGTGTGGATATGGGGGACAGAGTCATCATCTTGGTTTGTTGCAGACCCTGGTTCGTGTCCATGTTAGGAAAGGCATTGCTGTGGTTAGGGGGCTGTCTATAGGCAAGAAAAGGTTTGCTTCCCAATGCCTGTTGTTACCTGAACTGGACACAGAGAAGGAGAAATTAGCTTTTAAAAATGGGTTCCAGAAAGAAATACCACAGGACCTTGTAGGTCTGTGTATACCAGGGCTGATCTTGGTGGGGATACCTCAAAATAAAATTAGGAAGAAAGATAGTGAGAGAGTGATTGTAAACACAAATAAATAGCTTTATTGTATACAAAATAAAAGGGAAAATATAAAGAACCTACATTAAGCACCTGAAAACTGATTTCCTAAGTATCACACATGCACACAAACACACATGAACAAAATGGCATTGTGCTGCCCTAGTCAGGGCATTAACTGTAGTTTAGTAAAACTGCTGTGTATCTTTAAGAGCAGTTGCCCCTGGGAACTGTCAGTGGGACAACCCAAAAGGATTCCCCTGACTGGCTCCCTAGGGTAATTTCCTGAGCTCAGAGGCGTGAAGATAGGAGTTTTATTGCTCTTTTCCTGCTTCTTTGTCTGTCTTTACCACAAGGAGAAAGGGAGACGCATCTCTTTTTTCACCATAGCCATAGAATTGACCTAGATCTCAAAGATGTGACTTCTCTATCCAGCTATCAGCTTGATTGTGAGTAAATGATCTACTGAATGCATGTGAAGTTAAATAAAGATGATTTAAGCTCTCTTCCATGGTCGTGCTTTGAGTCACACCTAGAGGGCATTGGGTCAGCTGCATCTCACGCCAGACAGGACAATGAAAGAAGAGAGATGAAGTCCCCCCCCAGTGAAAAGGAGGGGTGCAGTTCCCCTCCCAGTCTCCAGCTATTAAAGGAAGAAGCTATCAAAGCTGTTTCTAATGTGCATGATAAAGGTTGAAAAGGAAAACCTTTCCTCATCCTCTGTCCGCTCTCTCTGGTAAATAAACTACAATCTGCCAGCTACATGTATGCCTCCCCAGCCCTCCCATTGCACCTTTTGCAATTGGGTTTTCCAAGCAAGACTCTTATTGTATGCCAAGCAAGATTTCTCCATGTCTTCCCATTGTGTAAACAAAAAGGTTTAGCCCAGGCGCTAAATGCTGCATAGCCTTCCCAGAAAGGCAAATGCACAGTGCTTCTCTGGCTTCGTGAATTGTTGCATTGTGTTGCAAAACTTCTCTACGTTCACAACCATTTGCTAATCTTTCAGTTCAGCTTCTATATCTGCATGAGACACTGAAATTTAAAACCTCCTAACAGGAAACGAGCTACTCGCTGTAAGTCCCAAGTGAAGGCAGGACCTAGCAATCAGTTTTGACCATTACAGGAGATATTCAGTTAAACAGCAGCAATAAGAAAGCTAGAGAGAGACACAAGCATGTCAGTGTGGTGTTGCCTGCCCACACCAGTAGGATGCAAGTAGCTATAAGTATCCAGTAAAGAAGATAGTCCAGGCAGCTCTGTGTAAAACTATATACAAGTTTATTTACACAAGCTCCATAAACTCCAGCAATGTTAGTAGCATGGACAAAGTGCTTCGCAAACAACAGGTACTCCATCAGAGAGAAGACTGTACAATATATCAGTACTTTTATACAAATGTTAGCCAATCACAGCAGGCTGATGAGTCACTCTGACTCTATTACTCAGTGCTAGACTGAACTGCCCAGAACCAGTTTATTCCAGCCATAATGACTCTCTGGAACTGTCACCTACTGTCAGTTAAATGAAACTCATCTACAGCTGAGACTTACATTACTAAGTGAATACTGATAGAGCAAGCAACAGGAGAGCTAGCAAGAGATCTCAAGTATCAGAATCTGGTGGCCGCAGTCAGCATAGCAAGAGTCACAGCAGATCCCTAGTGGTAGAATTTGGAATCACAAGAGAAGCAAATCTTGGGGCAAAATACATGCACCCAAATACCACAACAGCGCCACCTAGTGTGTGAGGGGCAGTGCTGCAATCTGAGTAATTTATATTGCAATTTGCAAAGAGGAGTGATGGGAGACACATCAGAAACTATTGAACCTGCAGTTGCAGAATTTGTAGAAAACACTGTACAACTCAATACCGGCACAGTTACAAATCCTGAGCAGATGGCAACTGGAGCAATCAGCGAAACATCTATCTCCACCAGAACGATCAGAACAGAGGATGAGTTTACATCAAGTTTCTAACACTCGTGATGCGTGCCCATTTGAAAGATGAGAAAGAGAAATTGTACAAAGAAGCAGAAGGCGCCTGGAAAAAGGTGGAGGATTGCCTGGACACGCACACTGGTATAAGCAATTTGGAGGATATGCGGCATGCACAGGAGCACCTGACAACCCAGATAATGAAGTGGGATTCATGCATTGATCATATACTTGGAATCCTAAATTGGCTGAATTCAAATGAGGCCATAGAGGAAATGAACTCCCTTCATAGGGAGATGATGGTGTGGAGCGTGCAAGCCAAGGACGCTCACTATAACTTTTAGACACACATCAAGGAGGACAAATTAAGACTTCTTGAATCCACTGAGAATAAGAGCATCCTCAAAGACATTTCCAGTCAAGTTCCGCCCCCCACAAGTAGTACCCTGACAGGAAGCCACCATCTAGGGGCACCCCCAGTCCATGGAAGGTCATCTCACCATTCCTCCAGTAGTGTCCATTCTTCCAACAGGTCCAGATCTTCCAGAGCCTCTGCAGTGGCTTTAGAGGTAGCCAGGTTGAAAGGAGTGGTGGCAGCAGCAGCCAAACAAGAAGCAAGAACACTCAGAGTTGGCTGCTGCACAGCTTCAAGCAGAGAAGGAGCTGGCTGCCAGCAAATTTTGAGTGGAGAAGAAATTGCTACAAAGAGAAGCCAAAGCAGCAGAGATAGCAGCTTGGGCAAAGGCAGTTGAGGATGAGCTTCGGGATCCAGATCCAGACCCCACTCTAGCAGAGTTAGAGGTGTAAGACGCTGCCCAAAGAGTTCTGTCCTACGTAGTGGAACACAGTACCATCACACACAACTTCCAATCAGAGACAACATCCTCAGCACTCCAGCCAGCTGTGCCAGTGCATATGCCAGTGACCTCTACAGCTTATGCTACTGTATCAGTCCAGTTGACAACAGGCCATATGACTGCAGCCTTTCCACCATTGTCTGCAAATCCTATGTCAACCCTCACTCCACCATTAGTTGTTCCAGCAACAATAGGTACCAGTCGGGTCCCCAACCCTAGTGCCCCGGAATTCAGGCCAGCCATGAATTCTGGACAGGATGGATACCAGAACCAGCAAGGAGCTGCGGGAACCATCCAGGTGCTCTCCCAAGGCCAAGGTGCTCTAGTTCCTGAACCCAGGCATTGCCCAATGACCGTAGTCCCTGCAACCACCTCCTTGACATCCACAACTCTTGTCTTTACTAGCACTGCTCCCATGCCTACAACAGTGGCCTATGTATCTACAGCCCCAGCATTCTTACTACCTGCAGTACCTAATTGGAGCTGGACAGTGCAGACAGCAAATGACTGGAAACAACCTATGTATAGAGTACCTCATCCAGTCTACATGGTTGGTAGTCTGCCACTTACCTATCAGCAGCCCGCCTATGAGGATCCAGCATCAGAAAGGAAGTCTGCGGTTGAGCCACCTCATAGGGCACCTCCATGGATCAAACCAGATCTAGCTGCAAGAGGGGTGCAGAAGTTCTCAGAGCTGCTAGAGCATTACTGTTTTGGAAGCAAACCTTCAAAGGGTCATCCAGAACCTAGGACTACCCCCAGAAGAGGAGATGACACAACTGATAGCATGGTTAGGGCCAGACTCCTCCAATGAGGCTCAAACCCTTGCTTCAGTACATGCATTGGATCCTGCAACAGCCCTGCAAGAGGTGTGGACAAGGCTTGATGTACGCCACAGAGCATCGACAGCAATAGAGGAAGCACTCATGCAGAAACTCCAGAAATTTCCTAAGATAACTGACAAGGATCTTAGCAAGTTATGGAAACTATCCAATATCCTTATATCATTACAGGCAGCCAAGAAGGATTCACTGTTACCGGGTCTTGCGTGTCTTGACCAAAGCTTAACACAAAGACAGATCAAAGAAAAGCTACCACCTATACTGAAGGAGAAATGGGGTGATGCGGTTGCCAGCTACAAGGCTATACATCTAGACCAGTCTCCCCCCTTCTCATACATAGTGAGCTTCATCACCCAGATGACAAAGTATCATAATGATTCCCAATCCTACTATGCCCCCCCTCGGGCTGACCCTCTCTTAGACAGAGCACCCTCATGAGACACGAAGGCAAACATGGAGGCATCTGTACACACGACAACGGTATCAAATGTGACCAACCCACCACCAGCAGAGGTGCCGAAACCTAAGGAGCCATTTTGTCTTTTTCACAAGAAGCTGCACCCATTCAATAAATGCAGAGAGTTCAGAACGAAGCCATTGGAGGAACAGAAGGCTTTGATCAGGGAGTACCAATTATGCTTCAAATTATGCGAGTCCAAGGACCACATAGCTAAGAACTGTAAAGCTGTTATGAAGTGTCATGTGTGTGACAGCACCAGGCATCTGGTGCCCTGCATACAGACTCTGATCCACCACAGCAGCCCACGCCTAGCTCCTCTACCGCAACAACCTCTGCAGAAGCATTGAGTACTCCCACTCAGCCTGTTGGCACCCACTGCACTCAGGTTTGCAGCACCACGAAGATTCAAAAGTCCTGCCATCAGATATGTCTTGCTAAAGTTTTCCCTACAGGTCATCCGGAGAAGGCCGCAAAGATGTCGTCTTAGATAGACAAAGCAATCAGTCCTTAGCCAGTCCAGCATTCTTCAATCTACAGGATGGGCAAGTTCAATATAATCTGAAGACATGTGCTGGGGTCCAGCGCACGACGGGGAGGATAGCCATCAGGTTCCAGATTGAAGCCCAGTTCCCCCTGCCATCATTGTTGGAATGCAATGCTCTACCAGATGACCGTGACCAGATTTCCACGCCAGATGTCACACTCCACCATCCTCATTTAGCACCTATTGCAAGCCAACTTCCTGTCCTGGATCCTGATGCAGAAATCCTACTCCTGTTGGGCACAGACATTCCCGACCTACTAGCTGGTTACGACCTGCTCAGAGGACCTCCTGGCACACCGCATGCCCAGAGACTAGAGCTGGGATGGCCTATCGTTGGGAACGTTTGTATAGATTGCCTGAAGATGCCAATTCAGATGAGCGTCTTCACCACAAGCATCCTAGACAATGGGCAACCCTCCCATCTGAAGCCATGTCCAGAACACTTCACACTGATTGAAAGAGACTCTGGATTGGGAGCTACAGTGTTCCAGACAACAAAGGATGACAACAAGCCTGCTTCGTCTATAGAGTACAAACAGTTCCTGCAGCTGATGGACAAGGGGTTCCGGCAAGAAGAAACTGGAAGTTGGGTGGCTCCGCTTCCTTTCCATGTGCCTAGGCAGCATTTGCCCAACAACCGCAAACAGGCCCTGTCTCAACTCAGCACTTTGCGCAGGACTCTAGAAAGGAAGCCTGAGATGAAGGTACATTTTGTGGAATCCATGGACAGAACGCTTCAGAACAAGCATGCAGAACTCACACCTCCTCTGAAAGACGGTGAGGAATGTTGGTATCTCCCATTCTTTGGAGTATACTGTCCACAGAAGCCAGGTCAGATCCAAGTGGTCTTCAACGCCAGTGCACAGTTCCAAAGTCTTTCACTGAACAGGGTCCTCCTCCCAGGGCCAGACTTGACTAACAGCCTACTTGGCATGCTCATCTGCTTCAGGAAGGAAGCCATAGCTGTCATGGCAGACATCCAGCAGATGTTTTACTTCTTCCTCGTCAGAGAAGACTACCATAACTACTTGCAATTCTTTTTTTTGTAAATACAATTTATTATTGGATATATCACAAGTTCATACAATTTAAACATACCGATACATACCCATTTTTCTTTTTTCCCCTCCTCCCCCCCACATCCGGCTTCCAGCACTGCTCCAACCCCATTAATATCTCTGTTATTCCATTACAATTACTTCTAAACTTATTTTCTCTTACTAACGGTAACAATACAAAAGTCTAATTCTCTTTCCGTTTCTTCTTAATAACTGTCAAAGCAAATCAAACCACTTTTAATGTCCCAATTTTTCAACAAATATTCTTGAAAGTCTTTCCAATCTTTAAAAAAGTTTCATCTTCTTCGTTGTTTAACTTTCTTGTTAACTTGTCCATTTCCGCCAAAAACAACGTCTTTTTAATCCATTCCCATGTTTCAGGTACTTTATCTTGTTTCCAACATTGAGCAAAAGTCAGTCTTGCTGCTGTAGTCAAGTACCATAATAGTGTTCTCTTGGCTACATTTATTTCTTCCATTTTAAGACCTAACAATAACATCTGTGGGTCTTTCTTAAAAGTACAATTCAGAATTTTTGTATCTCATTGTGGATCTCTGTCCAATACTTTACTGCTTTATCACATGTCCACCACATATGGTAAAAAGACCCTTCATGTTTCTTACATTTCCAACATTTATTAGACATACTTTCATTTATGATAGCAATTTTTTTGGGCGTCATATACCATCTATACATCATTTTATAACAATTCTCTTTAACATTTACACAAGTTGAAATTTTCATTGACTTTTTCCACAAGTATTCCCAAGATGTCATTAATATCTCAGTATTAACATTTATAGCCCATTTTATCATTTGCTCTTTTACAACTTCATCCTCAGTATACCATTTCAATAGAACCTTATACAGTTTAGAAATCATTTTTTTGCCTTTCTCAAGCCATACAGTTTCAATTTCAATATTCTTTTCTCTAAAACCATGTTCTCTTTTATCGGTCTTAAATAAATCATAAATCTGTCTATACTTCAACCAATCATATTCAAATTCAACATCAAATCTATCTTTTAACACAAAATTTTTCCCTTCAGATTTTAAAAGATTTTTATAGGGTAGCCAGTCTAGCCCTTGATTTCTTGAATATGGATTAATCACTTCAGCTGGTACAATCCAAAGTGGTCTTTCTTCTGAGAAGAATTTTCTATATCTCATCCATGTCTCGAACAGTGATTGTCTTACAAAGTGGTGTTTAAAAAATTTATCCATTTTTACTTTTCCATACCATAAATATGCATGCCATCCGAATTTGTTATCATGCCCTTCCAGGGCCAATAGCTTCTTATTCTCCAGATTAATCCACTGTTCCAACCATGTTAAACAGACGGCATCATAATACAGTCTTAAATTTGGTAGTTGTAGACCTCCTCTCTCTCTTGCGTCACATAGAATTTTCATTTTAATCCTTGGCTTTCTCCCTGCCCATACGAATTTGGATAGTTCTTTCTGCCACGAATCCAGTACTTTCCTTTGTTTTAGTATTGGAATAGACTGAAATAGAAACATCAAACGCGGTAAAATATTCATTTTTACAGTCGCGATTCTTCCCATCAATGATAAATTCAAAGTGTCCCATTTCTTCATATCTTGCTGAATCTTATGCCACACCTTTTCATAATTGTTTTTAAACAAGTCAATATTTTTCATGGTTAATTCAATTCCAAGATATTTAGTCTTTGTAACTACTTCACATTGAATTTTCTCTTGAAGTTCTGTTTGTCTCTGTTTCGTCATATTTTTGCACATCACTTTGGTTTTACTTTTATTAACATAAAATCCCGCAACTGAACCAAATTCTTCAATTTTTTCCATCAGTTGTGGTATTTTCTCAATTGGGTCTTGGATCATAAACATTACATCATCTGCAAATGCCCTATATTTATAGGCAAAACCTTTCACTGTAAGTCCTTCAATACTGTTATCTTTTCTTATCGCTGTCAATAATATTTCCAATATCCAAATAAACAACAACGGGGATAACGGGCAGCCTTGACGTGTTCCCTTTTGGACTTGGAAGAAGTCCGTCTTTTCTTTATTTATATTCAAAGCCGCTTTTTGTTCTGAATATATTGCCACAATCATGTTTAAAAAAGACTGTCCAATATCCATTTTTTCAATAACTTGCAGCATGAACTCCCAATTTAAATTGTCAAAAGCTTTTTCCGCATCTAGGAAGAGGAATCCAACTTCTTTTTCAGGATGCTTGTCATAATATTCAATTGCGTCTATCACCACTCTTAAATTGTCTCTGATTTGTCTGTTTGGTAAAAATCCAGCTTGTTCTTCCGCTATTGTATCTTTCAGATATTTTTTCAGTCTCTCCGAAATTATTTTTGCAAATAATTTGTAATCGTTATTTAATAGCGATATTGGCCTATAATTCTTTACTTGAGTCAAATCCAAACCTTCTTTAGGTATCAATGAAATATTTGCTTCTTTCCATGAATCTGGGATCCGTTTGGTCTTTCTTATCTCATTCGACAGAAGTACTAAGATAGGGGTTAGCTCCTCTTTAAATTTCTTATAAAACTTTGCTGTGAAGCCATCTGGTCCTGGAGCTTTGCCCAACTTTGCATCTTCTATCACCATTGTCACTTCTTCTTTCGTTACTAAACCATTTAATGATTCCTTAATTTGTTTTCCCAGCTCTGGAACTTCAATAGTCTCCAAATATTTCTTAAAACTACTTGCAATTCTTGTGGTTCAGCGATGAACAACATGGTCAGCAAGTCACTGAATATTGCATGAGGGTGCATGTTGGAAATGGCCCATCTCCCACGATTGCCAACTATGGGTTGCACCAAACTGCATGTATAGGATAAGAGAAGTATGGCCTGGATGCTAGACGATTTGTGGAACAAGACTTCTATGTCGACGATGGACTGAAGTCTGTACCCACTCTGGAGGAAGCCATAGACTTGTGAAAAAGGACACAGAAGATGCTGGCTGCAGCAAACCTTAAGTTGCATAAGATTGCTTCCAACAGTAAGTAAGTACTGGCAGCATTTGACCCAGAAGATCATGCCAAAGGTCTAAGGGACCTATACCTGAGAGACGATGCTCCCGACACCCCCCTCATCCAACACAGCCATGGTCTAAGTTGGGATCTAAATTGGGACACCTTCACCTTTCGAGTACCAGCTTCAGAAAAGCAGTTTACCAGATGAGGTGTTTTGTCAATGGTGAACAGCCTGTTCGATGCTTTGGGGTTCACAGCTCCGGTGACAATCTAAGGGAAACACCTATTATGCACACTCTCTCAGGGATCCAAAGATTGGGATGAACCTCTTCCCGTTGATCAGAGACAAGACTGGGAAGCATGGAGAAATTCCCTTGACAGTCTTCAAGGCATACATCTATCCTGTACTTATGTTCCAATCTCGCCAGCCGCCACCTCCTGGAGAGAATGGCACATCTTCTCAAATGCATCAACCAAGGTGATAGCAGCAGTAGCATACCTCAGGGTCACCGACAGGGAGAGTCGTCTCCACGTGGGCTTCATCATGGGAAAGGCTAAGCTAGCACCACAACAAGGACACACTATTCCAAGGTTGGAGCTGTGTGGTGCTGTGCTAGCCGTGGAGCTGGCAGGCATGATACAGAGAGAAATGGATGTCCACTTTGAAGCCACAACCTTCTACACAGACAGCAAAGTGGTGCTAGGTTACATACACAATCAGAGCCGGCGATTCTACGTGTATGTGAGCAACAGAGTGGAATGCATCAGGTAGTCTTTGCGTCCTGAGCAGTGGAGATATGTCCCCACGGATCAAAATCTTGTGGACCATGCGGCACATTTTATCCTGGCATCTCAGCTAGCTGAGTCAACCTGGCCCTGCATATATAGGAAGGGCCCTGAGCTCCTTCTCCAGCCAGACAGACCTTTGCAACATGAGGAGGAGCTCCTAGACCTAGATGAAGACACAGAGGTACGGCCTCAAATTGTTTGCATGGCAACAAAGTTTGAGACAAGACGCCACCTGTTAGAGGTACGATGCTTCGAGCGCTTCTCCCATTGGACACCACTTGTCCTAGGAATAGCACGTATCATACACTATTTGTATCACCGGAAAACTGAACTCACCCGGCTAAATGAGCAACATTGGGCAGAGAAGCTAATCCTATACAGTGTGCAATGTGAGTCTTATTCACAGGAGGTAGAATGTCTCAAAAAGGAGAGACCAGTACCAAAGACCAGCCCCCTCTTTAGGTTGAGCCCCTTCCTTGTTGACGATGGGCTACTCCGAGTAGGGGAACTCTTGAATATGGCTGATGTGATGAATCCAATCATACTCCCAGCTGCTGGTGTGACACTACCACAAAAGGGTCCATCACCAAGGAGGGCATCTCACAGAAGAAGCCATCAGGGCAGCAGGCCTGTGGATTGTCAGATTGAAGAGTCGTATTGCTGCAGTACTTTGAGATGTATACAGTGTCGTAAACTCAAGGGGCTCTATCAGCAGCAGAAGATGGTTGATCTACCACCAGATCATCTCAGTACAGAGCCCCCCTTTACCAATGTAGGCCTCAATGTGTTCAGACCCTGGAATGTGGTAACACGCAAAACAAGAGGAGGGCAGGCGAACAGCAAGCGTTGGGCCGTGCTCTCCATGTGCCTGAATATCCGAGCTGTCCACATCGAAGTAATCGAGGCCATGGATACCTCCAGCTTCATAAATGCCCTTAGGAGATTCCTTGCCATACATTGTCCTGTCAAGCTACTCAGGTCAGACTGTGGCACAAACTTCGTAGGGGCATGCAGGGAGCTAGGAATCAACAGAAGCACTGACCTTGATCCCACATTCAGCAATTATCTGAGTGCCCAGAATTGTACATGGATATTCAATCCTCCCCACACCTCACACATGGGAGGAGCTTAGGAACGCATGATAGGCATTGCATGCGGGATTCTAGATTCCATGCTGGCAGGAACACCTTCCCTCATGCATGAGACATTGTCTACTCTCCTAGCAGAAGTCTCTGCCATCATCAACGCCAGACCTCTGGTTCCAGTGTCCTCAGATCCTGAGAATCCAATCATCCTGACACCAGCAACTTTGCTGACACTAAAGACAGGCAAATGGCCAACACCTCAAGGGACCTTTGTGGCCAAAGACATGTTCAAACAACAATGGAAGCAAGTTCAACTCCTCGTGAACACCTTCTGGAAGCATTGGAAGCAAGAGTATCTTCCAACTTTACAGAGCCAACACAAATGGGAAAGGGACAAGCCTAACCTACGGGAAGAAGATGCCATGCTGCTGAGGGAGAAAGATGCACCCTGCAACTCATGGCCCATAGGACTCATAGATTGGGCCTTGCCTGGCAAGGATGGACTAGTCCACAAGATTGAAGTCCGTGTCATCACACGTGATTGTACAGTCCAGAGATAAGAGGCACAATTCCTGATACTGCCAGCATGTACAAGATTTTACTTCTCCCTCACTCCAGTCCAGGAATGAGAGATACCAAAATCCCATATGCTTCAGGAACACAAACAAGCCCAGAAGAATGTCTACGCTCTCTCTCTAGGGTATCAGTAGTCACTGCCACCAAGATCTCTTACATAAAGGCCCTCACCGAGGCTCAGGAGCAGAGATCTAAACTCCTGCCTGGTCTAGAGGACTTAGGAATGTTACCAGCTCTGTGCCGGAGCTGCAAATGACTATTAATTAACACAGTAGTAGCTGCATCACCAGAATCAGCCTAGGCACAGGATTAAGCCTTAGAACCAAGTTGCCATACAGGACACAAATGCAGATAATATTGAGGAAATATTATCTTTAATCTTTATTCAGTGCAAAAGCATGCATATAACAAGAGGCTCGCAAGAAGGTGAATAAAACAAATAAGATCTATAGCTTGTTCAGCTCTAACTATACATAGAGGTATTCATAGTTACCAGTCATTCAGAGATACCAGATAATTCAAAGTCCATTGTCCAGGGAATCTTGAAGGTGAACCACATGATTGCTGTGGGCAGTTAAGTCCACCTTGGCTGCCCACTAGTAAAATTCTATGTTGCAGGTATGTAATCCAAAGGGGAACTGTCTCTCAGAAAGGCGCTCTCTTCCCATAGGATGATCACAATTCCCTCCCTTTCCCATCATAATTGAATATGGCCATTTATCCAATCATGAGCAGATGAGGAGGTGTGCCCAAATCTTTGGGTCAACGTGACAGAAACCATGTCAGTGGAGCTTCTGATGTGATAATGTCTTGGGACAGCTGTGTCCCCAGCTTAGAAAGATGACTGCATGTCTGTTCTTCCCAGCAAAGGTGTCAACGTGCCTTGTATATGGATATCAGGCTTGGTATCTGGCATGCCACCTGTTGCAGATGACAAAAGTCACATGGACGTGTTAGCATCTAGGCCATTTGGCCCTTTTCCTATACAGTGATGGCCCACAGGACCACCCCTGGCCAACCAAGACTTTCACCAGGCCTATCACTGATGTGGTCCTGATCTGCACCAAAGAAGAACTTGAAGATTGAAGACTCAAGTTTTGCATGCCTTAATTTTCTGTCTAGAACATAGTTAGCAGTGTAGAATGCCAATTACGCATAGTTATAGTTATAAGGCTTCATTAGCAATGCATGTGAGTAGTGGAACCTGTAGGATTCCAGGCGGGGAGTGTGCTGCCCTAGTTAGGGCATTAACTGTAGTTTAGTAAAACTGCTGTGTATCTTTAAGAGCAGTTGCCCCTGGGAACTGTCAGTGGGACAACCCAAAAGGATTCCCCTGACTGGCTCACTAGGGTAATTTCCTGAGCTCAGAGGCGCGAAGATAGGAGTTTTATTGCTCTTTTCCTGCTTCTTTGTCTATCTTTACCACAAGGAGAAAGGGAGATTCATCTCTTTTTTCACCATAGCCATAGAATTGACCTAGATCTCAAAGATGTGACTTCTCTATCCAGCTATCAGCTTGATTGTGAGTAAATGATCTACTGAATGCATGTGAAGTTAAATAAAGATGATTTAAGCTCTCTTCCGTGGTCGTGCATTGAGTCACATCTAGAAGGCATTAGGTCAGCTGCAGCTCACACCAGACAGGACAGGCATACTTATTAAAGGTAGGAGGGAGGAAATTAGGAAGTTTTACGGACGGGACATATGACCTGAGATCCTGGGTTTGAGGTCTGGAGCAGTCCAGGGACAAATGCAGCTGAGGTCCAAAGCTCATTCCTTAACCCAAACCAGGGCAGCCGCTTGGTAATATATGTACCAATTAGGAACTTGCATTCCCCCCATCTTTTTTATCCTGCAAAACCTTCCAAGGTACTCTAGACCTTTTATATTGCCATATAAATTGTCTTGTGATTTTATTCAATTCTTCAAAAAAAACCCTCTGATTTTTTAGAATCGGTATATTTTGTGCTAGGAATAAAAATCTGGGCAATAGATTCATTTTAACCAATGCTATTCTGCCCATGAATGAAAAGGTATCTTGTTCCAATTCAACAAATCTTTTCTAACTTCATCCAATAACTTATTATAATAGTCTTCTATCAATGAACTACACTTATTTGTAAAAGTAATCCCCAAATATTTTATCTTCTTCACTATCTCCATGGGTATGGTCTCTTGCATTTTCTGTATCAATTTTGGCAGACAATTTTTAGTTAGAATTTTAGATTTTTTATCATTTATCTTGAGACCTGCCACCTGCCCATACTGTTTAATAGTATCCATCAAATGCATAATAGATACTTCCAGTTCCTCCAATATGAATACAAGATCATCGGCAAACGCCAATAATTTAAATTCTTCTCCTTTTATTTTTAGACCCTGTATAAGTGGGCTTCCCCTAATTGCATCATTTAAAGATTCTAACGCTAAAATAAACAGTAATGGTGACAACGGGCATCCTTGCCTCAAGCCCTTCTGAATTTCTATATTATTTGTTACTTCCCCATTTACTATTACCTTTGCAAGATTTGTCTTGTAAATGGCACTAATCATAGCAAGAAAATATTGACCACAATCAACCTTTCTCAATTTTTCCAATATAAAATTCCATGACAAGTTATCAAATGCTTTTTCTGCATCTAAAAACAATAACACTAGCTCTTTGTCTGGATGTGCCTCATAAAATTCTAACACGTCCATTATTATTCTCAAAGTATTTTTCATCTGTCTTTTGGGCAGAAACCCCATTTGATCTTGATGGATAACTTGCGATAAGACTTTCTTTAACCTATCCGCCAAAATACCCACAAATATTTTATAATCGGCATTAAGCAGGGATATAGGTCTATAATTCCTAATACCCCCATTATCTGAATTGGGCTTAGGAATCAATGTAATTAACGCATGGTTCCATGATTCTGGACTCTTCCCTTGCATACCTGCTCTTTGGATTAATTCTTTGAACGGAATACTAATCTGCACTTCAAATATTTGATAAAATTCCGCCAGAATACCATCCGGTCCTGGTGATTTCTTCTTTTTCTGTTTTTTAATTGCTTGCATCACTTCACACATTGTTATAGGTTCATTTAAAATCCTTTTCTGTTGTTCATTAAATTCATTTCCATTCCCTTCCAAATATTTTGTTATTAAATCTTTCTCTTGCTCTTCTCTTTGATATAAAATTTTATAGAATTTTTCCACTATATCTTTCAAATCTTGTGTATCACATTTTATTACATCTTTGTCATTTTTAGTTGCATTATCATGCATTTTTCTCTTTCTTTTCTTATCTTATATGCCAACCACCTATTTGGCTTATTTATATTCTCAAAATAGTACTGTCTCATATACTCCATTTTTTTCTGTATCTCGTAATTCAACATTAAATTCATTTTGTGGTGCAGCAATTTTAATTTTATATGCACTGATTTATTATCTGTTCCATTCTTCATAATACTTTCTTGCACTCTAATTTCATAAACCAATTTCTCATATTTCTTTTTTACTTGTTTAACTCTCCAAGCATTTTGGTTAATAAAAATGCCTCTCATACACGCTTTAAAAGCTTCCCAAACTATTTCCATTGGAGTTTCAGGATTAATGTTTATCTGGAAGAACTCAACCATTTCTTTTTTACATTTCTCAACAAATTTCAGTTCTCTTAATAATTTTAAGTTTACAAAGTTTCTATTTTCCCTATGACCTTCTTTTAACACCAACAAAACAGGACTATAGTCCGCAAAAGTATTTGGTAATATTTCACATTCTATTGTTTCACGTAACATATTGGCGGACATCCATACCATGTCTATCCTAGACCAGAGATCGTGCCTGGTCGAGTAATAAGTATAATCTTTTTTACTTATATTCCTGACTCTCCATACATCAATTAAATTATATTCTTCCACAGTTTGCATGAAATCATTCACTATTACATTTCCATTTTTCCGCCTTTTCCTATTCAACTTTTCTATCAATATTCGAATCTAACACAGAATCATAGTCACTGGCAATACAAATGTTGTTTACCTCTATTGAGCTCAAAACTGTCTGTAATTTTTGAAAAAAAACTTTTTGGGTTTGACTTTGGTTAGGGGCATATATATTGACTATTAATATCTTTATCCCCTTTCTTACCACTGTTATAGCCACAATCCTCCCATCATCTGAGTGATAGATCAACTCTGGGTCTAATGCTTCTTTCGCATATATCACCACTCCTTGTTTCTTTTCATCTGCAAGCACAATAAACTCTTTACCTAGTTTTTTACATTCTAAGTATTTCGCGTCTTCCCTCTTAATATGCATTTCTTGTAAACATACAATATCTAATTTCATTTTTTGTAACTGGTGGAATGTTTTTCTTCTTTTTTGCGGGCTATTAAGTCTGTTAATATTTATGGAGTTGATTTTAAATTTTTTGATATGTGGCATCTTGCTTTTTAGTGTTTCTTCCTCTATTTTTATACTTAAACCTAGTCAAATATTGGTACATTGTTTTATTTGGTTTATTTTTACTTCTTCTTGGTAACTTCCCTGCTCCTTTCTGTACCTCTTGTGTAATATTCTCTTCTTCCATATCTTCTTCATCTTCCACATCTTCTTCATCTTCCACATCCTCCTCCTTTCCACCTTCTTCTTCTTCTTCTTCTTCCTTTCGCAAACCTAAGTCCTCTCCAAATTTATCTAAGAAAAATTCTGCCTTGAATATAGAATATACCCTTTGCCTTTGACCATTGTATGAAAACAAAACTCCTTCTGGTATCAACCATCAAAACATAATTTGATTATTTTTCAAAAGATTTGTTAGGGTTGTATATGCCATCCTCCTTTCCCTGACTCTCCATGGCACCTCCTTTATCTCTTCTCCTTGTATAGTTATCTTGATTTCATTTGATGCTCTTAAAATTCTTTCTTTCAACTCTCTTTTCTAAAATTTAACATGTACCTCCTGCGGTTTCCTATTCTTTTTTGTGTAAGCTGAATTCCTTCTATAAATCGCCTCAATTCCTTTGGCTAGTTCTTCTTTCGTTCCTATTTTCATTTGTTCTGCCAATATACTCACAAATTCCTCCTTAAGATTCTTATCTATGATTTCTGGTATATTTTGGCACCTTATAATCAGTGCTGCCTTGTCCATTTCTAAATTAATAAGAGTCTCCTCAATTCTCTCATTTTTACTCTTGATTTCTTGCATATCTAAATCCAAGTCTCGCATCCTTTCTTTTATATTTTCTTGATTAGTTGCCATTTTTGTAATTTCATGTTTATTATCTTTTATTTGTTTTTTAATTTCCTCAGTTTCATTTTTAATTTGCATTGTTAGCTCCTCCATTTTGAGCCTTAACGGCTCTATTTCTCTTTTAATCAATGCCAGCAATGTATTTTCTATTATTGTTTTCATTGCCTGGGTAACTACATGTGATACAGCCTGTGTCACACTTTCCTGAATCATCTTGTTAAGTTCCTTCATGTTCACTTGTGAGAAACTCATATTTATAGCTTTAAGTTGAACCATTCCTCCTACTTGTCCTGGTGACAACGACGATACTTTTCTACCACCTCCCGAGGCCATAGAACATCTTCCTTTATTTTGCATAGTCAATATTTTCTTTCTCCTCTTCTGTCTATATCGTCTTATATTTACTGCCACTTCATATTTCTTATATTTTGTATATATTTTCTCCTTCTAGATACCTTTGAATTTAACCTAATTTGTGCCTTCTGTTCCCTTTAAATTATATCCCTTTACCTCTTCTCAGACTTTCTTCTATCTTATATACTTTGCCCTATTTGTCCATTCTTTTCAATACCACACTCTCTTCTAAGTTTTCCAATCTATCTCTTCAGTAAGTTTTTTCTTCCCTAAAACGCTTTGTCCTCTCTATTTAGAGTACTTTACCAGCTCTTTTGTTTTTCCATGTTTTTCTATGGCTATACCACTACAAAGGTATTATGTCTCTACTGAGCTCTCAACCTTAGCTGCGCCATCTCCACTGCTGTTATCTCCGTCTCCACCGCTTCCAAAGTCTCTACTACTGTGGCATCCACCTCTTTTCTCCCTGGCTCCTCGGCTTCTCTTTCCACAGCCCCACCTGTCTCTTCACTCTTCCCGTCACTCTCCTAGATGCATCACTCCTCTATTGTCTCTGTCTCTCCTCCATCACTTCATTCCTGGCGTCTCCACCCCTCTCCTCGTCTCCACTGTCACAGCCTGCCAATCACATTTCCCCGACTCTGATGCTTACTCATGCTGCATTTTCTTAAAGGGGTATGTATCTAGCTGCGCTGAAAAACCAAACAAAAAGAAAAGAAAAATTTGCGGCATCCATTTCTTTCTGCTTCCAGCTTTACCTCCATCCCTGAAACTAGCTCCACATAGCGATGCACTTCCCCCCTTTCTAGCCACTTTTCCTTATTATTTGTGCCTTTATCAGACAGGAACTCTTCTCTTGCTGGCAACTATCATTTCTTCTTCCCCCTAAACACCATGCCACACCACAATTAGATGTTTAACTCCCAGGTACTTAGTTTTTTAGTTTTCTCTCTGTTCTCCTTTCGACTATTTGGTCTTCCGTGGCTCCTCTTGTGCCTGGCGTGACTTTGCAGTCCCATCGTGGCCCCCGTTGGTTGGAGCTTGACTTCCTTGCCTCAAGGCAGATAGCCACTTGCCTTGGGGTCGCCAGCCCAACCAGTAAGTGCTAAGAAAGCCCCCTGCCAAATCTTTCAACTCTTGAAAGAATTTGAGAGGTTAAATTTATCTAAGGAAGTCTGAGGGAAGAGGAGTGTCTCATGCACGTTACCTCTGTCAATGAGTCTGGTGCCCTACAGTGTGATTTTCGTGAGAATCCTTGAATGTTGATTATGAAAGGCTGTTATTAGAAGTTATGTTAAATAAATCTTATATCTTCACAAAAGTGTCTGTTCTTTCCTGTCTCCGAGACAAGTTCTTTAGCAGAGCATAGCCAAAAGATCCCTTTCCTTGCTGCCAAGTGGTTTAGCTAAGGATAAACTAGCTAACAATGGGGCCAATAGTTAAAACTTAAATATATAATAATTATAAGTAAAAATGCATGCATTTATTGCAGAGACTTTTAAAAACATACAAGGGCCCAAATCAAGCCTCATAACATGATAAAAGTGACATATGTGCAAGAGGAAACACTTATGACCTAACACCAGTGTTCCCTCTGAGTTAGTGTGAGCTAGCTCACAGTGTTTTAGCCTCTGGCTCACACATTTTGTCTGAGCTCAGGAAGGATGGCTCCAGAGCAAACTAATTTATGCAGTAGCCAAATGACTCACTCCGAACTTTAATGACAGTAGCTCAAAAAGTAGAATTTTTGCTCACATGACTTAGCAGCTTAGCAGGTGCATTGCAATGCATTTCAGCCCAGTAGGGATTTCCTTGGTCAATCATTAAAAGGTACATATAGGCTCCCTTTACAATCAAAAGGCAGTTAAGTTGATATAGAACCAAAAAAGTAATTTTCCAATATAGAATCAAATGACACCAAAAAATATTATTTGTGAGGTCTCAAAACTAGCCTTATGTCAATTACAGATGCATACAAGCTGAATAATGTTGCATGTGTACACTTTCCAATTTTGGTCCAGAAAGTATGAGTGAAACCACCTAATCAGAGCCTGTGCCTTCATTATAGAGCAGTTACTGCATGGATAGGAGAGTGCCTATGTGATTTCCATGGTAGAAGAAAGGCACAGTATAAATGCAATAAATAAATGAGAGTTTTTGTGATAAAGTATATGTTAGAGGCAATGATCTCTCAGTTCTAAAGGCAGAGACTTTTCAATTCCTTTTTTTAAGCATAATGCCCAGAACTGTCCATTTTCCACAACAAATGGAGTATTTTACTTTGTAATCCAAATATTGGACTGAATGTATGAGGGAATGAGAATAGGGAGAGAACTGCAAGGCAAAATTGGGATGAATATTCTTACTAAAATAATCTTCAGAATTCCTTTGCCCTGATCCTTATGCATGGCATGAGGATACATGTAAAGGTCCATTCATCAACCAAATACATGATTGGCATGGACTGAAAAGCCACCTTAGAGAGCATTTACAGGGGGGACCAGTATCAAAAAATGCAGCCCTAAAGGGACTTGTACAATTTCACTTACTGAAATATAAATTTTAAATATCCAATCTGCTATAGGACTATAGAATGAACTGTACAACACTCCTGAAGGGTCAGAAGGGACTAAATATTGCTTTTCTTCATTCCACTTGTTTAAGAAGAAGAAATAGATTTTCCTCTGAATTCCCCATAGAAGAAGACCCCTGTGTTGGTTTTTGTAAAGGTATTTTGCTGCTGTTGTTGCTAAAAGCCAATTTTACCAAAGGTCTGAAGAAAAAGGATGAGGGTCAACTTTCCTCACAAAAGCTTTCCCATGTGTAATTTTACTGGCAGGTATCTGAGAATTATAGAGGCTTTATTGCTTTCTTCATTAATCTGGCAGAGTTGTCAACTAATCAGAATGCTGGCTTGATTAAGTGTGTTTTTTAAATCAATTAACTGACCAATTAATTAGAAATACTATAATGCTATGCATCCAAGTCATTGATGAGAGGATGAATATGGATGATGGTTCTTTGACTGAAGAAAGATCTTTCATATCAGGACATTTTTATTTTCTCAAAAAGTATCCTGACCGTTAAGAGACACTTAATTTAATGAATGGCTACTGTTCAAAACAACTAATGACCACATATAGGCTGGCCAAAGATCAGGTGGACATTTCAATCTATGAGGATATTACAGTTTATGGAGTTTGCAACAAAATTAATATTTTGCTGAGCCTAATTATATCATAATTAAACCTGGCACTGCTCCAGTTCAACTTAATGCTGTGAAATTAGCCCAGTTAAAGAACTTTTTATTTTAAACTAGATGGGGCTTTTTATGAAGCATCTGAGAATGAGGGCTCCTGTCTTCCAGTCCTTTTTGTTCCAAAGCCAAGAATACTGCAAAAATGTTTCTAATGCCTAGTTTGATAGTGCTGCGGGAGAAAAGAACAGAATTTCTTAAGAAGACTGGCTGACTTCAATACTGTCTGTGGTAAATTATCCAGGAATTTCCTTGGATAATACAACAGGATGCTTAAAATGAGGCCCAAATGTCTGTGGGATAGTTTCTTTCAGTCAGACAGTTTGCAACCTAGCCCTGCCCCCCGAAGGTCTACTGTAGTCTGGTCTATGTCTGATTTACTTTGGGTTTTGAACAATGTATCTGAACATAGTCATCTACTGAGGAAACTGTAGCCAGTTCCAGATATCGGAAGACTCTCCACAAAATGCCTTCTAGTGCCTATCCCACTAGCTGGGCCTTTGTTCTCCCCCATCCTGACATTCCCCTCTATATGACTGCCAGCTGTATTTTCTCCACAGCTAAAGGGAAGACACTACCAACATGAATTGCTTCCAACAGATGCCCAGGGGAAAGACTAGAGCAGCAAGAAGAGACAATGGGCACTACTTCTCCTGGATGGTGTTGTAACTCCTGGGCCATCTCAAAGCACTGGGAAGTGGCAGGAGAAGGCTATGACCCACTGCCAACCCCAGCAGGGGAGTGACAGAAGGCAGTTGACATTGCTGTTCTTGAACACCACCATGGCACTATCCATCCAGGTAGGTGGATGGAAAGCAAGAAATCCAGCATATGCAGATTTTGATACTACATCTTCCCCACAAGGAGGAATTGGTGCTTCTTGGGAAGACAAGGTGTGGTGAGAGGCATCAGCAGCAATCACCAGCATCAAGCAAAGAAACTGTATGGGGGACTAAACTACTGAACTAACATGGTTCATATGGCCGCCAGCCCCAATGGCCATGTGGATGGGGGGGGGGCTTTGCCTCTCTGCAAGGAGAAGAGGCAAGTGAAAAGGTGGCAAACAGGCTGCATCTGGGTTCCCAGGTGGCGACAAGGCCAAGGGCTTTTTAGGCTGGTCCCTGCCTCCCAGTTCCAGTCTTTATCTTCTGCTCAGCCCACCTTCCCTACCTGGAAATAGTACAGGCTTTTGCCCATTAGAAATTTTTCACCCTTTCCAGATTGGCTCATAGGAGGGGGTGTTTTTGCTTATCTTGTACTGTGGTAGTGGATTGGGAAATTGACTTGGGTGTGGCCGTGTTAAATAGGTTGATCACTTTAATATTTGGGCAAGGTTTTATTCTGAGTGCGGTATGGTGAGCGTTGGCTGATGCCTCCTTCAGTCTATAGGGGTCTTGTCAGTACGGTCCGGGGGCCTTGCAGCCTGGGGCGAGGAAAGCAGACTGCCCATGGGACCTCCCGGAATAGATCCTTCCATTGAGCCTTGCAGCTCAGGGATCGGAGTTCCAGGGAGGTTATCTGATCACTGTGCTGGCCAGGTGAAAGCCACAGACTGTTGGCTCCACCAGGGCTGAGTGGCTCACCCTATTTCAGATGGCAAGGGAGGGATTTTGGTGACCCTGGCCTTGACCATTCCACAAGTATTTAGTCCTTGCTGTTGTTGCTCAACTGTTGTTATTAGTTAATAAAGTGGCCCCTTAGTTAACCCACCATCAGTGTCTGTTTCTTCATTCCAGCTTGGGGGCAAATGGGTCCCTGGACTGACTTGATTTAAGGCAGTTTAAGATGTTCATTTACTAGTTTTGCTTTGATGTCTAGATCAATGCTACCTGATGTGACTGAGAACTAGATTAACTCTTTCAATACAGCATTACAATCCTGATACCTCTTTTTTAAACCTGAAGCTTGCTGTTGAATACTTTCCCTCTCCACTTTGCAACATGTGATAAGAATAACATTTAGTCTGAGTGCCATTTTATTCATTGGGGAGGGGAGCACAACTGGCACAGAAAAATTATCCATGGCATCTAGATAAGAAGAAAAGTGCAGGTTATCCTGGTAACCATATAGGCAAATGTACCTGTTATCTCCCATGCTGTCCTACTGTTAATTTCCAGCTCAGTTTGTCATAGGCAAAATCGCACAAATGTTCCTGCAGATCACACACACATGTACTCAAGATATCTGTCCTAAGGAAGTCCTTTGCCATTGACAGAGCCCACATTTACAAATTAACCTCAGAAACCCAATAGTCTCTCAGTCTTCAAAATGTTAGCTTGGATTTTATTAGGTATTGGGGAGTCATTCTAGTTTGTTGATGAATGCTTTTATTTTTCTTTTGCCTTTGTAGGTTTTGTATAAGTCCTTTTCGACTCTCAGATTAGATTGTCAGTGATTCTACCTCTCCTATCATCTCTTCTTTTTCTACCCAAATAAACTGGTCCATTTGCATTGGGAATACAATGTCTTTCTTTTGCGCTCTCTGTGCAGACCCAGAGAATCCATCTCCACAGCAATTATAGGTAAGCAAGGAACTTGCTCTTTTCCATCCCTTATTTGAGCTTTCCAGGGTCCCAGCTGCAGCACTAGTTATATTAAAATCATCCCACAGCTGGCAGCTGTCTCATTCCTGTTAGCCAAATTGCTCTATTATTTAATAGAGATGGGGAATTATAATTAGTAATATGCAATTGGCTTATCTATAGGATCTGACCTGTGTATACCAGAGTTAGAATTCCCAAGCACCCAGGAACAGACACAGAAACTGGGTGGCTAAAATAATGATTTCTTTACTAAATATTCTCAAACATATACACAGTATTCACACAGTATAGCACTAAAGAAGCAGAGGTGATTGATGGGTTATAGATGGGTGATACAACCTGTCCAGATGTGCAGAGGTCCATGGATTCTGGCCTAAACTCAGAGAGTTCAGGGGTGGCCTGCCATTTTGGATCATGGCAGAAAACACACGGTCTAAGGCCATCTGTGTGCTGGGATATAGGCACTGGCAAAGAATGCAGACCAATGGGTGGCCCTGGGGGCTGGTCTCAGGTGAGAACAATAGATTACCTGGACCAATGATGAGTCCCTGGGGTGTGTGATGCCAGAAGGGGCAGACCTTAGGTATGACCAATGAGCTTCCAGAGAGGCAGGATTTAACAATAGAAGCCAGGTGTTGGGTAGCTAGTTAAATGGATTATCTGACTCACTAATGGTCCTGTCCAGGGGGGACAAAAGATGGGAGACGTCCCTGATTAGCATCAGGAAGGATTGCTAAACATTTGAATGATTGATTGATTTATCCCGGTATGTTGAGGGACAGAGGCAGAAAGACAAAGAATTCAGACAAAGAATTACTGGAGACAGAGTTAACTGCCAGATGGCCTCTAAACAGATATTTAGAAATGTAGATATACTTTACCTGGTAGAACCCATTGTCATTCCATAAGCATAATCTCTGCTGGGTGGAGGGGGAAGACTGGAGGCTTGCTCTGAGGTCACCTTATGAAATCTGAATATGAAATCCCTTTTGCAGACCACCTGCAGCCTGCCTCTGTGGTCAAGCTGGGAATGCCTGGCTTTTTTGGACTTCAGGTTAGAAAGTAGGGCACCCCTGTTTTGGGGCTACCCAAGAATAAAAGGCAGTGCCTCTAGCAACATTTCCTCCTGATTTTAGGGTTCCCCAGCTCCTTTTACCCTATGCCATGTCCAAGTGCAAAGCTTTCCCTTATGTCAACACTGAAACACATGTCATTCATCAGATGGGAGCCCAAGCAACTGTCAAGACAAGGGAAGTCTTGAACAAGAGAAATTTGCTCTTTGGAGAAGAATTCTGTCCCCAGTTACAGGATGGTAGCTTGGGAAATGAGAGGGCAGATGCAGAATCACATGTGTTTCCAGGAGAGGGACAAGTCATGAACACAAGATGAAGGGGGGAAAGGGAGTGGAATTTTAAGGCTCGAGGAGGGGAAAAAATGAAATAGAGGTCACAAGAACAAATATGGCCATCGATCCTAAAAGAGATAAAGGGGATTGGTAGTAGCAGCAAAGTCTGATGTGGCAAATGAGATATGAGGAGTGGCCTACATAATGATCTGAACACCATTTCTGGGTGAGGCTCAGATCACCAAGAGGCTAAAAATTCATTCCCAGCAAGCATGATTAAGTCTGGTATGGCCCTGCATACTCCATTCAGTGTGTGCCATTTATTCTGTGCTAGAGCCTGGCTTACTTCATTTAATGAAAAACATAGAAGAGCACAAGTTTCAGATGCTAAGATGGACATGACGATGATAAAATGGGAGCAGTGTGAACACAAGGCTTGAAGGGTGACTGTTTACGGATGAGCAGCGGAATTATCTGACTCTTTGAGGCACAAGGTTGGTAGTCAGTACTGTACTACCTTATACCTTTATACTTAGAGTTTGAAATGGTTATATCTAGTTTTTATTTTAAAAAACAGATAAAGAGTTTAGGGCTAGTTAGGAGTTCTGTGCAGTGAGAATTCATACCTTTGTTTATTTTGAAAGGAGGTTTTGTGGGCTTAGAAAGCTGAAGAAAACTACCAGCTCCTGAAGAAAATAATAACTTGGAGTGATAAGTTTTTTTCACTACAGTGGCTTCAAAATTATTTTTCTGATTATTTGGCATATAGCCAGGAGATGAGATTCAATGGTCTCTCTCTCTCTCTCTCTCTCTCTCTCTCTCTCTCTCTCTCTCTCTCTCTCTCTCACACACACACACACACAGGCACACTGCAATGAATCCAGAGAGTGTTCAGGCTCACTGCAGTCATGCTAGCTGTTTTGCTGTCATCAAAATTTACTCTCTAAATTGGGAAGTGCTTGTTATAGTACTCCACTAAGATGAGAAATCAGCTACTCTTACATGCCATTTTCCTTTTCTGTGGCATACCAGCAACTCAGAAATGGATAAAAGACAGAGAAATGCTGAGATCAGAGAGAAAGTATTGGTGATGGAAACTTTGGACCCCGTGGGTTCATTCATCATAGACTCATGTGAATGTCAGGTCATTGCAGACATGTCCTAAGCTAAACCACAACAATTTTCTTTAACTAACATAGAATCTTGCAAAAGGCAGGCAGGAAGGAACATCTCAGTAGCTCAGATACAGGGCTATTCAGTGCAGTAAACTAATATATCAAGAAAGATACTTAGGTTTCATAGGAGAGGCTTAAAACACCTATATCACTTATCAATGTGCTGAAACCCACTGCTGTCTAGATGCATAATTCCCCCTCCATAGTCAAAAAGAGGTAGCTTTTACTGCTATTGCAGAATTTGCATTGACAAAAATGTTTCTTGCTGGCCCTTTCTCCCTTTTCTTCAGGATGCCAGGTGCTATTGATGTTGCCATGAAGCCATCTCAGATGGCACTATTAAAGACTCTTTTGATATCACTGCCTTGCTGGACTGTGAAAAGCATGTTCCAGGGCAATGAACAGAGCTGTTGCCCCTATGTGAGGTGCCCAATGCTGGGCTATGGACTGTAGACTGTGGCCAAGGGAAGCCTTGTGCCCAAGAAGCATACCAAGCCAGATAGGGCCCAGAGACTATAGAAGATTTCTGCCTCTGGACCTCTGCAACAGCATAAGGACCGTGGTGCAGACCAAAAGCCATGGATTCCATGTGCACAACAACAGTAGCAAAGAGAGAGAAACCATGTTCTGACAGAGGACGAGCATTCCTTTACAGAAGCCATGAAGGGGTCTATTCTCCATCACACAGCACATTCCTTTCTCATCCTCCCAAGTCATTCTCAAAGACTGTTGTCCAGCTAAAGACAAAAGATGTCATTAAGCCTTCCTGCCACCAATCCAGATAATGCCTAAGCCAAGCACTGGATTATTAATGTGAAGCACCGGCCAGGGATGTGATTGGATCCCTCTACTATCTCCCTTGTTTTACCCCCTTCCCCAAGAGGTGTCACTCCCTGCTGACCATCAACTCTAAATTGCCCAACTGTCATCTCCTTTGTCTCACCCTTCCAGAGTATAGTTTTTTTTCTAACACTTCCTGGGAACCAGTGACCACCTGGCCATGGCCTCAAGTCACAATTTGGCTATTTAAGGTGAGCTCTCCCTGAGCACTCTCTCTCTCTTTGTCCCTGCCTACCTTGTCAGTTCCATTCTTGCACAGTTTGGAACTACTCCACGTGTGTTGCTGGTTAACTCACAATTCATCCCCCCTTTTTTATTTTATTCCTTTTTTGCTGCAATGTTTACTCATCTTGCCAGACAGGTAACATATCACCCACCAATGATACTTCCTGCTAATGCAAATGTCACTGTCTTTTTGACCCTAATTTCCTAGTTCTGTATTGTGTGTGTGAGTGTTTGCTTCTTCTTATTATTGTATGCATGAGAGTTTGCTAAGTAAAAAGACCAATTATTTCAGCAGCCTGGTCTCCTCGTCTACTAACGTGCTCTGGGAATTCTGACTCTGGTATACAAAGGTTATGTTCCTGCGCTATATGCCTATTGCCTTTTAATATTCATAATTCCCCAAGCTTATTAATAATATAAGGCTAACACTGAGGACAGAAATCTTGCACCATTAATAGTCACATAGAATTTGGGAAGGTACAGTTTTTAGTCACCCTCAGCCAAACTACAGGTGATGTAATTTTGATTTGTACATGTTTATAAAAGACACAGGAGTTCTGCACAATAGATTTAATACTGAAAGTTTCATGTCCAAGCATTTTTCTTTGGCCACAGGAGTCATGTAAGGCCTTGAGTCTCCTTGAGACCATGGCATAGAGGGCAGAAATTAACCTCTCCCACCATGTCATTGATCTGACCTGAAACACCCCCCAGACCAGCTATTTATCCCATTGGGGAAAACATATAGGCATCCACTGTTGTCAGAATGTATCTCCCAAGGGGACAAACAGAAACTTTGTGTTGTGGAGTTTTTGAGGTCAGGACTATGAATGGGCACAAACCTCATCACAAACCTAATTTCATGATGAAGATTGCTGGTTCATGCCCATCATGGTGGGAAGCAAGGGGGGAGCGAGAGGGATCACTGAAATTGCTTTTGCAAGGAACGTTCCCTTGAAATGGCTTTTGCAAGGAACGTTCCCTTGAAATGGCTTTTGCAAGCAGGCACTGTGTGTGTGTGAAGTCCAAGCAACCAGTTCACCTGGAAGTGGTGAACTGGCTGTTTGGACTTCACTTGTGTGCGGTGCCAACTTGCAAAAGCCATTTAAAGGGAATGTTCCCTTGAAATGGCTTTTGCAAGATCTCCCCCCCTTCCATTCTGCTGGCCTCAGGGAGCCACCACCAGCAGAAAGGAGGGAGGATCTTCCCTCAAATCTCAAAAACAGAACTGGTTTGTTAAACGGGGGAGATCTGGGGAGGTTCATGGTTCATGTGACCTCACGAATCATGAACCGGGATGAACCTCCAATTTTTCAGTTTGTGCCCATCCCTAGTCAGGACAATAGTGCAAGAGGAAAGGTTTAAACCACCTTTCTCATGCCATGGTCATGAGCCAAACTTGGCTGTTATTTATGAGAAAAGAAAACAAGGAAGATGCAATTACTGATCTCCCAGGGCCTTGCCTTGTTAATCCCTAATTTAAACATACTTAGAAGCTATTCATTAGTGTCAGAAGGACAAAGAATGCATTTCTATGCTAACTTTTCTACCCAACATTGGGGGGATTGTAGAATTTATAGAGATTGTAGACACCATATTGACATAAAAGTAAAGCTTGCTTTTATTTTTCCTGTTCTATCTCTAGTAGACCTAAAGTTAATACAGCTAGTGATCAATTGTAAAAGGAAAACAGAGCACCAGTTATGTGGCAGAACAAAGTTTTACAGCTGCAACTTTCATTCATCTTGAGTTATATTCCACATCTGCCAAAAACCCTGTTTCCACATGAATGTTGAAAAGGACAAGATTCTTGCTACCTCTGCATTTGGTCACAAGGCTGGAAACTGAGTGCAAAGTATTAACATAAACACGCATCTGGTAAGAGATAAGTTTCTCCTTATTTCTATTGTGTTTGATCCAGGCCTGTAGCCAGGATTTTGTAATTCAGAGGGCCTTTAAATAAGTCAGGGGGCACTGACATCACAAAATAAACAATAAAATAAAAATAAAATTTTAAAAAACTCACTTTTGCAGCATTTGCAGTCTACTTGCCTATGCAGGGAAGCAAGCCACACTTGAGGAAGAGGCGGTGGTGGGGAGTCCCCCAGGTGGCCCAAAGAGACAGGGGACCTGGTGGCTGGATAGAAGTCAGGGGGCCTTGGCAGGAAGTCAGAGGGCCAGGCCCCGAAATGCCCCACTGTAGCTACAGGCCTGGTTTGATCACTCCTTAAGTTCCTTCCTAGTACTTTGAAATTGGAATGATAGCACCATACCAACAGACATCAAAAGGGTATTGTAGTAATTGCCCCCTTCTTATATTTTAGGCTCTTGTAAAATTGTCTCTCTCCATCCCACCCCCAATAATAGACTGGTCCCTAAACTCTGGGATGTGTTAAAATAGGAGGGAAATAATTGAAGAACTGGATGGGGCATGATCCATAGAAATCTAGCTACTAGGACTCAACAAGTATTTGTCTGTCTAATACATTTCCCTTGATACTTCCTGCAAGGAGCACAGTGTGGCAACCATATGTCTCTCCTCTTCTGTTGTATTCTCTCAACAACCCTGTGAGTTAAGCTGAGAATGAGGGTACCCAGTAAGGGTGCCCAGTAAGCTGGATAGCAAAGTGGGGATTTGCACCAGAGTCTCCCAGAATCTAGTCTGACATGCTCTCGTGGATATTGATCAAAATCTAAGTTTGTGATTTCACCTCATACCTTTCTTGTGTTGTTAGTTACGCCTATGTTCACTACATCTCTCATTAACTCTAAATTATTTGCAAATGCAGCAAGGAAATCTGTAACCTTTATCAGAGAAAGAGGACTGTACATGTCTGTTGTTAGTTAATTTAAGTAGTTACAAAACATATGCAATGATGGTATGTTAGTTTTATTAATGACTTGGTGTTGCATCTGATCTTCTGTATCACAGAGAAATTATCCACTGCAAGGGAAAGAAGGTGGACGTGGAGATGTTTTTACTTTTAAGATAAAACATAAAGAACTGTAATCCTTGCTACTAGTTAAATACATCTAACTTTAAACTGATCAGACTAAGAGGAATGTAGCTAAGGGCAAGATTAAGCAGGAGGATAATCGAGTTAAACACTGATAGTTAGAATGATCTAATAATTTATTTTTGGTTGAGTAGGGTGGCATAAATTTTTGTATCTTGAAGGTCAAAGACATGGTCAAAAATAAAGATCAGAAGCATTTTTTCTTTCTATTCCTTTCAATTAGCAACATTTTTTTCTGGCCCATGGGGATAAATAGCCTGTGAGACTAATGATCAATGCCTCACTCCTTTGGACAGCTTCAACCAGCTAGAGGTAAGATTCTAGAATAAGACAAGTTCTTACTAAGATAAATAGTTGTGTCCATCACTAAACTCCTAAGAATTTGGCACGCTGTGTTATGTCTCTTGGGCTATGTGATGATTATACCTGTTGCATGCTTAAAAGAAAGTAAATATTCAGGAATATAAATTCACTGTCAATACAGCCTGTGGAATGATGTATTCTTCTGACAGGTACTAAACACGCTTCTGAGTTTCTTGAGTGACTTACAATGAATCTAACCTTTCTTAAAAAAAAAATCAAAGTTTTGTTTGCTTAAATTTAGAAGTATTGAAAACAGAACTCCGATATGCCCAGATAACCTTGACCAGAACTGTTGCATTTATTGACCTATTATGTCTGCACTATGTACCCTAAAACTACTTCTATATAGCTTGCAGGCTTTGTGAAAAGAGCAAAGAGACATGTTGAGCTCTAGGCACACAGACTTGGTCTCAGTTTTCTAACATCTGCACCTCTTTAGTACTGGAAGGTGGGGTCCCTTCTGTTGCTACAGATCTTGGATAACATCTACTTACCTGCTTCCCTGTACCAGAAGGGGCCAGTGGCATTGGGCCCTTATTCTGGTGGATGCAGAGGTTTAGCTGAATTTCTCATGGTCTCTCAGGGTGTCCTGGAGCACAGCTGCAACAGGGAGCTCTTTTGGCTGTTTCTCCCTTTGTCACCACTTGTGTTTGCAATTGCAGAAAAGCACTGGAAATTAGAGAATGTGTATTCTATCCTCTCTGAACCATGCATAGTCCCAGGACACTGAGCTTATCAGACTGTTCTGAGAAGACTGCAAGTATATTAGTTAAGGCTGAATGTAATGTGCATATTGCAGAGTTCTGCCTTCTGAATATATTTTGTTTCCCTCTTGACTCTTTCTTGAGAGCCTGGATGCTGCTCAGTTTCTCCTGCTGCTTTTAATCTCGCAATGACAAAAATGTGTGAGATTAAGATTGACATAATGGGAGTCAAGGCATGTCAACAGGGCATTACTCAGACTCCCACAGACAAGTGCTGTAAAAACCAGGCTGGTATTTGTCCACAAGTTTTCATTCTCTGATACACAAAGTTTTTGTCAGGATCAGACTTTCCCCCTGGGTGGCAATGCTTGTGTTTGTACCATGATCAACTTCCAATACCTGTAACCTTATGCTGCCAGTGCTTTATTTTCACTTTTGGAGACCTGCTTGCTTTGCCTGCTTGTTTAGTCCATAGCCCATCTGCCATGAATCTTATCAGGTCCTCCCTGACATTCCTAAGGGGGGGAGCGTGTGAATGAATGGAAGGAGTGTGGTAGCAGCTTCGGCAGCAATTATTCCTAAGCAGCCCCCACCTAGCCTGGGTGCCGAAGCTGGGTCCAAAGCTGTGGGAGACAAGAGTCTTAAGATAGCTAGCTAGGCCTCATATTCTCTCATGACTTGTAGTAGCCTAGGTGCCTCTGTGTGACGTATGTGTGGAGGTGGGACCCTAACCCCTCTTCCCTTGTTCCATGCCATTGCTTGTTAGTTCTGGCAAAGGTGTTCACCTGTCCAGAAGCCATACTTTGCCAATAAACCTGCTAAAGGACTATTGTGTACTGAGTGGTTACTGCATGAGCTGACAGTTTCTCTTTTTTTGACTGGAGGAGGGAATCAGGAGTGTCTGTTTCTTTATGACCTATGTTATTTTCAATTATGTATTGAGGTCAGAAGGCTGCACAAACACAGGCCGAATCTGCATCTTCATTTTTAAAGCAGTCTTGATGCTGTCTTTGTTTATACTGGTGTGATGCTTGTTTCAAAGTGAAACGAAAAAATCTGCTATTTTTTTCTGCTTGCTGGCCAGGGCCAAATCTGCATTTGTCTTTCCCACCAGTGTCCCAGCCTTTTGACTCCATCTTCAAAAATGCTGTCCACATTTGGTGTCATTTTCACACCTCAACAGTGCTAGCATACTTTCACACGTCCACATATGTTTATCATCATTTGGGGCACCTCCACTGTCATTGCACCTCTGCACTACTTTAAAAGAATCTTCTCCAAACAACATTCAAACAAGCATAGAGAAAGATAGCATCATAGCAGCACACAACTGATTTAAAAATGCAAATGCAGATTCGACCCAGGAATGTTGTTGTTCTCCTTCTTCTTCTCTAGCATGCCCAGCATTTGCCGGTACCCATTAGTTTTACACAATGCAATAAATTACTTAAGGCAATAAGCCAACAAGCAATAAACTTCTCTTTACATTCAAATAAAAGGATTTTCTCAGCTTTCAGTTTTGCCCAACTTTTGATTTAAACAAAGCAAAAATAGCCAAAATAGCCAAAAATAGCCAAAAACCTGTAAAGACTGGGTGTTTAGTTTGTAGTAGAAGGGATCTTTCTCTAACTTTTCAGGCAATATAAAAATCACAAAACAAGATAAAATCATTCACTCTTAGCTTGTCAAGCAAGGGAAAAGTTTCTTACATTCCTCTATGTGCTTTCAGAAGGTAAACAGAGCAGATAAGCCTCCGATTAGCGCTTGGGGGGGGGGGGCTTAGAATGCTGTTAACCACATCCAGTTGAGCCGGAGAGAAGCCACAATCATGATGGAACCAAAACCATAGGGCAATAAAATAATGCAGACAGCCGAAATTATAACAGTGCAGTAGGAGAGTGAAACCTAAAGAGATGTGGACATCGATAACTTTTTTTCCCACCACAGAGACCAATGGAGGGAATAGGGGCAATCTGTTTGGGGGCCCATAGAATTGGACCCCCTGGTCCAATGTTCTTGAAACTTGGTGGGTATCTTGGGGAGAGGCTCCAACAGCTATCCTGTGAGTTTGGAGCCTCTCCCTCAAACCCCCTCCCCTCCAGCCCCCAGAATATACCCTCCAGCCCCCAGAATATACCCTATGTTTTCACCATTGACTTCAATGGCCCATAGGATATAATGGGACTGAATTGCCGCCAAATTTCTTTCATTCCCTCCTTTCCTTCTCTCTTTTTCCTCTTTCCCTCCTTCTTCTCTTCTCTCTTTCTTTCTTTCCCACCTTCTTCTTTTCTCTTTTTTCCTCCTTTTCCTGTTTACTTCCTTCTTCCCTCTCTTTCTTTCCCTCCCCTTTCCTTCTCTTTCTTTCCCTCTTTCCTTCCTTCTTTCCTTCTCTCTACTCTCTCTCTCTTTCCTTCCCTCTTTCCTCCTTCTGTGGCCCAACTCTCATGAGAAGGAGTTTAAACTTTAAACCCCTTCTCTCTTAGCTTCCCCACCCAGACCAGCTGGGGAAGGGAAGGGGAGGCTTTTGAAGATGCCTCCCCCACCTTTTGCTTCCCCTTCTGACATCACTTCCGGTGATGTCAGGGGGCATGGCATATGCTAATAGCCTAATAGCTCATTAGCATACCATATGCTAATGAGCTCCTGCAGCTGTTTTTCTATGAAAAGACCCCTGAATTCCTGGATTATGAGAAGAATGTTAGCTGCTGTTTACATATTTTCATTTAACAAAGAAAGGGGGATGGTCTAAATGGCCCACAGCATTGCAAAGACTTACAATTTCCTTTTCTGCTACCACAGACTCTAAGGCCTTGAAGCATCCCAGTCTTGCATCATGAGCTGTTGATAACAAATCCCTGGCAGCTAAAAACAAAACTACAAGACAAATATGATGCTCATGGGGTGAAGGCATTAAAGTGTTTTCTGATTATCAAAATAGTTATCATTCTTGAGTTCTCATGAGAGTTGGGCCACAGAAGGAGGAAAGAGGGAAGGAAAGAGAGAGAGAGTATGAATTTATATGTTGGTGTTAACTATTGGTAATTTGATAGTTAGTTTCTTACAAGGTAGTGAATAAAAATATTCAAAAGGTTGGGCTGGGTTTCCCCCCATAAAGAATATTCAGATCTGATTTAAATTCAGTTTTACCTTTAGACATGACTCTTATCCTAGAAAGCTCATTGGCTTCTGCCCTTTATTTTCCTAGGATGCCTTGCCATCAGTCATAAATAATTTCAATAGCCTTATTGTAAAAACCATACTTTAGGCTCTGAACATCAGCTTGCACTACTGCTTGCAGACAATACTGATAAACAGCAATCTACACATTCCACTGAACCAAGCAATATTGTCTCAGAGCAAATGAAATTTCTCTGTTATCACAAGATGTTTCTTTAACAAAAGGTATCCTTCCAACGTGTAGAGAGAGCTGACTGATAATTCTGAGTGTCTGGGAACTGGTGAATAACAGAAATATAGTACAAATGCCATATAGAAGAGATACCAGTAAAAGTAATTTTCTATTTCAAGTAGAGGAAATATACATGAGAATTTAGGGAAAGATATTTTTTCCTTAGGAGAAGGGGGAATCTCTTCTCAGCAGGCTACTACATCCTCTGTTATACTTTTTTTTTTCAAAATCTTTTTATTAAGTTTAATAATAACAAAACATCAAAACATCTAAACAAACTATCTATACATCATTGTAAATAGAAAAGGAGCAACCGTCATTATGGCTTTCAATATGTTACATAACCATCAATTTAGCAAACTTCAATATTTATAGAATTAAGTTACAACAAAAACATTTGTAAATCTTTAGGAATTTCGTTATGAGCTTGTAAGTATTCCAATATTGGGGACCAAACAGAAAAGAACTCTAAATTTTTATTTAAACTACTGCTCAGCTCAAAACACGTTATTTTTTCCATTAAATATAAATACCATAACTTATTATGCCATTTCTCCAGTGATAGGAAATTTGCAGATTTCCAATGTGTGGCAATTGCTGCCTTTGCTGCATACAAAAGTAAAGATATACGTTTTTTATTAATATTATAAGTATCAAGATCTTCTCTATCATTAAGCATTATTCTTTCTGGAGTAAAAGGAATGTTGATGTGTGTTATACAAAAAATCTTTTCTAAAACATTTTCCCAAAATTTTGAGATTTTAGAACAAAACATCCAGCAATGTAGAAAAGTACCTTTTTCATTGCATTGTCTCCAACATAATGATTGTGAACCTTGTATGTGAGCCAATTGAACCGGAGTGAGGTACCATAAAGACAGAATTTTAAATGCTTGAAGTCTAACAGAAATTATAGATGAGGAATTCTCATATGAGTTCCATATACGCATCCATGTATCGTCCTCAATATGTTTCATTAAAAATTTATCCCATCTAGATTGATAAGATAAAACTAAATTTGCTTTATTTTTGTTTAAAATTTGAATAATTTTAGAAATGTTACCTTTTCTGCTGATTCCTGAAGATCTAATAAGTATTTCAAATTTTGTTAAGGGTTGTTGATATAAGTTTTCTAATTGAATTGTTTTGCATAAGTGTCTGATTTGGTGGTAATGAAACCATGTAAGTGAGTTACCTGTACTTGCTTCTAATTCTTCTTTTCCCACAATTCTATTATGTTTAATTAAATCTTGTAGCATTGTTATTTGTTTTTTATGCCATTGTGTATAATCTGCATCAATTAACCCTGGTGGGAACCAATTTTGACCTAAAAAAGGTGCAAATCTAGAGTATTTTGGTACTAATTTTGATCTTAAGGCATCCCAAACCTCTAATGTAGTGAGTAAAGGATCATTAGTTAATGATATATGTAACCTCTCTTTTTTAGTTTGCCATATAGTTTCTACTAATGTATATGGTTTAGTGTTCTCTTCATAAATGTAGACCTAGTCTGGAATCGTCTCTTTTTGCAACATTATTAAGATTCTATTCAAGTGTGTCGCTATATAATAATTTTGTAGATTAGGGAGTTGCAAGCCTCCAGATTTACGTGATCTATATAGAGTATTGGCATTGACTCTGGCTTTTTTCTTGTTCCACAGAAATGATAATAAAATAGATTGCCAATATTTTATCTTACTTATTGGTATTTTAACAGGTAAAGCTCTAAATAAAAATATAAATTTTGGGAGTAAAAAAGATTTTATAAGATTGTATCTATCTATAAAAGAGGGTGAATATCTTTCCCAATTTTTTATTTTTTGAAGGATTTCTTTATGTAGTTCGTCATGGTTGAATTTATAAATATTTTTTAAATTTGCTGGTAGTTGTATACCCAAATATTGTAATTTTTCAAACGCCCATTGATATTGGAAGGTGGATTTTATATACTCCTGGGTTATATTAGATAGATATAATGGCATTAAATTTGATTTAGTGACATTAATTTTCAATCCTGAAATTGATTCAAAGTCCTGTAGTATGGATTGTAAGTAATATAATGACTTTGAGGGGTTGGTAATAAATAACAACATATCATCAGCAAAAAGCGTTAATTTGTATTCTTTTTTTCCAATAATAAATCCTGATATATTTATCTCTTGTCTTATTTTTTGTGCTAATGGCTCTATTGCTAAAGCAAATAGAAGGGGTGACAAGGGACAACCTTGTCGTGTTCCTCGTTCTAATTTAAAATTTGGAGAAGACGTTCCATTTATATTAATTGTTGAATATGGTTGTTCATAAATTGCATTAATGGCTGCTAAAAATCTAGATCCAAAATTCATTTTTACCAAAAGCGATTTCAAAAATAAGAGTTCCAAGGAATCAAAAGCTTTTTCCACATCAAGTGAAAGTAAGATTGATTCTATTTTATTTGTTTGAGCTTTCTGTATGATATGTAATGCTTTATAAGTATTATCTATTAAGTCCCGTCCTGGTATAAAACCTACTTGATCCTGTGTTATATATTCTAAAATTATTTTATTTAAACGTTGTGCCAAAATTGACGTAAAATTTTTTAAATCAACTTTTAAAAGAGATATTGGCCGATATGAAGATGGAATAGTTTTATCTTTCTGTGGTTTAGGAAGAAGGACCATATTTGCATAAGACCATGACTGCGGTAAATGATCTACTTTCAAAATATAATTGCAAGTATTTAATAGTGGGTCTAAAAGTGTGGTAGAAAAGCATTTATAAAAAGAAGCTGAAAAACCATCAGGTCCAGGGGATTTGTTCACTTTTAATCTTTTAATAGCTTCTATAATTTCCTGTTTAGTATAATCTTTATCCATGAATGATTTATGTTCATTCTTTAACTCCTTAGTTGTGTATGATTTAAAAAAATCATCTATACTAGATTGTGATAAATTTTTTGAGGAGTATAAACCTTTATAATATTCAACAAAAATTTTTAAAATTTGATTAGTATTGGATTGTAATTTACCTGATTTATCTTTAATCTGATGGATTTGTCTTTCCACTTTTTTCCTATTTACTCTTTTATTTAGAATTTTAAGATTTTTAGCATTATAGTGCCAGGATTCTTGTTTTAAATAAATTAAATCACGTTTTATTTTATATGTATCTAAATTTTCTAACTTCCTCCTTTCAGTCAGTAACATTTTATAAACCTTTTTACTACAAGTACGTTTATGTTCTTTCTCTAATTCAGAAATTTTATTTGTAATAGTTTGCCTTTGTTCTTTTTGTTTCTTCCACTTATAAGAAGACTTTGCTATCAAGGTTCCTCTAATTGTTGGTTTCATAGCATCCCATAAAAGCAACGGAGAGGATACATCTACAGAATTCTCTTGAAAATAAAATTTAAGTTGTTGGTCTATTTCTTTTCTGACTATTGGGTCTTCTAATAAGCTAGTATTTAAGTACCATTGTTTTTTCCTAGGAAAATGGGAAGACCAATCCCAAATTCCTTCAACCCAAGCATGGTCTGACCACAATTTGTCACCAATTTGAGTTTTTAAAATCTGGCATTGCAACGATTGAGATACTAGGATGTAGTCTAGTCTAGTATGCAAATTAAATTGAGAAGAGTAATAGGAAAAATCTTTTTCGTTTGGATGTTGTGCTCGCCAAATATCTATTAAAGCATAATCCTGAAGAAGTGTATTTAAGTCATGTTTATCTGATTTCTTACCTGTTTTCTTGAGAGGTTTCTTATTTTTTGGAGTAGATCTGTCTAGTTGCTGATTAACTATTAAATTTAAATCACCACCCAAAATTGTTTCTCCTTCTTTAAAGATGTCTAACTTCTGGAAAACATCAGTCAAAAAATTAATTTGGTCACTGTTTGGAGCATATATGGAACCCAATGTCACCATTTTATTTTCCATGGTACCTTTAATAAAAAGAAATCTACCCTTATCATCTCTCAAAGTATCTTTCAAACTAAATCGCACATTTCTTGATAACATAATGGCAACACCTCTAGACTTTGAGCTACCACATGCCTGCAATTGAAAAGTAAAAAAGTTAGTATTAAAAATATTTCTGTTTGGATTTTTCTGGTGTGTTTCTTGTAACATCAATATATCTGGTTTTAAGTGAAGAAAATTATTATATACTCTCTTCCTTTTGATATTATTGTTAACACCTCGCACATTCAAAGTGATTATCTTAAGATGTGACATCATAAGAGGTTACCTTTATTTAATATATATCCTTGTTCTTTTCCACTTTTGTACCACAAATAAAAACTCTAATTTTAATTTATTAATTCTAAAGTCCTTTTGTAACTATTTCTACCAGATGTCTAGCTCCTTATTAGAATATACTCTGAAATATAGACTATAAAAAGTCTTTTAAGTTATTTCTAACTCACCAACTAATAAAAAATAAAAATAATAATAATAAAAATATATATTAACAAAACTTCCAACCTCTGGTTTGTTATTACTGCCTAACTGACTAACTAGAAACCTAAATGGAGCCTGCAGTAAACTGCAGGTACTCAGGTATCTTCCTGAGACCAACTAAGGTATATGAAATAAGAACTTCTTTAAAACATGAATCATTCCCCCCACCACCCCTTAACTAAGTTTTATTTATGCATCAACAGCCATTAACAGTTAGCCTATTATTATTGTTATTTTTAAGATCAGGCTAGGCTCTGTGTAACAAGTATAAAATATAATAAAAATAAAAATACAGTTTTCATATTGTTACATAATTTGAGGAATCATGTCTCTCTGAAGTTATTGTAACCTCAAAACTCCAAATGTATATTTAAATCTTTTTTTGAGTTGGGAACGGGAATTTTGCTTTCTTTTGGTGGGGTCATGTTGAATTGCAATCTTCTCTTTTGTGTATTCTTAGTTGTAGATTCATCTTTCTTCAATCCCAGCTTTTTCAAAAGATTTAGTCCATCTTCCACCGATGCTGCTTGTATTCTCTCCCCTTTATAGATGACTTGCAAAGTTGCTGCACCAATCCATTTATATTTTATTTTATGGTCTTGAAGCTGTGTAGTTATGGTTTTCAGTTCTCTCCTTTTATTTATTGCTTCTGAAGGAAGGTCTGGAAATATTTCAATTTTATGACCCGCAAAATCAAAAGGACCTTTTTCTCTTGCTTCTGCTAGAATTCTTTTTCTTACCCTATAATCTAGGGCAGTGATCACAATATCTCTGGGTCCCTTTCTGTGTGGGTTTTTAGGTGAGCCAATTCTATATGCTTGTACAATTACAGGAACAACATCATCTTGCAATTGCCATAGCTCAGCTAGCCAGTTTGCCATAAAAACATGAAGTTCTTCAGATGTATTAAGCTGCTCCGGAAAACCACGAAATTTAACATTATTTTTACGTTGTTCCATGTCCACGTTGAGTATTTTAAGGTTTAACTGGTCAGTCTCTTTTTGCAGATTTTTATTCTCAGCTTGAACAGTTTCTGCTAAAGTAAATGCAGTTTCTGCAGTATTTTGAGTGTCTATTAGTACTTTTTAAATATCAGTTAATTGTTCTTGGACTGGCTTCCAAAGTTCGCTCATTTTAGCAAAAAGTCTGCCTTCCATTTCTAGTAAATCACATTTAGAAACTGGGGTGAGGAGTTCTGCGTCCTCTATACTATCTTCAATAGTTTCTTCAACAATGGCGTCCGCCATTTTAAGATCGATCGCGCACCCGCCTTGCTGCGTTTTTTCGATCAGTAATATTGAAGTGTATAAGCGGCTTACCGTATCAGCGAGGTTACAAATATTTTCTTAAAAGATTTCACTTTTAGTTCATTATATTTTCGATCTTCTGAGGCTGTTTTATGCCGCGATATTCTTGTTGTTATAGGCAGGGAGGGAGAGAGCCTCGGGCTCAGGCGTCCATTCCCTTCTCACACGACGCCACGCCCCCCTCCTTTGTTATACTTTGCTGGAGTCCTCCCGCCCTTTACAGAGGAAGAGGCCCTCCCCATAGCTATGACTTTATTATTCCTCTCTTTGCTGAAATCCTTGGGCTTCACATTTGCACAGACAAAAGACAATTTTAACTTTTCTTCTTCATCCATGTCTTGTTGAAGCATTTATTTGCAGTCTCATGGATCTTGGGTTTTATTTTTAGAAAGTCAAGCTGTAGCAACGGTGGTGTAATAAATAGTCACATCCAGAAAGATTGTGCAGCACTACAGTATTCCTTTATTAGACAGATTAAAAATCAATATAAATTATGTTAATGATTTTTATGTTCTCTATTGCTACAGAAATTATTAAATGTAAGCAACAGAAAGTCTGGAAAACTAAAACTCAGCTTAAGATACAAGCTATGAACATCAGGGGTGCACCTGACAAAGAATGGGAGGAATGTCTTCGCTGGAAGACTTGCAAACCTGATCAGGAGGGCTTTAAACTAAAGACATCGGGGGTGGGAAGAAAAAGCGGGAAGAAAAAGCGGCATCCCCAACACTAAGTTCAGGAAGGGGAATGACCAGAGAATAAATGAACAAAAGAGAGGTGAGTTTAGTAATCTTCAGGTAAATTTGAAGGGACCTATGGTAGGAAGGGATGTCTGTAATCTGTAATCTGTAATGCACAGAGTATGGGAAATAAACAGGAGGAACTTGAACTCCAAATATTGGAAAATAGGTATGATCTGATAGGTGTCACTGAGACTTGGTGGGATGACTCTCATATATGGAGCACAGTGATTGAAGGATATACCTTGTTCAAACGGAACAGAATAAACAAAAAGGGGTGGGGTGGCACTATATGTCAAGAATGAATATGCTTGCACTGAAATTCAGGATTTTGAGAGTTGCCCTGATGAAAGTGTGTGGGTAAGGATAGAGGGGGGAAAGAAGGGGATATTGTTGTGGGAGTATACTACAGACTTCCAAATCAACCGGAGGAACAGGATAATGCATTTGTACAGCAGCTTGCTAAACTTTCACAGAGACAGGATGTAGTGGTTATGGGAGATTTTAACTATCCAGATATTTGCTGGGAATCTAACTCTGCTAGACATGGGACATCCCACAGATTCTTGAATAGCCTTGAGGACAACTTCATCTCTCAGAAGGTGGAGGTGGGAACCAGAGGATCTGCTATCCTAGATTTAATTCTGACTAACAGGGGAGAACTGGTTGATGAAGTGAAGGTGGTGGGTTCCTTGGGGAATAGTGACCATGTCAGCTTGGAATTTGACATAGAGAAGACTGTGAAACCAGGACGTAGCAGAACTCATATCCTGGACTTCAGGAAAGCTGATTTCAATAAACTCAGAGATCTAATAGGTAGGATCCCATGGCTGGAAATGCTGAAGGGAAAATCTGCACAGGAAGGATGGGTGATGCTGAAAAATGAAGTGCTTAAGGCACAATCTCAAACTGTTCTGGTAAGAAAGAAAGGTGGGAGACGGGTCATGAAGCCAAGGTGGCTGAACAAGGAACTCTCTGAGGAGCTGAAACTGAAAAGGGAAATGTACAGGAAATGGAAGGAGGGTCAGATTACTGAGGGTGAATACAAGACACGAGCACAAATCTGTAGGAATGGTGTCAGAAAGGCTAAAGCACAGATGGAGCTGAGGCTTGCAAGGGATGCAAAAAATAACAAGAAAAATTTCTATGCCTATGGTCGGAGCAAAAAGAGGAACAGGGATGGAGTAAGCTCATTGCTAGGGGAAGATGGTCAAGCCTTAACAAGGGATGAAGACAAAGCGGAATTACTCAACTCTCACTTTGCGTCGGTCTTTAACCGTAAAGTGAGCTGTATACAAACTGAAGAATGCAGGGCATATGAAAGAAAGGGGAACTGCCAGTTCAGAATAAGTAAGGAAATGGTTAGAGAACATCTAGCTGCCTTAAATACTTTCAAATCTCCAGGGCCGGATGGCTTGCATCCGAGGGTGCTAAAAGAAATTGCAGATGTTATTTCAGAGCCTCTGGCTATAATCTTTGAGAGGTCTTGGAGTACGAGTGTTGTGCCGGAAGACTGGAGAAGAGCGAATGTTGTCCCAATCTTCAAGAAGGGGAAAAAGACGGACCCGGGAAATTATAGGCCTGTCAGTTTGACATCAATATCTGGGAAAATTCTGGAGCAGATTATTAAACACTCTGTCTGTGAACACCTTGAACAAAATGAGTTAATTGGTAATAGCCAGCATGGGTTGATGAAGAATAAGTCATACCAGACTAACCTTATCTCCTTTTTTGACAGAGTTACTAAAATAGTTGACTCTGGCAATGCCGTGGATATAGTGTATCTAGATTTCAGTAAAGCATTTGACAAAGTTTCTCATGATATCCTTGAGGATAAGCTGGTTAAGTGTGGGCTGGATGGCGCAACCGTTGGGTGGATTCATGGTTGGTTGAAAAATCGTACCCAACAAGTGCTCGTAAATGGCTCTGTGTCTACGTGGAGGGAAGTCTCGAGTGGAGTACCACAGGGCTCGGTCCTGGGCCCGGTGTTATTCAATGTTTTTATAAATGACCTGGATGAAGACATAGAGGGGATGCTTATCAAATCTGCAGATGACACGAAGCTGGGTGGGATTGCTAATTCTGAAAAAGAGTCAGGATTCAGAAGGATCTTGAAATGGCTGGAACAGTGGGCTGAGACAAATACAATGAATTTCAATAGAGATAAGTGCAAAGTCCTACACTTAGGTACAAAAAATCAAAGGCACAGATATAGAATGGGAGGGACTTGGCTTGACAGCAGCACATGTGAAAGGGATCTAGGTGTTATGGTTGATCACAAGCTAAACATGAGCCTGCAGTGTGATGCGGCTGTGAAGAAAGCTAATGCAATCTTAGGATGCATTAGCAGAAGCATTGTGTCCAGATCATGGGAGGTGGTAGTTCCGCTGTATTCTGCTATGGTCAGGCCCCACCTGGAGTACTGTGTCCAGTTTTGGGCACCACATTTTCGGAAGGATGTTGACAAACTCGAGCGGGTCCAGAGGAGGGTGACCAGGATGGTGAGAGGGTTGGAGTCCAAGTCTTATGAGCAAAGGCTGAGGGAGTTGGGTATGTTTAGCCTGGGAAAGAGAAGGTTTAGAGGGGACATGATTGCAGTCTTCAAGTATTTGAAGGGCTGTCATGTAGAAGATGGAGTGGATCTATTCTCTCTTGCTCTGGATTGCAAGACTAGATCTAATGGGTGGAAATTACAAGGGAGTCGTTACCGGCTTAATATCAGGAGAAACTTCCTGACTGTAAGAGTGATTGAGCAGTGGAACAGACTGCCTCGGGAGGTGGTGGATGCTCCTTCGCTGGACGTTTTCAAGAGGAGACTGGACAACCATCTTTTGGGTATGTTGTAGGTATGTAGGGGTTTCGGCTGTGTTCCTGCAGAGTGCAGGGGGTTGGACTAGATAGCCTGCAAGGTCCCTTCCAACTCTAACATTCTATGATTCTTTGATTCTATGATCTCTCTATTCAGCCTCAAATTGTAAAAACCTTGATGCCAATAAGGAAATATACCAAGATTCTATTGAGCTGGAGATAGATGAAAAGAACATCACTATTCACATTAATTAAAAACAACATTTAAACTTACAAAATAATTCACATAAACAATATCAGAACCAGGGAGGCCAAATAACTGTTAAAAGTATCTGATTCTGCTACAGCAGTCACAGACCAAAGAAAAGAAAAGAAAAAGCACACACATATGTGTGCACACACAGAAACAATATTTATTATGTAAATCTAATCTAAATCTACCCATCCATCTCTATCTAACAAACCTTGGCCCCGTTCACACAGAGCATTTGCCCCGCTGAAGGCACGGTAGCCCTGCGGACTTTCTGTGCGCGATCACACCAGCACATCTGGGAGGCGTAGCGCTCCCGTGGCCAACCCGTGGCTTCCCATGGAAAATGCAGACTAAAAAACTACTAGGGTCGAAGTACTAATTTCTGGAAACCACGGGGCAGGAGCGGGTGTCTGATTGCGGGCCAGCAGGAATCCCATGGTATCCGGCGTCCGTCCCTGTTCTGGGGCAGACCGGATGTTTCCGTAGGGAGGCACAGGATGTGCATGGGCGAGAAATCACACACACGCAGAGAAACGAAAGTGAAACTACTGTCACTTCGTGGCATGGCGCATGCGTTTGAACATGAAACCAAATGTACCACTGCTCTGCAGCACCACACATGCGTAAAACCGCAATTTGCCGTGGCAACCCATCATGAAGCGGACCGCGAAAGCACCGTGCAGCGATTCCACACGGCGATTCCGTACAGCGAGCAGGGACCATGGCAGCCCCCACACAAGCAGCAGAAACCCCTCGACCCACCCAGTGGAAGGGTAAGGCATTTGGCGTGCATGATGAGTCATGGAAGCACCCAGAGACCCTGGACCTCCTAGACCTCTGGGGGACAAGGTGATCCAGACTGCCTTGAAGCAGTCCCACAGGAACATTGAGCTCTTCAAGCAGGTGGCCGCCGGCATGGCCACCCAAGGCCATGCGCATACTGTGGAAGAGTGCCGCTCCAAAGCCAAGGACATGTGTCTGAGATACAAAAAGATGGTGACATTGACTGCACAGTCCGGTGAAGGCACACATACATGCGCGTATTACGAGAAGCTCAATAGAATCCTGTACACCGAGAAGCAGATATGGATGGAAAACCTGCTCCAGACAACAGCCCCGGTTCATGCTGGAGACACCTCCCGGGGCCCCTCCACCTCCTCCCAGCAGCTGTCCCTGGAGCTCTTCGGTGACGACTCGCAGGACACCCAGGAGCCACGGGCATCCACCAGCAGCCAAGGAGCCACTGCCAGAGACACCTCCCGGGGCCCCTCCACCTCCTCCCAGCAGCCGTCCCTGGAGCTCTTCGACTCACAGGACACCCAGGAGCCAAGGCCGGCCACCAGCAGCCAGGCAGGTAGGTGGAACAGCAGCAGGCCAGGTGTACTGGGGCAGAGGCTGCCAGCATCCCAGGGCCACCAAGGTACACACAGCAGCAAACACCATGCCCCACAAGTGCTACCACCTCACACAATCCCCCACCAGGTGCAACCCACCAGACACGCAAAGCATCCCACATGGATGCCCTCAGGGAATCGGCAACAGGGGGGCCTAGTGAACAGTGCCAGTGCTGGGTAGCGTGTGAGGCCAGACACCACAGAGAGCCCCCAGAAGCACCCACTGGGAGGGATGGGCAGCACATCGGCCCCCGAGGCAGGCCACAGATATACAGGGGCGCTGTACTGCACAGTAGCACATCACGACACGGGACAGGGGGGAACCCGCCAGGGACATCGTGCCACTGTGTGCCCACATCCTGAGGGGAACCCACTGAGGCCCCACAGCTGTCCACCGGAGAAAAAGGGTTCCAGTTGCGGAAGGCAGCGGGAGACATCTGAGCGGCACCCACCACAGGAGCCGCCCCCAGGATCAGTCCGAATAACCTGTATACACTCCCATTCCCAGGCTGAGACTCCCAGTGTGCAGACCAGCAAGCAGGTGGCCATGGAGAGGAGAGTGATGATGATGAGGTGGCGATGGCCAAGTCACCACACCAGGGTGAGTCAGAAGGGCAGGGTGGGCACCCCCGTAGGCCATCAGCATGGCAACCCCCCCCATGGACATGCTGCGGGGCAGGCACTGTCGCCCAAGGTGCACGGGCCTCACACGACAGCCAGCTATCTCCCCCCCAGGCACAGCTGACGACTCACCGGATGGTGATGAGGTGGTGCCACAGCCCAGAGAGCGCGGCCCACGGGACCCAGATGGTGAGTAGCAGCATGGTACAGGGTCAGGAGGGGGCACCATGTGCCATGCAGGGGGCCCACAGTGGATGTACCACCACGTTGAGCCCCGTGTTGCCACAACCCCCAGGTCTGCCACCAGACGTGAACATGGGCGACCTCACAGCCCCAGAAAGGGCAGCACTCATCACAGCCAGGAGGAAGCGGGTCTCTGCCCTCCAGCGCGTTGGAGAATACCTAGCTGCCCAGGGCAGGGAGGAGAGCAGAGCGGCCATGAGGGCAGCACAGAGGCAGCATGAGGAGGTCCTGGCAGAGCTGAGGGCTGGCCGTGCGGAAGACCGGGAGGACCATGCAGTGATGCGGAGGTCCATGGACACATCCACCGATGCAATTGTTGAGCTGACACATGCAGTCACCCTGCTTGTTGAGACTATCTGTGCATGCACCCCAGTGGCCGAGCCCGTGTAGCCAGCTGGCCGCATCGTGGCCCCAGGGGCCCCCATGGCCCAGGCTGTGCAGGTGACTGCCCATGCCACGGCCCCAGGAGCCCCTGAAGCCCAGCCAGTGCAGCCAGCTGCCCGCACAGTGGACCCAGGGCCCCACATAGCCCCGTCTGTGCAGCCAGTAGCCACCGGCGGGACCCCCGAGGCAACCAATGACAGCGGGAAGCCAATGTGAAAGTGGAAGAAGCTGCAGCCCTACTCCCCACTGCAGTAGACGGCACGCTGGCAGCAGTGGCAGTGGGAGTTGCCCCCCCATGCCGCCATGACATGCCATGCCCCACCCAGCTACCACACGTCCACCATGCCACAGGCCATGTGCTGGGAGGGGGACCCCTCCGGAATTGGCAGTGGATGTGACCCCTCAGCCAGCTCTGTGCTGCCACGGCCCCCCCAGGGGTGGCCCAGAGTAGCGGCCATGGGTGGCGGCCTGGGGCATGGGCAGGGGAGGGACAAGGCCGTCATGCGTCCCAGGGCTTGCTGGGGCCGCTGGGCCGCCAGGGACCTCTGGCTCTTCCAATGCCACCCCCCTCTTGTGCACCGGTACCCTGTGGAATAAAGGTGCTATTACATACTCCCACATGCCTGTTGTCGCCTCAGTCCATGTGGGGACGGAGGGGGGATGGGGGGCACAGGGGACGGAGACAGTGGCATTAAACAAAAGGAACTTTATTGAACAGAACAACAGTGAACAACCAACACCCATGCCCTAATCGGAAATGTCCACCTCCCCCTCTGCCCCCCTGTCTGCACACTCCTCGGGGTCCTGAGGGATGACCTGGTGTGGTCCCTCAGCCTCCTCCTCCTTGGTGTCATCTGTCGCGGACACCTTGGACCCCCCTCACTGCCTGTCTCCTCCTCCCCTCCCCCTCCCCCTCCCAACCATCCCCCACCTGCACTGGTGGCAGTGGTCCCAGGTGCGCCCATTGCCACGCCCTCTCCTCCCGGCGCTGGTCATGCAGGCCGGTGTCAAGGTGCAGCTCGATAAATAGTCGCTGCAGCTGGGACAGCCATCACTGGACAATCTCCAGGATTCACTTGTGCTGTTCCACTGTGGGCCAGAGAACACAGGGGCGGCAGATCAGATGCGGGGGCGCAGCGAGGGGCAAGCTCTGACCCCGACATGCCAAGCCGGGGCACCGGCCCGGCCCACCCATGCACCCACAGTGATCATGCCGAGGGAGGCCTCACCACCAGAGGCCCAGGGGGTCTGCCCCCCCCGCTGGCCCAAGGGGCTGTGATCCACCCACCTGCTGCCTGCATCTCCCACCTGCCGATGGGAGGCACCGACCGTCCTGTGGGATCTGGCGTGGCCACAGGGCGTCGTCCCTTCCCTGCAGGGACATGGCAGGGGATGAGAACACAACAGCGGGGCGACCACCAGGTTCCAAGGGGGGTAGGCTTACCTGCATCGGTTTCCGTGGCCGAGCTAGTGACCACGGCGGATCCAGTCGTAGCTGCTGCTGCCTCCTCCTGTGCCAGGGCACCTGCACAGAACAATGGGGCCATTGGGGGGGCAGTGTCCTTAGGAGGCTGTCATGCCAGTGCAGGCCCCAGATGGGCCACCTGTCTCACAGGCAGGCCACAGGTGGGGGCCTAGGGCACTGTCCCGCATGGATGGCGTGGGGCCCAGGACCCCAAACACATGCTGGGTTGCTGCCATGGCTCCTGAGCCCGTCCCCCCCCCCGGGGGGGACCTCAGCCATCACCCACCTGAATTGGACACCTCACTGGCCCCAGAAGACCCCTGCAGGGGGGTGATGACCACAGGTGCTATGGGGGAGAGGTAAGCAGCCACACATGAGGTGGGTGGTGGGTGCGCCTTATGCATGTTGCACATGAAGTGCCATGGGTGTCCAGCCCCTCCCACATGCCAGCGGAGGTACCCATCCAGCATGGGCTGGCCAGGCAGTTGCCACCATGGCATCCCGGCTGGACCCTGGCCACCACTGCCATGTGGTGGCAGACATGGGGGCATGGTGCACAGGTGCACATGGCAATGGAGCACTATGCATGCCACTGTGGTGACCATACCTTGCGCCTCGTCATCCTGGTCCTGGCTGGGGGGGCTGGCCTCCTCATCCCTGGTGATGTGTCCCGGTCATCGCCAGCTGCGTGCACCAGCCAAGCGCCAGACAACTGGGTGGCCTGGGTCAGTCCCTCCCAGTCTGTGGGCAAGGGGTCGGGGAGCGGCCCAGGGGTTGTTGATCTGGGAGCCACGTGGGGAGGGTCGGCCATGGGTGTGATGCGGCCAAGGGAGACGATCAGTGCTGGTGATCCAGGGGCCTGGGGCAGCGGTCCACTGAGGGACTACTCCCATGATCCCGGCTGCTCAGGTGCAGAACAGGGCTGGGCATCAGGGACATTACTGGAGCTACACATGGTCCTGATAGAAACCTCCCAGGGCTCAGAAGGCATCGCTTACTCCCCCCACCTGCCTACCTCGGTGCCGCCATTGGCCCTGCTCCTTTTCCATGTTTCCCCAGTGCCTTTGGGGGTGCCACCCTTCAGGTGGGGTCCGGAGACCCCCAAGCAGGGACTGGCGGTGCAGATGCTGCTGGGTCACAGTGTTCAGACGCGCTGGGAGGGGGGCGGCCGGCGGATCTTGCCCCCCTGGTGGTGGCAGGGGGGCAACGGTGACAAGTACTGAGATGGATGCCGTGCTGCCAGACCAGATGTTTATTTGTGCCATGGGACACAAACACTCGACCAGCTAAGGGCCGCAGTCCGCCCCTGGTCTCCCACTGCACTCCTGTGCCTTACACCTGATTGTGGGCAAGAGTTACGGTATTCCCAGTCGGGGCCCTGGCCGTCGGATGCGCTTGTGCCAGGCTGTGGGCATGCCATAGTCCTTGGGACCACAGCTCCGGAGTTTCGCATGATCACGTGCCGCCGTGGCCCCACAGGCGGCCGAGTCTGCCACCACCAAACTGGAACGGCGGCGCTGACAGCAGTAGCTGCTGAGAGGGCGACCTCGTGAGCACCTGGCCACATCTATGGCCCCCCTAGTGGATTCTCGCCCACTTCCAGAGCCATGTCGTCAGTGCCTGATGCACTGCCACACACCCCGGGGCCTCCGGCTGCTGGTCAGGGTCGGGGGTGGGCTCATCGTCCTCCTGGTGTGCCCATTGTTCCTCCTTGGCGAGCGCTTCTGGGACTGCATACCCACGGTCCTCGCACACATTGTGTAGGACAATGCAGGTGGCAATGACCAGCTTGATGTGCCGCAGCTCCAGTGGCACCTGGAGTAGCAGACACCACCACCGTGCCTTCAGATGGCCGAATGCTTGTTCCATGATATTGTGGACCCTGCCATGCACCTTGTTTAAGTGCTCCTGCCGTGCATCGAGTCGCCCTTTGTAGAGAGGGATGAGCCAGCATCGCAGGGGGCATGCCGCGTCTGCCAGTATGAGTGGCGGCACCTGGACACCCTTGATGGTGCAGGTAGGGTTTCCCAGCATCCACAGTCCTGCATCCATTGCGGCCATGATGTTGGAGTGCAGTAGGACATGTGCGTCACGGCTCTGACTACTTTGCCCCACCATTATGTCCATGAACTGGCCCACATTATCGACGGTGGCCTGCAGGATGATCGAGCAGTAGTTCTTCCAATTCATGTAGTGCTCGGCCAGGCAGACTGGTACTTGCACACGGATGTAGCATCCATCCATTGTCGCGACACACTGCGGGAAGCCCCTGGCAGCGAAGCCCCACATAACCTGTCGGCGAAACATTGGGGGTGAAAGGTCTAGCAGGCACTGGCATGACCCGGGGACACACGCGGGGGATGTTGCCACCTGTGGAGCTGCCCGTGGCATCCACTGGATGCTCCAGCTGCCCCATCCCTCCGGCCACAGTCCCCTCCCACGGCGCCACCTGTCCCCTCCTGTGCTCACCCTGTCTGGATTCTGTAGATACACCACTCACCAATGGAGCTCCTCTGTGATGGCTCGTGTGACCTCCACGACGATGCCAGCCATGGTGGACCGTGCCAGACCCAACTGCTGCCCAATAGTTCTGTAGGACATGGCGTTCCCCATCCACCACACAGTGACCGCAACATGCTCCTCCACTGACACGGGTTCCCGCATCGCTGTCCGCTCTCGCTGCAGTCTATCGCAGAGGGCATCCACCAGCCACATGAATGTTGACCTGTGAATACAGTGTTCGGTCCGGGTGCCTTGCTCCAGGCGTGGTGGTCATGGGGCCTGCTTCCCCCAACCCTTCCCCCTCCATGCCCTGTCCTGCTGTGGCCCTGTGGTCCCCTTGGGCCCTGCAAGTCGCACTGTGGCCAGGGCTCCTGGATTTCAGAGTTGCCATAGCCATGGTACAGCAGCACCACTATCTGTCCGCGGACCAGCTGCTGGGTACACTCTGTGCCTGGCTGGGCTACTGGCATCCCTGCGCCCCTGGCCATGGGTCCCTGTTTGGCAGGGGTGGCGGCGTGGGATTGCACCCTCCCCTCTGCTGGTGGTTGTGTGTGGCAGGCCATGGCATCATGGCTAGGGTTCCCAGACAACCTCCGTGTCTTACCTGGACATCCCGAAGTGCTCAAGCCACTGCTCGTTGCCCCAGACATGGGTGACAAAGGTTGCCCACCATTCCTGGGCCCTCAGATACACCCACCAGTGGTAGGCTGGGCACTCCACAGCAAGCCGGGCCCAGGAAAATACCTGGTGCCGCCTGATGCAGCGTTGGCGGCTGGCTAGCTGTGTCGTGGCCACAGCATTCCTCCGTCTCCTGGCCGCAACAGCTACCCCCTCCCCCTGTAGACATGCTTGGTGCCCCTGGAGGCTCCCTGCGGCCACTGCTGCACAGGCGGTTAGGATGGCTGTGACCAGGAGTTCCACCTCATCCTCCATTAGCTGTGGCTTGGCTCTGTCGTGGTCCAGGGCCGTGTATCCCCGTCACCAGGATGCCCCCCTCCCACCTTCCACGTCCCCATTCTGAATGGATATCCACGGCTGGTGTCCGGTTGTGCGCATGCCCAGGGCTCAGCCACACCGCTCACTCGGTAATGTGCATGCAGGGCAGGCGGTGTGAGAAAAAAAAATCCCATTTCCTATGGGAGAGGCGCCGAACACCCGTCCATGTGATCGTGCCACGCCACTTTTTTGCCACGCTACAGCACCACCATGTGATCAACAACTAGAGGGCTACCCAGGGAACATCAACGGGCCATGTGATCGGGCTACCGTGCTTTATTTTTCTACGGGGCAAACAGCCACACCCTCCCCCCCACGTTTTCTGGCCCGTATGACCAGGGCCCTTATTTTTATGCCTGCTATACCCCAGAAAGAACCAAAAAAATGTCCCCATTAATCTACTATCTAGTCAATCTATTTTATTCCTAACTAGGAATAAGGCCCATTGTGGAAATACATACAATGAGCTCTAGAAAGAGGCTCTGGGTGGGTGCCCTAGTCTTTGGCACTCAGTGTCAATTTGCTGTGGTGACCTCAGCAGGGTATAATGACACAGAGTTTACCATTTTCTTCAGGGGAACTGATCTCTGCCATCTGAAGAGCAGTTGTAATTCTGAGTAATTCTGAGTGATCTCCAGCCCTCCCCTGGAGATTGGAAATAGTGGTTCCCCATGAGGAAATGGCTGGTTTGGAGGCATTGTACCTGTCTCTCCAGGCTCCATCCCTGAAATCTCCAGGAATTTCCCAGCGTGGAGTTGGCAACTCTATCTCCTTCCCAGCCAACCATCAACCTATCTTTATCTGCTCTTCTGACTTCAGCTTTCCATCTCCTCCCCCCTCCCTCCTGGATAGCAGTATTTCTAAGTGATCTCCAGCCCTCCCCTGGAGATTGGCAACAATGGTTCCCCAGGAGGAAATGGCTGGTTTGGAGGGTGGAGTCTATGGCACTGTACATGTCTGAGGTCCCACCCCTCCTCAAAACTCACCCTGTCCAGGCTCTATCCCTCAAATCTCCAGGAATTTCCATACCTAAAGTTGGCAATGTTATCTCCTCCCCTCTCATCTGTCTGCTGTCTTTCTCGTTAGTGGGGAGCAAAGCAGCTTACTTCATTCTCCTCTTCCGCTTTGTGATCTGTACAGCAAGCCTGCAAGGTAGGTTAAGCAGAAAGTCTGTGGCTGGTCCAAAATTACCCAGGCAGCTTCCATAGGGAGGCTTCCTGCTGAACAGGAGCAAGCAGCCAGGGCTAGTGAAGTAATGCCGGTCAGGAGGCATGAAGTCATCCTGAGAGTGCTGGCAGGCCTAGGCTTGCCAGCAAGGACAGATTGATACAAAGGAGGATGGGAAAGTCTCCATATCTCTATTTTGCCTTAAACTGGTTTTGATGCCAGCAGAGTGAGAAAATGCCAGAGGCTCTGGATGGGTGCCCCATGGTAAATGGACAATTCCTTTTTTTATATATATATATTTTTATTTATAAATTTTCCAGCATATATACACAAAAACAAAATCCCGGTCTACAACAAGATTTGCGAGACATTACATAAATTCTTAGTATATTATCGCGCATATACCTTAATTAAGTCTGTTTCTGTTACACTGTCTAGATAAAATAGGAGTGACATTGGGAGGATGTGATTGTTTGTTTATTTTTCATGTCTTTTTTTCTATCCAATGATAATTTTTTTCCCATCTGTTTTCATAAACTAAATCATCTTTTCCGGAAAGTGTAAGGTTTAGTCTATCTAATTCGGCTATTTCCAGTATGGAATCTATAATTTCTTCTACGTTAGGGATATTCTCTTTTTCCAAAATTTTGCTATTTTTATTCTCGCTGCTGTAATTATATATAAGATAATTCTTTGGTCTTCTTTATTGATTTTCACCGGAATCATATTTAACAAAAAAACCTCTGGTTCCAATTCTAGCTTCACTTTGGTGGAATCTTCTATTATTTTTTTAATCATTTTCCAAAATTTTCTTATTTTTTCACAATTCCACCAGGTATGCAGATACGTTCCTACTTCTTTTTTGCACCTCCAACAGACATTCGAAGCTTTTTTATAGCATTTTGATACTTTGTCTGGCGTCCAGTGCCATCTGAAAAACATCTTATAAATATTTTCTTTATAATTTGTAGCTCTGAGCAGCTTAAGAGAGTTCCACATTCTGGACCATTGTTCTAGAGTAATCTTTTGCCCTATATCTTTCATCCACCAAATCATATTAGGTTTTACAATTTCATCCAGTAGTTCCTCTGTTAAAAGAAAATTATACAATTTTTGTATTAATTTATCCGCCGAGGAAAGCCAGATTTTGTCTAATTGGGAGTACATATTCATGAAATTTGTTTTTTTATCTTTAGCAAATCTAGATTTTAGCTGTATTTTTTCCCAGGGGGTTAAATTTGCATTTCGGATTTCTTGTGAGTCTAGTGGTATTAATTCTCTGTTTTCTGTCAATAGGTTTTCATAAGTTAGGTTTTTTTTCCTTGGACCAAAGCGACGGTAGCGTAAAAGCCTCGACAGGTGATACCCAAATCGGAATTTTGGAATAATATCTCATTTTAATTTCTTTCCAGATTTTCATTAAGGGGCCCATTATAGCATAGTTTACAAAAATTTGTTGGCTTTTATCCATGTTATACCAGATATGGGCATGCCAGCCCATAGGTAGATCATGTCCTTCTAGTTTCAATGTTCTTTGATCTTCTAATTGGATCCATTCTCGTATCCATCCCATTGCTGCCGCCTGGAAGTACAAATTCCAATTTGGCAAACCTAGGCCTCCCCTTTCTTTCTTATCTGTGAGTAATTTTCTACTAATTCTCGGTTTCTTAGCGTGCCATATAAATGTTTTGACTACCGTATTTATTTCTTAAAAAAACCTTTTATTTGTTAATATAGGAATAGCTTGAGCCAAAAATAAAAAACGCGGTAAAATATTCATTTTAATAGTGGCAATTCTGCCCATAAATGAAATGTGTAGGTCCTGCCATCTATTAAGATCCTTTTTTATTTCCGCTAGAAGTTTCAAATAATTATTTTTATAAAGGTTTTTATTGTTATTTGTCAGGATAATTCCTAAATACTTAATTTTTTCGACTACCTGAATCTTTGAAATATTTTGAATATTGGTAATTTGTGCGGTTATACAGTTTTTAGTTATAATTTTTGTTTTCTTTATATTAATTCTCAAACCCGCAATTTGACCATAATCATATAGATCTTCCAATAGGTATGGCAACGCTTTTATTGGGTCTTCCAGAATGAAAACCAGGTCATCTGCAAAAGCCTGTAGTTTATATTGTTCTTCTTTTATTTTTGCCCCCGTTATATTCTCATTATTTCTCACTATATCATTTAAAGTCTCTAGTCCAAAAATAAATAGTAACAGTGATAAGGGGCATCCCTGTCTCATACCCTGTTGTATAGGAATATTACTAGTTACATCTCCATTGATAATAATTTTTGCGTTTTGATCTTCATAAATGGCTTTGATTGAGTTAAGGAATCTTTCACCGCAGTTCCATAAAGTTAACTTCTGTTTTAAGTATTCCCAATTAATGTTATCGAAGGCTTTTTCTGCGTCTAAAAAAATTAGGGCAAGTTGTTTTCCGGGATTTTGCTCATAATATTCTAGTAAATTGATTATATTTCTTATATTGTTTTTAATTTGCCTTCTCGGAATAAAGCCAGATTGGTCTTTATGGATTGTTTCTGCCATAACTTTCTTAAACCTATTTGCTAAGATTGAAGCAAAAATTTTGTAATCTACATTTAACAAGGAGATGGGTCTATAATTTTTAATATCCATGTTTTCTGTATCCGGTTTGTGAATAAGTGTTATTAATGCTTCTTTCCAAGTCGTGGGGATTTTACCAGTCGCCAATACATTATTCATTACATCTTTAAGTAAATCTGTTATTTCATCTTCTAACACCTTGTAAATTTCTGCTGGTATTGCATCTGGGCCTGGAGATTTCTTGGTCTTTTGAGTTTTAATTGCATTTATCAATTCAAACATGGAGATATTTTCATTCAATATTTTCCTTTGTTCCTCTGTGCATTTAGTTGTTATATGTTTCAATAAAAATTCTTGAATTTTCTGACTATTGTGTGGAGTCCGTTTATATAAATTTTTATAAAAATTTTCCACAATTGTTTTTAAATCCTGTGCTTTGTATTTTATTACATGCTTTTCATCTTCTAATGCCACAATAAATCTTTTTTCTCTTTCTTTTCTAAGTTTATAGGCTAACCAACGAGAGGGCTTATTCGCATTTTCAAAAAAATATGCTTTTGTGTATTTGATTTTTTGTGCTATCTCTTGTGTTAATCCTAAATTTATTTGATGTTGCTTCATTTTTATCCTTAGTCTTATCTCCTTTAAGTTTTCTTTATTATGGCTTATCTTTTCTAAATTCCTTAATTCTGTCGTTAATTTTTAAAAATTTTCTCTTTTCTGTTTATTTTTCCCTGCTTCTTGATTTATGAATATACCCCTAATATGTGCTTTAAGGGTATCCCAAATAATATTCAAATTAGTGAACTCCTTTTTGTTTATCTCAATAAATACTTTTATGTCTTGTCTCAGTTTTTTAACAAAGTCTCTATCCCTCATTAAACTTACATTTAATCTCCATCTCTTACAACTATATGGTTCTTGTATAGCTGCCCACATAGGATTGTGGTCTGCAAATGTATTTGCTAGAATTTCAACCTCTGAAAATATTTTTATTATGTTTATATTAACCCACATCATGTCTATTCTTGACCAAGAGTTATGTCTATGAGAAAAAAAGTATAATCTCTTTTGTGTGGGTTCCTAGTTCTCCATAGATCCAACAAATTGAATTCTTCCATTAATTTTAGGTAATTTGTCGTCAAAACTGCTCCTGACTTATGTGACTTACTTGTTTTTTTCCTATCATCTTTGGGATCTAGCACCACGTTAAAATCTCCTACTAAACATATATTTTTGGGATTTTCTTTAGAGATATAGCTCCTCAATTCTGCAAAAAATATATCTTGATTTTGATTTGGGGCGTATATGTTTATAATTAAAATTTCCGTTTCTCTAATTTGTACCTGTACTCCAATAATTCTCCCATCATTAGATTTAAATTTAAGTATAGGGTTCAGTTTCTCCCTTACGTACATAACTACGCCTCTTTTTTTAACTTTATCTGATGCAGTGAAGACTATACCCAATTTCTTGCACATTAAATGTTTTACATGGTCTTTTTTTATGTGGGTTTCTTGAAAGCACGTTATATCATTCTTTAGTTTAATTGCTTGATGTATAATTCTTCTCCTTTTGCATGGGCTATTTAAACCATTAACATTCACCGAAATCAGGGATACTTTCTTACTCGCCATCTTTCTTTTTATGAACAATATTTTTAAGTTGCCACCTTGTTTGAATTTGTGATGCCGTTTTGTACTTTAATTGGACTTTTTTATAGTCTCTTTTCCTGGTATCTTTCAGTAGGACTTCAGATGCTCCTTTTTTGTAACCTTCTCCTACTCGATCTTCTCTGCTTTCTCTGTCTTCTCTTTCCTCCTTTTCTTCTTCTTCCCCCTCTTGTTGGTCTTCCTCTTCCTGTGGCCTTTGCCAGCCAAGATCTTCCCCCAACCTTTCCAGAAAATTTTCCAGTTTGAAAACAGAGTCCAGCTTATATCTTTGACTTCTATACGTAAATTGGAGGCCTTCTGGTATTAACCACCTATATTGAATCTCATTTTTTCTTAAAAGTTCAGCTAAGGTGGAATATTTATGACGCCTTTCCCTAATTCTCCAGGGGATGTCTTTCAAGATTCTAATCTCATTTCCTTCTATTATCATTTTCTTTTTATTCGCCTCTTGGAGTATTCAGTCTTTTATGTGTTTCTTTGCAAATTTTACATGGACTTCCCTTGGAGTTTTATATTTTTTCGAATATGCCGAGTTTCTTCTATATACTGTATCTATATTTTCCAATACATCTTTTTCATCTGATATATTAAATTGCTCAACAATATTTCTTGTTAATTCCTCCTTTAAGTTTTTTCCAAATTTTTCAGTAACATTTTGAAATCTTAAAGTGTGTTCTGCTTTCTCCAGTTCAAGAGCCATCAAAGTTTTTTCCATTCTGTCAGTTTTAGATTTTAATTCCCATACTTCTTGGTCAATATCTTCCATTTTTTCTTCTAAATGCCTTATGGTCTTAGTTAATTTTTTGATTTCTAGTTTAATTTCTTCAGTATCATTTTTTAGTTGCTTTGCTATTTGATCCATTTTGTTTTGTAGCGGTTCCATTTCTTTTTTTATGATTTCAGCATTTTGCTCTGCTGCCATTTGTAAAAAATTTTGTAGCATGTTTTGTAAATCTACAGTTGTTACGCTAGATTTGATTAAAGCTAGCCCTGATGTTTGGCTGGGAGATGCCAAGGAACCTTTTCTACTTGTGCCTGTAGCCATGTTTACTTTAAATTGTAATGTATTAGTTAAAATTACGTTAAGCTCAGAGGTTCTATTTAACTATATCGAACAGCTTCCAAGGTAATTCTGGCTGCTAACAAAAATTTCTATATCCCCCTTTTTTTATGTTTGAGAGTATAGACAAGCCCCCAGCGCTTTGACCTTTTCCTTCAGCCTCCCTTCCCTTTCTCCGCTCTATGCCACTCTTTCTCCGTTCTACAGGAAGACTGTTCCCAACTAGTTTTCCCAGTCAAGTCCTTTGTGCGGTGCTGAGTCACTCCACTCTGCTCCTTTGGCACTTCCCACTCTTCTCGCGTCCTCCGATTGTCCCTCGTGCGAACCCGTCGCTTCCCGGCTTTCTTCGGATTCCCTCGGCTCCTTTCAACTTGATCCGAATGGCCGTTCGTTCTCTGGGTCTCGACCATGCCTCCCGAGGTTGCTTGACTCCGTCCTCCGATCTCCCAACACCGGCTCTCACCGCATCAACACCGGAACCTCCACGAACTCCCAAATCCCCTCTCCTGTTAAGATAAACAAGACTGGGCAAGGTACCATCTGTAATTCCATGTAATCTTTTCCTTTCTAGATATATTAAATTATCCTACTGCCCCTTTAACCCCTTTGTTGTTTCAATGGCCGCCTTAAAGTCCCCGCTCTCTATATTTTCCCTTAGTCATCCCACTTAGTCTCTTTCTCTCTCTTTTTTATTTTTTACAGTTTGGGACCTCCTTTACATAGCTAGTTTCACCACCTTTTAAACAGTTTCCCCCCTTCCAATACTTAGCTTTGGTTATGTATGTATACTGCTGTTCGTTTTTCCACTCCACTCCTCTTCCTATATTGCTTCTTGTAGCTCTCTCCCAGTTCGCCTCATGCCAGTTTTATTATTCTGGCTTTCCTCCAGCCTCTTGAAGCAAAAAAAAAAAAATAACGTCTTTCCAAATCGCCAGTTTTCTCTTATTTCTTTCCCTTTAGTTAACACTCCCAGCCCCCTCCATGCTCTTCAAGTCTTCACAGCAAGGTCACAGACTTTGCTGCCTTCATCCACTCCCCTGCATTAGGACAAGCCAAAAATAACCCCCGAGAGAGCCGCCGCTCTTTCAGTTTGGGCTTAAGTCCATTGCAGATATCTCCTGAAAGCCAGAAGTATTCGGCTAGAGATAAAAAAGCCAAAGGAATGTGGATAAACAAAAGAGGTGCGAGGAGCTCTTCCCCCGCACGTCTACCCTCTTCGAGCATCCCAGCTGTTCTCCGACAATTCCTAAAGATTTTCCAAAACACTACTCTGTCCACATTCATTTTCTACACACACAGTGTCCCCTGCCAGAACGCAACACATCCCCAGCACTTTGAATTAGCACCAGAGCTTTAAGAGCTCTCCTGCTGTCACCTAGAGATTGGCAACAGCTTGTTTGGAAGGTAGGGTCTATGGTATTGTATCTGTCTGAGGTCCCCCTCTTCCTCCTCCTTAGACCCCACCCTCAGCAGGCTTCATCCCTAAAATATCCTGGAAGTTTCCAACCTGGAGTTGGCAACCCTATGTCCTTTCCAGGAAATCATCAGCCTACCTTTATCTCCCTGTCTGCCTTCAGGTTTACATATCTCCCTGCCCCAGCCTCTGCCTAGGGAAAGGGCAGTCTTTCCCCACAGTGGGAACCAAAGCAGCTGACATCATTCTTCTCTCCCCTGTATGATCCACACAACAACCCTGTGAGGTATGTTAAGGTAGAAAGTCTGTGAATGGTCCATAATCCCCCAGGCAGCTTTTATAACATGAACCTGGGATCTGCACATCACCCTCTGAAGCACTCTCAGGTACATATCTGTGGCAGTAATGGGGTGACTACTGGCACCTTTTCCTATCATTTTTTGCCTTGTGGTATTCTGCTTGTGGTGTGATCTGTCTTTTTTGTGGTGTGGCATGGTTGTGTTATTGGGTTTGTTTCTTTTGAAGGGGAAGTGATGTGTTGTGGGTGAGGACATATTTTACCTCGGAATATACCAGGTCATATATACAAAAGGGGGGGAGTTTGAGGTGTGGAATGGAGTGAAGTCCAATCTGCTTCCATATGCAAATGACTTTGAAATTCTGGCCCAATCAGAGAAGAGTGGCCTAGGCTGCAGTGGGTGGGAGAGAACTCAGGCAATGCAGCCAGTGGATAGAGAAACCTTGTGATTGACATCACAGAGCCAACTGATTTTAGCAGGCATAGAATGTTGCCATACGAAAATGCTTTTATATATAAGGACAAGATATATGCCAAAGGCTAAACAGGGAATCAAATGTAGAAAGGGACATAGAGAATTGTTTCAGAATGTAGAGCAAATGGTCAAGAAATTGCAGGGGAATTATTTAAGCTGATATGTCCAGTTGGAAAGAACCAATGTGAAAGTACCCTCTGGTGTCTGTGTCTGCTTCACCATTTCATAAGTCCAGATTTTGGTCTTACCCCATTCCTCCCCCCCCCAGCAAGTCCACAGCAACTCCAAGCAAGGGAAACTGATCTTCAGCTCCCACCCTCCTTGATGCCAGGCTGTCTGGGGAATGTTGCAGTTTCTCAAGAATCCAGACCAAAACCTTTGGGGGCTATGTTTTACTTTCCTCCTCTTGCAAACAGCAAAGCCTGCTTTCTATAGGAATCGATAACACTGCAAATATTGGGGATTATTCTGAATATTTGAAACTATAAAATTTGGATAATTATTTGTAAATATTCCTAGTATAGTTGTTCAGTATTTCCCAAGTATTTTCAAATCCAAATTGCACATCCCTAGAAATTAGGTCATACCTACCAGTCTTGAAGAGCGCATGTTATCTCCTTAGTGGTGGAGATATGTTTGGTGGTTATGGGAGGTCGTTGAGTAGGATGAAGCTCTGAAGCAACTAGATCCTGAAAGGAAGGCTTTATGATGCTTGGGATTATGTTTTTTTTAAAATCCCCTCATAATATTTGTAGTTGCCTGGACCTTTCTAAAATGGCCCTCAAACTAGTCTCTATCTTTGAATCATGAACCACCCACATTAATGTGAATGGGTGACACAAGTTTATGAGGAACCATTGGTAGCATGTAAACTGTGTATCTCCCTCAGACACTCTTATAACAATACTGGATTTACTTATGAGATAAATTTATTCCCCCTCCACTAAATATTCAGTTGGATAGAAAAACACAGGTAAAGGCAAAACAACTTGTTTATTCATCAGAAAAAGAGAAAATATGAAACGTTTTGGCTTAAATGGGAAAAATGACTGCCAGCTGCTACCCAGCAGTTAAACCTTTTCCCCAAGTGATTTAATACTCTGTCACTGGACCAATCTACAATAACTAAACACTGAGGGCAACATTTTCTCCTTTCCCTCAGAACATTTACTTTGGATTAAGAGATAGTTCCAGGTAGATTAGAAGGTTCCCCTTTCACTTCACAGTCTCAGAAACTGTCCAGGTAGATTTAATGCTTTTGGCTTTTATCAGGGTCCTTATTTATCACCTAAAAATAAGCTTTATTCCTTAAGCCTAACCGAATCTTACCCAAAAGCAAATAAAGATCAATACTAAACCCTTATCCAGAGCTGCAAATGTCAGGTGATCCTGCCATAAGATGTGAGGGAGGGAAGGAGGATGAGATGATCTGTAACTTTTTATGCTTGGAGGGGGGGAAGTGGGGAGGTTGCCGGGGCAACAGGGTGTTCCTCAGCCTGGGCTATCTCCTATCTGACCAAATGGCCTTGTCATACGATTTCGGTTTCTCCGGTATGGACAGCTGGGCCCCTTTATGGTTCGAACAACTTTCGCACCTTTCTCCCACATGCGGGCTATGTAGCTATTGGTAGAATGCTTAGGGGGGGCTAGCTCAGTGGGGTATATCCGTAGATGTTCCTTTGTGTGCTTCATTCCTGACAATGCAACGTTAGTGCGCTTTTAGAACTGCTGCTGAATAAACTCTATCTTCTTATGAAGCCTGGTGTTTGACTGCCTTTCTGAAGTGCCTGACTTTTCGGTTTCGGCGGAGTGAATGGCGGCCACCTCTCGGGACGCTCCCGGAGATGGTTAGCCCACGCGCAGTTTGGGGGGTCTTCGCTATGCGAAAGACCCTAGTGAGCCTTAGGCAAAGGCTCCGAACCGGGGGCGCTTGGGGAGTAGCCTCTTTGCCGGCAATTAGCCGGGAAATTGAGGCTTTCTCCCCGCCCCAATCGGCCCCGCTGCGTCATGCCCGTAATGGGACTTAGCAACACCACCGACTTCCAGGAGTGAACAAAGCGATCGAGTTTAAGTTAAATGGAAAGACTTGGCATCGAACCGTGAGTTGGAGATCTATTTTGAAGCGAAAATCCAAACCCCCCCCGCAAGCGTATAAGCGGATGGGAGGAGGGAGGAATCCCCACCCCCCTTGAGAAACGGGACTTATAAAAGAAAAGCGGAGGGGGGTAAAGGGGAAAAAAAGAGTTGGTGAAGATACCTTTGGGGAAACACTGAAGATTAAGAGTTTGTTAGTCTCCTGAGTGGCGCGGCACGAACTTTGATAGAGTAAACAATTAAAAAGATGTCCGCATTGAAAAAGGTCCCACAGAAGCCGGAAAAGAAGGGGGAGGGACTTCCGGTCTGAGCACCCCCCACCGGAGTTAGCTGTCAATCAACAGAAAAGCGAGTCACTGCGCCCTCTGCTGGATCAAATGCAGAAAATCAGCGAAACTCTGTGTAACATGGAAAGTGTTCTCAACAGTCAACAAAAACAATTAACAGAAACATCAAAGAAGATGGAGGAGATTGCGCAAAAATGTTTGGTCTCAACGGAAGACACCAAGAAAATAAAGAAAAAGGTCAATAAATTAGAAAAACATCAGGATATGCAAGAAAAAAGAATTCTAATGTTACAGATGGAAAAATCAAATCGGACTCTCCGTTTTCAGGGCATTAAAGAAGAGGAAAAAGAGGATCTCAGAACTACATTGGCGAATGCCTTGGCACCTCTAACTGGCAGAGAAGCGTTGGAATTGAAAGAAGAGATGGATATGGCCTACAGAGCCTATTCAACCTTTACAAAGAAAAATAATCTGCCAGCAGAAGTGGTTGTCAAGTTCACAAAGCAGCGTACCAGAGATCAAATTCTGCGTTCAGTTTCAGCGGTGCCCTTGAAAATTGGGGAGCAGACCATTAGAACTTTGAAAGATGTTCCCTATGAAATCCCTATGAAAAGAAAAGCATATAAAGGATTGACCACGTTCTTACAAAGACATCAGACAGTTTACAGATGGTGCATTCCCGAAGGACTAACTTTTAAATATAACGATAAAAGAGAGAAGATAGACTCCGTCTTCAAAGCACAAGAATTTCTGAAGAGACACGCCAGTACAGAGGAAGATGCAGCACTCACAATTTGGACTGATTCAAGTAGCGAGGAAGACAGCGATCCGGAAGAGGGAGGAGCTGGAGTGGGAGACAAGAAGCCTAAAGAGGGCCCATCGTACAACTTGAGAGATGTAAAAGGAAGATATCCAAAGAAGTAGTTCGTGGAACGTCAGAAAGGAGCTGATTAATAACTAACCCCAATGGACTTTACTAACTTTACTAACAGAGTTATTTTGGACTTTTGTAAGATGAAAAGAAGATCTTCCAACCGTGGTGGTTGCCAAAATTTGTAATTATACTAACTAAAACTAATTTTTTTAACAGGAAAAATTCACTCCACTCTTTTTCTTAATCCTTCTATATACCTTCCCCTTTTCTTTTTATAAAAAAGTAATAAAATTCTCTCCTTTTTAGGAGAGTTTATTCAAAAAAAAAAAAAATGAAGTGCCTGACAAAATCCCTGTCAGAGGGAAGATGTTTTTCCTCTCCTTTTTAAAAGGGATACTTCCTCACGCCTTCCCATCCTGTGGAGTTACATGGGCTCTGATTGGCTGACAATCACTTAGATTTACAGAGCCTTGAAAGAGAGGCTTTTGGGGTTTGATCCCCTGTAAAGTACTGAGTTTGGACACGTTGAGTAGTGATCAGCTCATGCTTTATTCAATAGGCAAAACGAAAGACAGACTAGTGAGGTTCGAGCCCCACTTATATCCCCGCAGTACCCCACACCCAACACACAGCCCATTACCCGTGATAGGCTATTTACAGTGGAGGAGTCCATTATAGGTTTACTCTAGGATCCGGGCACTCCAGTTGGTCCACCCTAGGATCCAAATCATCTATTGTTCTAGAACCCGAAGGTGCGCTTGACCGCATGGTCTTGCTGTGCTGATGTCGTTATCTCAATGTATAACATCCCCATAGTAGGCTTAGATGGAAAAACTGACCCAAAGTGTATGGCTAATACTCAAAAACCTTATATGCTTAATTTCTGGAGGGGGAGGTATTCTGTGACAGTGGAGTCAGAGTTATTATTTACTACTTTAAGGATTCAAGAAACCTATTTCCTCAAATAATATTTGTTTGTGGTAAAAAGCTAACTCTTGATAGGAAATGGTCTTGATATTGTGATTAAAACTGATGACAGACTATTTGCTTACAGATGTGATGGGACTCAGGAAATTAATTTTTTGCACTTATAAGTAACTCTCTTTTGTTGTTACAAACACTGACCATTCTTATATAACAAGTCAGGATTGTTTGCTTTTAAAATGAATGTTTACATTTTAACAGATCATGCCAATGTATTTTCTCTGAATATGGTCAAGCTGCCCCCCCCCCCCAGCCTTTTGGCATCTGCTCTCCGGAAAGTGAAACTACTGTCACTTCGTGGCATGGCGCATGCGTTTGAACATGAAACCAAATGTACCACTGCTCTGCAGCACCACACATGCGTAAAACCGCAATTTGCCGTGGCAACCCATCATGAAGCGGACCGCGAAAGCACCGTGCAGCGATTCCACACGGCGATTCCGTACAGCGAGCAGGGACCATGGCAGCCCCCACACAAGCAGCAGAAACCCCTCGACCCACCCAGTGGAAGGGTAAGGCATTTGGCGTGCATGATGAGTCATGGAAGCACCCAGAGACCCTGGACCTCCTAGACCTCTGGGGGGACAAGGTGATCCAGACTGCCTTGAAGCAGTCCCACAGGAACATTGAGCTCTTCAAGCAGGTGGCCGCCGGCATGGCCACCCAAGGCCATGCGCATACTGTGGAAGAGTGCCGCTCCAAAGCCAAGGACATGTGTCTGAGATACAAAAAGATGGTGACATTGACTGCACAGTCCGGTGAAGGCACACATACATGCGCGTATTACGAGAAGCTCAATAGAATCCTGTACACCGAGAAGCAGATATGGATGGAAAACCTGCTCCAGACAACAGCCCCGGTTCATGCTGGAGACACCTCCCGGGGCCCCTCCACCTCCTCCCAGCAGCTGTCCCTGGAGCTCTTCGGTGACGACTCGCAGGACACCCAGGAGCCACGGGCATCCACCAGCAGCCAAGGAGCCACTGCCAGAGACACCTCCCGGGGCCCCTCCACCTCCTCCCAGCAGCCGTCCCTGGAGCTCTTCGACTCACAGGACACCCAGGAGCCAAGGCCGGCCACCAGCAGCCAGGCAGGTAGGTGGAACAGCAGCAGGCCAGGTGTACTGGGGCAGAGGCTGCCAGCATCCCAGGGCCACCAAGGTACACACAGCAGCAAACACCATGCCCCACAAGTGCTACCACCTCACACAATCCCCCACCAGGTGCAACCCACCAGACACGCAAAGCATCCCACATGGATGCCCTCAGGGGATCGGCAACAGGGGGGGCCTAGTGAACAGTGCCAGTGCTGGGTAGCGTGTGAGGCCAGACACCACAGAGAGCCCCCAGAAGCACCCACTGGGAGGGATGGGCAGCACATCGGCCCCCGAGGCAGGCCACAGATATACAGGGGCGCTGTACTGCACAGTAGCACATCACGACACGGGACAGGGGGGAACCCGCCAGGGACATCGTGCCACTGTGTGCCCACATCCTGAGGGGAACCCACTGAGGCCCCACAGCTGTCCACCGGAGAAAAAGGGTTCCAGTTGCGGAAGGCAGCGGGAGACATCTGAGCGGCACCCACCACAGGAGCCGCCCCCAGGATCAGTCCGAATAACCTGTATACACTCCCATTCCCAGGCTGAGACTCCCAGTGTGCAGACCAGCAAGCAGGTGGCCATGGAGAGGAGAGTGATGATGATGAGGTGGCGATGGCCAAGTCACCACACCAGGGTGAGTCAGAAGGGCAGGGTGGGCACCCCCGTAGGCCATCAGCATGGCAACCCCCCCATGGACATGCTGCGGGGCAGGCACTGTCGCCCAAGGTGCACGGGCCTCACACGACAGCCAGCTATCTCCCCCCCAGGCACAGCTGACGACTCACCGGATGGTGATGAGGTGGTGCCACAGCCCAGAGAGCGCGGCCCACGGGACCCAGATGGTGAGTAGCAGCATGGTACAGGGTCAGGAGGGGGCACCATGTGCCATGCAGGGGGGCCCACAGTGGATGTACCACCACGTTGAGCCCCGTGTTGCCACAACCCCCCAGGTCTGCCACCAGACGTGAACATGGGCGACCTCACAGCCCCAGAAAGGGCAGCACTCATCACAGCCAGGAGGAAGCGGGTCTCTGCCCTCCAGCGCGTTGGAGAATACCTAGCTGCCCAGGGCAGGGAGGAGAGCAGAGCGGCCATGAGGGCAGCACAGAGGCAGCATGAGGAGGTCCTGGCAGAGCTGAGGGCTGGCCGTGCGGAAGACCGGGAGGACCATGCAGTGATGCGGAGGTCCATGGACACATCCACCGATGCAATTGTTGAGCTGACACATGCAGTCACCCTGCTTGTTGAGACTATCTGTGCATGCACCCCAGTGGCCGAGCCCGTGTAGCCAGCTGGCCGCATCGTGGCCCCAGGGGCCCCCATGGCCCAGGCTGTGCAGGTGACTGCCCATGCCACGGCCCCAGGAGCCCCTGAAGCCCAGCCAGTGCAGCCAGCTGCCCGCACAGTGGACCCAGGGCCCCACATAGCCCCGTCTGTGCAGCCAGTAGCCACCGTCCACCATGCCACAGGCCATGTGCTGGGAGGGGGACCCCTCCGGAATTGGCAGTGGATGTGACCCCTCAGCCAGCTCTGTGCTGCCACGGCCCCCCCAGGGGTGGCCCAGAGTAGCGGCCATGGGTGGCGGCCTGGGGCATGGGCAGGGGAGGGACAAGGCCGTCATGCGTCCCAGGGCTTGCTGGGGCCGCTGGGCCGCCAGGGACCTCTGGCTCTTCCAATGCCACCCCCCTCTTGTGCACCGGTACCCTGTGGAATAAAGGTGCTATTACATACTCCCACATGCCTGTTGTCGCCTCAGTCCATGTGGGGACGGAGGGGGATGGGGGGCACAGGGGACGGAGACAGTGGCATTAAACAAAAGGAACTTTATTGAACAGAACAACAGTGAACAACCAACACCCATGCCCTAATCGGAAATGTCCACCTCCCCCTCTGCCCCCCTGTCTGCACACTCCTCGGGGTCCTGAGGGATGACCTGGTGTGGTCCCTCAGCCTCCTCCTCCTTGGTGTCATCTGTCGCGGACACCTTGGACCCCCCTCACTGCCTGTCTCCTCCTCCCCTCCCCCTCCCCCTCCCAACCATCCCCCACCTGCACTGGTGGCAGTGGTCCCAGGTGCGCCCATTGCCACGCCCTCTCCTCCCGGCGCTGGTCATGCAGGCCGGTGTCAAGGTGCAGCTCGATAAATAGTCGCTGCAGCTGGGACAGCCATCACTGGACAATCTCCAGGATTCACTTGTGCTGTTCCACTGTGGGCCAGAGAACACAGGGGCGGCAGATCAGATGCGGGGGCGCAGCGAGGGGCAAGCTCTGACCCCGACATGCCAAGCCGGGGCACCGGCCCGGCCCACCCATGCACCCACAGTGATCATGCCGAGGGAGGCCTCACCACCAGAGGCCCAGGGGTCTGCCCCCCCGCTGGCCCAAGGGGCTGTGATCCACCCACCTGCTGCCTGCATCTCCCACCTGCCGATGGGAGGCACCGACCGTCCTGTGGGATCTGGCGTGGCCACAGGGCGTCGTCCCTTCCCTGCAGGGACATGGCAGGGGATGAGAACACAACAGCGGGGCGACCACCAGGTTCCAAGGGGGTAGGCTTACCTGCATCGGTCTCCGTGGCCGAGCTAGTGACCACGGCGGATCCAGTCGTAGCTGCTGCTGCCTCCTCCTGTGCCAGGGCACCTGCACAGAACAATGGGGCCATTGGGGGGGCAGTGTCCTTAGGAGGCTGTCATGCCAGTGCAGGCCCCAGATGGGCCACCTGTCTCACAGGCAGGCCACAGGTGGGGGCCTAGGGCACTGTCCCGCATGGATGGCGTGGGGCCCAGGACCCCAAACACATGCTGGGTTGCTGCCATGGCTCCTGAGCCCGTCCCCCCCCCCGGGGGGGACCTCAGCCATCACCCACCTGAATTGGACACCTCACTGGCCCCAGAAGACCCCTGCAGGGGGGTGATGACCACAGGTGCTATGGGGGAGAGGTAAGCAGCCACACATGAGGTGGGTGGTGGGTGCGCCTTATGCATGTCGCACATGAAGTGCCATGGGTGTCCAGCCCCTCCCACATGCCAGCGGAGGTACCCATCCAGCATGGGCTGGCCAGGCAGTTGCCACCATGGCATCCCGGCTGGACCCTGGCCACCACTGCCATGTGGTGGCAGACATGGGGGCATGGTGCACAGGTGCACATGGCAATGGAGCACTATGCATGCCACTGTGGTGACCATACCTTGCGCCTCGTCATCCTGGTCCTGGCTGGGGGGGCTGGCCTCCTCATCCCTGGTGATGTGTCCCGGTCATCGCCAGCTGCGTGCACCAGCCAAACGCCAGACAACTGGGTGGCCTGGGTCAGTCCCTCCCAGTCTGTGGGCAAGGGGTCGGGGAGCGGCCCAGGGGTTGTTGATCTGGGAGCCACGTGGGGAGGGTCGGCCATGGGTGTGATGCGGCCAAGGGAGACGATCAGTGCTGGTGATCCAGGGGCCTGGGGCAGCGGTCCACTGAGGGACTACTCCCATGATCCCGGCTGCTCAGGTGCAGAACAGGGCTGGGCATCAGGGACATTACTGGAGCTACACATGGTCCTGATAGAAACCTCCCAGGGCTCAGAAGGCATCGCTTACTCCCCCCACCTGCCTACCTCGGTGCCGCCATTGGCCCTGCTCCTTTTCCATGTTTCCCCAGTGCCTTTGGGGGTGCCACCCTTCAGGTGGGGTCCGGAGACCCCCAAGCAGGGACTGGCGGTGCAGATGCTGCTGGGTCACAGTGTTCAGACGCGCTGGGAGGGGGGCGGCCGGCGGATCTTGCCCCCCTGGTGGTGGCAGGGGGGCAACAGTGACAAGTACTGAGATGGATGCCGTGCTGCCAGACCAGATGTTTATTTGTGCCATGGGACACAAACACTCGACCAGCTAAGGGCCGCAGTCCGCCCCTGGTCTCCCACTGCACTCCTGTGCCTTACACCTGATTGTGGGCAAGAGTTACGGTATTCCCAGTCGGGGCCCTGGCCGTCGGATGCGCTTGTGCCAGGCTGTGGGCATGCCATAGTCCTTGGGACCACAGCTCCGGAGTTTCGCATGATCACGTGCCGCCGTGGCCCCACAGGTGGCCGAGTCTGCCACCACCAAACTGGAACGGCGGCGCTGACAGCAGTAGCTGCTGAGAGGGCGACCTCGTGAGCACCTGGCCACATCTACGGCCCCCTAGTGGATTCTCGCCCACTTCCAGAGCCATGTCGTCAGTGCCTGATGCACTGCCACACACCCCGGGGCCTCCGGCGGCGGGGCAGGGTCGGGGGTGGGCTCATCGTCCTCCTGGTGTGCCCATTGTTCCTCCTTGGCGAGCGCTTCTGGGACTGCATACCCACGGTCCTCGCACACATTGTGTAGGACAATGCAGGTGGCAATGACCAGCTTGATGTGCCGCAGCTCCAGTGGCACCTGGAGTAGCAGACACCACCACCGTGCCTTCAGATGGCCGAATGCTTGTTCCATGATATTGTGGACCCTGCCATGCACCTTGTTTAAGTGCTCCTGCCGTGCATCGAGTCGCCCTTTGTAGAGAGGGATGAGCCAGCATCGCAGGGGGCATGCCGCGTCTGCCAGTATGAGTGGCGGCACCTGGACACCCTTGATGGTGCAGGTAGGGTTTCCCAGCATCCACAGTCCTGCATCCATTGCGGCCATGATGTTGGAGTGCAGTAGGACATGTGCGTCACGGCTCTGACTACTTTGCCCCACCATTATGTCCATGAACTGGCCCACATTATCGACGGTGGCCTGCAGGATGATCGAGCAGTAGTTCTTCCAATTCATGTAGTGCTCGGCCAGGCAGACTGGTACTTGCACACGGATGTAGCATCCATCCATTGTCGCGACACACTGCGGGAAGCCCCTGGCAGCGAAGCCCCACATAACCTGTCGGCGAAACATTGGGGGTGAAAGGTCTAGCAGGCACTGGCATGACCCGGGGACACACGCGGGGGATGTTGCCACCTGTGGAGCTGCCCGTGGCATCCACTGGATGCTCCAGCTGCCCCATCCCTCCGGCCACAGTCCCCTCCCACGGCGCCACCTGTCCCCTCCTGTGCTCACCCTGTCTGGATTCTGTAGATACACCACTCACCAATGGAGCTCCTCTGTGATGGCTCGTGTGACCTCCACGACGATGCCAGCCATGGTGGACCGTGCCAGACCCAACTGCTGCCCAATAGTTCTGTAGGACATGGCGTTCCCCATCCACCACACAGTGACCGCAACATGCTCCTCCACTGACACGGGTTCCCGCATCGCTGTCCGCTCTCGCTGCAGTCTATCGCAGAGGGCATCCACCAGCCACATGAATGTTGACCTGTGAATACAGTGTTCGGTCCGGGTGCCTTGCTCCAGGCGTGGTGGTCATGGGGCCTGCTTCCCCCAACCCTTCCCCCCTCCATGCCCTGTCCTGCTGTGGCCCTGTGGTCCCCTTGGGCCCTGCAAGTCGCACTGTGGCCAGGGCTCCTGGATTTCAGAGTTGCCATAGCCATGGTACAGCAGCACCACTATCTGTCCGCGGACCAGCTGCTGGGTACACTCTGTGCCTGGCTGGGCTACTGGCATCCCTGCGCCCCTGGCCATGGGTCCCTGTTTGGCAGGGGTGGCGGCGTGGGATTGCACCCTCCCCTCTGCTGGTGGTTGTGTGTGGCAGGCCATGGCATCATGGCTAGGGTTCCCAGACAACCTCCGTGTCTTACCTGGACATCCCGAAGTGCTCAAGCCACTGCTCGTTGCCCCAGACATGGGTGACAAAGGTTGCCCACCATTCCTGGGCCCTCAGATACACCCACCAGTGGTAGGCTGGGCACTCCACAGCAAGCCGGGCCCAGGAAAATACCTGGTGCCGCCTGATGCAGCGTTGGTGGCTGGCTAGCTGTGTCGTGGCCACAGCATTCCTCCGTCTCCTGGCCGCAACAGCCACCCCCTCCCCCTGTAGACATGCTTGGTGCCCCTGGAGGCTCCCTGCGGCCACTGCTGCACAGGCGGTTAGGATGGCTGTGACCAGGAGTTCCACCTCATCCTCCATTAGCTGTGGCTTGGCTCTGTCGTGGTCCAGGGCCGTGTATCCCCGTCACCAGGATGCCCCCTCCCACCTTCCACGTCCCCATTCTGAATGGATATCCACGGCTGGTGTCCGGTTGTGCGCATGCCCAGGGCTCAGCCACACCGCTCACTCGGTAATGTGCATGCAGGGCAGGCGGTGTGAGAAAAAAAAATCCCATTTCCTATGGGAGAGGCGCCGAACACCCGTCCATGTGATCGTGCCACGCCACTTTTTTGCCACGCTACAGCACCACCATGTGATCAACAACTAGAGGGCTACCCAGGGAACATCAACGGGCCATGTTATCTGGCTACCGTGCTTTATTTTTCTACGGGGCAAACAGCCACACCCTCCCCCCACGTTTTCTGGCCCGTATGACCAGGGCCCTTATTTTTATGCCTGCTATACCCCAGAAAGAACCAAAAAAATGTCCCCATTAATCTACTATCTAGTCAATCTATTTTATTCCTAACTAGGAATAAGGCCCATTGTGGAAATACATACAATGAGCTCTAGAAAGAGGCTCTGGGTGGGTGCCCTAGTCTTTGGCACTCAGTGTCAATTTGCTGTGGTGACCTCAGCAGGGTATAATGACACAGAGTTTACCATTTTCTTCAGGGGAACTGATCTCTGCCATCTGAAGAGCAGTTGTAATTCTGAGTAATTCTGAGTGATCTCCAGCCCTCCCCTGGAGATTGGAAATAGTGGTTCCCCATGAGGAAATGGCTGGTTTGGAGGCATTGTACCTGTCTCTCCAGGCTCCATCCCTGAAATCTCCAGGAATTTCCCAGCGTGGAGTTGGCAACTCTATCTCCTTCCCAGCCAACCATCAACCTATCTTTATCTGCTCTTCTGACTTCAGCTTTCCATCTCCTCCCCCCTCCCTCCTGGATAGCAGTATTTCTAAGTGATCTCCAGCCCTCCCCTGGAGATTGGCAACAATGGTTCCCCAGGAGGAAATGGCTGGGTTGGAGGGTGGAGTCTATGGCACTGTACATGTCTGAGGTCCCACCCCTCCTCAAAACTCACCCTGTCCAGGCTCTACCCCTCAAATCTCCAGGAATTTCCATACCTAAAGTTGGCAATGTTATCTCCTCCCCTCTCATCTGTCTGCTGTCTTTCTCGTTAGTGGGGAGCAAAGCAGCTTACTTCATTCTCCTCTTCCGCTTTGTGATCTGTACAGCAAGCCTGCAAGGTAGGTTAAGCAGAAAGTCTGTGGCTGGTCCAAAATTACCCAGGCAGCTTCCATAGGGAGGCTTCCTGCTGAACAGGAGCAAGCAGCCAGGGCTAGTGAAGTAATGCCGGTCAGGAGGCATGAAGTCATCCTGAGAGTGCTGGCAGGCCTAGGGTTGCCAGCAAGGACAGATTGATACAAAGGAGGATGGGAAAGTCTCCATATCTCTATTTTGCCTTAAACTGGTTTTGATGCCAGCAGAGTGAGAAAATGCCAGAGGCTCTGGATGGGTGCCCCATGGTAAATGGACAATTCCTTTTTTATATATATATATATTTTTATTTATAAATTTTCCAGCATATATACACAAAAACAAAATCCCGGTCTACAACAAGATTTGCGAGACATTACATAAATTCTTAGTATATTATCGCGCATATACCTTAATTAAGTCTGTTTCTGTTACACTGTCTAGATAAAATAGGAGTGACATTGGGAGGATGTGATTGTTTGTTTATTTTTCATGTCTTTTTTTCTATCCAATGATACATTTTTTTCCATCTGTTTTCATAAACTAAATCATCTTTTCCGGAAAGTGTAAGGTTTAGTCTATCTAATTCGGCTATTTCCAGTATGGAATCTATAATTTCTTCTACGTTAGGGATATTCTCTTTTTTCCAAAATTTTGCTATTTTTATTCTCGCTGCTGTAATTATATATAAGATAATTCTTTGGTCTTCTTTATTGATTTTCACCGGAATCATATTTAACAAAAAAACCTCTGGTTCCAATTCTAGCTTCACTTTGGTGGAATCTTCTATTATTTTTTTAATCATTTTCCAAAATTTTCTTATTTTTTCACAATTCCACCAGGTATGCAGATACGTTCCTACTTCTTTTTTGCACCTCCAACAGACATTCGAAGCTTTTTTATAGCATTTTGATACTTTGTCTGGCGTCCAGTGCCATCTGAAAAACATCTTATAAATATTTTCTTTATAATTTGTAGCTCTGAGCAGCTTAAGAGAGTTCCACATTCTGGACCATTGTTCTAGAGTAATCTTTTGCCCTATATCTTTCATCCACCAAATCATATTAGGTTTTACAATTTCATCCAGTAGTTCCTCTGTTAAAAGAAAATTATACAATTTTTGTATTAATTTATCCGCCGAGGAAAGCCAGATTTTGTCTAATTGGGAGTACATATTCATGAAATTTGTTTTTTTATCTTTAGCAAATCTAGATTTTAGCTGTATTTTTTCCCAGGGGTTAAATTTGCATTTCGGATTTCTTGTGAGTCTAGTGGTATTAATTCTCTGTTTTCTGTCAATAGGTTTTCATAAGTTAGTTTTTTTTTCCTTGGACCAAAGCGACGGTAGCGTAAAAGCCTCGACAGGTGATACCCAAATCGGAATTTTGGAATAATATCTCATTTTAATTTCTTTCCAGATTTTCATTAAGGGGCCCATTATAGCATAGTTTACAAAAATTTGTTGGCTTTTATCCATGTTATACCAGATATGGGCATGCCAGCCCATAGGTAGATCATGTCCTTCTAGTTTCAATGTTCTTTGATCTTCTAATTGGATCCATTCTCGTATCCATCCCATTGCTGCCGCCTGGAAGTACAAATTCCAATTTGGCAAACCTAGGCCTCCCCTTTCTTTCTTATCTGTGAGTAATTTTCTACTAATTCTCGGTTTCTTAGCGTGCCATATAAATGTTTTGACTACCGTATTTATTTCTTAAAAAAACCTTTTATTTGTTAATATAGGAATAGCTTGAGCCAAAAATAAAAAACGCGGTAAAATATTCATTTTAATAGTGGCAATTCTGCCCATAAATGAAATGTGTAGGTCCTGCCATCTATTAAGATCCTTTTTTATTTCCGCTAGAAGTTTCAAATAATTATTTTTATAAAGGTTTTTATTGTTATTTGTCAGGATAATTCCTAAATACTTAATTTTTTCGACTACCTGAATCTTTGAAATATTTTGAATATTGGTAATTTGTGCGGTTATACAGTTTTTAGTTATAATTTTTGTTTTCTTTATATTAATTCTCAAACCCGCAATTTGACCATAATCATATAGATCTTCCAATAGGTATGGCAACGCTTTTATTGGGTCTTCCAGAATGAAAACCAGGTCATCTGCAAAAGCCTGTAGTTTATATTGTTCTTCTTTTATTTTTGCCCCCGTTATATTCTCATTATTTCTCACTATATCATTTAAAGTCTCTAGTCCAAAAATAAATAGTAACAGTGATAAGGGGCATCCCTGTCTCATACCCTGTTGTATAGGAATATTACTAGTTACATCTCCATTGATAATAATTTTTGCGTTTTGATCTTCATAAATGGCTTTGATTGAGTTAAGGAATCTTTCACCGCAGTTCCATAAAGTTAACTTCTGTTTTAAGTATTCCCAATTAATGTTATCGAAGGCTTTTTCTGCGTCTAAAAAAATTAGGGCAAGTTGTTTTCCGGGATTTTGCTCATAATATTCTAGTAAATTGATTATATTTCTTATATTGTTTTTAATTTGCCTTCTCGGAATAAAGCCAGATTGGTCTTTATGGATTGTTTCTGCCATAACTTTCTTAAACCTATTTGCTAAGATTGAAGCAAAAATTTTGTAATCTACATTTAACAAGGAGATGGGTCTATAATTTTTAATATCCATGTTTTCTGTATCCGGTTTGTGAATAAGTGTTATTAATGCTTCTTTCCAAGTCGTGGGGATTTTACCAGTCGCCAATACATTATTCATTACATCTTTAAGTAAATCTGTTATTTCATCTTCTAACACCTTGTAAATTTCTGCTGGTATTGCATCTGGGCCTGGAGATTTCTTGGTCTTTTGAGTTTTAATTGCATTTATCAATTCAAACATGGAGATATTTTCATTCAATATTTTCCTTTGTTCCTCTGTGCATTTAGTTGTTATATGTTTCAATAAAAATTCTTGAATTTTCTGACTATTGTGTGGAGTCCGTTTATATAAATTTTTATAAAAATTTTCCACAATTGTTTTTAAATCCTGTGCTTTGTATTTTATTACATGCTTTTCATCTTCTAATGCCACAATAAATCTTTTTTCTCTTTCTTTTCTAAGTTTATAGGCTAACCAACGAGAGGGCTTATTCGCATTTTCAAAAAAATATGCTTTTGTGTATTTGATTTTTTGTGCTATCTCTTGTGTTAATCCTAAATTTATTTGATGTTGCTTCATTTTTATCCTTAGTCTTATCTCCTTTAAGTTTTCTTTATTATGGCTTATCTTTTCTAAATTCCTTAATTCTGTCGTTAATTTTTAAAAATTTTCTCTTTTCTGTTTATTTTTCCCTGCTTCTTGATTTATGAATATACCCCTAATATGTGCTTTAAGGGTATCCCAAATAATATTCAAATTAGTGAACTCCTTTTTGTTTATCTCAATAAATACTTTTATGTCTTGTCTCAGTTTTTTAACAAAGTCTCTATCCCTCATTAAACTTACATTTAATCTCCATCTCTTACAACTATATGGTTCTTGTATAGCTGCCCACATAGGATTGTGGTCTGCAAATGTATTTGCTAGAATTTCAACCTCTGAAAATATTTTTATTATGTTTATATTAACCCACATCATGTCTATTCTTGACCAAGAGTTATGTCTATGAGAAAAAAAAGTATAATCTCTTTTGTGTGGGTTCCTAGTTCTCCATAGATCCAACAAATTGAATTCTTCCATTAATTTTAGGTAATTTGTCGTCAAAACTGCTCCTGACTTATGTGACTTACTTGTTTTTTTCCTATCATCTTTGGGATCTAGCACCACGTTAAAATCTCCTACTAAACATATATTTTTGGGATTTTCTTTAGAGATATAGCTCCTCAATTCTGCAAAAAATATATCTTGATTTTGATTTGGGGCGTATATGTTTATAATTAAAATTTCCGTTTCTCTAATTTGTACCTGTACTCCAATAATTCTCCCATCATTAGATTTAAATTTAAGTATAGGGTTCAGTTTCTCCCTTACGTACATAACTACGCCTCTTTTTTTAACTTTATCTGATGCAGTGAAGACTATACCCAATTTCTTGCACATTAAATGTTTTACATGGTCTTTTTTTATGTGGGTTTCTTGAAAGCACGTTATATCATTCTTTAGTTTAATTGCTTGATGTATAATTCTTCTCCTTTTGCATGGGCTATTTAAACCATTAACATTCACCGAAATCAGGGATACTTTCTTACTCGCCATCTTTCTTTTTATGAACAATATTTTTAAGTTGCCACCTTGTTTGAATTTGTGATGCCGTTTTGTACTTTAATTGGACTTTTTTATAGTCTCTTTTTCCTGGTATCTTTCAGTAGGACTTCAGATGCTCCTTTTTTGTAACCTTCTCCTACTCGATCTTCTCTGCTTTCTCTGTCTTCTCTTTCCTCCTTTTCTTCTTCTTCCCCCTCTTGTTGGTCTTCCTCTTCCTGTGGCCTTTGCCAGCCAAGATCTTCCCCCAACCTTTCCAGAAAATTTTCCAGTTTGAAAACAGAGTCCAGCTTATATCTTTGACTTCTATACGTAAATTGGAGGCCTTCTGGTATTAACCACCTATATTGAATCTCATTTTTTCTTAAAAGTTCAGCTAAGGTGGAATATTTATGACGCCTTTCCCTAATTCTCCAGGGGATGTCTTTCAAGATTCTAATCTCATTTCCTTCTATTATCATTTTCTTTTTATTCGCCTCTTGGAGTATTCAGTCTTTTATGTGTTTCTTTGCAAATTTTACATGGACTTCCCTTGGAGTTTTATATTTTTTCGAATATGCCGAGTTTCTTCTATATACTGTATCTATATTTTCCAATACATCTTTTTCATCTGATATATTAAATTGCTCAACAATATTTCTTGTTAATTCCTCCTTTAAGTTTTTTCCAAATTTTTCAGTAACATTTTGAAATCTTAAAGTGTGTTCTGCTTTCTCCAGTTCAAGAGCCATCAAAGTTTTTTCCATTCTGTCAGTTTTAGATTTTAATTCCCATACTTCTTGGTCAATATCTTCCATTTTTTCTTCTAAATGCCTTATGGTCTTAGTTAATTTTTTGATTTCTAGTTTAATTTCTTCAGTATCATTTTTTAGTTGCTTTGCTATTTGATCCATTTTGTTTTGTAGCGGTTCCATTTCTTTTTTTATGATTTCAGCATTTTGCTCTGCTGCCATTTGTAAAAAATTTTGTAGCATGTTTTGTAAATCTACAGTTGTTACGCTAGATTTGATTAAAGCTAGCCCTGATGTTTGGCTGGGAGATGCCAAGGAACCTTTTCTACTTGTGCCTGTAGCCATGTTTACTTTAAATTGTAATGTATTAGTTAAAATTACGTTAAGCTCAGAGGTTCTATTTAACTATATCGAACAGCTTCCAAGGTAATTCTGGCTGCTAACAAAAATTTCTATATCCCCCTTTTTTTATGTTTGAGAGTATAGACAAGCCCCCAGCGCTTTGACCTTTTCCTTCAGCCTCCCTTCCCTTTCTCCGCTCTATGCCACTCTTTCTCCGTTCTACAGGAAGACTGTTCCCAACTAGTTTTCCCAGTCAAGTCCTTTGTGCGGTGCTGAGTCACTCCACTCTGCTCCTTTGGCACTTCCCACTCTTCTCGCGTCCTCCGATTGTCCCTCGTGCGAACCCGTCGCTTCCCGGCTTTCTTCGGATTCCCTCGGCTCCTTTCAACTTGATCCGAATGGCCGTTCGTTCTCTGGGTCTCGACCATGCCTCCCGAGGTTGCTTGACTCCGTCCTCCGATCTCCCAACACCGGCTCTCACCGCATCAACACCGGAACCTCCACGAAATCCCAAATCCCCTCTCCTGTTAAGATAAACAAGACTGGGCAAGGTACCATCTGTAATTCCATGTAATCTTTTCCTTTCTAGATATATTAAATTATCCTACTGCCCCTTTAACCCCTTTGTTGTTTCAATGGCCGCCTTAAAGTCCCCGCTCTCTATATTTTCCCTTAGTCATCCCACTTAGTCTCTTTCTCTCTCTTTTTTATTTTTTACAGTTTGGGACCTCCTTTACATAGCTAGTTTCACCACCTTTTAAACAGTTTCCCCCCTTCCAATACTTAGCTTTGGTTATGTATGTATACTGCTGTTCGTTTTTCCACTCCACTCCTCTTCCTATATTGCTTCTTGTAGCTCTCTCCCAGTTCGCCTCATGCCAGTTTTATTATTCTGGCTTTCCTCCAGCCTCTTGAAGCAAAAAAAAAAAAAATAACGTCTTTCCAAATCGCCAGTTTTCTCTTATTTCTTTCCCTTTAGTTAACACTCCCAGCCCCCTCCATGCTCTTCAAGTCTTCACAGCAAGGTCACAGACTTTGCTGCCTTCATCCACTCCCCTGCATTAGGACAAGCCAAAAATAACCCCCGAGAGAGCCGCCGCTCTTTCAGTTTGGGCTTAAGTCCATTGCAGATATCTCCTGAAAGCCAGAAGTATTCGGCTAGAGATAAAAAAGCCAAAGGAATGTGGATAAACAAAAGAGGTGCGAGGAGCTCTTCCCCCGCACGTCTACCCTCTTCGAGCATCCCAGCTGTTCTCCGACAATTCCTAAAGATTTTCCAAAACACTACTCTGTCCACATTCATTTTCTACACACACAGTGTCCCCTGCCAGAACGCAACACATCCCCAGCACTTTGAATTAGCACCAGAGCTTTAAGAGCTCTCCTGCTGTCACCTAGAGATTGGCAACAGCTTGTTTGGAAGGTAGGGTCTATGGTATTGTATCTGTCTGAGGTCCCCCTCTTCCTCCTCCTTAGACCCCACCCTCAGCAGGCTTCATCCCTAAAATATCCTGGAAGTTTCCAACCTGGAGTTGGCAACCCTATGTCCTTTCCAGGAAATCATCAGCCTACCTTTATCTCCCTGTCTGCCTTCAGGTTTACATATCTCCCTGCCCCAGCCTCTGCCTAGGGAAAGGGCAGTCTTTCCCCACAGTGGGAACCAAAGCAGCTGACATCATTCTTCTCTCCCCTGTATGATCCACACAACAACCCTGTGAGGTATGTTAAGGTAGAAAGTCTGTGAATGGTCCATAATCCCCCAGGCAGCTTTTATAACATGAACCTGGGATCTGCACATCACCCTCTGAAGCACTCTCAGGTACATATCTGTGGCAGTAATGGGGTGACTACTGGCACCTTTTCCTATCATTTTTTGCCTTGTGGTATTCTGCTTGTGGTGTGATCTGTCTTTTTTGTGGTGTGGCATGGTTGTGTTATTGGGTTTGTTTCTTTTGAAGGGGAAGTGATGTGTTGTGGGTGAGGACATATTTTACCTCGGAATATACCAGGTCATATATACAAAAGGGGGGGGGGGAGTTTGAGGTGTGGAATGGAGTGAAGTCCAATCTGCTTCCATATGCAAATGACTTTGAAATTCTGGCCCAATCAGAGAAGAGTGGCCTAGGCTGCAGTGGGTGGGAGAGAACTCAGGCAATGCAGCCAGTGGATAGAGAAACCTTGTGATTGACATCACAGAGCCAACTGATTTTAGCAGGCATAGAATGTTGCCATACGAAAATGCTTTTATATATAAGGACAAGATATATGCCAAAGGCTAAACAGGGAATCAAATGTAGAAAGGGACATAGAGAATTGTTTCAGAATGTAGAGCAAATGGTCAAGAAATTGCAGGGGAATTATTTAAGCTGATATGTCCAGTTGGAAAGAACCAATGTGAAAGTACCCTCTGGTGTCTGTGTCTGCTTCACCATTTCATAAGTCCAGATTTTGGTCTTACCCCATTCCTCCCCCCCCAGCAAGTCCACAGCAACTCCAAGCAAGGGAAACTGATCTTCAGCTCCCACCCTCCTTGATGCCAGGCTGTCTGGGGAATGTTGCAGTTTCTCAAGAATCCAGACCAAAACCTTTGAGGGCTATGTTTTACTTTCCTCCTCTTGCAAACAGCAAAGCCTGCTTTCTATAGGAATCGATAACACTGCAAATATTGGGGATTATTCTGAATATTTGAAACTATAAAATTTGGATAATTATTTGTAAATATTCCTAGTATAGTTGTTCAGTATTTCCCAAGTATTTTCAAATCCAAATTGCACATCCCTAGAAATTAGGTCATACCTACCAGTCTTGAAGAGCGCATGTTATCTCCTTAGTGGTGGAGATATGTTTGGTGGTTATGGGAGGTCGTTGAGTAGGATGAAGCTCTGAAGCAACTAGATCCTGAAAGGAAGGCTTTATGATGCTTGGGATTATGTTTTTTTTAAAATCCCCTCATAATATTTGTAGTTGCCTGGACCTTTCTAAAATGGCCCTCAAACTAGTCTCTATCTTTGAATCATGAACCACCCACATTAATGTGAATGGGTGACACAAGTTTATGAGGAACCATTGGTAGCATGTAAACTGTGTATCTCCCTCAGACACTCTTATAACAATACTGGATTTACTTATGAGATAAATTTATTCCCCCTCCACTAAATATTCAGTTGGATAGAAAAACACAGGTAAAGGCAAAACAACTTGTTTATTCATCAGAAAAAGAGAAAATATGAAACGTTTTGGCTTAAATGGGAAAAATGACTGCCAGCTGCTACCCAGCAGTTAAACCTTTTCCCCAAGTGATTTAATACTCTGTCACTGGACCAATCTACAATAACTAAACACTGAGGGCAACATTTTCTCCTTTCCCTCAGAACATTTACTTTGGATTAAGAGATAGTTCCAGGTAGATTAGAAGGTTCCCCTTTCACTTCACAGTCTCAGAAACTGTCCAGGTAGATTTAATGCTTTTGGCTTTTATCAGGGTCCTTATTTATCACCTAAAAATAAGCTTTATTCCTTAAGCCTAACCGAATCTTACCCAAAAGCAAATAAAGATCAATACTAAACCCTTATCCAGAGCTGCAAATGTCAGGTGATCCTGCCATAAGATGTGAGGGAGGGAAGGAGGATGAGATGATCTGTAACTTTTTATGCTTGGAGGGGGGGAAGTGGGGAGGTTGCCGGGGCAACAGGGTGTTCCTCAGCCTGGGCTATCTCCTATCTGACCAAATGGCCTTGTCATACGATTTCGGTTTCTCCGGTATGGACAGCTGGGCCCCTTTATGGTTCGAACAACTTTCGCACCTTTCTCCCACATGCGGGCTATGTAGCTATTGGTAGAATGCTTAGGGGGGGCTAGCTCAGTGGGGTATATCCGTAGATGTTCCTTTGTGTGCTTCATTCCTGACAATGCAACGTTAGTGCGCTTTTAGAACTGCTGCTGAATAAACTCTATCTTCTTATGAAGCCTGGTGTTTGACTGCCTTTCTGAAGTGCCTGACTTTTCGGTTTCGGCGGAGTGAATGGCGGCCACCTCTCGGGACGCTCCCGGAGATGGTTAGCCCACGCGCAGTTTGGGGGGGTCTTCGCTTATGCGAAAGACCCTAGTGAGCCTTAGGCAAAGGCTCCGAACCGGGGGCGCTTGGGGAGTAGCCTCTTTGCCGGCAATTAGCCGGGAAATTGAGGCTTTCTCCCCGCCCCAATCGGCCCCGCTGCGTCATGCCCGTAATGGGACTTAGCAACACCACCGACTTCCAGGAGTGAACAAAGCGATCGAGTTTAAGTTAAATGGAAAGACTTGGCATCGAACCGTGAGTTGGAGATCTATTTTGAAGCGAAAATCCAAACCCCCCCCGCAAGCGTATAAGCGGATGGGAGGAGGGAGGAATCCCCACCCCCCTTGAGAAACGGGACTTATAAAAGAAAAGCGGAGGGGGGTAAAGGGGAAAAAAGAGTTGGTGAAGATACCTTTGGGGAAACACTGAAGATTAAGAGTTTGTTAGTCTCCTGAGTGGCGCGGCACGAACTTTGATAGAGTAAACAATTAAAAAGATGTCCGCATTGAAAAAGGTCCCACAGAAGCCGGAAAAGAAGGGGGGAGGGACTTCCGGTCTGAGCACCCCCCCACCGGAGTTAGCTGTCAATCAACAGAAAAGCGAGTCACTGCGCCCTCTGCTGGATCAAATGCAGAAAATCAGCGAAACTCTGTGTAACATGGAAAGTGTTCTCAACAGTCAACAAAAACAATTAACAGAAACATCAAAGAAGATGGAGGAGATTGCGCAAAAATGTTTGGTCTCAACGGAAGACACCAAGAAAATAAAGAAAAAGGTCAATAAATTAGAAAAACATCAGGATATGCAAGAAAAAAGAATTCTAATGTTACAGATGGAAAAATCAAATCGGACTCTCCGTTTTCAGGGCATTAAAGAAGAGGAAAAAGAGGATCTCAGAACTACATTGGCGAATGCCTTGGCACCTCTAACTGGCAGAGAAGCGTTGGAATTGAAAGAAGAGATGGATATGGCCTACAGAGCCTATTCAACCTTTACAAAGAAAAATAATCTGCCAGCAGAAGTGGTTGTCAAGTTCACAAAGCAGCGTACCAGAGATCAAATTCTGCGTTCAGTTTCAGCGGTGCCCTTGAAAATTGGGGAGCAGACCATTAGAACTTTGAAAGATGTTCCCTATGAAATCCCTATGAAAAGAAAAGCATATAAAGGATTGACCACGTTCTTACAAAGACATCAGACAGTTTACAGATGGTGCATTCCCGAAGGACTAACTTTTAAATATAACGATAAAAGAGAGAAGATAGACTCCGTCTTCAAAGCACAAGAATTTCTGAAGAGACACGCCAGTACAGAGGAAGATGCAGCACTCACAATTTGGACTGATTCAAGTAGCGAGGAAGACAGCGATCCGGAAGAGGGAGGAGCTGGAGTGGGAGACAAGAAGCCTAAAGAGGGCCCATCGTACAACTTGAGAGATGTAAAAGGAAGATATCCAAAGAAGTAGTTCGTGGAACGTCAGAAAGGAGCTGATTAATAACTAACCCCAATGGACTTTACTAACTTTACTAACAGAGTTATTTTGGACTTTTGTAAGATGAAAAGAAGATCTTCCAACCGTGGTGGTTGCCAAAATTTGTAATTATACTAACTAAAACTAATTTTTTTAACAGGAAAAATTCACTCCACTCTTTTTCTTAATCCTTCTATATACCTTCCCCTTTTCTTTTTATAAAAAAGTAATAAAATTCTCTCCTTTTTAGGAGAGTTTATTCAAAAAAAAAAAAAAATGAAGTGCCTGACAAAATCCCTGTCAGAGGGAAGATGTTTTTCCTCTCCTTTTTAAAAGGGATACTTCCTCACGCCTTCCCATCCTGTGGAGTTACATGGGCTCTGATTGGCTGACAATCACTTAGATTTACAGAGCCTTGAAAGAGAGGCTTTTGGGGTTTGATCCCCTGTAAAGTACTGAGTTTGGACACGTTGAGTAGTGATCAGCTCATGCTTTATTCAATAGGCAAAACGAAAGACAGACTAGTGAGGTTCGAGCCCCACTTATATCCCCGCAGTACCCCACACCCAACACACAGCCCATTACCCGTGATAGGCTATTTACAGTGGAGGAGTCCATTATAGGTTTACTCTAGGATCCGGGCACTCCAGTTGGTCCACCCTAGGATCCAAATCATCTATTGTTCTAGCACCCGAAGGTGCGCTTGACCGCATGGTCTTGCTGTGCTGATGTCGTTATCTCAATGTATAACATCCCCATAGTAGGCTTAGATGGAAAAACTGACCCAAAGTGTATGGCTAATACTCAAAAACCTTATATGCTTAATTTCTGGAGGGGAGGTATTCTGTGACAGTGGAGTCAGAGTTATTATTTACTACTTTAAGGATTCAAGAAACCTATTTCCTCAAATAATATTTGTTTGTGGTAAAAAGCTAACTCTTGATAGGAAATGGTCTTGATATTGTGATTAAAACTGATGACAGACTATTTGCTTACAGATGTGATGGGACTCAGGAAATTAATTTTTTGCACTTATAAGTAACTCTCTTTTGTTGTTACAAACACTGACCATTCTTATATAACAAGTCAGGATTGTTTGCTTTTAAAATGAATGTTTACATTTTAACAGATCATGCCAATGTATTTTCTCTGAATATGGTCAAGCTGCCCCCCCCCCAGCCTTTTGGCATCTGCTCTCTGGATCTAACAGTGAATGGGGGGGGGGTCTTTAGCTGCTTCTTTTTCTATGTTCTGGGGTAGCCTGAGTCCCTACATGACTATAGGGGTTCACCATCATTGACTCTGGGACACCTTTTTTTTCACTTGTTCCACACCATCTTAGGGAAAGTCCTAAGTGATCTAGTCATTAATCTGGTTTGTAGGGCTCTAACTAGGCGACCACTGTTGGCAGAGCCAGTGCCAGTTATGGAGGGAGACCACAGAGTTTAATGGAAAGTACCCAGAGGCATCTGTTAGGTGGTTTGCCTTAATCAACCCATTATGGCTGACTGGTCCTGGGAGAATGGAGAGGGGCTCCATTGAGCAAGGTAGTACAATGGTAGTATTGGTTCAATGCGAGCCCCAACTCCCACCAAGCTTGCGCTGGTGGGAGGGGGCTGATTTGCAGGGGGTGCAACGCAGGGAGGGCGAAGGGCCAGCCTATTTAGGCTCGGCTCCCACCCTTGCCTCAGCAGTCCTTCAGCATGCTCGGTGGAGTGAGAGCATGAGGACTTGGCTGCTGCCTTCTTTGAGGCCTTTGGCCTGAAGCGGCAGCAGTAGCAGCACACGGTCAATCGGGCTTCAGGAGGCCTGCAGTGGCAGGCTTCGATGGCAGGGAATGTGGGCCACATCGGTGGCAGCTGGAAGCATTGGGCCGTGGTGCCTGGAGTGTTGGGCCATGGCAGCAGCGACTGGGAACATTGGGCCACAGCTGCGGTGGCTGGGAGCATCGGGCCGCAGGAGTGGCCTGGGAGTATTGGGCTGCGGCAGCAGCCAGGAGAATCAGGGTGCAGTGGCAGCAGCTGGGAGCATTGGGCTGTGGTGGTGGCGGCCTGGGAATGTCAGGCTGCAGCGGTGGTCAAGAGTGCCAAGCCATGTTGGGGGCGTGGTGGCAGCTGGAGCACCACGCTGCGCTGGTGGCTGGAGCATCGAGGCTGTGTGGGGGCCTGATTCCCAGGGCCGCGGAGGCGGCTTGGTCTTCTGGATTGTGTCTTGTGGCCACAAGGCAGTCCTCGCTGGCCCGATCTTCAGGACTGCGTTGAAAGCTTGCGGTTCCCATTGTGTGTAAAAATAACAACAACAACAATAATAATAATAGGAAAGAAAGGAAGGAATACCATTCACGGGGCTGTGGGAGGCTGCATTGATAAGGCTGCTGGGCTACCTCCTCTCACCCTTAACTTTCTTTCCACGGGCCAAGACCTTACAGTGTCTAAGGGGTGGCAGTAGAGTAAGGCTGCCTCATGCCCCTGTTCTCCCCCCCCATTTTGTTACGCCCTTCCCATCCTCTGCTATTACTTAGAGGCAGCTGGTTGTTTTTTTCTGGGCAATCTCGGCCTGTGGATTGGTAGTTGGTAGGACTGACTATTTTTTACTGTCATTTCCACCTCCCCATGGCAGACTTAACAGACCTCTAAGGGGCTTTCTTTAAGTGGGGCAGTTCTTGGGTGGCCATTTTCTGTTAGGTATTCTGGTGGCCATTTTACATAGCTTTTTGGCAGCCATTTTGGAGTTAAATTTGGTGGTCATTTTAAAGCAGTACTTTTGGCAGTTGTTTCCAGGGGTGCTTTGGGCTGCCATTTTTAAATTTTAAAATAAGAAATTAAAACATTGAAAGAAAAGAAATCCCAATTCCTCCACTTAGTTATGTCAGTGCTGTTCTCTCAAGGACGGTGCTGGAAAGAGCTCTCTCAGCCCTGACTGTCTTACGGGATGTCCGTTGTGGGGTGGAGGGAAAGGGAATTTGTGGGCCACTCCGAGACTCTGAGAGAAGGGTTGAGTAAAAATCCAACCTCCTCCTTCCTTCCTTCTCTATCCACTTTTGCTGGCATGGTTTTTAGGCTTGGATTTATAAGGGAATTAATCTCTGTAATAATTGCCTTGATAGCATTTTGGGAGGGGATGTGTCTCAGTGAATGACCATCTGCTTGGTATGCAGATGGTCCCAGGTTCAATACCCAGCATCTTTAGTCAATGGATTTGGGTAGTAGGTGATATGAGAGACCTCTGCCTAAGACCTGGAGAGTATTTGCCAGGCTGAGTGGGCAATACTCATTTAGTAAGCTTGAAAGCGGACAGTGCTAATGACGGGGTTATTCCTTATAAGAATAAAAATTGATTCCCTACTTATTGCAGCAGGGCTTATTTATATTTGGGATGGGAGACAGGGATTTCTATCCAAAATAACATTTTTACAGGGTTTTATTCAGGGAAAGACAATATAAATTGCCAATCCTCAGATTACAATATTTGGCCCCAGTGCATAGGGATGTATGTTTGGTGTGGTGGTTGGGCAGCAGCGGACTAATCTGGAGAGTTGGGTTTGATTTCCCATTCTTCTGCATGGGCCAGCTGGGTGACCTTGGGTCAGTCAAAGTTCTCTGAGAACTGTTCTCTCAAGAGCTGTTCTCTCATACCTCTCTCAGCCCCACCTGCCTTGCAAGGTATCTGTTGTGGGGAGAGGAAAGGAAGGAGATTGTATCTGGCCTCTTCTTTTTCTTCTCTAGAATATTATAGAAGCCTTTACTGGTATCTAACTGTAAACTACAAATATAAACAGAATTTGAGGTGAGGGAGTGCAGCCAATAGGAATGGCTACTTGGAAATGGGTAGCTTGATTGAGCACTTAGTGTGTGTGGGTGAAATCAAGTGTAATCTGAATGGAAAACAGCTGAATTGCTAAGGGTTTCCTTCTGTGAAGGAATCCTTGTCAGCAACATGTGAATTTGACAGTGTGAAGGCACTCTGAGTTGGTGAATTGGCTTAGTCTTTGTTATGGGTTAGGATTCGACAATATCCATTGCAGTATGTCATTTATACCTTCTGTTTTCTGTTTTAGTAGGGATACACTGTGACTTCCAACTTGACACTGTGATCTGGGGTTTTTGAAAACCTTTATATGTCTTTGTTTGGTCCTAATGAATGTTTTACACAGGTTTAATAGAGCATTTATCTTTAAAGGGAGGTCCAGTGAGTGGAATGGCCTGGAAGAGTTGCGTTGTTGTGACAGCCTGTGAAGGGTGCCGGCTGGCATAAGGCGGCACTGCCACAGTGACAAGAAATGAGGCAGGTGGCTTCCAGGGAGGTTCTGGTGGGGGCAAGGGTTAAGCAAGACCCATTGGAGGACCAGCAGATCTTTGGGTCAGACGGCTGTTCTGCCCACTCACTTGGCCAAGAAAGAAGCTACTTTCAGGTATGGCAGCCCAGCCTTACTCATGTATATATGGAATAGGGTCCACTGAAGATATGTTCCCATTACGATGAATGAACATATAGCCTGCATGTATATGCATACATCTGTTTGTAAAAAGGAGCCAGTGCACATTTACTATGTGCTTGCCTTTGGTATTTAGGATAGGAACCCAATTTCTGTAAGAAATTATAGGTACCGTGCACTCTTCAGGGTAGGGTGTTTTTTTCAATAAATAAATAAAAAATATACAGGTTTTTAAAGTGACAACACATTGTAGATTGGCACTATCATGTTTTAAAAGCCAAACAAATTTTTTGTTAGGATGAATCTTAGTGGTTAGTAGAACTGGGGAAAATTAAATGCCAAGAAGTATTTCAGAATGCCTTCATGGGGACAGTCACTTGACTTCTAAAACATTGAATGCCTGTGAAAAGTTCTTTAATCAAAGACACTCTTTTCTGGTATAGACCTTAAACAATGATAATTCTAGGCCTCAATTTCCTATTTTTCTGGGTGCAGGATTGCCAAAAAATCCAAAGAAGTAAGTCTTGTCTGCTTAATAGAGACTTAATGCATGAAATGCGCAGCTGTAGGTTTCATGGCATGGAGGTAAATAACATCACCAGATACTTAACACCCCTTTAAAGGGAATGGGCTTCCTTTGCTATCCAGGAATAGCAATAGGTTATTTCACTTGATCAGTGCAAACATAAGCCCTATGAACATTGGGCAGTGCGTTGCAAATCTCAGTGGCTGTGCAAATGCAAACATTGTTGTGTAGTAGAATTTCTAAAGCATTCTAAGAAGGTCTTAGGAAAAGGGAGCTCTAGAGGACCAGAGGCAACTCATTTCCCTGGCAGTGAGAAAAGGGTCATTCTTGCAAACTGGGGTGTCACTCCACTTCAAGTTATGAAGACAGTTACTGCTTTAGGCATATGGATGGAACTCTGCTGACCAGGAAACAGTTTGTGGTGGTTAGTGCCCAGGCTTTGGGCAAGTTGGGCCTTTCCTGGGGTGAAGTTTGGAACTCGCTGTTCTCGGTTCAGCACCGCTTCCACTGCAGCTGCCCTGGGCTATGTGTTCCCTTGCTGTGTGGTAGTGCCAGTGGGACCTTGTTCAGATCAGGACCTTTGTCCTGCCACTGCATGCCATTTTGAGGGAGTGGCGTTGTGGAGCAGTGAGCTAGTGGCGGGCTTTTGCCTAGCATTCAAAGAATGGAATTGCAAAGTTTAAAGTTATTAATGAGGTTTTTCTTTCAGGTGCTGCTGGCTGGGGGGCAAGATGAAGAGTCAATGTCTGCGGCCTCAGCATGGTCTTTTGGGCCACCCACTGGGCCAGGAGAACACAAGCTGAGGCAGACCTTGTGATGATAAGAGCAAGATGGCCCAGAGTGCAGATAGTCTGGCTGGCTGTTCTGCCTCACCATGAAGGGCAAGGCCCTGGTGTTGCAAGCGGAGGCCAACCTTGCGATGATAAGAGCAAGGTGGCCTGGAGTGCAGATGGTCTGGTCAGCTATTCTGCGTTGTCATGAAGGTCAAGGCCCTGGTGTTAAAAGTGGAGGCTGACCTTGCAATGATAAGAGCAAGGTGGCCCGGAGTGTGGATAGTCTGGTGGCTATTCTGCCCTGCCAAGTTGGTGCAAATTTGGGAGCCCAGTAGGCATGAAGACAGCTGGTAGCCTGGGGTGCAGCTGGTCTTGTCTGCAATGTTGCTGTGCCAGGTGTGGCGTAGCCTAGGGGTCCCTAGGTGCTTGGGCTGGGTGAGATGAAACGCCGATTGGCAGCTTAGAAATGCCATGGGAGGTGTCTTGGGCCTTTTCTTGTTGCACCCTGATACACAGGTCAAGTTAATGGACCTGTATAGGGGGACGGGGTGCATCTCTCTAACAAGGGCAACGCTGTATTTCTGGCAGATTTGACGCGAGGGGTGCTGTTGGCGCTGGATCACTTGATGGGGGAAGCCTAAGCAGAGGCTTGGCCATTGCTATGGCAGAGTAGCGTGATCAGGAAGTTGAAAATGATGAGCACCTGGGCATTGTTATAAAGGAATTAAACAGTCCTCCGAGAATGGCTTTTGGGCCTTTGCGGCTCAAGGCTGGGAAGGGGTGATCTTCCTTAGAACAATCTGGCCAAGCCTATGTCAGCAGGCCTTGTGGCTTCTGGGGTGGTGGGCCAGGGGGTTCTCCTAAATATGACAAGCCACTGGTCGAGAGCTACATTGGGTGGCTCAAGATCAGGGAAGGTGCATCACCCAGAAGGAGATGAAGGTGGTCACAAGTTTGACACCAGTCATATTCCTCAGTACATTTTAGCAGCCCCTCACCAGTTGTTTGATTATAAATAATTAATAAATTGGCCCTTGTTAAATCCATATTGGCATCCATCTTTTCATTCCAACTGTGGTGGCAAAGGGTAGCTGTGTTGTTCTGCAGTAAAACAGCTAGATTCAAGCCCAGAAGTGCCTTAGAGACGATCAAGATTTTTGGTGTATGAGCTTTCAAGAGTCAAAGCTCCCTTCATCAAATCATAGTAATAAAAATCTAAAGCTGTCTGATCTTGGAGGAAGGCATGCTGCTTGATCCTCTTGGTATACAGAGAGATGTGCTGGTGGTAGAGGACATAACAGTTATTTTGTTCATGCTGAGTCTGGAGCCAAGCATTCACAGCTATAGGAGACATATAGTGCAATCCTAAACAGAGTTATACCCTTCTAAACCTTTTAAGTTCAATATACTTGGAAGGGTGTGATTTTGTTTATTATTACATTATTAATCTCTACAGCTGAGAATGTAGGCTGCTGCCCACACTGGGAATTATTGATTAGGTTTTGTTTCTGAAGATCAATGGTTAACAAATCTGAGGCTACTTTAATCTGACTCTCATATCTTCATTCTAGGGTACATGAGCAAACTAAACCATCATGCTTTAGGTGCTCTGGAGGATCTTAATTTCTTGTGCCCTGCCCCAGAATAGTACAGAACACCCTGTAAGTCGCTGATACTAGTTTAGACTTTCCCCATGCCTCAAGTTCATTTAAAGGCACAGCATTTATTGGATCATATTAAGTAATATAACCTAAGGGGGCAGCTTTTTCATTGCCAGTAGCATGGCTTTTTGCTAATTTGTGAATGCTGTATCCTTTTTCAGAACATAAATGCGTACTTAAGTTTGCAGTTTAAAGATTAATAGAATCATAGAGTTGGAAGAAACTTCCAGGATCATCTAGTCAAACCCACTGTACAATACAGGAAATTCACAAATATCTCCCCCTCCACACCCACAGTGACTGCTGTTCCACTCCCAGAAGATGACAAAAACACCCTCCAGGATTGCTTCCTGACCCCAAAGTGGCAATCAGCATTTCCTTGGGTATGTAAGAAAGGGCCACAAAAACTAAGCACTGAGGCAACCCTTCCTGCTCTCCCTCTCATGATCTGCTGTCAGATGGCCATCTAGCCTTTGTTTGAAAACCTCCAAAGAAGGAGAGCCCACCACTTCCCAAGGAAGCCTGTTCCACTGAGGAACCGCTCTGTCAGGAAGTTCTTCCTAATGTTTAGCCGAAAACTCTTCTGATTTAATTTCAACCCATTAGTTCTGGTCCAACCTTCTGGTGCAACAGAAAAAAAGCTTAAGTCTCTTTTTGAAAGTCACTTTTGGCACCAGTTTGCTGTGCAAGGCATTGTCAGCTAACTGCCATGCCTACTGTATGATCTCATGTCTGCTAGCACGCTTGCGCTTTGCTCCACTTTGCTTTGCTTTCAGGAACTGTGGGAGAATTCCTCTGCCACCCTGTTATCTGAAGACCTTGGGCAATAAGGGTTTGCATTCCCAGCTGCTGGGAATATTTTGGCCCTCCTCTGTGAGGAACGTTTCTCCCGCCCATGACGTAGAACCCCGCCAGGAGAGTTCCCGCACACACGCTAAATTTTCATTTGCTTGGTTAGCTACGCGGCAGAGTATATACATAGATAACAATGTTTACACCGGTATTCCTGACAATGAATCTGCTACAATGGGCAACAGACTTGTATTCCAATAAAGCCTAAAACTACTATACCTGAGTGTGCTTGGACTTGCTAGCTGTTGAACCTGACAGAAATTGTCAGAAATACCTTTCAACCCCGGGCTGCATCTCTCTAAGCTGAGCTAAGCAGTTCAGGAGGAGGAGGGGTACCCACCACGACCCCTTCCATGACTGCGACCCCGGTCACCATGACCCCCACCGCGACGGCGGCACCTGCCATCCCACCATCTTCAATGGGAATGGGGGTTCCAGCTACGACGGGAGCAGGTGTGCCCATGTCAACGGGTGCAGGGCTGATCTACAGCCCTGCCAGGCTGACGACTACTGATGGTGGAGCTATCCCTTGCTCTGCGGCGTCCTTCATCCCTCTACACCTGGGTAAACGGATCACGTACCGACATCCGCAAAGGGACTGGGCGCAACACCTGGGAGACTCCACTCACACCACTTGGTCGCTACCGGGGAGTCGAAGCCAGGATAGCATGTTCGATCCCCAAATGAGTGTGGGGAGCTTCGGGTGACCCTAAGCCGACCCCTCAAGACACCCCCATGGCAGTCGCCCAGCCCGGGGAAGGATGTTGAGGCATGCCTAGACAGCTTGGAAGCCGATTGCCGCATGATAATGCAAGACGTGGGACATTTACTACAGACTATGCCTACTATGATGGCCCAGGTGGTTCAGACTCAGCTGGCAGCCCAACCGGCGGTCCCAGCTGGTCCACCGCTACCGGGTCTTGGCCAACCACCTCCTGGACTGGTATTACCACAACCCACACTGGCATTACTTCCACTGGTGCCTGCTTTACTGCTGCCAGTCCTCCCGGCACCCCAGCCACAGCCTCCACCCCTTCCCCCAGTGGCACCAGCACCTCCGCAGCCAGGGGGACCTCAGCAACCACCTGCCCTGGCAATCCCACCACTGCTACCGAAGGACTTATTGGACATCACCTTCAATGGAGACCCAGAAAACCTCTCCTTCTTCATCTTGCAGGTGATGAAATTCATGCAATGTTGGGTGCATCTGTTCCAGGACGAGGAACAACAGGTGGATTTTATCACCTCCCGACTGAGAGGAGCCGCTACCAGCTGGTATGTGTCTTTGCATGACATGGAGGCTGTGGAATTGGGGAGTGTAGATGCCTTCATATGGGCCCTGCGGAATCGGTTTGAAGACCGCACAGCAGCGGAGAAGGCAGAGGCCTTCCTCCATACCTTCAAGCAAGGTAAGCTCTCAGTGCGAGAGTACTCTACGAAATTTCAATGCCATGCTGTGAAAATCCGTGACTGGACTGATCCTGTCCTGGACCAGCAGTATCGGCTGGGACTCGTGATGGACATTCGGAACAATGTCATGAGTTCTCAGGAACCCAGAACCTTGTGTCAATGGATGGAAGAGGCAGAGAGACCCAAAAGCCGCTTGTGTACTATGAGGCTGGATAGTGCAATCGCGGCTGGCAGGACCACTGCCCCTCCCCACTTGAAACCCAAACTGACCCCGCCGAAGGTCTTCGTCTGGGATCTATGAATAAAACAAGGTCTATGCCTGAGATGTGGAGAAAAGGGCCATTTTGCCTCAGTGTGTCCCACCAGGGACTCAACCGGACTGACAGCCAGAGAGGGCGACAAGCATCGCACAGACACCCCAACAAAGGGGGGCACTGCAACTCCACTTAACCCCCGTGCTTTACATGCCAACGTGGAGGTCCTAGAGCCCGGATCCAGTGAGGAGGAGATGGGAGAGCCGGCAGGAAATGGCCAAGTCCTGCTGTAAGTGGCGCGGCTCAGCAGGACCCACCACCCGAGGTGCCCAATGTGGTGAGCAACTACCCACCTCTCTTTATCGCGACTGTAACTATCATGAATCCCGTTATGCATATGCACATCAGGGTGTGCGGCCTCATAGACTCGGGGTGCGAGAGGGATCTCATCAACCCCTCCCTCGTATCAGGTTTGGAGGCCAAGGTAGTCCGCTTGGGAGAGCCCATAATTTTCACCCAAATGGATGGCTCTCAGATGAAGGAACCCTGTAGATTTGAGACTGTACCTTTGCGAGTGGGCACAGGCAATCATTGGGAAGACCGAGCCTTTGTCGTGGCACCCAGAGTTAATTCCCCTTGGTGTTGGGTAGCCCGTGGCTCCATGCCCACAACCCATACATTCTGTGGGAGGATGGTCCTGGAGGAGAAATTTAGGCTGCTGGGCAGGAAACTCAAGGCCAGGACCTCCAAGGTAGCCTTCTCGGAAGTGCTACCTGTTCCACGCACAGGGCCGGAGAGACAGGCACAGATCAGGAGTCTCAATGCGTGGATGAGACGGTGGTGTAGGGGGAAGGGTTCAAGTTTGTTAGGCACTGGGATGCTTTTTGGGACAAGAGGGAGCTGTACAAAAGGGACGGTCTCCACTTGTCCCGAGAAGGAACCAGGCTGCTGGCGCTCAAAATCAAAAAGGTGGCAGAGCAGTTTTTAAACTGAATAATGGGGGAAAGCCGACAGGAGATGAAAAGTCTCTGGTTTGGGATGGCTCATCTCAAAGAGATGAAGGGGTAGCTATTACTTTTGTACAAGGAAATGGATTACAATTGTCCACTGAGACTTTGGCTAATGATAGGAACTGCCTGGCAAGGTCTCGAGGCAGCAAGAGGAAGGCTGTGGGCTTAACAAACATGGGAAACTATAAGTGTTTATACACAAATGCTAGAAGTCTCCAAGGTAAAATCGGGGAGTTGGAATGCTTGGTGTTGGGGGGGAATAGACATTGTGGGTATTTCAGAAACTTGGTGGGATGAGGAAAATCAGTGGGATACGGTGATTCCTGGTTATAAATTATATCGGAAGGATAGGGGGGAAGGGTTGGAGGTGGGGTGGCTCTGTATGTCAGAGAGGGTGTACCGTCCAGTAAGATTGAGAGGGTAAGAGAATTGGATTCGCTTCTGGAAATGCTATGGGTTGAAATAGTGGGTCCAAAAGGAGGCTTAACAGTGGGAGTTTGTTATCGCCCACCAGATCAAAAGATAGAGGAGGATTATAAAATGATGAATGAATTAAAGATAGCGGCTAGACGAAATAACTGTGTTGTAATAGGCGACTTTAACTACCCACACATTGATTGGGTCAATATGAGTTCTAGTCGGGAAAAAGAGATTGCGTTCTTAGACACTCTCAATGACTGTGCTGTGGAACAGATGGTCACAGATCCTACCAGGGGAGAGGCGATCCTGGATTTGGTCCTAAGTAACACCCAAGACCTGGTGAGAGATGTAAAAGTGATTGCACCGCTGGGAACAGTGACCATAATGTCATTGAGTTTAACATTTGTACAGATAGGGAGTTGCCCAAAAAGACTGACGCAACCACTTTTAACTTTAAAAGGGGTAACTTCTCTGGTATGAGGGGACATGTGAGGAAGAAATTGAAAGGAAGAGTGGAGAAGGTCAAAACCATTGGGGAAGCTTGGAGACTATTTAAAAAGACAATCCTAGAAGCTCAGAAAAAATATATACCGCAGGTTAGGAAAGGTACAAATAGGTATAGAAAAAAGCCTGCATGGTTAACAAATAAAGTAATGGAAGCTGTAAAAGGTAAGAAGGATTCCTTTAAGCGGTGGAAAGCTAGTCTTAGTGAGGTTGATAAAAGGGAACACAGAGTATGGCAAATAAAATGCAAGTCTGTGATCAGGCAAGCAAAAAGGGAATATGAGGAGCATATTGCAAAAAACATAAAGGCCAACAATAAAACTTTCTTCAAATACATTAGAAGTAGGAAGGCAGCCAGGGAGGCAGTGGGGCCCTTGGATGACCAAGGGGTAAAAGGAGTAGTGAAGGATGATAGGGAAATGGCTGAGAAGCTGAATGCATTTTTTGCCTCTGTCTTCACTGTGGAAGAGGAGAAGTGTTTGCCCACTCCAGAAGCACCGATTTCGGGAGGGGGTTTGAAAGACCTAAATCAGATTGCGGTAACAAGAGAGGAAGTCCTCCGAATGATGGACAATTTAAAAACTAATAAATCACCAGGCCCGGATGGCATTCATCCGAGAGTTCTGAAAGAACTCAAATGTGAACTTGTGGATCTCCTGACAAAAATATGTAATCTTTCTTTAAAATCTGCCTCCATTCCTGAGGACTGGAAGGTAGCTAATGTCACTCCAATCTTTAAAAAGGGCTCCAGGGGAGATCCAGGAAATTACAGGCCAGTCAGTCTGACATCGATACCGGGTAAGTTGGTGGAAACTGTTATTAAGGAAAGAATTAGTAGGCACATTGATGAACAAAAACTATTGAGGCAGACTCAGCATGGGTTCTGTAAAGGAAGATCTTGTTTCACTAACCTGTTAGTGTTTTTTGAGGGAGTGAACAAACATGTGGACAAGGGGGACCCAATAGATATTATTTACCTTGACTTCCGGAAAGCTTTTGATACAGTTCCTCATCAAAGGCTCCTAAGTAAGCTCAATAGTCATGGGATAAAAGGACAAGTCCTCTTGTGGATCAAAAACTGGCTTATAAATAGGAAACAGAGAGTGAGTATAAATGGGAAACTTTCTCAGTGGAGGGTGGTAAGCAGTGGGGTACCACAGGGATCAGTACTCGGTCCGATGCTTTTTAACTTGTTTATTAACGATTTGGAATTGGGAGTAAGCAGTGATGTGGCTAAATTTGCAGATGACACAAAGTTGTTCAGGGTGGTGAAAACCAGGGAGGATTGTGAGGCACTCCAAAGGGATCTGTTGAGGATGGGTGAGTGGGCGTCAACGTGGCAAATGGGGTTCAATGTGGCCAAGTGCAAAGTGATGCACATTGGAGCCAAAAATCCTAAATATAAATACACATTGATGGGGTCTGATCTGGCAGAGACGGACCAAGAGAGAGATCTTGGAGTCGTAGTGGATAACTCGCTGAAAATGTCTACACAATGTGTAGCTGCAATAAAGAAGGCCAACGCTATGCTGGGGATTATTAGGAAGGGAATTGATAACAAATCAGCCAGTATCATCATGCCCCTGTATAAATCATTGGTGCGACCTCATTTGGAATACTGTGTACAGTTCTGGTCACCACATCTCAAAAAGGATATTATAGCATTGGAAAAAGTGCAGAGAAGGGCAACTAGAATGATAAAAGGGTTGGAACACCTTCCCTATGAAGAAAGGTTAAAATGCTTGGGGCTCTTTAGCTTGGAGAAACGACGGCTGAGGGGTGACATGATCGAGGTTTATAAGATTATGAATGGGATTGAGCAGGTTGAGAAAGAAGTACTTTTCTCCCTTTCTCACAATACAAGAACTCGTGGGCACTCTATGAAATTGCTGAGCAGTCGGGTTAAAACAGATAAAAGGAAATACTTCTTCACCCAAAGAGTGATTAACATATGGAATTCACTGCCACAGGAGGTCGTGGCAGCTGCAAGCATGGACAGTTTCAAGAGGAAATTAGATAAACTTATGGAGCAGAAGTCCACCAGTGGCTATTAGCCACAGGGTATGGATGGGAACTCTCAGTCTGGGGCAGGTGATGCACTCTATTCTTGGTGCTGGAGGGGGCAGCAGTGGGAGGGCTTCTGGTGCCCTGGCCCCACTGCTGGACCTCCGGATGGCATCTGGTATATTTTGGCCGCTGTGTGACAGAGTGTTGGACTAGATGGGCCATTGGCCTGATTCAACATTGGCTTCTCTTATGTTCTTATGTTCTTATGGTATTGTCCACTTCATCTCCCCAAAGTGTCACTCTCACACTTGGGACCCAGCTTGGGGGATACCCTCAAGCAGTGAACCCCCCGGGCCTGCCTGGCCACATAGGAGCTAGCCCACATCCCAGAGGAGTATAGAGACTTGTTGCAAGTTTTTGAGGAGGAGGAGGCAGATGAGCTTCCCCCCCATCGCAACTCTGACTGTGCAATAGAGCTCCTACCTGGGCACAAAGTGTCAAAAGGCAAAATTTATGCCATGAGTCCCATGGAAAAGGAGGAGTTGAGAAAGTTCATTGACAAGAATTTGGCTAGGGGTTTTATCAGACAAACAACATCCCCGTTTGCGGCCCCGGTTCTCTTCTGCAAAAAGAAGGACAGGGGACTCCATCTGTGCACGGACTATTGGGGGCTGAATGCCGTCTTTTCCACCAACGCCTACCCCATGCCCCTGATTAAAGACCTCTTAGCCGAGGTAGCCAAAGGGAAAATCTTCTCCAAACTGGACCTGAGGGATGCATATTTCCAGGTGCGCATTTGGCAAGGGGATGAATACAAGACTGCATTCAATAACCCCCTGGGTCAGTTTGAATACCACATGATGCCATTTGGGCTCCAGGGCTCGCCGGGAGTCTTTATGAACTTAATAAATGAAGTGTTGCACAAGCATCTTTTCAAGGGGGTGGTTGTGTACTTGGATGACATTTTAATTTACTTCCCCGACCTAGACTCCCACGTGCATTTGGTGCGGGAGGTCCTCCAGACATTGCTTAAGCACAAACTCTTTGCCAAATTGTCCAAATGTGAGTTCCATCAGACCAGCATTGACTTTCTCAGGTATTGTGTCTCCCAGACAGGGATTGAAATGGATACCCGGAAAGTCCAGGATGTGCTGGAGTGGGAGCCTCTCAAGACACGCAAACAACTCCCGAGTTTCCTCAGATTCATGAATTTCTATTGCAACTTTCTGCCGCACTTTGCCCATGTGAGCCTACCCCTGACTGATCTATTGAAAACCAAAGGGAGAGGCCCGGGGGCGGCTAAACTGGGGGCCAAATTGGAGTGGACCCCTCAGTGCCAGCAAGCATTCGACCAATTGAAGGCTCTGTTCACCTCAGAGCCAGTGTTAGCCCATCCCAACGAAATGAAAAAATTTGTGGTCCAAGTCAATGCCTCAGACACCCCCATGGGGGGGGGGGCGATCTTGCAAGAGGGACCCGATGGCCGACTCCATTCCTTAGCTTATGTGTCCCGCAATTTTAGTGATACTGAGCAAAACTGGCCAGTGTGGGATAAAGAAGCAGGGTCGATCCGATTGGCCCTAGCCAGTTGGAGACACTGGCTGGAGGGCGCCCAGGTTCCTTTTGAGGTGTGGACGAACCATAAGAACCTAGAGGTCCTTTGCTCACCCCAAAACCTAAATGCTAAACAATTCCAATGGGCTGAATTCTTTTTGAAGTTTCAGTTTACCCTGCACCACTTCCCCGGGAAGTCGAACTCGTTGGCCGATGCACACTCGTGCCTCCCACAGCATGAGAGTAAACGGGAGGAAGTTCACGAATCCTTCTTTATGCCTTCCCAATTAAGTGGGGCAGTACTCACATGCAACCAGAGCCAGCAGGAATGGGTCGCGCAAACCCAAGAAACCCCCTGGGAGGGCAGATTCGCTGCTGCTATATCTGACATTGAAAAGAATGACTTGAAGGGGAGGGGAGATTTAGAGTGCAGGGAAAATGGCTGTTGGTACAAAGGGAACAAGCTGTATGTCCCCGAACTCTTGAGGCGGGAGGTATTGCAATCAGTCCACAGCACCAAGATGGCAGGCCATTTAGGCTTTGTAAAAACCTTACATCTCCTGCAATGCCGGTTCTGGTGGCTGCACATGCGAAAGGACTTGTCTTTATACGTCCAGTCATGTCAAACTTGTATCATGTGCAAACCCCAGGTGGGGAAACCCCCGGGTCTCCTACAACCCCTGCCGACTCCCAGTAGACCGTGGGAGGTCATTTCGATGGACTTTATTACGGACCTCCCTCCCAGTAAGCAGATGTCCGTGATTTGGGTGGTAGTAGACTTGTTTTCAAAGCAAGCCCATTTCATTCCATTCCCTAGCTTTCCCACAGCGCGCTCCTTAGCAAAAGCCTTCTTGCAGCACGTGGTATGGCTACACACGCTACCAATCAAAATAATTTCAGACCGAAGGACCCAATTTGTTTCCAAATTTTGGGAAGAACTGATGACCCTAATGGGAGTGGAGTGGGCCCTTAGTAGTGCTTACCACCTGGAGACCGATGGGAAAACAGAACGTGTGAACCAGACCCTGGAACAATACCTGTGCTGTTTCACAAATTACCAGCAAAATGACTGGGTAGAACTTCTCCCCTTAGCAGAATTCTGCTACAATAACACGTACCATGCATCGACAGGGGTCTCTCCATTCAAGGCCGCATTAGGGTATGACAGCCCCCCATTGCCCTTCCTCGACATGAACCCCGGAGTGGGAGGAGAGGCTACGGACTGGTGTGTAAAATTAAAAGACTCTTGGCCACTGATATGTGAGGCTCTCAATGAGGCTAAGGCAGCATACAAAGCACAGGCTGACAAGAAAAGGGTGGAGGGTTGGGTTCTGCAGCCTGGAGAGTTTGTATATTGTGTCAACCAAGAACTTGTGACTACCGCAGCGGTCACGGAAGTTGGCATAGAAATACATTGGTCCATTTAAAATCTGCATGTCTATCGATAATGTGACTGTAGAATTGGAGTTACCTAAAAGTCTTAAAAATATTCATCCCATCTTTCATTTCAGCCTGCTAAAATGAGCACAGCCTCCCAACAGATGGCATCCAGAGGTTGCGGTCCCTCCACCTCTCATGGTGGACGGTGAAGAACATTATGAAATCTCTGACATACTGGACTCTAAAATCAAACGAGGTCAATTGTATTACTTAGTGGAGTGGGTCTATTTTGGTCTGCAGCACAGGGAGTGGGTGAAAGCAACCGACAACAGGGCATCCAAATTGTAACGGGACTTTCATTGCCATCTCCCGGGCAAACCGGGAGGTCCTCTACACAATCCTTGAAAAGGGAGGGTTGGGTTTTTAGGAGGGCAGAATGTCAGCTAATTTCCATGCCTACTGTATGATCTCATGTCTGCTAGCACTCTTGCGCTTTGCTCCACTTTGCTTTGCTTTCAGGAACTGTGGGAGAATTCCTCTGCCAGCCCTGTTATCTGAAGACCTTGGGCAGTAAGGGTTTGCATTCCCAGCTGCTGGGAATATTTTGGCCCTCATCTGTGAGGAACGTTTCTCCTGCCCATGACGTAGAACCCTGCCAGGAGAGTTCCCGCACATGCACTAAATTTTCATTTGCTTGGCTAGCTACGCAGCAGAGTATATACATAGTAACAATGCTCACACCGGTATTCCTGACAATAAATCTGCTACAATGGGCAACAGACTTGTATTCCAATAAAGCCTAACACTACTATACCTGAGTGTGCTTGGACTTGCTAGCTGTTGAACCTGACAGGCATAAAACCTCAAAGCCCTTTCCAGTGTATAAACTAGTTATTCTGTTCTTGCTTGTATTGCATAGATAGGGAGGGCAGGGTATAAATCTAATAAATAATAAAAAAAATACATTGACAGCAAGGAACCATGGTTCAGTGGTAGAACATCTGCTTTGTATGCAGAAGGTCCCTGGTTCACTCCCCAGCATCTCCAGTTAGAAGGGCCAGGAAATATGTTATGGGGCAAACCTCTTCCTGAGACCCTGGAGAGCTGCTGTCAGTCTGAGTAGACCTTGATGGTCCAATGGTCTGATTTAGTATAAGGCAGCCTCATGATCACTAATAATACTATCATATGGCTTTGTGTGTAGAATAGCCAGGAGATCCTAAGATTGTCTGGCAGCCAGAAGTTCTAGCTCTTTTAGTGTTATGCACCACTAGGTGGTGAGCTAGACTTGTTTTTAAGGCAAGAGATGTTTCAGAGGTGGTTTGTCATTGCCTGCCTCTGCGTCATGACTCTGGTATTCCTTGGAGGTTGCTCATCCAAACACTAGCCAAGATCGGCCCTACTTAGCTTCTGAGATCATGACCAATGCTGAATGAAGAAGTATTTGGTTAATGTGCGAGCTACTTAACATTTGAGCACCAGTAAAGATGGGCCCCTGCCCAGTAGAACTAACAACCTAAAGACACATTGGGGGATGGAGAAAGAAAGACCTATCTGGGATTAATAGGGAAAGCCTAAAATAATACTATGCCCCAGGCACTGCTTCCTCCACCAATAATCCCAGTACCAGTGCCGGTGGCTCCGGTTGCACCAGTGGGCCCTACAGGACCCAGGTGAATCCCCAGAGGGCCAGGAAAGGTATTCCCAAACCTGGCAGACCTGCTAGAGGCGACACTCAATGGCGCCCTGGAGAAGCTGTCCTATTTCCTGGTGACAGCCAAAAAGTCCATAGAAAATTGGGGCCACCTATTCCCTAACGAAGAGCGCATTGTGGATGCTATAGCCTCCCGACTCTGGGAGGGAGCAGTGGATTGGTATGTGAGCCTACACCATGAGGATGGCAGGGAGCTCCGTGAGGTCGATGCGTTCATGTGGGCCCTGTGCGCCCATTATGAAGATTCCAACATGAGCGAGACGGCCCAGGCGTTCCTGCGTACATTTCGCCAGGGAAAGAAATCGGTGCGGGAATACATGGAGGAGTTCCGTTGCCACGCTGTGAAGATTCGTGAGTGGCTGGATGGGGCGCTGGCACAGCACTACTGGTTGGGTTTGAACCCAGAGATCCGGGGAACCATCCTCTGCAGTGTGAAGCCGGTATCCCTCCTTGCCTGGATAAGGGAGGCAGCAAACACTGAGAGCCATCTCTGCACCATCCACATCAACAACACCATGACCCTGGGTAGGAGCACCCCTCCCCTGATGAAACCTAAAGCTCCTGCACCCCACCCAAAAGACAGGACCCACAAGCAGAGGATGAAGCAGGGGCTTTGTCTCAAATGTGTGAAATTGGGCCATTTCATGGCTGCAGGTCCTGAGATTGGATCTACAACCCCCACCCCCACCCCGGGGAAGGGGGTGACAAGAAATGGTTCAAGACTCCGAGGAAGAAACTGACCACACGACCCAAGACCCCGCGGGCGTTGCAAGCTAGTCCCCAGGAAGAAGAGACTGATTAATCTGGTGAGGAAAGTTTCCAGCTGGTGGGAAACAAGAAGGACCTGCTGTGAATAATGCTGAGCAGCAGATCCCATGTTCTGAGGTGCAGAAACTGGTGAGCAATTGCCCTCCCCTCTTCTTCGTGACGGTGACTATTATTTACCCTGGACTGAATACCCATGTGCTGGTAAGGGGGCTGATTGACTCGGGGTGTGGGTGAGACTTGATCCACCCCTCCTTAGTGACAGGGCTAGGGGCGAAAGTAGTTAAACTCTCTGACCCATTGATTTTCACCCAAATGGATGGGTCGTCCATGAAAGACCCTTGTAAATATGAGACAGTACTGTTGAGGATGGGGGCAGGCCAGCATTGGGAACACCGGGCGTTTGTCATTACCCTGGCGGCCCGGTTCCCACTGGTGCTGGGGAGCCCCTGGCTCCACGCCCATGACCCTTACATACAGTGGGAGGAGGGAGTGGTAAAATTCGTGTCCCTGCACTGTGCAACCCATGTCTGGGACTCATCATGGGATGAGCTGACCCCGGTGTAATGCGTGCCAATCGGTTGAGCTAGTGCTGAACTGAAATCGATCCCCTTGGAGTACAGAGACTTGGCGCAGGTGTTTGGGAAGGTGGAGGCTGACGAGCTGCCCCCCATCATAATTCAGACTGTGCGATCAAACTTTTGCCAGATCAAAAGCTCCCAAAGGGGAAACTATATTCAATGAGCCTGGAGGAAAAGGAGAAGTTATGGAGGTTCATTGACAAAAACTTGGCTAGGGGCTTTGTCTGCCCCACCTCCTCTCCCGTTGCAGCCCCCATGCTATTCCGGAAAAAGAAGGATGGGGTTTGCGGTTGTGTACAGACTATAGGGGCTTGAATGCGGTTTCGGCCATGAACACTTACCCCCTCCCTTTGATTAAAGACCTCATGGCAGCAGTCTCCAAAGGGAAAATATTCTCAAAATTGGACCTGCAGGATGCCTATTTCCCAGTTAGAATCTGGGAGGGGATGAATACAAGATGGCGTTCAACACCCCCTTGGGGCAGTTTGAATACTTGGTCATGCTCTTTGGCCTTCAGGGAGTTCCGGGGGTCTTCATGAATTTAATCAACGAAGTGTTGCATTAGCACTTGTTCAAAGGGGCACTGGTGTACTTGGATGATATTTTGTTGTACTCCCCCAACAAAGAATCCCATGTCAAGCTGGTTCGGGAGGTCTTAGAAACGTTGCACAAGCACAAACTTTTTGCCAAACTATCCAAATGTGAATTTCATTGCTCAGAAATCTTGTTCTTGGGGTACCGTATTTCACCTAAGGGAATCGAAATGGACCCCGCGAAGGTCCAGGATGTAGTCGGATGGGAGCCCCCCAAGACCTGGAGGCAGCTCCAAGCATTCCTCAGGTTCGCGAACTTTTACACAGCATTCTTGGCAAATGTTGCCCAGGTGAGTCTGCCTCTCACCAACCTCCTGAAGACAAAAGGGAAGGGGCTGGAAAGCACATGCCCTGGGGCCAAATTGGATTGGACGCCTGAGTGCCAAGAAGCATTAGATCGCTTAAAGACTCTGTTCACCTCCAAGCCTGTCCTCGCCCACCCAAACGAACTTAAAAAATTCATAGTGCAAGTGGATGCTTTGGACGTTGCTATGGGTGGCACCATTTTGCAGGAGGGGACAGACAGGAAGTTCCACCCACTGGCCTATGTATCCAAAAAGTTTACTGACACAGAATGCAACCGGTCGGTGTAGGATAAAGAAGCAGGGACGATTAGACTGGCACTCTCGACATGGTGCCACTGGCTGGAGGGGGCCCGGGTGCCTTTTTTTTTTTCAATTTAAGTATTTTATTATTTTTCTTTAAAACAGAACAAAACAAAAAATTGCAATATACTCTAAATACAATTAGACAATAACCGTTGCTTCTATAACTCAACAAGACAAAGTGAAATAATTAACTATCTAAGTTTGTGACAAGTGTGAAACTAACAGATAACATATTATAAAATCTTGGTTCAAACTGGATAGTGTCTTAATGACTTAAAAATATAATAACTCCTGATAGTGTTTAGTTTTAGGAATAATTTCACCTTCAGCTAGATATTGGACTACAGGGAACCATATTGCTCGAAAGTTTTTCTGGTAGGATTTGGAATTCCAGAGTGATGGTTGAGATGATATTTTCCCAAGGATAAAATGTTCCCATAGTGAGTTTTGCCAGCTTGATAGTGTGGGAATGGATTTTTCTTTCCAATTCCGTGCTAGAGCTATTCTAGCAATTGCCATTAGTGTGGAAATCAAGGTCTTTAACATGTTTCTTTCGCAGTTCTCTGGAAGAACATCATGCAGGACTGTCTCTGGAAGTGCAGGCAGGTTTTGACCTGTAATGATGAAGATTTGTGCCAAAATTTGAGACCAAAATTGCTGAATATATGGACAGGACCACCAACAATGTATAAAGTCACCTATTTGACCACAATTTTTCCAACAATATTTACTATATTTTGGGTTAATCCGGTGTAATCTTGCTGGCGTTAAATACCAGTGATTTACTGTTTTGAAAGTATTCAGTTTAATACAGAAAATTTTGGAGCAGAAACTAGGAGAAGACCAAATATCTTTCCAATTGTTAACTTGTATCCTGTTTCGACAGTCTTCTTGCCATTGAAGTTGTGTGTTTAAAATTTTTTGATTCAGGTTTGTATTTAGGATTTTATAAATTCTTGAGATTAATCCTTTGATGTCGTTATTCTTGTTTTTCATTAATAGCTCAAAATCTGAAAAGGATGATGGAGGAGATTCATTAAGAAGTTTGGATCTCAGTAGGTGTTGAGTCTGAAGATATTGAAACCAAGGGATGTGGTTTCCAATTTTTTCTTCCAAGGCTGCTTTGGTAAGTGGGGTACCATTATCAGTCAAGTCTATTAAGCGTGTTAGGCCAGCTTGCCTCCATTTTTGGAAAGCTTTTGCATTCTTTCCCGGCGGGAACCGTTCTTGATTCAAAAAAGATGAAAGAAGTGTGTTATCAGGTACCAGTTTAGATTTTAGTCTGTCCCAAATTTCTAGGGCTGTATTAATAAAAGGTTGTGGCGAAGAGTTTGTTTGTCTTTCTTTGGGATTTTTCCAGATTAAATCAGCGAGAGGAATTGAGTTATTTTTGGATTCCTCTATAGATTGCCAAGAAGGAGGAGTGTCTGTTGTTAGTATCCTAACTATCGAGGATAATTGTATAGCTTCATAATATTGGAATAAGTCCGGAAAATCCAGGCCTCCTGATTAGGAGGAGTGTTTCAAAGTCATATATTTGATTCTGGGTTTCTTATAACTCCAGAAGAATTGAAGAAATGCATTTTGCCATTTGAGTAGTTCTTTCTTTGCTATTTGTGTTGGAAGAACTCTTAAAAGAAATATTATTTTTGGTAAGATCAAACTCTTAATAACGCTAATTCTGTCAGCCCAGGAAAATCCCAATGAGTCCCATTGTTTCATTTGATTTTTAGTTTCCTTGAGGAGGTCTTGTAGATTACATTTAACGAGATCCTTCAGGTCTGGAGGGATTAAAATCCCTAAGCATCTCCAGGAGGAATATGACCATTTATATGGGACATTTTTTTGTATGTTTTGTTTTGTAGTTGTGCTGATGTTTATGGGGATTATTTTTGATTTCTTCAGATTCACTTTTAGGCCAAATAGTTCTTGAGTATTTACAAATATTTCCTGTAGTGCTGGCAACGATGATTCTGGTTTTGATAAAAATATTACAAGATCATCAGCATATAGGCTAACAGTGTGTACAGAATTGTTGATTTGTATGCCTTTTATTGAAGAATTGTCCCTGATAGCTGTAGCCAAAGGTTCAATTGCTAAGGCAAATAGCAAAGGCGATAAAGGGCAGCCTTGCCTTGTGCCACGTTGCATGGAGATGACTCTTCCTAGAATGTTGTTAGTTTGTATCCTTGCTGATGGATTGTCATATAGGGCATTGATGGCTGTTAAGAATTTTTCGCCAAGGTTCATTGCCTTCAGCAGTTGCTTGAGGTATGTTGTCTCCAAGCTGTCAAAGGCTTTTTCTAGATCAATTGTTAACAATAAGGATTCTTCTTTTTGGTCTTTACAATGAGAAATTAGGTTTAAAGTGCGACGAATGTTGTCCATCATTGTCCTTTTAGGCATAAATCCGGTCTGATCGGGTGTTATATAATCCAGAATAATCTTTTGTAGTCTGTTTGCTAAAATTTTAGTGAATATCTTTGCATCACAATTCAGAAGAGCAATAGGCCTGTAAAAAGATGGTGTCTCTCGATTGTTAATTTCTTTGGGGATAGTAATTATATGAGATTCTTTCCAGGAGGGAGGCATTTTTCCAGTATCTAGTAGATGGTTGCATGTTTTTGCTAGCTGGTCTGCCAATGTGATGTTGAATGTTTTATAGAATAATGGTCCAAAACCATCACTACCAGGAGCTGTGTTGGCTTTTGCTTGTTTCATTGCTTCCAAAACTTCTTTGGTTGAGATAGGTTGGTCAAGACTTTGGTAGTGTTCTGGTTTTAATGGCTTGGTTAGCTTGTTCACTTGCAAAAATTCTTGAATCTTTACTTGATTAGGATTGGTTGTGCTGTATAATTTTTCATAGAATTGCGTAAAACATTCACTTATATCCAAAGGGTCTGTTAGTGTAGTACCTGTAGGATTTTTTATTGAAAATATTTTCCGATCCAATTGTTTTTTCCTGACTCGCCAAGTCAAGAGTTTTATGCTTTTGGTGTTTTTTTGCCAATGTGCTTGTTTTAAATACAAGATTTTTTTTGTATCTTGCGTGTTTCTATTGTTTCCAAAATTTTCCGAGTGGCCAATAGCTCTTTATAAACTTTCTTGTTCCCTGTTTTTTTGTATATGGTTTCCAAGTTTTGAATTGCATCCAATAATGAATTAATTTCTTGTTCTCTCTCTTTTTTCAGTTTGGAGGCTACTGCAATCAATTTTCCTCTAATCACTGCTTGCTTTTTTTTTTTTAAACATTTTATTATTTTCCACTTAGCATGTTTACAACAAAAATCTCTTACATTTTAAACCACTATATATAGTATTAAATCATATTATACATAGTGTCACTGGCATTGTCTGCTTTATATTGTATATATATATATATATATTTTTCCCTCCGTCTTTGCCAGTGATGCTTGAAAAACTATTTATTATCCACTCCTTAAACTCCTAAACAAATGATACATAGATAATAAAGTGATATCTAAAATTAACAAGAGTATTTCAAATTGGGCTTTGAGCTTATCTCACAAGCTATTACTTGTATGTCCTAGCTGTTCTATCTTGTGCCTTTGAAGAAAATTATACAGCAACTACAGTATCTATATCTTCATCGTGGAGTTCTTGGAGATAGCCTCCGCCCCGTGGGTCTTTGGAAAATTCCAAAGGGGGTCTTACCCCAAGACCCCGCCCTATGGGAGGTAATTGGGTAGTTCCTCCCGAATGCCTTACCCGCTGTATTCCTGTTATGTAAAGATATCTCTATATTTAAAGAAAAAAATAATAATACTAGAACATGGTGCCTGAATTTAAACTATTTCTATCTCTCTCATTGAGGGCTCCAATGATTATTTTTTCAGAGGCTCTTGAAGATTCATTAATAAGTCTTACAGTTCATCTCCGTTGAAGTTTCTTATGTAGATTCATTTTCCAAAGCTCTTAACATTTCTTCTCCAGACTTAACGTCGTGAACAGTGAAGACTCTGTTTTTATAGTTTATATGCAGGTGTCCTAATGGAAGCCAACGATAACAGATGTGTTTTTCTGCCAGGCATTGAGTAATTGTTTTCAGGTTGCGTCGTGCTGTTAAAATCTCTGGTGGCAAATCTTGAAATACCTGAACCCGGGTGTCCTCCAGTTGAAGTCCGTTGTTTGTCCTTGCAGCCTCTAACACGGTTTTCTTAACTTTGATATCTGTAAGTTCCACTAATATGTCAGGAATGAGAGTAGGAGAGGCTGGTTGCGATGGGTTCAGCCGATAAGCTTGACAAATTGGTGCAGCCGGCAGTTGCAAAAGTTTTTGGAGCCATTCGTTTAAAGAGCCCATGAGATCTTTGTCTGTAGCAAAATTTGGGGATATTCCCCTGAGCTTGATTTTTCTTTCACGGGCTTTTATGTCCAAGAGAATAATTTTAGACTTGCTCCATGTCTCAAAAGTCCTTAGGCTTTCTATAGCCTTTGTATTTTTTGCGGCCTCTGTCAGTGCTTTGTCTGTATTTTCCTTCAGTTCTGTTAAGTTCAGATTCATAGCATCAAGTTTTTGATGGATTGGAGTAATGCTTTCTTTCAGTTCTTTTTTCATTTCTGCAAACAAAGTCTGTATATCTTTTTTTGTTATAGAATCTTCACGTTTTCTTTTGCCCTGTCGATTAGCAGCTTCTCCTTCCGAGTCTGCTTCCAATGGAGGGGGAATCCTCCTCCGATGTTTGCATATTTCTCTCAGTTTGTTGAGACTCCTTGGTGTTTTTCTTGGCTCCTTTGCCTCCTCTTGGCCTCCCCATTCCCTTCAGCAAACAGTTTTTATCTTTGGAGTCCTTAATTAATCTTTTCTTTACGATTTTAGAAGCTCAGACGCAGAGGCTATTTCGGTCTGACTGCGCAACCTCGCAGTCACCGGAAACTCCCCCTCTAATCACTGCTTTAAAAGCATCCCAGATGAAATGGTCCTCCAATTCTCCATTTGTGTTTTCTTCAAAATAAAGCTTTATTGCCTGAGTCAGTTCTTCTTTGTATTGGTCACGTAATAAAATGGAATTGTTTAATCTCCAAAATCGTTGTGTATTTATTTTATTGTGTTTTTTTAAGTGTAGTTCAACATAGGCGTGGTCAGACCACATAAATGGGCTGATTTGAGTGTTTGCGATATTACTAAGAAGAGAGTCTGAGACAATTAAGTAGTCTATGCATGTATACGTTTTATACCACGGGGAGAAGTATGTGTAATCTCTTTCTTTTTTGTGAGATTCTCTCCAGGTATCATGAAGATTGTATCTTTCTAGTATATCATGAAGCTTTGTGTATCTTTTCTTGTGGGTTGTTAAATTCTGTTGTTTACCAGATCTGTCGAGATATTTATCTACAATTAAATTGAAGTCTCCGCCTATGATTAGATGTCCCTCTGTGAAAGTGTGAAGTACAGCAAGAGTTTCTTCTAGAAATTGTTCTTGTTTGTCATTAGGAGCGTAGATGGTCGCAAATGTAACATTTCTTTGGTCCAATTTACCTTTAAGGAATAAAAATCTTCCATGTGGGTCTTCTAATTTGTCATCAAATATAAAAGGCACAGTTTTGGCCAGTAGGATGGTGACTCCCCTAGACTTTGAGGAGCCTCCTGCATGATATTGTTGATTGTACCAACTAGTGGTCAAGACTCTGTTGTTTAGAGATTTTAAATGTGTTTCTTGCATGAAAACCACATCAGGTTTTGATTTTAAAAGAAATGAAGTCATTCTCTTTCTTTTGATACACTTGTTCAAACCGCACACATTAATAGATCTAAATACGTAGTTGTCAGCCATAAGTAATGTGATGTTATACAGTAATAACTATAACTATAGAAGTACTATGAACTTTGAATGTAAACTGTTCCAGATAAATCTGTATAAACCAACAATACAACAACTATTAATACAAAGTTGTAGCTATAGTTTCAATGTCAGGTAGTGTCTTGTTTGCATTAAAAAAAAAAAAATAGAATTATATAGCTATCTAATTGACAATAAAGAAAAAATTAACCCCCCCCTTCCCTAACCCTTTACCCCAACACAGTACCCTGCAAGTCTTCTGTGACTTTTAACTGTCACACCATAAAAGAAAAACATATACTCAGAATCCCAGAAATACTTCTGGTAGACTGATCTCTTCAGTCGTCTGAGTACACTAACAGGGAGCAAACAAAACTCAGAGATTCCCCCCCAACCATCCCTCCCCCTTATATGAGACATGCTTTGCAGAAGCTAAAATCATGCCTATAAGTTAAAGACATAAACCCAGATGAAAACATAATTATAGCACCTCAATATCAGTATAGTTTAAATTCATGTTTCTGCAGGGATGTTTAACACAGGAATTTTACTAGGCTTTTGAGGTGTATTTGGAAAAAGATTCCTTCTTTTGAATGAGGGTTTGTCCCCCTGTTCCATAGGAGTTTCTTGTTCTAAGGCTTGCAATAGAGACCGGCCACTTTCTTCATCCCATGCATATAATCGTAAGCCTTGGAATGCCACAAATAGTTTGCCAGATGGGAGCCATCTATATTTTTGTTTTATTTTTTGTAATTGTGCTGTAATGGGTTTCAAGCTCCTGCGAATGGCAATTGCCTCTCTTGGGATGTCTAAAAAAAATTGCAAGTGTTCACCTTTATACTGGAAAGTCCCTGGTTGTTTAGCAGCTTCTAGAATCGTGTGTCGCACCCTGGCATCAGGAATGGTGATTATTATGTCCCTTGGGAATGGTCGGCTGCTTTTTGGAACAGGGCCTGAATGAGATGCGTGGGTGAGTGTAGGGAGAACACCTTCTTCTAGCTTTAAAGAGTTAGCTATTAATTGTGCCATGAAACAAATCGGATCTTTATTTTCTTCAGCTTTTTCTGGCAGGCCTCTGAATTTCAAATTAGCAGATTTCATTTCTGATTCAAGGGAAATCAAATGGTCTTTCTGAGATGTGGAGGCTTCTTGTAAGGCTTTAATATCTTTCTGATTAGCCAGGCCTTTTTCAAATTCTGCCTCCGCTTTTTGAGAGGTTAAGTGTAGAGAGGTTTGCATTTCCTCTAACTGGGAGGCAAGACTGTCTATTTTATTATGAATGCCTGCCTCCATTGCTTTGAGGTAATTTAAAATCGCTGAGGAGGAAGGATCTTGTAGCGATTTTTCTGTATCTTCTATTGCGGCCGCCATTTTGTTTTCAGTCTTGGAAGCAGCAGCACGCTGAAATGCTGCTTCCAGAGTGTCTTTCTGATTTTTAACTGAAGCAGAACCGATCCGATGCTTACCCGGGTCTGTTTTATGCGTGTTTTCTGGTTTTGGCATGATTTTAGTGCTTTTCTCTCCGGCGGGAGCGAGGCAGGGTCGGGAGCTCCGGTTTTACGCGTCCGCCATTGCCGAGTGACGCCACGCTCCCCCACCCGGGTACCATTTGAAGTGTGGACGGATCATAAAAACCTAGAGGTCCTCCACACGCCTTGGAACTTGAACGCCAAGCAGCTCCGCTGGGCAGACTTCGTTTCTAAGTCTAACTTCACCCTCCATCATTTCCCTGGAAAGGCTAATTTGTTAGCTGATGCCTTGTCCCGTCTCTATCAATCAAGTTTGCAAAAGAGACTCAGTGTTCACCTTCAGGTAAGTCTGTCAATCTGCTTCTGTCTGTGATTCAGTTGACAGCTATTGCTGCTTATCTGGAATGCAAGATAGTATGTAAGCCTATGTTAACTACATATCACTTATGTAAAGATAACACAGCCCAAAGTGCAGGATTTGCATTCTCAGGCTAGAGATCCTAAGGTAAAAACTAGGAATGGTTATCAGTTGAAATGAGCAAAGTCCTCTGTAATCTCACCTGCTCTGGCACCCCAGAGAATAATGCAGAGAGTGTTTTTCCCATGCAAGGCACATTGAGGTGGTAGTTAAAATGGTTCACCAAGGTTTCAACCCTGTTTTACAGACACACACACATGCTTAGAATGGCAGATAGGTACTGAGTACTGAGACACACTACATCATGTGCTTTGCAGTGTTTCCAGTGGTACAGAAAGTCAGAAACACAAGGAAGCCTAGCACGGGATACTGGTGAAGTAATGTACTTAAAGAAGGTATTCTGTAAGAAATGGGTTGCTATTGTGAGGAAAATTCAAATGTTATGGTAGAACATTAAAGCATGGATCCAAAATAGTACAAGTGGAGCTCAGTAAGAGGGATAGAAGGATCCTAACTCTACCCTCCCACTGCAGCCCAACAAGCCCCCTGAAAAACTTCTTGCCCCTAAGAGCAAGGAAGACATAGAAATGGAGCTGGGTGTAATGCGGGGGTCTATGGGAGAGGAGAACTGATAAAACATCTCGTTCCTCCTCTGCCAGCAGAAGCACCTTGGGGCTGCTAGCAAGCAAGGGTTGGAACCAGGCTAATGCTTTTGGATGCACATATGAAGACATGATGAGACTGCATAATAATATTGTAAATGTCTTCCTTGATGATATATCTCTCCTTATATATAAAGCTGACTTGGGGTGGCAAGATTCCATATGCTCCCATTGGCTGTAAAAGGCCCTCCCTCAGCCATTGGCCTGCCAGCCGCTACTCAAAAGTACTCACGTGCCATTGGCCAGGTGCTGGGTCTGCTCCTTTTCCCTGCCCACTTCCCCTTCAGCCACTCTTCTCTGCCAGAATTCCTAGCAAATGGCTTTGTCTCTTGACAAAGACGCTTCTCCTGCTTGCATCCTGCATGGGACTTAACTTTTCGCTTAGTGGCTGTTGGTAGGTGTAATGAAATGGCAGTTACCTGTGTTTGTAAGATGGCTGCTGGGCTGCTATCTGTGGTTGTTTGTTTAAAATGTTCTGCCATAAGGTTTAATTGAGCTGTAGTTCCAGAGAGGGTCCTGTAGAAGTATCACTCACTGGGTTGAATGGGCCTTCCTCATCTGCTGGACTACATTTCCCAGCTGCCCCAAGGCAGAAAAGGGCGGGAAAACAGGGACTGTCCCAACATGCAGGGCAGCATCAATATAGACTGCAGCCCATCTAGGGAGGAGGCCATCTTTGTCCTACAGGAGGTTAGGAAAGGCTTCTGCTGCCTGTGCTGATCAGGCTACAAGCCAGAGACGTGGGTGAACCCTTGGAGGCAGCAGAAATTCAGCCACTCCACAGTTGGCTGGACTGGGGAATGAATGGAAGTTTCCCTACTCTCTTGGGCCAGAGAGAGAGAGGCTAGAGCAGAGAGCCAGAGGCCAGTGTGTAGGGAAAGAGGATGGTGTTTAACCCCTGTGGGTTTATGCCCTGCTGGTTCATAGTGTGTGCTTACTCCTACAGTGTGTGTGTGCCCCGTAACTGTGTAAATAGTTAGATAAATTCTTTTATTTGGGCTAACAATCTCTGTTGTGCTCTGACCACATAGTCTCCCTCGCTCTGCACAATAACAAAGGGAGGGGGTAGCCTAAGGAGGCAAGGAAAGGCCAGACCCTTGAGTTGCCAACTTTCCAGGGATCCTGCAAAGATTGGGGATTCCATCTCCAAACATGGAGATTCGTCCAGAGGGGTCTCACTGTCCCTCTAAAAAGGCAGTGACAATTCAGTGAGTGATGGCAGTGAACTTAAGGAGTTGGGACAAGGGTTGGAGGTGAACAGCTGTCAGGTGATCCTGCCATAAGATCTGAGGGAGGGAAGGAGGGTAAGATGGTCTGTAACTTCTCATGCTTGGAATGTGGGAGGTGGGTAGGTTGCCTAGGTTACAGTGTGATTCCCAGCCTGGGCTATCTCCTATCTGAACCAAATGGCCTTGTCCTATGGTTTCGATTTCTCCGGTGTGGACAGCTGGGCCCCTTTATGGCTTAAACAACTTTCACACCTAGTTCCCGCGCGTGGGCTTTGTGGCCATTGGTAGATGCTAAGGGGGAAGTTAGCTCAGTGGGGTATATCCGTAGATGTTCGTTTGTGTGCTTTATTCCTGACAATAGAATGTTAGTGTGCCTTTAGAACTGCTGCTCGAATAAACGCTATCTTCTTATGAAGCCTGGTGTTTGACTTACTTTCTGAAGTGCCTGACAACAGCTGAGTTATAAACTGGAGCCCGTTTCGCCACAGTAGGCAACCAAGCTTGGTTCAGACAAAGGAAGAAAACCCTTTGCAGGCCTTTGTGAGGAACTCATTGGGCCCAGTCCTGACTACGGTTGCCAGCTCCAGGTAGGGAGATTCCTGGAGATTTTCTGGTAGAGTCTATGGAAGCCAGGCTTTGGGGAGGGGAGAGGCCTCAGCTGAACAGAATGCCATAAAGCCCACCTTCCAAAGCAGTTATTTCCTCCAGAGGGGAGAGATCTGTTGTCTGGAGTTCAGTTGTGATACCTGATAAACTACCTGGCTCCACCTGGAGGCTGGCTACCCTAGGCATAGCAGTCAGTGCTTCAGAGCAGGGTCTACTAGATCCAGGTTCTTGCTGTAGAAGCTGAGTGGGGGATTTTGGACTATCATAGACTTTCAGCCTAACCTACCTCACAGGTTTCTTGTGTAAGTGAAAAGGGGGAGAGGAGAATGATGTAAGCTGCTTTGGTCCCCATTGCAGAGAAAGATGACTTTTTCTCCTGGGAAACCATTGTTGCCAATCTCCAAGTGAGGCTGGAGATCACTCAGAATTACAACTGCTTTCCAGATGGCAGAGATCAGTTCCCCTGGAGAAAATGGTTGACTCTGTGGCAGTCAGGGTTTCAGAGCACAGAAAATGGTGGACTCTGGCAGTCAGGGCTTCAGAGCATGGGAGAGGCTTCAAGTGTGTGTGTGGGGGGAAATGGAAAGCTGAAGAGAGAGGGGGAAATAAAGGTAGGTTGATGACTGGCTGGGAAGGAGATAGGGTTGCCAACTCCAGGTAGGAAATTCCTGGAGATTTGAGGGATGGAATCTGGAGAGGGTGAGGTTTGAGGAGGGCAGGGACCTCAAACAGGTACAATGCCATAGACTCCACCCTCCCAACCAGCCATTCCCTTCTGGGGAACCACTGTTCCCAATCTCAGGAGACGGGTGGAAATCACTCAGAATTACAACTGATCTCCAGGAGGGAGGGGGGAGGAGATGAAAAGCTGAAATCAGAGGGGCAGTTAATGGCAGGTTGATGCTTGGCTGCAAAGGAGATAGGGTTGCCAACTCCAGGTTGGGAAATTCATGGAGATTTGGGGGGTGGAGCCTGGAGATGGTGAGATTTGAGGGGGGTGGGCCCTCAGACAGGTACAATGCCATAGACTCCACCCTTCAAACCAGCAATTTCCTCCTGGGTAACAATTGTTGCCAATCTCCAGGAGAGGGCTGGAGATCACTGAAAATTACAACTGCTCTTCAGGTAGCAGAGATCAGTTCCTCTGGAGAAAATGGTGGACTCTGTGTCATTATACCCTGCTGAGGTCACCACAGCACATTGATGCTGAGTGCCCAAGGCCTTAGCACTCCCCCAGAGCCTCTTTCTAGAGCTTGTAATATTTATTTCCACAACGGGCCTTATTCCTAGTTTCAGAATAAAGCAATATATAATTCAGTATGGTCGTCAGGATTTTGGAGTATAAAATAATGCATTTATCAAACTGTAGATCCAATTCAATGCCAACTCTAGTCATTTTTGTCATCAATTAATAGGTTTAAATTACCCACCAATGTCAACTAGTGCTTGTATTAATTCATTCATTCTCTTACACAAATACTCACAGAGCAAGTGAAATTGAAAAGTACTATCTTAACACAGTTGAGATCTAACTGAACTTTCAGGAAAACTTGAAAATAACAACACTAATGATTCTAACTGGATTATGGCCAATACAATCCATGCAAAAAAGGCCACACATTTCATATAATAAAATGTCAATCACTTTTCTTTAGCATAACTGCTTGCAGGATTATTTCATTTGTAAATTCCTTTTGGGATTATTGGTATACATCCCAACAACATTATTACCTTCAGGGTAAGCCATTCTTTCTGAGGATTTTGTATAAGGCTGTGCTACTGTCTATAACAGCATAAAGAGTCAGATACTTGGCAGAGTCTTGAAAGAAGTCAGTTACAAACAGGTTATTCCAGCTCCATAATACTTAATATACCCAAACAAACTCAATAAATGGAGCATTCCCTTGGCACAGATTCTAGGACTGAAGTTATCAGGGCTTTCGTCTCTGAGCATTCTGAAGTGTGTTCAGTAATCAGGTGCAAGACTGTCCAGCTGCTATTAAAATAAATGATGTGGGATCTCAAACATCATAAAAACTATCAGTGCCAGTGGTATATTAGAAAAACAATGTGAACTGCTGCTTGTTAAGAGAAGCTGTTTCATGATTTATTTTTCATTTTTGTGAGTGTTGCATTGCCTAATCCTAGCCATATTTACTTGGAATAAAATTTTATTAGCTTCAGATGGGTTTCTTCTAAGGTAAGTGTCCACCAGGCTGTATGTTCATTTTTTTAAAAAAGATTATTTTTCTTTTCTTTTAAAAAATTTTAAATTGTTTTTCCACTACATAAACTACAAGGAAAGGGGAAAGGTAGCTAAAACTAAAATACAAAAGCTAAAGCAAGGATCACATTTCATAATATATATAAAAGGCTTATTGTGTTTCCCAACCTTAAAGTAAAACAAAATATAAGAGGAATATAACTGTTTAAAATTAATATAAAATCAAACTAAAGCAAGCATATTTAGCCAAAATAGGTGTAACCCAGTTTCACACATAACAAACAAGTAAAAGACTTTCAGAGTTAAACTACATATGGTTTTGCTTATTTCTTATTCTTCTTGTGTTTGCTTTTGTCATAAGTCAGTCTAACTTTGAGGAGTTTTGGAACTGCTGCTCCTTTTTCATCATCAGAGTCTTCTGAGGATCTGTCAGTTGTAATTCCTCTGTCTCCATACCCATATTGCTTTGTATCAGTTCTGCTTTCAGATCTGTCACTGGTGCTAATGCTTTGCTTAATATCTCCTTTAAGTTCTCCCCTTTTTGTTCTGGGATACTCTGGAATCTCAGGACATATAGGGTGATTTCCCACTAAAGCTGCCGCGGGGTTGCGCCGCCGTTTGCCCCGAGATTTTTAGTCAGTTTCACACCCGAAGCCGCGGGGCTGCATTTTGACCCGCGGCTTTGCCCGATTTCCCCCGCAGTTTCGTAATCCTCAAAAAACAGGATTACGAAGCTGCGGGGAAATCGAGCGCAGCCGCGGGTCAAAATGCAGCCCCGCGGCTTCGAGTGTGAAATTGACTAAAAATCTCGGGGCAAACGGCGGTGCAACCCCGCGGCAGCTTTAGTGGGAAATCACCCATAATGATTTCTCCATTTGAAGCTGTCAGAAATCCGCTCTTTTTCCACCATGTCCAGTCTCTTATTTAACAAATTCATCTTAGCATCAAGTTGTACAACTATTTTATGAGTTTCTTCTGTCTTAGTAGTCATTTCTTTCAGCTGTTTCTGAAGATAATCAAGCAGTGTCCCTACCAGAACTCTCTGATCTCGCTGGATTCAACTATATGAACTTCACAATATTTGAATAATCCCTAAATTACTTCACATGGCTGTTGCAAGGATAAAATGAGGAAGAGATCACTATGTGTAACCCATGCAGTTTTGTAGCTGTTAACAGCATACAGGGATCAGGCATGCCTGTTTTTGCCAATAGATGGTATGGCAAGTAACTCCCTTTCCCCCCTCCTATATTTAGTTAATGAGCATGCTCAGTGCTTGTAGCCTTCCCTAAAGGAGGCTGGGTATTCCCAGCAGCCAGCAGTTCAGCCTGGCCCAGAAGAGGCAACGTCATCAGAAGGGGGGAGAGGCCTGTATAGACTTTGCTGTGCTAAGGTCTGCCTTGAATTATTGCAGGCAAATGCTGTTAACAAATGTAATTATTAGAGATCCTTTCAAACAAAGGTGAAGTTACTTCTTGGGAAGTTATTAAATGTTGGTTTGGGATAGTAATTTCATATGATTGTGAAAATATGTTGGTTTGGAATAGTAATTTCATATGATTGTGAAAATATGTAATTTTAGTTATTGATCTTTTTAAAACTGTTGCAATACATCTTCCTTAGTATTCTGTTTGTTAATGCAACTCGGCAGTTCATCCTGGCCCAGGAAGAGGCAACATCATCAGAAGGGGGGGAGAGGCCTGTATGGACTTTGCTGTGTTAAGGCCTGCCTTGAATTATTGCAGGTAAATCCTGGATTCAACTGCGAAGAGCTGCAGTCTCCCAAGTATAGCCTGGAAACCTCATATGCTGTTCCAGTATCTGTGAGCTTACAATATATAGACCTACAATATATCTACGTGCTTAGTATTTTCTTGTTCTGTGCATCCTTGTGGGTGCTGAAGATAACTGTAACCAGTAATATCCTGAAGATTAATTGCTATGAAGTAATAGCAACCAACCAGAAATGAATAAGGATTTATATGAAAACCTCCATGCTTTGTTTATATAAAGAGTTTATTCTAAATGTTAAAGTGCATTGGTTGTATTGCCTCTCTTATGTCTGTTTTTAAGTATACCTGTAGTTGCAGCAGTTACACATTCTTAATAACCATAGGTGGGAGTTTTGCTGTCAAAACCGACTGAACCTGCCCACTCTCTCTGCAGATTAGGACCTTAGTGGGTTACATATACATGCTTACCCTGAGCTCCATGAAGGAAGGATGGGATAAAGTATAACAGAGTAATCAACAGAAGAAATTAATCTTTTGAGTTAACATACTTTGGAGGGTTTGTGTTATATCCATATACATCTTCTTTTAAGGAAAAACACACTATTTACTTATTTATTAAATTTATACCCCACCCTCCCAGCCATGGCAAAATGAAAAATAAATTCTATTTACTTTATCTCACATAGCCTGGGAAGTATTTGCAAGACAATTAGAAATAAAATGCTTCTCTGGTATTGTCAAAAGGCCAGGGTGGTCACTTTATGCTTCCAGCAGCACAGTTTCAAAGCTTCATGTTGAAGCTAAAAACAAATACTAAGCTCAGTCTCCCTGCCTATGTAATAAATCACACACCTTTGCTTTTCACAGGGGGTAATCTAAAGCTTTTTAACAAACCATGAATTGCCTTCAACAGCCAAATGCAAAAACATTTATTCTACACATGAGGACTTCTTGAAATTACAAAAAAAAAGTTTCTCTACTTTTTCCATGTGGGGAAGCTACTGTACACACATACACCCTGTAGTTTATTATCTGCCTAGATTTTCTATTTACAACAGTCTTTACAAACCTGCATTTTGTATTCCCAGAGCTTCAATAGGAAACTGAAGCAAAGACAAAGCTTCACTTAAGAATATTTTCATGACACCTTTAAAAGAAACAGGAGCATCCTTCAGTGCCAGATGTTTACAATATTATATGATTAACAAGCAGGGGAGAGGAGGAGTTTTGAATATAACTGCCAGCTTCCTGGTACTTCATTGGGCACAAACTAATTTTCCTTTACCACCTTTAATAGGGTTCTGTATATTCCACGCACTGTAGAACTGATACTAGAGCTTCCTGAGAATGCCATTTCGTTTTAAATCAAGTTTGAATAAGATTCTCAGTGTGGCTAGGAGGGAAAGAGGGAGCCAGAACTTCTTTGGCCCTTCAAAGCAGAACAAATTAGGAACAATAATGCCCCACATATGCCCCAAAGAGCGCTTCGGTCGGGGACACAACATCGCCTGGTCATCCCAGGCCCCAGGGAGGCCAGGCTTGCAGCAACCAGGGCCAAGTCCTTTTCAGTGGCGGCTCCTACCTGGTGGAATGAGCTCCCAGAGGAGATCAGGGCCCTGCGGGACCTTACACAGTTCCGCAGAGCCTGTAAGACAGAGCTCTTCCGCCAGGCTTTCGAGTAGGAACCACCACTACCTCTGCTGCTATCCTTGCCATCTGCTATAGACATAGGGGACGGCCGAGGAAGATCAATCTTGCCCCACTGTGACCAATATTGCCGGATGGGGCAGAATAATATTGAGTGGCGGCCTTCTGTGAAGCTGATGCCATCTGGTTAAGTTTGTTTAACTGGAGCACTTTAATGTGGAATGTTTTATCTGTTTTATGTTGGTTTATCCTGGCACTCGTTGCCCCATTGTAAGCTGCCCTGAGCCTGTTCATGGGGAGGGCGGGGTAAAAGTGGAATAAATAATAACAATAATATGTAAAAATATATGCAAACCTACAATGTGCATACTCTGTACAGGTTCCAGAACTGATCTGTCCTTACTATAGAATCTGGATTTGTGTTTAGTGCCAAGAAAATGTGCCTTGCCTATTACATTTCACACCTCAACCAGTGAAGTGCCAAAAGGTTCTGAAGCACAGAAGCATTGCATTCAGAATCCTGGAGAAGATGTTCTCATAAGGCAAGCATTAAAGGCCTCATCTTATTGCCAACTCTGTTTATCATTTTATTAGCCCTGCTCCTTTGCTTTTAATGTCAATCTGAAAGGCAGAAATCAAGTGATGGAGCTGTTCAGGTTAGGGGAATCATTTATTTCATTTCTGCATGTGAAATTAGTATTAAAGGCAGAATGGCAAGGCCAGGACTTATATATTTTTAAAAAAACACCCTGTCAATTTCTACTACCTCTCTGACCTAGCTAATCAAGGAATGGGTTAACATTCTTCAAAGGGGCACAATAGGCGATTTAAGTCTTTGAGGGAATTTCCTCCAGCAGGGAAGCAGCTGGGGCTTGTTAGGAGCACTAATGAAACATTACTGAGGCTGATGTGCTAAGAGAAAAGCTCAGGATGTTTTTTTAATGGAAGGAGAATTAAGCAGTGGGGCACTTCTGAGAAGGGAATTAATCTACTTCTAGATGTGCTCACAATAGTGTCTCTTATATAAATCTCAAGCCTGAAAGTTCCGCCAGAAATGAAGTCTTTCTCATTCCAGAGGGATCACCTGTAACTTTAACAGCAGGGTACAGGCAGGTATTCAACAGAAGTAGCTTCCCCAACATGTACATGAGAAGGCTGCACTTGCTCATACTTCACACAATCTGTTAAAAACACATAGCCTTTGGCAATGATCCCTCTGCTGATGCCCAGAATTACTGAGCTAGCATCACTAGACTATTCACAGATAATTTTTCCAAATACCTCTATGGAATAGAGTTACCAGCCTCCAGGTGGGACCTGGGAATCCCTTGAAATTATAGCTCATCTCCAGACTACAGAGATCAGTTCCTCTGGAGAAAATGGATACTTTGGAGGGTGGACTGTATGGCATTGTACCCCACTGAGGTCCCTCCCCTCCCCAGGCTCCACCCCAAATCTCCAGGAGTTTCCCAACCTGGAGCTGGCAACCCTACCCACCATTCCCTGCCAGTGGCCAGGGGGGACTTGGCAACCCTAAATTCTCTACTGTATTTTGTATTTATATCCTGCCCATGGGATATAATAATGAAATTAAGGAAAGCCAATAGGTCCAACATGGAATTGGGTTACATATGGTACTAGAGAAAGTCACTAAAAGTGATCACTGTTACTAAAATATGGACCACTGACAAGTTTTTTCCATGTGCCTTTAACAAGAGAATGTAGCAATTAAGAAGGTAAAGCCTTTCTTAGAGTGACAGGAACAGTTTCATCTGCTCGATGGCCACCTTAGATTGCTCTAACTGCCAAGGAGCAGGGCCACTTAAAAAAAAGTTTGACAACCTGAACGCACAGTATGGAAAGAGAAAACAAAAGCTGGTTAGATTATATGGGGAGCCACTTCAGATTTCTTAATTATTGGCTAGCTGGTGAATTCCTGTCACATCACACGCAGCCAAAACTGTAGCTGACTTTTGAAAGCAAGCTGTTGGTTGTATTATATCGTAATCTCAGCCAGGAAGATGCAGTTGCAGGGCACAAAATCATTTGGTGTGTGTTTCCCTAATCATGATCCATCACTTGCCCTGCCTCAGATACCATGGAAGTCATGTAGTGTGAATGAAAGCAGCTAGGCAGAGGATGCTACGTTGAGCAAAAAGATGCATGTTAAAACAGCACAGTGCAGTACTAGTAACCACCCCTCTGACTTTGGTATTAATTGCTGCATTGCAACTGCCCTGTAAGACGTTCAGCAAAGCCAGTACAGCAAATTCCTCCTCTCTGTTGCTTTGTATAGAGATTTGCTGTGCGCTTGACTTATCAAATACTACCGAAGCTGGGAGAGCCACAGAGTATCCTATAGGATAAGTGTAGACTTTGAAAAAAGCTGAGAGGCATGAGCTGTACCTTTAACAGAGGCTGTACAAGCAACTGTTCCTGAAAGCTTGAAAAGAATCTATTTCAGCACAGAGGAGCTGCTAGCTGCTATCAGAGCCTCAGATCAGAGTTTTGCCTATCCAAGTCATAAAGGACCCTTCTGCCTGGACTGAACAAGGAAAAGACCAGCTGTCTTTCATCTGTGAACCATGAGTGGCTGCTCAAAGAGGTGCAAGCATGGGATCATTAAATTTGCTCAGACCGTCTTCAAACTGATCACAGGCACGCTCAATAAAGGTAATGCCAGTGATTTTCTTATGTGGGTGATGGGGATTGCTGTTCCCATTCAGGAGGGTTATTGTGGTTGAAATTACCTAGCCCCTGGGGGGCTCCTGGAGTGAAGTCATGTGCAAGTGAGGCTGGTTAGCCTTATGTAACTGGTTCTAACTTCTGGGAGGTAGCTTTAGCTTTGCAGTATTCATTCAGTGTACTTTGTCTGTCTGTTCTGAAGGTAGTTTGTGCATGCAGTTTTAGGAAATAATTGCTTGATGGCATCTTCCCAGTATTAAGGTTTAGGGGAAACGTGACCCACTTGGTTATATTAGTGTCTTTCTGGGTGCAATAGGTTCTTGCATAGTACACGATTTCAGAAGCTTTTATTCCTCTTGCAACTTTTCACTACTGAGAGTGAATAGGCTCTATACTGATTGTTATTTTTAGGCATAATGGTTTTCTTTTCACCCAGCTGAAGTAATAGTGACAGTACCTCAATGTACTGAGACAGGTGCTTTTTAAAGTCTCCTTTGTGGATGACTCTCACTGTTCATATTTATTTGTTTGCCTAAACTTCAGTAATAGGCAAAGTATAACTTGTGCCCTTATATTATTAATTTCTAAATGCTGTTAGCATGGAGTTCCTAGCACTGTCTAGATGCTACAGTTCTATTGATTTTGAGTGCTCCTTTCTTCCAGAAGAACTTGTATTTAATATGTCTGTTGAGTCTCATTAAAGCTTCCTTAGATGAGTAAAAATTAGGCACTTAAAAACATATTAGGAATATATCAGAAAACTAATGGATGTCTCCCTTACAAAGTAAGAAACCTCAGAGGTATAATTTTGGTTTTACTGGTTGTTTGGAAAAATCTGCATTTGCATAGATTTTATGTTCTTCAAAAGAACCAAATGTGTACCTGGAGATGTGTTTTAACAATTGATTCAAAATACTGAGATGTAAAGTATTAGTACATCTCCGAGTATTAGTGAGTGGGGAATACAATCCATTGTGTTCATATTTGTAATGAACTGCCTCAGAAATCTCATAATTGTTAATTGAGTTGACCAGTCCTTGTGTTATGACATAATGATGATATTGTTTCCATGTGACATGATAATCTCTGTAATTTCATGTATTTTTGTTGCTGTTCTTGTTTCTTCTGTACATTTGTTCTTCTTGTTTCTCCTGTACATTTGAAGGCTGATGATTCTCAGTGGGATACATGTTCAAACAATGAAAAAAAGTTGTAACAGCTAGTCATCTGAAGTAGCAACTCTTTATTTTCTCAAGATGCCTTTTCTTAGAAAAGTTTGTGGGACAAATACCACGCTGCGCAGTTGCATGTCAATGCTGAGGGAAGTGATGGCATTTCTTTCTCTGGATTCAGGTTCCTGATATCCTGGTGTGCTAATTCCCACTTCTGCTGTGGAAAGAGAAATTGCTTGCTTTTTTAAATAAGGCTTGTGCACCAAAGGAACAGACATTAGTCAGTTTTCACATAACTTTGCCCTTCAAAAAAGCTGTCCTCTTTCTTAATGCTAGTTGTACAGGAAGAATACCCAAGAGGTGTCCCTGTACTAGGATCACTAGCTTCATAGCAGATAGGTTATAGCATTATAGCTGATAGGCATAAAACAATGGCTTCATGTTTACTTTGAACATCTGCATAATATTAGCAAGTATGTAAATCTATACTGGCTATGGTGGGAGTAAACGGAAGCCCCATCTCTAAATAGTAGTGCACAAACGGAGGAACAAAAAGGCACATTTATGTTCATATGTGATGCCACAAAAAGTAAAGCTCCCTAAGTGGTGGATTTTATAGCCTGATCTCAAGCATGATTAGTCTGAAGAAAGTCCCACTGAGTTAAATGGCTTTTGCTTCCTAACATATGTGCTTGAGATTGTGATCCTTGTAAATTGAACAAGTAAAGGACAGAGTGCAGAGAACTCCAAATTTTGTGAAATTAAAATAGATACATTTCTAAAATAGACAAGAGTATTTTTGGACTGTGCTGGTTTTATTCCAGTTCAGCCAATTGACTTTAGAAGTCAATACTGACAGGTCACATACATATGCTATTAAGGATTTGGGCAAAGAATTCTGGGAATACTTATTTAGTGATGGTGACAACAGTTCTGTCTACCTACAGCTGCCACAGCATTAGGGTTTGCAGGTTTCCCTTGGAAGACAGAAAGACTACTAAACAGGTACAAATTTGCATTTGAGAAATCATCTTGCTCTCCTCATATCAATGTCTCCTTAAAACCTGTTGGGCTACCTTTCTACTTTTCCTTATAACTATGTTTTATGCTTCCTGTAGGCCAGGTGCAACAAATGACATGCACAGTGGTCTATGTGGCACTAGTATTATAGTAACATTGATCTTTTCTTGTGTGGAATGATGATGTGTGTAATTTCTTTTCTAGGGCAGTATCTTTTTTCAAAGCTGCAAACAGTAGGTGTTTGTGGTCTCTAAGGAATTCTGCTATATGATTTTTTCTGACTGGAAGATGCAAGTTTATAAACGCATAAACAGCAGGATAAAGTAGCTTTTTCTTTTTAAATCATAGGCCTCAAAGAATGATTGTAATTAAAGCTGAATGTTCCAGTATTGTGAGCTATACAATTTGGACTCAAGATACTTCTTAAAGAAAAATGGGTCTTGGGTTACAGTAAAACAATATTGATGTCAAATCTATCTGTGCATATTTTAAAAAGTACTAAGTTATGCAGACATATTTCTTCTTTTGTGAGTGGTAGTTTCTGTATGCCACATATGGAAGTATCCCATCACTTGCGCTTACTGGTATATACCAAACATATTCAAAGTTACCTGTATCATAGTAGTTTCCCCCCCATTAGTATGAAAACTTGTTGTATGTCTTTCAAATAACTTTCTTTACTCTTCGTTGCTGACTTCACTGACATGAAACAAACCCGCAAATACTTGTGCTGCAGCAGGCTGGCAAAATCTTAGCTCCTCTCTTAGAAGACACCCTGATGGGATTTTCCAGGTACAGCTACATCAAGTCCAAGTAAAGGGTTTAGAGAATCTAGATTATCCCTTCATGGCCATGACAGAATGGGTCCCTCTTTCTTACGGACCTTTCAGCCATTGTTCAGTATACCATCACAGGTAGGAAATGGGCCTCTTCAGTAGTGTCCCCTGTTCTTTAGGATTCATTTCCTTTAGAAGCTGTGTTAGCTCACTCACTGGCCTTCTTTAGGATGCAAGTAAAAAATTCTTCTGCCTGGTTTTAATTATGTGATTGTTTTAGTGTGCAGTGTTTGTTGGAAATGCTTGGGAATTTTGCAAGAGTTACCTTTTCTGGAGTTTTTTTTTAATTGTGTGTTTCAGACTGTTGACTGCTTTATAACTATTTCAGCATAGATATAATAATCTACAGAGCTGTGTGAGCCATTGGACACCTCTTAATTCTGTAAATTCTTATGCCTTGTAAAAAGCTGCTCCTGGGGAACTGGTCAGACCTTCTGGAGTAGTATGTGCTTTGGTGCCAGGTGCTATAACTAGAATGGGCAGTGGGTTATCTCCCCGTACATGCACAGAAGCCCTCTGTTCTCACTTTCTCTCCTGCCTACTAAATTTGAATAAAGATAACAAGGAAATTTGTCTACTGCAGGAAAAAAGTTATGGCCTCTGATTCCACCTTGCCAAAGGCAGTACTTTGCAAGGTACCTGGAGTATAATTAGAATCACAGAGTTAGGTTGTGTGATTATTCATCATTAACGGGTTTCTTTTTTCTCCCAGTTTGCTACCATGCATGGCATGTGCACATGTTTTTGTAAATAAGGTTCATCCCAAACCAGACTCAGCGTTCACACCATGACAAGCATAGGGAAGAAACCTATTCTTCACTCCTGTCATAGGCAGCAGCTGTGGATATAAGTTCTAACAGCTGGCTAGAGAGCCATGGTCAGATTTTAACTTACACCATCACAATCTATTTTAGGGATCTATGACAAAGTGATGGGGCTCCAAAGCAAGCTTAGAAGAAAAATTAGGATCAGGGTAAAGTAGAAAAACAGTCTGAATAGAATAAAATGCATTCAAGAGGCCACAGTAGCAAGGAACTCAAAGCTGCCTGGAACCAGAAAGGAATGGCAACACTGTGATAAATACATTAAAACATTCATGCTGTCCCAATGCCCATAAATACTTGTGCAGAATAAACTATAAAGTTTGGGGAAAGAGAAAAGATTATATTTTATCTCCCGAATGGGAATGGGAAACGCCCCACATCTGGGCATTCAGGAGCCTTCAGCCTTGCACAAACTTGCACAATTCAGGAGTTCCAATACAATCCGAGTAGGATTCTTGGAAAAATCATGCAGGGATTGGCCTGAGCCCAGTAAATGGAGCTGAAACTTGGAGTACACAGCAAAGCCTGTATCTGATTTTTGGACCATGCAGAAATGCAGGGTTTGATGGTAGCTTTGATATAGGATCAGGAGAATAATAGCAGACACAAGCATTTGATTTTGCCCAGGTTTGATGAGAGGTAAGGAATTCAGACGGCTTGCTACTGAGCTCTTCTAATGTTTGGAGATGATATCTGGACATGCGACAACTTAAGGAAAGGGAGGAAAGCTTGGAGTGGGAAAGAAGAATGTTAGAGATAGAGCAAAGCACTACACAGGAAAATATAAAGTGTGTGTGGGGGAACTTTGATGGGTTAAAGGCTATTGTCAATAGGGTTTGCTCAGGTTAGAAAAGAACCTAGCAAGACAAACAGAACATTGTGCAGAAGAACACCTTGATTGAAAGTAAACACATTGTATAATTGTCAAAGAGGCATTAGTGCATGATTGTCTCAGTTTCCTATTCTGACTTGCACTGGGACAAAAGCCCTCTCTCTGAATCTGTGTCATACCTTGGAAACTGCCTGTTGTGCTTACATGGCTATGAATCGTGGTTATGGGCATGTTTGGGTGTGTTTAGACAGCGTGCTGGAGCGGTTTAAACTGCTCCGGCACGATGCGGTTTTTTTTTTAACTGGAGAATCGCGATCAGACTCACCTCCTCCTTCCGAGCTCCCCGCCGTCCTCCTGCAGGTGGGGGGGGGTTTCCCCTCTCCTTTGAGCATGCGCACAGGCAGCCCTCTCCCGAACAGGAAGTTTGGCGGGTGCGCAGAAGAGCGAGCTCAACAGGTCCCTTTAAAGTTTAAATGAAGACTCCTTTTAAAAATGGCCTCCCCGAGATCCCGGACTCCTCTAAATGCCTAAACTAGGCACCAGTGAACCTTTTCTTTTTTTAACTTAAGTGCGGAGCTCCGCTCAAGCGCACACCGGTAAGGAAAAAAAAAATGGAGGACTAAAACGGAAGCTGGAGGCAGCTTCCCAGAGGGGAGGGGGGGTTGAAGCACCCGGAAGTGGCTGGATGGAGCGATCAGACAGGGAAAAGTGCGGCTTGAAATGGAGAATCATGGAAAACACCACTTGGGTAAGTGGTGTCAAAATACTCCGTTTCAAAGGGGGTTTGCTCCAGAAAGCGACGGCTGGGGACAGTAGGCAGATGTTGGGTGTGTGGACGCGCAGGTAAAAGCCGTTTCTGAGCCGTGCCAAAAACGGCTCAAACGGCGCGTCTGAACGCACCCATTTTCTTGCCAGTTCTACTTCTTATTCGTCTGCAAATGAGCTAGGATTGCAAAGCTGTGAGTATGGCAAAAGACTGACTGGTCATAAGCACAATTCCGGGGGGGGGGTTAGTACCGAACAAGATGGAGACCTAAGAGATGTGGCAACAAATTCCAGTGACTCATGCATCAGTTCCATAGTTTGGAATCTGTAGATTTAAAACAGTATATGGTTGTTATTGCTAAAACAAACAAAAAACCCACTAGCATTGATTCCCATATAGTATACTATACAAACTGTGAGAAGGTTTATTTAGATAATATTGTTAATGTGTGTCTGATCCTTCACATATGTCAAATCTAACACAAATGTTCTTTTGTGACTACATGCAGTTTCCTCATCTGGGTTGTCAAATAAGTTCCCCTCTTAAGCAAGAAATGGTGACTTGGCTGTCATGTATCTCTACTTTTGACGCTGATTTCTCCCTCTTTATGCAACAAGGGTCCTTTCTGCATTAGACCTTAAATCCTGGCTCAACCCTGCCCCCAAACTTACATTGTACACTACACATGGGTTCACCCCTGTAATTATCTTGGGGTATTTTTACATTCTACACTACACTTGAGTTCATCACTGTAATTATCTTGGGGTATTTTTTGTTTCCACATTACACTGAGATCACCCCAGTTTTGCCCCACACTTGTCCCAGGATAAACGGATGCTTTTATAACCAGGGATAAATGCAAGGCATTGTGATGTGAGTTGAACTCTGATAAAACCAGGGATGAGATCCAAGTGTGAAAAGGACCAAGGAGTAACATTGGAACAGACAGGGTTGCAAAGGACCATCTGTCCCATATGTTTGTAGCTTGACTGAAGATGTACATGTCAGTGGTGTCACAGCCCTGTCATGGATAACAATGCTCTGTGTGAATGCTGCTTTTTGTAGAGCTTATGAACAAATGCAGTTAGAGGTCGTTATAAACCAGGTGTAAACAACAGATCCATCCTCCCCATTAACAGACCATTGAAATAATGGCTACTAAATTGTATGGCTCTCTCCTCTGACTTCTATGGACAAGAATGTACCAGTATATGGCCCATTGTTGATGATGATAGTGTACCCAAGCTACAAATAATTTTGCTATGAGTAAATAGCATATACTAAAGGAAGGCCATCAAAGAACATCAAATGAATAGTTTGGAACAGGCTATGTTAATTTTTTTCGTAATGGTGCTGAGCGATTTTGGTTGATGACTCATTTGGGATTTCCCTTGGTAAACGTCTGCACACTAAGTGACATGCACTTTCTTTGTTTTTAATTTATAGAAAAGTTATTAATGCCACAACTTTAGGAGCTTTGTACAGGGGTTTTTATGTTTTTGACATCTAATCTGCTTTGTCAATTGTTGGCAATCTGCTTTTCATTTTAATTTTGTTATTTGTTGTAGCAGAATAGGTTTCATATATCCTGCCCACCCAGTCTTTTCTTCTGCATTGCCTTCCTCTCCTTAGTAGGTATTCAAAGCACAGTATACTAAGTACCATTCATATCTAGGGTCTTTTTATTTTGTTAAATCTGTTGTCTAGCTAGCCTTGATGGTTCTACTAGATAGGGACTTGGTTGGTGCTTGTGAAAAGAACTGGACTGATGAGCACTAACAAAGGCATGTGTCCGTGAAAAATCTATTTGGCCAATGAATTCCATCTCTTTCTCACTGTAAAGTGAACACATGAAGCTGCCTTATACTGAATTGGACCCTGGTCCATCAAAGTCAGTATCATTTAAGACAGGAAGTGGCTTCCCAAGGTACAGGCACAAGTCTTTCATATTACCTACTGCCTGATTCTTACTACAGATGTCAGGGACTGAACCTGGTACCTTCTGCATGCCAAACAGATGCTCTACCACTGAGCCATAGCCCCTTCCTGAGCAGGCCCAGTAGGACTTCTGGTCGGCTGCAGATTGTTAAAAAGTTACTTTAGCAGCAGGTGCCACCACAACACAAGTTTCTTCATTGCATGACTGAAGGTATGTGCAAGATTTTTAAAAAACATATTGTCATTTGGAAAGGCATCCTAAAACATTAAAGAGTTAGTATTAGAGTTATGTATAGCCTCCCTCCTTGACATTTTGTGGTTGGCTGTGTGTCCTGTGGCAGCTGTTTGTGCACCCACCATCTTTTGTTAGAATCTCAAAGCTACCTTCAGGCTCAAAAAGGTTGGGGACTACTGAGTTACACATGCTCTAAACTGCTTGGAGCAAGTCTTCACATACATGTAAGGTTCTGGGCACTCTGAAGGGAAGGCACTTGGCTCACTGGTACAGCACATGCTTATGTGTCCTGGCACGGGACTGAGAAGCCCCCGCTGTGGGGCCGGTCCTAGGGAACCTGGTGTCATGAGGTTGGAGGGAAGATCGTCAGCCCTACTGCCACCCAGAAGCAGTCTGCTGCAAGGGCCTGCCAGGGTGGAAGAACTCACAAGTCCCCTGCCCAGGAGCCCCAGGGAAGACGCTGAAGATGGCAGTGGGCCGAGCGCCGCCCAAACGTGTCCCTTACCTGTGACCTGGTTCCGAGACATGGAGGATGCCACTCAGATGCATCCAGCCATTTGAGGAGCCACCTGCACTCGTCCTGCTGAAGTCCTCTGGTCTCCAGAGCAAGGGAGAAGGGCCCGGACGGACCCGAGGTCGGAAACAGGAGCCATGGAAATGGCTGGAGGTCCAAACTCAAGAGAAGCACCTGGGAGAGAAGATGGGCTACCACAATGGCACGAAGATGCCAAGCCCCGGGGAGACAGAAAGGAGCCACACCCCAACCAGACACCCGCAGCCCTGGCTGCAGGCCCCACCGAAGGTGGGGAGAAGGGAGGGCATGGGCCAATGGCATGAGCAGCAGCACAAAAGACAGGCCCGAGGGCTAATGGGGAGTGTGGGGTCTGGGGAAGAGGGTGGAGCACGGGCTGGATACAGGAATAAAAAGAGGGAAGGAGAAAAGGCTGGGGAGGAATGTGGAGTGGTTAGGGGACGGCCGGAGGCTCTCTGAGGGAGAGACGGGCCTGGCGTCACAATGACTGAAACTCCTAGGTGGTCTTAGCTCTTGCGCAGGGTGACGCAACCCGAAAGACCAGACCACAAATCTGAGGCCCACATCTCAAGGGCCAGGTAGCGGAGATAAAAACTTTATAAAGGACACAAACACAGATTTTTTTCCCCTTAAAATAAGAACATGCTTAAAATATTAGCTCTGTAAGCTGCAAGTCTACTTTTGATTTATTGACATTCACCACAGAGATCTCAAGCTTGCGGTGGCTCAAGTGGTTAAGACGCTGAACTGCAGGCTGTGGAAGGTCAGTAGTTCAGCAGTTCAAGACCCGGGTGCCGCAAGACGGAGTGAGCTCCCGTCTCTAGTTCCAGCTCCTGCCAACCTAGCAGTTCGAAAACAAGAAATTGCAAGTAGATAAATAGGTACCACTTTGGTGGGAAGGTAACAGCGTTCTGTGCACCTTGGTGTTTAGTCATGCCGGCCACATGACCACGGAAACGTCTTCGGACAGCGCTGGCTCTTCGGCTTTGAAACGGAGATGAGCACCGCAACCCTAGAGTCGGATTCGACTGGCTTTCGAGCAAGGGAACCTTTACCTTTACCTTTACAGAGATCTCATGCTCAGAGTTCTGAGTCTAGGACCTGTCAGCATATCCAGATGGCTTGCAAGATTGCAGCAAGTCATGCAGCCAGACTGTGTAGATCAGGGCACTCTAGTTTAACAGTTGTGGAATCATATGGTCAGAATCATGTGTCCAGGATTGCATCAGATCTTCTAGAGTCACTGTGACTCAGCACCATTTCAGCACTGTTCATATCTGTGTTCTGATTGGACTACTTGTGTATATATTGTAACCAGTTCTTGGTGAAGTGTGGCCTGTATGGTTACTGTTGCTCTGCATAGCCCTTTGTCAGTGAGAGTTCTGAAGTTGCTACTGTGTATATAGTCTCTGTAAATAAACTGTAAATACTCTATAAGTATATCAGAGTCCTCTGCTATTTTCCGGCACCAAATACCGTCAGGACCCAGGTTAAAACATGAAATGGCTGAGTGATTAAGAGAGTCTGGCAAAGCAAGCTATGATGCAGCAGCAGAACTGGAAGCAGGAGATGGCCAGTTCCACTGTGGGCCTGATAGAAGCCCTCCGGGGGCCTAATCTGGCCCCCAGGCCGCATGTTTGACACCACTGTCATAGAGCATTGCTGAGGTGCTAATGTAGCACAGCCAAAAATATCCAAGATTCTTCAAATAGCATCTTGTTAAATTAACTGCATCTTGTGAGTTGCTACAGCTTTACAGTTAGCAGTTCTTCACTAACATGGCTTTTGCAAGGTATCATGAATACAATCCTGCTAATAGACTATTTACACAAAATGTTCATGTGACTAGATTACCTGAGGGAAGTCTTTGCATGGGCAATATAGCTCTCCTGGCCACATCCTTGATCACTCAGTTTACATGTTACATTTTCAGAAACCATAAATAAATACTTGGGAATATTTGGGGCTGATTTTTCACTGACCAAACTGAGGTAGCATGTGTGCTCAATGATCTGATCAGGAAGGTGTTGCTGTTCGATTTTTTCCTTCAATGCCATTCTTTACATATTATATTATTCAGTTCATTAATATCAGCAAATGTAGTGCTTTCAGCACGTTGTAGTGGTATCAATACAATATTTTTATTTGTTCTTTTAAATATCCGCATGTTCAGTTTCTTCACTGATCTCAAAGGAAAAACATTTTCAGCTGCAGCACCCATATATTATCGCCCCCCCCCACACACACACACCAATTAGGATGGAAATCTCATGGATTATACCCATTGCCTAAGGGAAGCTTCCCTTCCAAATTTCAGACAAATAACTTTCTTACTAGCAGAAAGAAACCATGGCGGAATCTGGCAAACCTAGCCAGGGGGAGGCGAGAGCAAGCAGTAAATATACCACCTCTGAGTACGAACTCTATACTGTCAGGAAAATCACAGCTCTGCTCCTGCTGCTAAAAAGTGCAGTGATAGTAGCATTGCTCCCTCTCTGATCACTGGTGTGTGTATGGGGGTGGGGGCTAGGCCAGCTCCAGTTTGGGAAACTCCTGAAGATTTGTAGGTGGAGCCTGGGGAGGACAGGGACCTCAGTGGAGTAAAATGCCATATAGTCTACCACTCAAAACATCAATTTTCTCCAGTAGAACTGATCTCTGTAGTCTGGAGATGACCTGTAATTCTGGGGCAGAGGTGTCAAACTCATTTTTTATGAGGGCTGGATCTGACATAAATATCACTTTGTCAGGCTGGGCCATATGTGCAATAAAATTTAATGCCATGTATGGGAGATATAAACTTTATAAAGGACACAGGCAAACCCAATTGATATTTTTTTTGCTCAAAATACAAACATGCTTAAAACATTAACACTCTTACAGTATTTCCTTACAGTATCTCCTTGATGCTCCCCCTCGCACTTCTACCACCCATTACTCATTAGCACTGGGAAAGTATAAGAAACATAATGCACAGCCTATGTCATCTGGCAATAATAGCAATGTACAGTTGCTCGCAGGCCAGATAATAGCCCTGGTTGGGCTGGTTCTGGCCTGCAGGCCATATATTTGACACCCCTGTTCTGGGGGATTTACAGGAATCTGGCATTGCTAAATGCATTTTTGCCAGTCAGCATGATCCTTGTTAGAGGTAACATTGGTATATTTTAGTGGCTGGTCAATGTGCTTGTCACATTTCTGCCTTTCACACTCATGCCCTCATTGAACTGAAACAACATTAGCAAAGTGCCAGAACACCAAACGTTAATGGTCTTCCTTAATTCTAAATATGTAATTCATTTTTGAAGTGCAAACAGTATATTACAAATGAAATTGTTGAGTTCAGGTTTTTGATCAGTTTATCATCTGATCTGCCTTCAGTTTCCTATTGTGTGACTTTTTTGTGGGTGTGTAAAGAACCTGGAAAAATGCAAAGTTCAGGATAAAATACAGCCTAGATTATTCAAACTGCATTTCTTTACCTTGCCTCCCATTTTGTGAGAAAATTGCTTGTGTTTAGTGAAGCTCACTATTGTTCATGTTCCTTTTTTATTTATTTTATTTTAATTATTGCTTCAGGCATGTGAGTGGGGAAGCATTTACACAGACAAATTTGGGGAGCCAGGTTTCCTGGGTGGGGAATTGAGCCAGCAGGGTTGACAGAATAGATTGTAATTCCTAGGCATTTGAACTCTGGCTTCTGGTTTCAAAGAGCTGCATTACTGTGTGAACTAGGGTTGCCAATCTCTACATGGTGGTTGGAGATCTCCAGCTATTACAATTGATCTCCAGGTGACAGAGATCAGTTCTCCAGGAGAAAATGCCTGCTTTGGAAGTTGGACTCTATGATATTATGCCCCAAACCTTGCCCTCCTCAGGCTCCATCCCCCAAATCTCCAGGTGTTTCCCAACCTGGAGCTGGCAACCCTAGGGTAAACAGCAGTGCTTTCCAAGAGGGACAGTAGGAAGATAGGGTGCCCTCCACTTTTGGATGTTGTATCCAAGTACCAAGTAAAGAAGATGAAAATAAGGCAATAAGCAACAGGAATTCGTCCTTCAAGTTGGGCCCAAGAGCCATACTTGAATAACTATATGGGTATAGTTACAGCCTCCATCACATTCTAAAAGATTTCAGTATAGCATTCGAAGAAGTGCAACCTCAAATTGCACATTGTGTTGTAACAGGATTTCTCCCATTTCTCTCACAATCCAATGTAAGTAGTGTCTAAGGCAGGAGTGAGATCACAGGTACATGTGTTCAGCTCAGACCAAAATGCAAGTATTGTATGTAGCATCAGGCAATCTTACCGCTATTGTGTGCATGTTTACTTAAATGCTACTGAATTCAGTTTTATTGATTTCTAAAGAAATATGCATAGCTCAGCACACTGCTAACTTTTATTGATGGCTAGCGGCTGCCAATAGCATACCGAATTTGCTTCAAGGTGCTGGTTCTTACCTTTAAAAACCTGCATGGTCAGGGACCTGCATACCTGAAGGACTGTCTTTCCCTGCATGTTCCCCGGAGAGCACAGTGTTCAGGGCTCCAAAATCGCCTGGCCCTCCCTGGTCCAAAAGAGGCCAGGCTGGCCTCAACCAGAGCCAGGGCCTTCTTAGTGGCAGCTCCATACTGGTGGAATGAGCTCCTGGATGACATCAGGGCCCTGTTCTGCAGGGCCTGCAAGATGGAGCTCTTCCACGAGGCTTTTAATTAGGAGCCGCACATAGCAATCTGCACTGTGTTAGGTCAGCCCCATAGCTAACAACTTTTTGCTCGGGGGGGGGGATGTTTTTCTCAGAGGGCCTGCCATTATTTGTCTGTGTGGTACTGCCATGTCATGCTCATACTTCTAAATAACTAAATAATAAATACAAGTGGTTTATTGCACAAAAATGTTTCAGGGAGAAACTTGAAGGCCCATTGAAAATAATGGGAGCCAGGAATGCCAATTGACTTGCATGGGCTCCATTGAAATACATTACAGCTCAAGAAGAGTTGCAAAGAAAATGTGGAATGGATTTTCCATTAAGCTCTTGGGTCCCAAATACACAGCTCTGGGACTAGAATGACTGCCCCCACAGTGGAATGACAGCCCTGGAGGGTGGGAGATATGTCCTGGGACTGGAATGACAGGCCCCAGAGTGGAATGACAGCTCCTGGGGGTTACAGGAGTGTTCTGGGAGTGGAATGACAGGCCCCAAAGTGAAATGGCAACCCCTGGAGTTAGCAGGAGTATTCTGGGACTGGAATAACTGGCTCCGTAGTGGAATGACAGCCCAGGGGGGTAGGAGATGTGTCCTGGGTCTGTGATGATAGGCCTGGCATTCCACTCCCAGAACACTTCTGCTACCCCGAGGGGTGGTCATTCCAATCTAGGGCCTGTCATTCCACCCCCAGAACACTCTTGCTACCCCCAGGGGCTGTCATTCCACGTTGGGGCCTGTCATTCTAGTCCCAGGACATTCTTCCTACTCCAAGGAGCTGTCATTCCACCATAGGGCCTGTCATTCCACTCCCAGAACACATCTGCTACCCCCAGGGGCTGTCATTCCACCCTGAGGCCTGTCATTCCACCATCCGAACACACCTGCTACCTCCAGGGGCTGACATTCTATTCTGGGGCCTGTCATTCCAGTTCTAGAACAGTGTATTGGGGACCAGAGACCTTAATGGAAAATCCATTCCTCATTTTCTTTGCAACTCTTCTTCAGCTGTAATGTATTTCAATGGAGCCCGTGCAAGTCAATTGGAATTCCTGGCTCCCATTATTTCCAATGGGCATTCAAATCTCTCCCATTGTTTCCGAAGGGCAATCCTGTCCTTCCTTTTAGTACATCCTCCACATGAGCCCCTCTGGTTTCTACCTGAACTTGGAGTCCTGCAGGCTGCACAATGGTGGAGGGAGGAATGGATGCTGGAAATGCTGCAGCACAAAAATGAGGGGGTAACAACAAACCCCAGCCAGCCTGGCCCCATGGAAAATGACCAGGCTCAGCAGAGGAGACTTCCTCTGAGACTGCTGAGCCACTGAAAGTGGAGCTGCCAGGGTCGGATCCTCCGATGGAGGAAGAGAAGGAGAATGGCCCAGGGCTGTGCAGGAGGATAAGCAGATGGCTCAGATCCTCATGCTCTGCTGCTGCTGCAGTTTGCCTGGAGTTGGAGGAAGTGGTGGGGTGGCTGGCTTAAACTTGTATTTGGTGGGCTCTTTGCTTAGAGCCCACCCACTATTCCAAATAACGCAGCCAATGCTGAGCCTGAGGTCGGTCAAGGTGGGAACTGCCTCCACTCCTCTTTTTGTTTTCCCCAACAAGTCCTGCCGCTCCTCTCCCAATCAGCCAGCAGAGTGCTGACAAGACGATCAATGGGTTTGAGGAGATGAAGGGGAAACTGAGGATTGGAGGAGGGGTCCACAAAAACCATGGGGGGACCAGTTCCCATGGGCCCCTTGATAGCTGCGGGCCTGTGTTAGGCCCTCCCCCTGGATGTTCCATCAACAGCCTGTGCCCACCAGCAAAATTAGAAAAGATAAGCTGAATTCCAATTCTGACCATTCCCTTTGTTTAACCAACATGTCCTGTTGTGACTGCTATACAATTTTATAATGTTGTTATTACCATCTATTCTAGCTCTAGCACCTTGCACTTTAAGCTTGTTATAACCAGGGGTTATTTCCTGCCGGAGTGTCCCAGAGCAATGCTCCGGCAATAACAAGCCCAGGCCCCACCCCCTCCCAAGGGGGAGAATTAAATGCCTGGCTTCCCTGCACGATCTTCTTTGATTGCCCAGCAGCCATGAGGAATACAGAGAAGATCATGCAGGGAAGCCGGGCAGACATGCCCTCCTTTCCCCCGAGCCTCTCCACTTTTGCAGAGAGCTTCAGGGGGATTTAAATGCCTGGCTTCCCTGCGTAATCTTCTCCGAGTGCCCAGCAGCCATAGGGTACTCAGAGAAGATCGTGCAGGGAAGCCAGGCATGTCTCCTCACCTCCTTTCCCCCGAGCCTATCTGCATCTGCAGAGAGACCGGGCGGGATTTAAATACCTGGCTTCCCACTTTGATCTTCTCCAGGTGCCCCGCAGCCAGGGCACCTGGAGGAGATTGAGCAAACAAACCAGGCATGTCTCCCCGCCTCCTCTTCCTTCTCCAGTTGCTCTCTTCCTCATTTTCTCCTTTCCCTTGGTGGAGAAGGAAGAGGAGGTGGGGAGACATGTTCTCCTTTCCCCCTGAGTCTCTCCATTTTTGTGGAGAGACTGGGGAGGAATTTAAATGCCTGGCTTCCCACCCAGATTGAGCAGGCAAGTTGTATAAAATATTGTTAACTGTATATACTTTGGATGAAACTGTTAAAGAGCAAATGATAAAGTGGGCCATAAACATGAATAAGGAAATTTCAATGGATTCTTGGGAATTTTTGTGGAGAAAAGCTCTAAAAATATCAACTTGTGTTAATGTAAAAGAAAATTGTTTTAAGATGCCTTATAGGTGGTACATGACACCAAAAAAGATTGCCAATATAAGTATGGATAAGAACTTGAGTAACAAATGTTAGAAATGTAAACAAATAGAGGGTTCTTTTTATCATATGTGGTGGACATGTGAGAAAGCAAAAGTATACTGGTCAAATGTTCATTGTGAGATGCAGAAAATATTGAAAATCCCTATTAGAAAAAGTCCGGAACTTCTTCTCTTAGGTTTGACAATGGAAAAAATTAAGCAAGAAAAAAGAACAGTATTATGGTATATGATCACATCAGCGAGAATGGCCTTTGCACAACAGTGGAAAGCGGATAAAGTACTGGATGTACAGGACTGGCTAAAGAAACTACTATTTTTAGCTGAAATGGACAAAATGTCTAAAAAACTAAACGGACAAATGGCAGAACAATACTTAAAAGAATGGGAAGACCTGAAAATCTATATGGAAACTGAACATAAAATGAAAGGGAAAATGTATAACCTTGATTCTTATTGAAAATGAAGTTACGTTAGATTAAGTTAGATTTTTGTATATAAAACATAAGTTACCTGGTTTATAGATTGTTATAAGTTTAAACTTGATTACTTTTATTGTTTGTTGTTATTGGCAATAGCAGTGTTGGAAGCCTATTGGGGGGGGAAGGGGGGAAGGATATAATCTATAACTTGAATTGGAAATTATGTTTAAAAATGTTGAATATATTCCAATAAAAATCTTGTTTTTTAAAAAAATAATTCTGATTTGCATAGATTCAGGTGGGTAGCTGTGTTGGTCTAAAGCAACAGAACAAAGTTTGTGTCCAGTGGCACCTTTAAGATCAACAAAGTTTTATTTTGGATATAAACTTTTGTGTTCATGCATTCTTTTTCAGATACATTCAAACGGAATCACCAACCATTACATGTAGATAGCAAGTGAGGAGGATGTTGCCCATATCTGTAGACTTCTGCAAATGTGGGAACTGTAGCCTCTGCTCATAACTGGGTCACTGGTCACTTCTTCAGCTATGAAGTATCTGTAGAAGAGAGCAGTGGCTCACAAAAGCTGATCCCCTGCCACAAATTTTCTTTGTGCTTTTGTGCTTTTGAAGCAGTTTTTCTCCAGGTAGGCTCGCCAGTTCTGAGTTGGGAAATACCCGGAGATTTTTGGGGTGGAGCCTGAGCAGTTGGTGTTGCCTTCTGACACACTTCCGGTGATGTCAGGGGTTGTGGCATATGCAAATAAGTTATGCTAATGAGTTATGCTAATGAGCTCCTGCACCTCTTTTTCTACAAAATGACCCCTGGTTATAACTGTATGATAAATTAAGATGTTTTATGTGTGAAACTATGTATTTTATACTTTCATGTATTTTATGTAAGCCGCCCTGAGCCTTCCTTGGCGGGGAGGGTGGGATATAAGTCAAACAAATAAATAAGTAAAAGTTCCTTTCTTGAGCAATCTGAGTTTTTCTTTGAGCTGCCAGCCATGGCCAGGTATCATACGGCAACTGGCGACAGTGTTCCCTCTAAGCTGAGTTAGTGTGATCTAGCTCACAGTTTTTTAGCTTTCAGCTCGTGCATTTTTGTCTTCACTTGGGAAGGATGGCTCCAGAGCAGACTAATTTATGCAGTATCCAAATCGCTCACTCACAACTTTAATGCCAGTAGCTCACAAAGTAGAATTTTTGCTCACAAGACTCCACAGCTTTGAGGGAGCATTGATGGTAGTGGTTGAGTGAACTCGTTGGCCTGCTCTTTTCCTTGCTGCATGGGTCACACATGGTCATCAGCATGTAGACCTTCTGCTGGAGATCAGACTGAAAGTGATCCTCAAGTCCATCTTGCAGCCTTCTTACCAGTGTGCACTTCCTGCAGCTGGCTCCAGAAATCAGGCCAAGTCCTCACAAGCCGTGTGGATCATGTGAATGACCAGAGCCAGACTTGCCATGTCAGATGAGAGCATTTCTGTGTAGCTCTTAAAGGGCTTAAGAACTTCCACAGACTGAGAGATGGTCAACCAGTCCTCCTAGTTGAGCCAGCTCTCTTCCTGAATGACCTCAGTCTCCAAAATCAGGGCAGTCTGGGCTCTCTCTTGCTCCACCAAGCGTTCAAGCATGACAGAGGTGAAGTTCCAGTGAGTGGTGACATCACCAAGCAGGCAGTGCACCAGCACACCTGTCAGTGTCTGCTTCTTGAGCAGCAGAAAGATGTCCTTCACACTGCAGAGAAGTGACCCACGATGTACCAGCATTTCTGGAGGAAATGTCAGAACTCACGGGTCACAGTGTCCAAATTGGGATCCTCTGCAGAACCCAACCCCAAGGCATCCTTAACCATGAAGTGGAGAAGGTGAGCCACACAGTAAATGTGCATCAGGCCCAGTTGCCTTGCTGCTGCCCTCATGTTTTGCAGCCATTGGTCACCATGTAGCCCATGGTAAGGTCCCTGCCTACCCATGCCACTAACTGTCTCTCAATAGTGGCTGAGATATTGTCCATCATGTGCAGCCCATCAAGTTTCTTGACCTGGAACAGAACCTGGCAATAGCCAGCCCAGTGGCCCTGACCATGCCTGACACTAGTTCCTCCACTCCCACCCAAAATGTCACCTGGTTGTCACCAGTGCACAGTCAACGAGAGATACGAATCATGTGCCTGACAGGAGGTCCAGATGTCGGATGTGAAATGCACAGTTTTCCCATGAGCGTGGGACAATTGTGCCTTCATGTGGTCCCTGGCAACCCTGTACAATGAGGTCCTGCTCAGAGTGGTGTGAGCAGGGTGTGTGTGCCAGGGATAGGCATCCTGGAGCAGCCTATAGAAACCAATGTCTTCCATTGCAGAGAAGGGGTGCCCATCTAAAGCAAGCATTTCAGCAATGAGGTGAGTGACCCTCTTGCTAGCCTGCTGTTCCCCTCCCCAAGGCACTCTAGTGCCAATGCCACCACGCATCTTCATCAGAGATGTTGGGCTCCCTGCCTCATCCCTACTGTGGAATGCTCACGGACAGCACAGGAAGTGGTCACAGGATGACTCACTTCCTGGCTGGCTGGCGGTGACCATTTGGGCAGCCCAGCAGCAGCCTCTCTCTTCCTCCAAAGAAGCCTCTCTCTCCTTCCACAGCCTGGAAGTTGAAAGATGGTTGCTGTCCTTCCCCAACTGATCTGGCCCCTACACAGCTGGCACTATATGAAGTGGGGATCCTCCATCACCTGGAAGTGCTTCCAGACTTCAGAGCTGAAGGGACGCAACTCTGACCAGCAGCCACAGGCACCCCTGGAGCCACCTTCTGTGAGGAGTTCGGGTCAGACACACCATGTTTTCGGGAGGCAGGAAGAGATGGCTGAGCAGGGGGAAGGGGTTGAGGTGCACCTCCATCTCTTCCTCTTCCATCTCTCCCAGCCTCTTCTCCTGTCCCTCAGAAGGCCTGCTGGAGCCTAGAGAAACTGGAACAGTGGGCTGGCCAGCCAGCTCCTCCTCCAGTGCCTCTATAACCATCTTAGTCTGTGGCGTGACCTCTGGAGACAAAGCGTGACCCCAAAGACAGCTCTTGCTGCCCCTCCTCCTGCCACTAAACCTCAGCATAAATGGCTTGAGGAGGGACTGCTTGAGCAGCAGACCCCTGCCCAGTTCCGGCACCTCCAGGCATCTCTGCTGGGGGCACCCCAGAAGCATCCGTAGGAAAGAGGAACACTCGTGGCCTCTTCATTGCACCACTCCAGCCGTTGCACAATTGCACCTCTGTTCTGAAGCAGTCCTGTGCAGAGGTGGGAGGGAAACCGTGGCCCTCCCCCTTCCCTCTAACCCTCTAGTCTTCTCCTTAGCCTTGCCCCCAGGGCCCTTCCTTCCTGCTACTCATGTTGCCCCTGGCCAAACTTAGTCTAACTTGTGGGGAGGGTATTAGGCACCTAACTTACATGCACTACAACTTGACCCTAAAACAGCCTCACACCTTTTTATAAACCCTCCCACCCAAAAACTAGGTTTTTGTTTCTTTCAGTAGAGCCTAACCTAGCCTTGCTTCGGTTTGGGCTTTCTCTTTTTTTCTGGGTTTGTTTTTTAGAATGAGTGGTGAACTACACTGACTGTCCCTGACTACAGTTTAAAGACTACCCTTGAGATGTGGCTTAGAAACCTTTTCAAAGTTTAAGGGTCTTTCTTTAATCAAATTACTACTACCTAGCTTTTACTGGAACCAGCCTGATTTCCTGTGGAAATGCAGGTGCTCCCTAATTGAAACACACAAGCTAAAGGGGAAAAATTTCTCTGAAAAAAGTGCCTGGCTTCACCAAAGTTCAGTCAGAGGACAAACAGCACACTACTTTTTGAAAAGTTAATCTACACTATTTATACTTCTGTTTTATGAGCCTCTTTTAGTCCTCCTAGCACTGGCCTAGTTAAAGATAGAATAGCTAAAGCCCTATGCTGAGATTTATTTAAAAATATTAGTTAAAAATTCCTAAAACCTTTATTAAAAGCCTATTTAACAGTGCAGCAGCAGAATCTAAACCAGAAGCACACACACATAGCAGTGATCCCACTCCCTTAAGAAATACAAAAGTCCCTAGAAATATAAAACACAATAAAACAACTAAAATTTAAACTGCTGAAATGGCAAGAGAACCACAAAACAGAAAAAACAGAGAGCCTAGGCCTGAGGCAGAAGGCCTAGTCGGAGAAAGTCAACAAGCCACTGCCCCCCCAAAAAAACCCCAACAATCCCAGAAGTATAATAAAACTGAATAAAACAACTTAAATTTAAACTGCTAAAAGTCAACAGAACCACAAAATAGAAGAACCAAAAACAGAGAGCCTAGGCCCCAGGCAGAAGGCCTAGTCAGTACCCCCAACCCCCCCCCCCGAAATATCAATCACTGTAAAAAAATAAAACTTTTAAACTGCAACAAAACCACAAACTAGAAGACGTCCCCCAAAAAAGAAACAGAAAAAGGCCTGAGAGATCCACCACCACCACCACCACCCCCAGGCCCCAAACCCACCAACCCACAACAAAATAAGAAAAGTTTTTTAAAAGTGGCCCTAGTAAGTCAAACCAGTGATGTCTTCTTCTCTTCAGTCTTCTTCTGTTGTCCAGCATGCTGGATGGATGGATCTTAATCCAAAGTAGTCCAAGTCAGCAGCAGGAAAGCAGGCTCAGAACAGTGGCTGAAGCAGAAGCCAACCACACAATCTCCAACCCAGGCTCTCTCAGCAGCAGGAGCAGGAATGAAGTCAGCCAGCCAGTGAGCCCTGCTTTTATGTTCTCTGGGCATACACAGAAGAATTTCAAAAAAGAACAAACTTCTGTGATTGGCCAAAGAGCAGTATGCCAAATCCTATTGGCCAGTACTCTTCCCCTGGGAAAATAGCAAGCAAGTAGTTGGGTTTCAACAAATGAAGACATCAGCAACAACAGCCTTGCAAGCTGCAATGGCATTTGCTAATACATTGCAGTGATTGGCTGTCTGTAAGGTCCCTCTTCCTCCTCTCTCCTGGAAAGCAGAGCAAAGGGCTGGAAAGTGACAAAAATAGTGGGAAAAAGAAGATAAATGGAGCCCTTGAAAGTTTAAAGCCTTCTGGAGCCCATATTCAGCAATGCTGAAAACAGCCAAAAACCCCTGAACATTTTTGGGGTTTTTCAGCATTCATTATTCAGCAGCCAAATCAGATCAGGGAATCTGATTCAGTATGCCAAATACCTGAAAAATGCCAAAAAGGCATTTTTCGGGGGGGAGGAGGTTGCTTTACCTTTACTGAATGTACACCTCTAGTTTTCAGCAAAGAAGAAATAGAGGGAGAGAGGAAAATGAGATGTCCTCCACAAGTTGTTGCAGGTTCCTTGCTTGTTTATGATTAAATGTAAAACATTATCATGCCTGCTTTATATTGTGTCATGACAGTGCCTCTTCACTGAACATTTAAGCTTTAACAGAATTCTGGCTAGAGATTATATGGCTTATGTACTTAAGGAGGCGTTTGGTCATTCTTGGCCCTCAGTCCTTTAAATACTACCTGAGTGGGATTGCTTTGGAAATCTTGATAGTATTTCTACATTTTGTAGGGTTGCCAGACCCTCCTGATAAAGGTGGGGTTCCCCTGCCACCAGGCCTTTCCCCAGCTGCTGATCAGCTGGTGGGCAGGGGGATTTACCAGTAGAAAGTAGAAGGCCCTGACCATGTTGCTGACATCACACAGGAAGTGATGTCACCATGCCAGCAACTTCTGGGCAATGCTCTGGTATTTGGGCAAAAACTCTTATAATAGAAGCTGTTTTTATGATTCTAGGTAGGGCTATCTTTCGACTACGCTCCTGCAGAGTGCAGGGGGTTGGACTAGATGACCTGCAAGATCCCTTCCAACTCTTAACATTCTATGATTCTATACCATAGATGTTTTTCCCACTTCCTATATGACCCCAGTAACCTGACCTGGGCCCTTCTCTTTCTTCCCATAAGCAATCCCTATTCCCCACCGGTTGCCAGGAGGGACCTGGGAACCCTAACATCTTGGCAAATTTCCAGTTTTATAGTATGTGGTGTTTTGAATGTTGAATTAGAAGACCCAGATTAAAACCTCCTTGAGCTGGTCATGAGTGCTCATTTTTATCTGATAAACAGTTATGAACCTGCTCATGCTGTGAGAGCAAGTCGTATGATGTTTGGTTTCATCCTGACAGAGGAGGGGGCAGAAGGGGTATCTGTCTAGGGGCTTCTTGGTAACTCTTGGCAGCTCTCAGGACAGGCAAATAGTGGAAAAAGCAACAAGGTGGGTTAGTTCTCCATAATTTGGGGGTTGTCCTTGAATATCTCTTACTATCTTAGCAATTGTTTTTAATGAAATAACTACACTAAAGAAATCAATATAGCATCTTGTAGAGTGCAAAATGCTGCTTCAAATGAGGAATCTGTGAAGACAACAGCACTTAGTCATTCCGCACAAATATTCCTTGGGAGTAGTAATAAAATATAAAAGGAAGTCATAGTGCTTATAGCACAGATGCTTTCTGCCCTCCATTGGATCTCTGTGCCTAGGAAAAGCTAATATTAGTAGGGTTCTTTCTGACTGCCCATTCGATCCTAAATACTCATGAAAACCCAACTTTAGTAAAATGCAATCTAACAGCATTGTCTGATTACATTGTAAATGTCAGTGCCAGGGAACTGGCATTTAATGCTTGTAATTGTCTTCTTGGCACAACAATAGATGTAGTAGCATCAGATAGCACCTATGGATTTCTTTCTTTAGGATTTCAGTTGGTTTATTTAGTATGAAAACTAAGAAATAAAAATTAAGAGTTCTCTTTGGCTACATAGTTGGGATTGTTGCAGTTGCACACTATCTGGTGATTTCAGTGGAATGTGAGACTTTACTGTTTAAGTTTTAGTTGATTCCACTGTTACAGTAAATGCATTACTGTTTTTTCCAATGTGAAGTTCAACCTGCAGTAGGTCCTCTTTCAAATGCTATTATTGGAGATTATACAAATGGAAGATGGCAAGACTATCAGGCTACAAACCCATCTTTTTCTGAGCTAAGTATCCTTTGTTTCCTGATGACAGCTGTACAAGTCCTGAATTTACTGTTAAAAATTACTCTGGAATTTTGGAAAAGTGTCCAAAAGTACTGTGGCATTATACAGCATCTTCCCTAGCACCATAAAAAGAATTATCTGTGAAGTCTGAAATGAGTGAGCTGTGGTCATTCCTTGTACAGAAACTTGACGTGTGACATGTTTGGAAGTACGGTTGCATAGGACTAGGGAAGAACTGGCCTTACAATGGAGGGTACCAGAGAAGAGGATTGGGAAGGAAGCAATAACAACTGAGTTTAAATTAGGCTTGTGCCATGGGGGTTTGTTTCTTTCATTTTTTGTTTTTAATTCCAAAAAGGACTGTTTTGTTATTGAGGTGTTTTATGTGGTTTTGTGATGGTGTTCCTTTTGTTATTTAACATTCATAATTCTGGCTTGTTTCCCATTGGTTTCAATGAGAGATTCACCCACCTATCCCCTTTCCTTGTGTCTGTTCCTTCATGTTTTTTTCATCCAAATTGGACAAAACTCTGGAAGGCTGCAGTCTCTTCTAGGACACCCACTTAAGCAAATTTGAGACAAACATAATAAAGAGTCCCTTTCTGAGATGATGTAAGGAACACATGTTTAAATTTAAAGTCTATGAGGGAATTGATAGAAACACAGACAGCATTGGAGCTACTTAGCTTGAAGAACAGTAGCACAAAGAACAGGCAAACTTTTGAGGCAAGGGCATTTGGTAGCACAGGGAGGGTAAGACATCTGAACAGGGAGGCAGCATCAGCAGGACCTTGTGACAGATTTGTATGGCTAGGGAGTATTGGAGAGCAATCTGCAAGCAGGACTTTGCAGACTGCAAAGAAAAATTTGGCACGACAGGGCAGTTATTCTGATGATAGAGGAGGGCAAAGTCCCACCTCATATCCTTCAGCATTTGAATAGCTCACACTTGTATGTAATCCTAGCAGTGGGGTTGCCAGGTCTGGGTTGGAAAATACCTGAAGACTTGGGGGTGGATCCAGGAGAGGGCAGGGTTTGGGGAGGGGAAGGGCCTCAGCATAGTACAATGCCATGGAGTCCACCCTTCAAAGCAGCCATTTCTCCAGGGGAGCTGATCTCTGCCAGCTGGAGATCAGTTGTAAAAGTGGGAGATCCCCAGGCTCCACCTGGAGGCTGGCAACCTTACCTAGCAGTTAATTTTTCAGACAGTCAAGAAAGCACAGAGCATATATCTCTCCATCTCCCTAAGGGAATCTTGTGCTTTTTCTGTACCCTTATAAAGAAAATGCTGCTAGTCTTGTAAAAGTGAAACCAATACAGACAGAGACTGCAACAACAAAAGCAAACAGAATGAAACAAAATAATGTGTTTTTTAAAAATAGCCTATTTATATGGGGAATTTGTTTTGTTTTTTATTAATTATGATAATTACAAAATGCTCTATTTTCATAACTAGTTAACACCAAATAAAAATAAAAAGTCTGGTTTAAGTCCATTTCTCTAAGGTCCAAACAAGGAACTTTTTCCCAAGACCATATTGGGATGTATCCAGTCAGTTTTTCTGCTGATGAGAAAGAGTGGAAAGAGTCCTCTTTTGTCCAAAGAAAAAGATTGCTGGGTATCATGAACATGGGCAAAAGCCATGTGTGACAACAACTGCACTAGCAAGGAGAATTTGGTAAGAATGGGTGGGAAAAATTAGTAGAATCATTCGTACGTTTTCTAATTTAAATAGATTTTTAGTCGCCGCTCACCCAAAGGGTCCCACAGTGATTTACAACATTAAAACCATATAAACAAGATAAATACATAAAAAAATGTATTAACATTAAAATATTAAAATATGTTACTAGCTCTGTACCACTAATAAAAACAGCCCAAACATGTGGATTACCCTCCAAAGGACAACTAAACAATTCGGCCTTGCATGCTCCTGTGTGTGTGTGTGTGAAAGAAAGAGATGTCTGTAAAATGTAAAAAAAATGCACATATGGTCCTTCATAGCCATGGTGCAAATATGCAGTTATGTGCACCTCCCTAATGCCTCAAAAAAGAAAGCCCCCAAATGAAAGGGAATGTTAAGACTTCCCAGTGTGATGGAGTTAACCAGACATCTGGAGATGTGAGATGAGACTGCTGACACCAGGAAGGACTGGACTTTCCCTGCTGTCAAAAAACTCTGATTTGAAGACTGGTGAAAATGGGGTGCCGATGACTGGGGAACAGGAGACAGATGCTGCTGTCTTATTGTGCATTTTAAATCCAGACAGGGACAGGAACAACACTGGATTTTTTTAAAAAACTATTTATTATTGGATATGTTTCACATATTTAAAATTCCATCTTATAAATATCACATACCTTTTTCTTTTCTCCCCTCCCCCCCAATACAAGGCTTCCCGCAATGCTCTTACCCCCTTATAAACTCTATTATCTAATTACCATTAACAAAATATGTCACTTCCATTATCCAATTACGGTAACATTTTAACTATCTTATCATTCTTTTTCTTGTTTTCTCCTTAATAACTGTCAAAGCAAATCAATCTGTTTTTAACATCCCAGTTTTTCTCAAGATAGTCTTTGAAATCTTTCCATTCTTCAAAAAATGCTTCATCTTCTTCATTATTAAGCTTTCTTGTCAATTTGTCCGTTTCTGCCATAAAAAGCATCTTCTTAATCCATTCCCATGTTTCAGGTATCTTTTCTTGTTTCCAGAATTGTGCATAAGTCATTCTAGCTGTTGTGACCAAGTACCATAACAATATTCTCTTGGTTACATTTAACTCTTCCAATTTAAGACCTAACAACAAGATTTGTGGATCCTTCTTAAAAGTACATTTCAGAATTTTCTGTATTTCATTATTAATCTCTAACCAATAACTCATGGCTTTATCACAAGTCCACCACATATGGTAAAATGAGCCTTCTTTCTTTCTGCATTTCCAACATTTGCTAGACATACTCTCATTTATATTAGCAATTTTCTTTGGAGTCATATACCATCTATACATCATTTTATAACAATTCTCTTTGACATTAACACAAGTTGAGATTTTCATTGACTTTTTCCACAAACATTCCCATGATGCCATAGTTATTTCACTATTTACATTTACAGCCCATTTTATCATTTGTTCTCTTACGGTTTCATCCTCTGTATACCACTTCAATAAGACCTTATATATTTTTGAGATCATTTTTTCCCCTTTTCCACCCATATAGTTTCAATTTCATTATTCTTTGCCCTAAAGCCATATTTTCTCTTATCAGTTTTAAACAAATCATAAATCTGTCTATAATTCAACCAATCATAATCAAATTCCACATCATCTCTATCTCTCATAACAAAGCTTTTCCCTTCAGATTTTAAAAGATTTCTATAAGGTAACCAATCTAATCCTTCATGTCTCAAATATGGTTTAATCACTTCTGCCGGTACTATCCAAAGTGGTCGTTCTTCATAAAAGAATTTTTTATATCTCGTCCAGGTCTTGAACAGTGATCGCCTAATAAAGTGATGTTTAAAAAATTTGTTGATTTTTGATTTTTCATACCACAAATACGCATGCCATCCAAACTTGTTATCATGACCTTCTAACGCCAACAGCTTCATATTTTCAAGATTAATCCATTGTTCTATCCACGTTAAACAGACAGCATCATAATAAAGTCTGAGATTTGGTAGTTGAAGTCTTCCTCTTTCCTTAACGTCACATAAAATTTTCATTTTAATTCTTGGTTTCCTTCCTGCCCACACAAATTTTGATATTTCTTTCTGCCATCCATCCAATATCTTACTTTGTCGTAGTATTGGGATAGTCTGAAACAAAAACATTAACCGAGGCAAAATATTCATTTTAACTGTTGCAATCCTTCCCATTAGTGATAAATTCAAGGTGTCCCATTTTTTCATATCTTGTTGAATCTTATACCAATTTTTTTTATAATTATTTTTGAATAAATCTATATTTTTCATAGTCAATTCAATCCCTAAATACTTTATCTTTGTGATCACTTCACACTGGATTTTCTCCTGAAGTTCCATTTGCTTCTGTTTCGTCATATTTTTACACATCACCTTTGTTTTGCTTTTATTAACATAAAAACCAGCCAAATCTCCGAAATCTTTAATTTTTTGCATCAGTCGTGGTATATTCTCTATTGGGTCTTGAATCATAAACATTACATCATCCGCAAAAGCTCTATATTTATATGTAAAGCCTCTCGTTGTCAATCCTTTAATGTTCTTGTCCTCTTTTATTTTCCCCAATAATACTTCCAATGTCCAGATAAACAATAGTGGAGATAGGGGGCAGCCTTGTCTCGTCCCTTTTCGCACTTTAAAGTATTCAATTTTCTCTTTATTTACGTTCAATGCCACTTTTTGGTCTGAATAAATTGCAGTAATCATGTTTAAAAAAGATTGACCTATTTCCATTTTCTCTATCACTTGCAGCATAAAGTCCCAGTTCAAATTATCAAAAGCTTTTTCTGCATCCAGGAAGAGGAATCCAACTTCCTTTTCAGGGTGTTTGTCACAATATTCAATTGCATCCATCACCACTCTTAAATTGTCTCTGATTTGCCTATTCGGTAAAAAGCCAGCTTGTTCTTCTGTTATAACATCTTTCAAATAATTTTTCAGCCTTTCAGAAATTACTTTAGTAAACCATTTGTAATCATTATTCAGGAGGGATATTGGTCTGTAGTTCTTCACATTAGTTAGGTCCAAACCTTCTTTGGGTATAAGCGAAATATTTGCTTCTTTCCATGACTCTGGAATCCGTTTTGTCTCTCTTATTTCGTTTGACAAAAGTACAAAAATTGGGGATAGCTCATCCTTTAATTTTTTATAAAATTTTGCAGTAAATCCATATGGACCTGGAGCTTTCCCCAATTTTGCTTCTTCTATCACACTAACAATTTCTTCATTTTTAATTGGGCCATTAAGCACTTCTTTCATTTGTTGTCCCAATGTTGGTACTTCAATATTCTCCAAATATTTCTTAAGTTTCTGTGCATCAATACATTTCTTTTGAAACAATTTGGCATAAAAATTGAAAAAGACTCTCTTTAAACCATTCAAGTCCACAATATCCTTTCCATCTTCTATTATCTTAGTTATAAAATTTCTTTCACGTCTATTTTTCAGTTGCCATGCTAAGAACTTTCCAGGTTTATTAGCACCCTCAAACGATTTCTGTTGCAGCTTCTTTAAATTCCAATACAATTCTCGATTTGACAATACATTTAACTGGTCTTGTAGCATATGAATTTCTTTTATAATCTTTTTCTTCCCTGGCTTTTTCTTTAACTCTTTTTCTTTCTGTCGGATCTTTTCCTGTAAATCATTTTGTTGTTGCAATCTTTGCTTTCTATCTTTAGTGTTTAATGAAATAAGCAGTCCCCTCATGACCGCTTTATATGCGTCCCACACAATTTGTAATTCCGTACCTTTGTTCAAATTTGTTTCAAAAAAGTTCTGTGTTTCTCTACGCAATGTCTCATTAACTATTTTTCTGTCCAACAAGTCCTCATTAATTTTCCAATATAATTGTTTAGGTTTTTCTCTCGACATCCAAAGTAAAGGGCTGTGATCAGAATTATTTTTTGTTAAGATTTCAATTTTTTGAGTCTTCGATGCCAACTCCTCCGACATCCAAATCATATCAATCCTGGAAAAAGAGTTATGTCTATTGGAGTAAAAAGTAAAGTCTTTTGCTTTAGGATTCCATTTTCTCCAGACATCTTCAAGTTTCTCTTGTTTCATCAGTTTTGGTAATTTCCCAGCCACATCTCCAGCTTTTTTTGAACGTCTGTCCAGTAAGTTGTTCACTGTACCATTAAAATCTCCTGCAAAAATAACCTGATCATAAGTTAATTGTTCCATCTCTTTTGTCAAATCTTAAAAAAAAATTCTTTAGCTCGATTGGGTGCATACAAATTCACAATCAAAGTCTTTTTCCTGTGCATCATTATTTCTACTCCAATGTACCTCCCATCATTATCCACGAAAATTTGCTTGGGTTCCAATTCTTTTTTAATGTAGATCACTGTTCCTTTATTCTTTTTAGTCGCTAGTGAAAAAAATTCTTCTCCCAATTTCTTATTTATCACATATTTATAGTCCTGTTTTCTGATATGAGTTTCCTGCAAACAAATTATATTGCTCTTTCGTTTTTCCAGCCAATGATTTACTAATTTTCTTTTGTTAGGTGAATTAAGTCCATTTACATTCCAAGATAGCAATTTGTATTCCATAGTGTCTTGATTTATATATCCAAAAACTCTTCAAAATTATTTTCTTTGAACCTATACAGGTCTCCTTCTGATTTGATCGTAAATCTCACTGAATTGTATGTAAATGACAATCCTTGAGGTATTTCCCATCTGAATCTAATTCCCATTGCCTTTAATTTGTCGACCAATTTTTTATATTTTTTTTTGTCTTGCAACATCACCCTTGGGATTTCTCTTAAAATTATTACCTTTTTGCTGTCAATTTCCAACGGTTGTGTGAATTGCTTCTTGAAAATATCCTCTTTCATTTTTCTTGTCACAAACTGCACAATGACATCTCTGGGTAACTTTTTCCTCTGAGCATACGTTGAGTTTACTCTGTAAATTAAGTCGAAGTCTGAGTCTAGATGTCCTCACCAATATATGCCATCAATGTTGTTATTACCAATGCACGTATATCTTGGTCTTCTGCCTCCTCAATCCCTCTTAGCCTCAGGTGGTTTTGTGTAGCTCTGTATTCCATCATAGATTCCAACCTTATGTTCTCCTGGAGGGTATTTTTGATTTTTTGTTCTAGCTCCGTCTACTTAGCTGCTAAACCTTGGACTTCTTTTTTGACTTCTTCTGTATCTTTTTTGAACTCTGCCATTTCTGCTAGGACCAGTTCTTTCATGGCTGCCATATTCTTCTCTTGTACTTGCACTTGTACTTGTTCTATTTGCTCCAATTGCTTTTCCATCTGTAATTCCATTTGTTTAGTCTGTAGTTCCATTTGTTTCCCAAGATTCTGCACTGCCTCCATCATCCTCTTCTCCATAGCCTCTATTGCTGCCTGCCATTCTTTTTTGTCCTTTGCTGCCATTCTAGGACTTGATGTAGAGGCGGTCCTTTGTCTTGGCCTCAAATCCATCTTGGAAACTTTTAAATGTCACCAAATCTCTTTTCTTCTAAGTATTCCGTCAAATCGCCGCCTTTATGTTTCTTCTCTTTAATTTTATAGTTCAAATTCAATTTAAAAAAATTAGTCCTCCTCAAAATGGTGGGCGCAATTTCTCTTTGGTTTTTTGGCAAGAGTAGGCTATTTTGTAACTTCCAGTTTAGTGTCCGTCCCGAAAATCCAACTTCCTGTGCAGCGCGCTAAATCTTCCTACTCCTTCCAGTTACTCAGTCTTTTCAAATGCCTCTCTTGCCCCAAACTCGTCTTTCTCAGCCGGAACTTATTTTTGGTAGCACAGATTCACATCAGTTTCGTTTTTACAACTTGCCGTTAATCTCTAACTGACCACAGGAATGCAAAACAAAAGTTTCTTTTTCACTATTTTCACATTCTAGAAAGCTTCTTTCAGTTCCAAACAAAGCGGATTACATCAGAAAAGCTTTCGTACGCTTAGCCGCTTGATTCAAATTTCGCTATGTCTTCAGACCGGTAAGCAAAAGTTCTTTGTTACCTTAAAGTTCGATCTCGGGGTTTCGCATTGCTTCTTCTTAACTTAATGTTGACTTTGATGGTAAAGAGGTCGGTAGATGACGGGTTTATGCTGAATTGTCAGCCCGGTTAGCTCCTGTAGTGTTGTCTCGCAATTGCCCGCTTCGTGGGAGGGGATCAAAGCGTAAACAGGCTTCCTCCGAAGCCTGCCCACGCCAATCTCAACTCCCGCTTGGACTTGGCTGCTTGCTTGCCACCCCCCCGCCTGGGGAGTGCTGCGTTGGACCAAAAAGAGACCCAAACTGTCAAAAGGAGCTACCGTCCACCCTGCACAGTTTGCAGAGTGCGTCAACTCGCCATTTTAACTCCGACCGGAAGCCCTGGAACAACACTGGATTGAACCATTCGTCTGATCGCAGCCTGATTCGGCAGTAAGATAGTGTCAGGTGATCCTGCCATAAGATGTGAGGGAGGGAAGGTGGGTGAGATGGTCTGTAACTTTTCATGCTTGGAATGTGGGAGGTGGGTAGGTTGCCTAGGATACAGGCTGATTTCCAGCCTGGGCTATCTCTTATCTGAACCAAATGTCCTTGTCCTACGGTTTCGGTTTCTCCAGTGTGGACAGCTGGGCCCCTTTATGGCTTAAACAACTTTTGCACCTATTTCCCGCGCGTGGGCTAGGTAGTCATTGGTAGATGCTAAGGAGGGGGGGATAGCTCAGTGGGGTATATCCGTAGATGTTCTTTTGTGTGCCTTATTCCTGACAATAGAATGTTAGTGTGCCTTTAGAATTGCTGCTCAATAAACACTATCTTCTTATGAAGCCTGGTGTTTGACTGACTTTCTGAAGTGCCTGACAGATTGTCAGGAATCATCTTTGATCGGGATCAGTTCTGCACTGCACCTCTCTCGCAGATATGAGTGACGAGGAAGACACCACCCCGGTCCCAACCTCGGAAGAGGAGAAGGTTCCGACATCCACCATGCCTGCGACAATGGCCGTGGTCCCGGTTTCCAGTGCCCCAGCGCCATGGGGTCCTAACTACAACCTGGGAGGGCTCTACGGAGAACCATACGGGGGAGCGTATGCAAGAGTGACGACCAGACCGCGGAAGCAACGGGACTGGACAAAGCCGCTCGCAGAGACGCATGAGACGTGGTTCCTCACCCCCCGAGCATCGGTCCAGGAGAGTTGGGTCAAGAGATCAGTATATCGCCTGAGCACGGTGGAGGGTGAAGAAGAAACTCACCCTGATACCAGAGACTTGGAAAGGACCGTTGGAAGCTGGAGATGGAGTGGAGATCCCAGTCAGGATCGACTCCTACGCCTAATAGATGAGTCCTTGTCTCGAATCCTGAAAATGATCTCAGATGGCATATGGTAAGAAATGGAGAGGAGGCAACTTCCAGACCCCACGGGGCCTCCAGCGCAGAGACCCTTGCCCCTACCGGCTGGGCCGCTGCCCAGGGGTGTGCCAGGGCAACCCGGGGCACCTCCGGACCAACCTGTGGGGCCCCCACCTGCGGGGCTGCCGGCGCCAGGGCCACCAGGGATGCCGAGGGGTTGGGGACCCATGTTGCCGAATCCAGCTGAGTTGCTGGATGCCACTTTTGATGGTACACCTGAGAGATTCTCCTTTTTCCTGGTAAGGGCGGAGAAGTTTATCGAGAACTGGGGCCACCTATTCCTGAATGAAGAACGGATAGTAGACGCCATTGCCTCCCACCTGAAAGATACTGCAGCTGACTGGTACATTGCTTTACACCAGGAAGACGGGCGTGAATTGAGGGAGGTGGATGCGTTCATGTGGGCGATGAAAGATCAGTTCGAAGATGCTAATGTGAACAAGGCCACCCGGACGTTCCTCTGTGCCTTTCGCCAGGGGATGAAGTCCATTAGAGAGTATACGGCGGAGTTCCGAAGACACGCCGCCAAGATCCGAGGCTGGCCCGATGGAGTACTAGCAGAGCAGTACCATCTGGGCCTGAACTCGGAGATCCGTTGCACGATTATGTGAGGAAGGGACCCGGAAACCTTGTCGAGCTGGATGAAAGAAGCAGCAGCTACGGAGACTCGACTGAAAGCCATCAAGCTGGATGATGCAGCGGCCCTAGGGAAGATGACCCAACCTAACGTCGCCCCTCCAAAGGGCCGGCAGGCAAACCCTGCTCAACGGCCAAAAGACGGGATGCGGGAGAGCCGGATGAAGCAAGGGCTTGTCTAAAGTGTGGAGAAGCAAGCCATTTCGCCGCAAGTTGCCCTGGGTCCTCCACCCCACCAAGTGCCGCGAAGGGGCCTAAAAAGAAGTTTGAGACATCTACACCGAAACCCCTGGGAAAGCAGAGGGGTGCAAGGGCCCTGCAGGTCGCCCCCTTGGAAGAGGAAACTGAGTCCTCAGAAGAGGAGGCTGCCGCAGTGGCGGGAAACGAGAAGGACCTGCTGTAAACAGTGCTGAACAGCAGGTCCCGGACTCTTAGGCGCTAAATCCGGTGAGCAAATCCTCTTCCCTTTTCTTTATAACCGTGACTCTGATGGACCTGGGTCTACTGACCCACGTTATTAACCCCTCCCTAGTGACTGGGTTGGGAGCCAAAGTAGTGAAACTGGCAGAGCCACTGATTTTTACCCAAATGGATGGCTTTACTATGAAAGAACCCTGTAAATACGAGACTGTGCCCCTACAGATGGGAGTGGGAAAACACTGGAGGTGCGACCATTCATTGTTATCTCTGCCGCAAGATTTCCCCTTGTCTTGGCGAGTCCATGGTTTTTTTTATCATGACCCACAAATACTATGGGAGGCTGGGATTGTTAACTTCATCTCACCACGGTGTGAGACCCATACCTGGAAGGGCGACTGGGGTCCTCGACACAGTGAGCACAGCCCTGTGGTAGTGGGGGTGGCTGAGACGGACTGCAACATGATCCCCCGGGAGTATCAGGACTTATCTGCGGTGTTCGGGGAAGAGGAGGCGGACGAGCTGCCCCCCCACCGCAACTCTGACTGTGCCATAGAACTGTTACCCAACCAGAAACTCCTGAAGGGGAAGCTGTACTCCATGAGCCCAGCCGAGAAAGTGGAGCTCAGAAAGTTCATAGATAAGAACTTAGAGAGAGGGTTTATACGGCCGGCCTCTTCGCCTTTTGCTGCTCCCTTCCTATTCAGGAAGAAGAAGGACGGGGGGCTCCGATTGTGCACAGACTACCGTGTCCTCAATGCAGTGTCAGCGACCAATGCTTACTCGCTGCCGTTGATTAAGGATCTGCTGGCCACGGTAGCAGGGGGGAAGGTTTTCTCCAAACTTGACTTACGCGATGTGTACTTCCGAGTGCACATCAGAGAAGGAGACGAATATAAGACTGCCTTCAACACCCCCCTGGGTCAATTTGAATATTTGGTGATGCCCGGCTTACAAGGGGCCCATGGGGTGTTTATGAATTTGATTAATGAGGTGTTGCACAAATATCTATTCAAGGGGGTCCTTGTTTACCTTGATGACATTTTACTGTACTCCCCCGATATGAAATCCCATGTGAAACTCGTCAGGGAAGTACTCCAAACGTTGCACAAGCACAAACTGTTTGCCAAACTCTCCAAGTGCGAGTTCCATCGGTCGGAGATTTCGTTCCTGGGATACCGCATCTCACAGAAGGGCATTGAGATGGACCCTGAAAAGGTCTGAGATGTGGTGGGGTGGGAACCCCCCAAAACGCAGAGGCAACTCCAAGCATTCCTTGGGTTCATGAATTTTTACAGATCGTTTTTATCGAATTTTGCACAGGTAGCCCTGCCCCTCACTGACCTGCTTAAGACAAAAGGGAAAGGCCCTGAGAGCATCAGGCCAGGGGCCAAATTGAACTGGACCGATGAATGCCATCGGGCGTTCGAATGGTTAAAAACCGTGTTCACGTCTGAGCCTGTGTTGGCACACCCCAATGAGTTCATAGTTCATATTGACGCCTCAGACGTCGCTATGGGGGGGAATTTTGCAAGAGGGGGAGGACAGGAAGTTGCACCCCCTCACCTATGTGTCTAAAAAGTTTAATGACACAGAACGGAACTGGTAAGTGTGGGAGAAGGAAGCAGGATCAATTAAGTTGGCCCTCTCCATCTGGCAACATTGGTTAGAGGGGGCACGAGTGCCGTTCAAGGTTTGGACTTATCAGAAAAACCTTGAATTGCTGCGCTCGCCTCGCTCCTTGAACGCAAAGCAACTGCCATGGGCTGACTTCTTTTCAAAATTTGACTTCACATTGCACCATTTCCCAGGGAAGGCAAACTCGCTAGCTGATGCCTTGTCCCGCTTCCACAACACGACAGCAAGAGGGAGGTGACCAGAGACTCGGTATTCATGCCCTCGCAACTGGGAGGGGTTGGTGATGACTTGTAGCAAAGCTAGGACCCCGCTTAAACTCCCCCCCCGCTTCCCCCTGGGAGCTGAAGTTCGCGTCGGCAGTTTCCGAGGTTGACCGCGCCTCCCTAGCGAAGGAGGAAGGGGTGGCGAGTGACGAACAGGGTTGCTGGCAGAAAAACGGGAAGCTTTTCGTTCTGCTTTCCCCACGGGGGGAGGTTATGGAATGGGCACACAGTTCTAAACTAGCGGGTTACACCGGCTTTGTTAAATCACTGCAATTGCTTCAGAGACAATTTTGGTGGCTGGGGATGAGAAAAGACTTGTCTTTGTTTACGCAAGCCTGCCAGACATGCCTCATGAGTAAACATCACCCCGGGAAGCCACCTGGACCCCTGCAACCACTGCTGACCCCGTCTCGCCCCTGGGAGGTTGTGTCTATGGACTTTATCGCTGATTTGCCTCCAAGTGGGGGGGAAACGTGATATGGGTAGTGGTCGACACGTTTTCCAAGCAAGCGCATTTTGTCCCTTTCAAGTCCATCCCCTCAGCAAAGAAAGTGGCGAAGGCGTTTCTACAACACGTTGTTAGACTCCATACTCTACCTGGGAAGGTGGTCTCAGACAGGGGGTCTCAGTTCATTTCCCAGTTTTGGGGGGAATTGATGTCACTGCCGGGGATAGAGAGAGCGTTAAGCAGTGCGTATCACCCCGAAACTGATGGACAAATGGAACGGGTGAATCAAACTCTTGAACAGTATTTACGATGTTTTACTAACTTTCAACAGGACGATTGGGAATCGTTATTGCCCCTGGCAGAATTCTGTTACAATAACACGTGTCATGCGTCTACAGGGATGTCCCCTTTTATGGCTGTACATGGTTATGAGACCCCCCACTTCCTTTCCTGGCTTCACTGACTTTGCCACCGGGGGAGGCGGGGGATTGATGTAAAAAACTTCAAATGGCGTGGCCGCTCCTAGCCCAGACTTTAGAGGATGCTTAGTCAGTTTACAAGGAGCACGCCGTCAAGAAGCGGGACACGAAGTGGACCCCGAAACCTGGGGAGTTGGTGTATCTATCCACTCAGAATCTGAAGGGGGTGCAACCCAGCAAAAAACTGGGGTGGAAATATATCGGACCTTTTGAAATCAAACGTGTTTTGAATAATGTGACTGTTGAGCTAATATTGCCTAAATCACTGAGATCTATTCATCCTGTATTCCACCTCAGACTTTTAAGACGCTCACCTGAGGAAAACGAATGGAGACCGAAGCGACCTGCTCCTCCCCCCTGATGGTGGTGGGGGGGAACAGCACTAAGATTTCTAGAAACTGACTGTATTACCTTGTTGAGTGGGTGGATTTTGGTCCTGGACAGAGGGAATGGGTGAGGGCGGAAAATGTTCGCCCCCCCCCGGTTAATCTGTAAATTTCACAAAATGTACCCCTTGAAACCGAAAGTTGAGGGTTTGTCATCAGAGAGGCAGAATGTCAGGTGATCCTGCCATAAGATGTGAGGGAGGGAAGGAGGGTGAGATGGTCTGTAACTTTTCATGCTTGGAATGTGGGAGGTGGGTAGGTTGCCTAGGATACAGGGTGATTCCCAGCCTGGGCTATCTCCTATCTGAACCAAATGGCCTTGTCCTACGGTTTCGGTTTCTCCGGTGTGGACAGCTGGGCCCCTTTATGGCTTAAACAACTTTCGCACCTATTTCCCGCGTGCTGGCTAGGTAGTCATTGGTAGATGCTAAGGAGGGGGGGCTAGCTCAGTGGGGTATATCCATAGATGTTCCTTTGTGTGCCTTATTCCTGACAATAGAATGTTAGTGTGCCTTTAGAATTGCTGCTCAATAAACGCTATCTTCTTATGAAGCCTGGTGTTTGACTGACTTTCTGAAGTGCCTGACAGATAGCCAGATGTCCAGTATTGACATGGACATTCCAGTATTTTCACTGACTGAGAAGAAAAACTGAAAAAAATACCAGATGTTTAAATATCTGGTGTTTTATCAGTGTTTTTCCTGAACAGTCAATGAAAATACTCAACTCTCTGAGTGAAATTACCAAGTTCAAAGGGTGAAGCATGCTCTTTAGGCTTGAAGGAGATGGTGCCAAGGCAGCCCAGTTGTGAAGCAGCAGCTGCTTTGTGCTGGGGCTGGATGCTCCTCCCAGTACAAATAGCATGCTTTGTCCTGTGTTCCCTGGGAGAAGGCAGGGCCCAGCTCAGGTGTGAAACAGGAGCCCCTACTGTAGCTTTGCACTCAGGCTGGATGCTCCTCCCAGCACAGCTTCGTGATGTTTGCTCTGGGAGGAGGTGGCTCTGAGCCTCACTGTGCCTGTTTAAAAAAAAAAACAAAAAACCAAAAACCTGGCAATCGTATTCAGTGGCTTCTGCCTCCAAACTAATTAAAATTAACTTCTTGCTTTCTGTGAATGAATAGTTTCTGTGCAGTTGTTTTAGTAGGTTTCTGTTTGTAGCATAATTGGAGAAATCAAGGGAACGTTCCATGCAAAGCTGGCCATGATAAAGGACAAAAACGGTAGGGACCTAACAGAAGCAGAAGAGATTAGGAAAAGATGGCAAGAATACACAGAAGAACTATACAAGAAGGACCTCGATGTCCTTGACAACCACGACGGTATAATCACTGACCTCGAGCCAGACATCCTGGAAAGCGAAGTTAAATGGGCCTTAGAAAGCATTACTAACAACAAAGCTAGTGGAGGTGATGGTATCCCAGCTGAGTTATTCAAAGTCTTAAAAGAAGATGCTGTTAAAGTGCTGCACTCAATTTGCAAACAAATTTGGAAAACACAACAGTGGCCACAGGATTGGAAAAGGTCAGTTTACATTCCAATCCCAAAGAAGGGCAACGTCAAGGAATGTTCAAACTATCACACAATTGCACTCATTTCACATGCTAGCAAGGTCATGCTCAAAATCCTACAAGCTAGGCTCCAACAGTACGTGGATAGAGAACTGCCAGAAGTACAAGCTGGGTTTCGAAGAGGTAGAGGAACTAGAGATCAAATTGCCAACATTCGCTGGATTATGGAGAAAGCAAGAGAGTACCAGAAAAACATCTACTTCTGCTTCATTGACTATGCTAAAGCCTTTGATTGTGTGGATCACAATAAATTATGGCAGGTTCTTAAAGAGATGGGAGTTCCAGACCACCTCATATGTCTCCTGAGAAACCTGTATAAGGGTCAAGAAGCAACAGTTAGAACCGGATATGGAACAACTGATTGGTTTAGCATAGGAAAAGGAGTACGACAAGGATGTATATTGTCACCTTGCTTATTTAATTTATATGCAGAGTACATCATGTGAAATGCTGGCCTGGATGAATCACAAGCTGGAGTTAAGATTGCTGGGGAAAAGATCAATAACCTCAGATCTGCAGACGATACCACTCTGATGGCAGAAAGTGAAGAGGATCTAAAGAGCCTCTTGCTCAGGGTGATACAGGAGAGTGCAAAAGTGGGCTTGAAGCTCAACATCAAAAAAACTAAGATCATGGCATCTGGCCCCATCACTCCTTGGCAAATAGAAGGGGAAGTCGTAGAAGTAGTGACAGACTTCACGTTCCTAGGATCCCAGATCACTGCAGATGGTGACTGCAGCCATGAAATTAAAAGACGCCTGCTCCTTGGGAGGAAAGCGATGGCAAACCTAACCAGCATGATAAAAAGCAGAGACATCACCTTGCCAACAAAAGTCCGCATGGTCAAAGCAATGGTATTCCCCGTAGTAATGTATGGCTGCGAGAGTTGGACTATAAGGAAGGCCGAGCGCCGAAGAATAGATTCTTTTGAACTATGGTGCTGGAGAAGACTCTTGAGAGTCCCTTGGACTGCAAGGAGATCAAATCAGTCAATCCTAAAAGAAATCAACCCTGATTGTTCTTTGGAAGGCCAGATCCTGAAGCTGAAGCTCAAATACTTTGGCCACCAAATGAGAAGGGAGCATTCACTGGAGAAGACCGTGATGCTGGGAAAGATTGAAGGTCAAAGAAGAAGGGGACGGCAAAGGATGAGATGGTTAGACAGTGTCATTGATGCAACGAACATGAAATTGAGCAAACTTCAGTGGACAGCGGAAGACAGGAGGGCCTGGCGTAATCTGGTCCATGGGGTCGCGAAGAGTCAGACTCGACTATGCGACTGAACAACAACAAATTTGTAGCATTCTGTTCCCTGCTGTACAATGAACTGTGTGGCTGTAGTTGAAAATGAAGCAAATCAACGTTTCTGTTAAGTTCATAACTGCTTGAATCTGGTTTTAGGTTTCAAATTAAAAGGAGCTGAAAATATGCCAGCTCACAGCCGCAGCAGGTATCTGTGAAACAGGATGCTATTAAGTAGAACTCATGCTGGGCAGAAGATGATGCCTCACTTGTGCTTAAATGGAGGTGTTTCTATTAACTTGCTTCCCCTACACTTAGATTGTCCCGGGTGGGCCCAGGGCAAGCAACCATGATGCTTTTTGGGGGGAACACTTTCTTCCATGTGATTGCCTCCTCAAGAATGAAGAATAGTGTTAAATGGCTCTAAATATAAAAAAATAAACTGGCCTTAGAGTCCAAACCCTGTCTCTACTCTTATCCCTTAAAGCAGATAACACCAACTGAGTGATTTATAGGTTATTTATGAGAAAAGTATTTGCAACCAGGTTGACTTTTTTTTGTTTAAGAAATGTTGGCAGACTAATTCAGGATGCAGTATTGTGTTTTGTTTTGTTTTTTAAAAATACTTGTTTCTTACTTGTATAGATAACAGTGGAAGATGACAGGACCTTGTCCTGAGATATTGGTGAAACACTTTCCAGGCAAACTGCCAAGAAATAAATGAATATGTTTTTCATTTTCAGTGCTCACTCCCCATCCATTGTGGCATAAACTCAACCTTCAGATATCTAGGGTCTTGAAGTGAATCAGACTCAGGCAGCTCTTAACCAAGGGATTTCAACTTTATTCAACAAGAGCAATCCAACACAAAACCCATAGGAGCCAGAGCTCCTTTTAAACATCCTGGGCTGGGGAAACCATGCCCAGTATAATGGTAAGACTCAGTCATATTTACACGATAAGGACCAATAAAGTTTGTTCCCTTCAAGCATACTATTATGCTTTGATTGGCCTGCTGTCAGGAGCAGCCAATCACAATGTGCAGCTCAGGATACCAGAGTTCCTATGAGCCTCTGACTGAAGCTCAGCATGTAGTCCATAGTCCAATACATAACACCCCCCCTAAGATGTGTCCATATCTTTAACACACAAAGTCTTTTAGGGAGGCTGGACGTCCCCACATTCTTGTGGAATGCCTAATGGTTCTGGATGGGGAAGCCACCTCGGTGGTGTGTGGAGAAGGGGGCACAGCAGTTGCCGCTGGTTGGTTACCTGACGAGGTTGCTGGCAGGCTGGCAGACCAGTACCCTATGGCTGGTCAGGCTCGGCTTCGGGTAAGTGTGCGTCTGCGAAGATGGGCAGCAGAGGCTCTGCTTCCGTGACGGTAGGCTCTGGGCTCTCCTCCTTGGGCTCCTCTCCATCTGGACTGCTCACCCAAAGTTTCCGGAGCTGGTTGATGTGTCATCGGAGATGCTTGCCACTGGCCAATGACACTACATAGGATAGAGGGCCCGAGACAGAGGTCACTGTTGCCGGAATCCATGGGGAACCCTCATCATAATTTCGGGCAAATACGATGTCTCCCTCCAGGAACGATCGCGGTGTAGCGGGTGACTCTGTTTGCGTTGGTTTGTCAGACGTCAAGTCCAGATGCAACCTGTCCAGTAGTGAAGAAAGGTGGTAGTTCATCAAAAGCTCCGCTGGGCTCCTTCCTGTTGTTGTGTGTGGCGTGATGTGCTGGTACAGCAACAGGGATGCTAGCTTTTGGTTCCAATCCCCAACAGGCATCCGACGCAGTGACTCTTTTGTAGACTGGAACTCAGCTGAGGTAAAAGGCCTGAGGAAAAAGGCCTGGAACTCAGCTGGGGTAAATTGAGCCCCATTGTCACACACAATGGCGTGTGGCAGACCGTGGGTGGCAAAAAGAAGACAGAGCACCCTAATCATGGCCGCTGACATCATGGCCATCATCTGTATGACCTCGAGCCATTTTGAATAGGAGTCCACAACAATTAGGAATACTTGCCTTTGGAATGGCCTGGCAAAGTCTATATGCAACTGGGACCAAGGCAAGCGTGTGGTCTCCCAATGTTGCACTGGGGCCTGTGGAGGTTCTGGCCTCGACTCCTGGCATATTTGGCAAACCTCGACCCAGCCTTCAATGTCCTGGTCAAAGCACGGCCACCATACATAACACCGGGCCAGTGCCTTCATCCGGACAATGCCAGGATGCCCCACATGCAGGGCCTCGAGAACTCTTTTGCACAGTTTGGGGGGCACAACAACCCAATTTCCCCGTAACAAACACCCTTTGTGAACAGAGAGTTCGTGCTGTCGGGAGCTGTAGGGTGCAAACTCGGCCCCAACCTGGCCCACCGGCCATCCCCTCCATGCCCAGTTGAGAACTCGGGAGATGATAACGTCCTTGCCTGAGTGCTCAGCAATGTCTGCAGCGTGTACTGGGGGTTCTGGCTGTGTCTCTGGTGCCATTACCTCAGATGCTGGAGCTGGATCTACAGCAGGGTCAGGCATGGGAAGGTGGCTAAGAGTGTCAGCGTGATTGATCGCCTTTCCCGGCCTGTGGACAAGTTCATAGTCATACGTGGATAAGAATACCGTCCACCACAACATGCGGGGGGACAGTATGTGCAGCATCTGCTTGTCTGGGGCAAAAAGTCCAAGGAGCGGCTTATGATCAGTTATCAGCAAGAACCGGCGCCCATATAGAAAGTCATGAAATTTCTTGATTCTTGCGACCAAAGCCAAACCCCTCTTTGTCAGTTTGGCCATAGTTCCTCTCAGCCCCGGACAGGGTGCAAGAGTAATACGCCACCGGCACCTCTTTTCTGTCCGGCATGATGTGGCTCAGGACCACCCCGATGCCATAGGGTGACACATCTGCTGCCAGGATGAGCGGCTGGTGCTCATTGTAGTGTGCCAGGATGCAGCCTGACATCAGCAACCCCTTTACAGCTTGAAAAGCCCACTCATGCTGTTCCCGCCACCCCCACTCAGCCTTTTTGTCTAAGAGCCAGTGCAATGGCTCAGCAATAGATGCCTTGTGAAGCAGGAACACATGACAGAAGTTAAGAGTTCCTAAAAAAGATTATAACTCTTTTTTATTAGATTGTTGTGGCACCTGTTGAATGGCAGTGACTTTGCTGTTGGTGGGGTGCACTCCCTCTGCATCGACGAGGAATCCCAAGAACTCCAATCTGGCACTTTTTGGACTTGACCTTAAGCCCCGCTTCCTGGAAACGCCCCAGCACTGTCCGTAGGCACTCAGCCAATTCAGAAGCATTTGCGACGGCAATAATCACATCGTCGAAGTAGGGCACAACCCCTGGAATGCCCCGGAGGAGCCTCTCCATCAGACCCTGGAATATGCCCGGGGCCATGTTAACCCCAAACTGCAGCCTGTTGACCTTGAATGCACCCTGGTGTGTTACAACTGTCTGTGCCTCTGCCACACTTTTGTCCACAGGCAGCTGCTAGTAGGCCTGTGCAAGGTCAAGTTTTGCAAATATTTGGCCCCCGGCCAGTGACGCCAGGACATGGCTAATCACTGGGACAGGGTAGGTGTGCTGCTGCAAAGTTTTATTAAGAGTACATTTATAATCTGCACATATATGAATGGAACCATCTGCTTTCACAGGAGTCACAATGGGCGTTTCCCAGGCTCTGGCACGCCTTGCGCAATCAGTTTGTCCAGTTCCTCCTCAATGTGAGGCTTCAGGGCAATAAGAACAGTCTGGGCCTTCAGCCGGATAGGCACAACTGTGGGGTCTAGATCAAATGTCACGGGCAGGCCTGTATACTTGCCCAGGGCCCCCTCGAATACTGCTGGGAACTCTTTGCAGATGATCAGGGTGTGACACCACCTGATTGACCCCTGTGACTGCTATTTCCAGTGCATCAAACCGGTCTAGCACCAGCAAGCTGGTCCTCCTCCCTTCTGCCATAAGGAGACCTAATGTTTCCTGGAAGTCCAATACATAACAGGCCTGTTCATTCTTTTTTTCCCCACAGGGATGGGTCAGACCTATATAGTCTGGAGACAGAAACCTTCTTTCAAAGCTTAAGAAAATATACCTGGTTTTCAAATGAATTCTTAGGTGCCTCACTTTGTAGTTTAATGTACAGGAGCTCCACCAAGAGCAATGAAAACTATTTTTCCTTTTTATAAGGGTTTGGTGTTAAGTCATTCAGTGTTTGTAGAAAGTTCCATAATCTTTTTTTGCCTGCTACTTCTGTGTTTTCCTTCTCCAACAATCCCTCTGGGACTGATGTTGATTCAGCTATAGATTTCCAACTCTATTAATAGCCTAAATACAAGGGGGGAAATGTCATATGATTGTGGTACATGTCACACTTGTATAGCTTCCTAGGATCAACATCCAAACAGATGAAAATTTAATTAAGCTGTCTTGAAAGTAAAAGATGGAAGCATCACTCTAAACATAAATTAATACAAGATTCACTGTTAAGGCTATGAAAAATGGCAGTGCTATCAAAACTAGAACCTCATTCCACCTATGTGTTTTGCCTACTGATGCATTTGTCATTAACTGCTGATACTTGGAAAAATTACTTGAGCATTTGTAGGACTTGTAAGGTACAACAAACAGTATTATGCCCATAAAACACTTTTTTATCCTAAAGAGGGAATAAATATTACTGGAAAATTCAATACATTCAATATGGGTTTTGCCTGTTGTCTTCATATGACTACCTTCTTTAAGAATGGATGGAGATTCAAGGACTTTAATGATAATTAAGTGGCTAATGGGGCAAGATGGTGAACACTGGTATTGAGTCTTAATGTTGTACTTGTGGCAAAACACACTGTTGGAGATTCTTCCTGTCTTCTGCATCCCCCTCCCCCTGGTCCCTGAAGCCTAATTTTACCTTCTCCTTAGGGTTACCATTTGCCTGGTGGCAGCAGACAATCTTCCATCCTCAGTCCACCACCCTTGAACATTTTAGTGGAAGAAGAAAAGATGGGGGGAATGACATGGATGGTGAAGGTCTTTATTACAACCACAGAGATTGTGGAAATTACTAGAGCATCCTTCCACTCTAGACCATAGAGAATGGGCAATTCCTAGAGCAGCATGGAGGAAATGAAGTCACTTCCTGAAGTTGGCATCACCCCCAAACTCTTCCACTATTTGCCAGAGTGGGGTTGGCAACCCTACTTTTCCCCTGCCCCATGAGAGGCACTAATAGCCTGAGTTAACTGACTCTGGGAACGATGTTGCTTACAACCAAATAACTATGTATTTGGGAATGTGGAATGGTATAGCACAGCCCAATCTTGTCAGATTTCAGAAGCTAAGCAGGGTCAGTACACGGCTGGGAGACCACCAAGAAAGACTTCAGAGGAAGGCACTGACAAACCACCTCTGCTTATTCAGTGCCTTGAAAAAACAATGGGATTGCCATAAACTGGCTGCAACTTGAGATCACTTTACACACACACACCATGATGTCTTTAGTGGATTCTCATCTCCCAAGTCGTTTATATACCATTTGGAGGCAGGGAACTGTTTGCCTTGCTGCATACTTTGATGTATGTGCATATCTTTTAAAGTGAGCCTTCATGAACAAGTGGGAGGGGCTACTCCTCGTGTTTTGCAATCTTTCATTCTGTAGGTGTATTGTATTCTCCATCTGTAAGTGTTTCCTCCCAGTTGGCAGCAATAAAAATAACTGTTGTTGAAACTAGCAGAATCTCCAGTGTGCCAGCTACAAGGCAGGAATGAACTCTGATCTGAAGCATAGGCGTAGACTTCAGGGGGGCCTGGGGGCTTGGCCATTCCCAAAATTACTGAGCCCCCTCCCGGGCAACCTGTGCCGCCAGCCAATAATGAATTCAGAACTTTCCTGCAATCCGGCCGGGCCCGAGAGCAGCTTACTCTACGCTGCTTCCTCCTTCCTGCTTCTGGCGACAGTTCCTTCCCCAGCCTCTCCTATTTCCTGCTTGTTGTTGTTGTTGCTGTTGTTGGGCTGGTTATGCCATGGCTTCTCCTGGTGCAGCTGGGTCTGCCTCCCCCTCGCCTCCTCCTCCTCCCCCTCACCTTGCTACAGTGTAAGGGGGATCGAATGAAAAGCGAGCCCTAAGTGCATTTGCAGAGCAAAGCATGCAGCATTCGAAGGCTGAGACACTGGCTACAAGAGTGGGGCATGGGGCTCAGGCAATGAGGGGAGATGGGCAGGAGCTGAGAAACGTGGCTGGTTGGCCAGGAAAACAGGGGGGAGGGAGGAAAAAGCAGCTTATGAAGGCAAGGCAGTGGAAAATGAGTGGGAAGTGGCCCCGCAAAAGACAGCCTAAAGACAAGAGTGGGACTGGGAACAGACACAGGCGGGGTTGGGGTGTGTGTGTGCAAAGTGCTAAGCGAGAGGGGGGAGGCAGGCTGGCAAAGTGGGAAAGGTGTGCAGAAGGAGCAGGGAGGTGGGAAGGGACAGTAAATCCAAGCATCACAGCATGGGGCATGGTGGAGGGGAAAAGATCCAAGCGCAGCACAGAGGCTTTTTTCTGCAGGAAAACCAGCTTTTAATTTGGAGAATGGGGAGGGAGAAGCTTTAAGACCAGCAGTGGCGTGGATGGATGTAGACTAGGTCCAGGGGGATGTGTTTGCTTTTGGTTTTAAAAGAAAAACCAGTAGAGCAGAACTAAATCGTTCCCAAATGAGAGTAGATCCTGCGATGTTTCCAAATATTGAATGAACTCCTGCAACAAAGTTAAGCGGGGGGGGGGGGAGGGAATAATGCCTGGACCTGAGCCAGCCGGAGAGTCTAATCACAGAGCAAGCTGACCAGAGGGTTGGGCGGGCTTAGTGGGACATGCGGAAGCAGCACACAGAAAGAGGAAGCACTGGAGGCATTAGCAGTGGGGGCAAGAGGAGGATTTTTATTCTGCAGAGGAGGAGGAGGACATTGTGATTGTCATTGAGGGTGATTCTGGCCTAGATAAGGCTTCTCAACATCTAGAAACAGTGGAAGTATCAGATGTGGTAGGAGGAAGCCAGGCAACCCATGGGGTTTACTTGGATGAGGGGCATCCAATTGTTTGGTGCTGGGAGGGAGCAAGCAGCAGACCATGAGCACAGTTTCTAGTCAAGCAGAGAGTGGGGACAAGACTGGAGCACCCAAGGTAGAGAGGATATGACAGAGGTGGGGGGTCATCCAGCAAGTAGGAAAAAGGCCCCAAGTGCATCCTGGGAGGAGAACATCCTGGAGAGGTTGGCAAGAGGTCATGGGCATGGACCTGGCAGAGATTTCAAAGGTGATCCTACCCTAGTTCTCATGCCCAAAAGATATGCTTAGGCTGCGAGGGTTCCTTGCCTCAAGATGGAAATAACTGATATGCAGTGTGATGCTGTACTGGAAGATAAGCTTTTTGAAGTTGGCAATAGCAAATTTTACTAGTTTCTGGGTCCTAATTACCCCCAACTTAAGTCTTTTGCTTCTAAAATTCTGTGTCTGGGACAACCTATGTCTGTGAACAGCTCTTTTCTATAATGAATGTCAATAAATCGAAAGTATGTTCGCACCTTACAGATACACACCTGAACAGCATACTCAAGATTGCTACAGCACAGACATTGTCTCCAGATTTTGATGCAATAATTCAGAGCAAGAGATGTCAGTTATCAGAGACTGTTAAATATGAGAAATACTGCAAGAGTGTTAAATGTTTTAAGCATCTTTGTGTTTTATGTAAAAAATCATATCTTTAATTGTGTTTCTCTGTGCCCAGTTTGGTGTAGTGGTTAAAAGTGCGTGGACTCTAATCCGGGAGAACTGGGTTTGATTCCCCATTCCTCCACTTGCAGCTGCTGGATGACGTTGGGCAAGCCATAGTTCTGTCAGAACTGTTCTCTCAAGGACAGTTCTGGAAAGAGCTCACTCAACCCCACCTATCTCACAGGGTGTCTGTTGTGGGGAGGGGAAGGGAAAGGAGTTTGTAAGCCTTTCAGAGACACCTTTGGGTAGTGAAGAGCAGGGTATAAATCCAATCTCCTCCTCCTCCTCCTCTTCCTTTATAAAGTTTATATCACTGCTACCTGGTATTACATTTTGTGACACACATGGCTCAACCCCACAAAGTCTCAGTTAGGTCAGATCTGGCCCTCATGAGTTTGACACCCCTGCCTTAAAAACTAACAAAGTTTCTGTCAGGGTAGGAGCTTTCATGAATCACTGCTCAGTTCTTCAGATACAGCTAGAATGACAGTTTGCAAAGTGGAATGACAGCCCCTGGGAATAGGCTCAGTGCTCTGGGACTTGTACTCGTAGGATATGAGTTTCAAGTGAGAAGACGATTGCTGCTACTCTGAACTCTGTATATCGCTCAGAAATTGAGTGCATAGCAACTGTTTGGTATTCTGGCTCAGAGACTTCAGCCATTCATTTACCAAATGAAGGCATCTGTGATGCCATAATTTAGTAGATTTCAGTACAAAGTCACCTTTATGAATAAGGCAGAAACAAGACTCCTGTAAATGAATGTCCAGGAAAACTTTTAAAATGTTCCCCATGGACTTTTCTGTGTTGCCTCCTTACTTTCAAATTTGTGACCATTTGCTTGTCCTATGTACATGGTATATATATTTGCTGGTTTTAAAGTGTCTGTTCTATTTATTTATTTGTTTATTTGACTTTTATCCCGCCCTCCTGCCAAGGCAGCTCAAGGTGTCTTGAACCACTAAAAGTGAATTTAAATAAAGGACACAGCAGGAGACCGCTGAGATACCACTATAACCACTGGCCAACTCCCACCTTTTCCAAGGTTTAGCCCAGCCCAGGGGCATGGCTAGGGGGGTTCTCAGGCCCCCCTAAATTTCTGGGGAGTCCCTTCCTAAATCCCATATGGCTCTGCCTCCATAGATAGTGACAATGGCCTGTGATGTCACTGACCCCTCCCTATGATGTAACTTGGCCTTGGTTCCTTTAAGGACCTAGCATAGCAATGCCTCTGGCCCAGCCCCAGCCCCCACCCCTGAAATTGGAAAGTCTATTCCCTTGATCTGAAGCAGGATAGATAAGCTCACCTCAGAGACTACACATATAAGCTCAGGTTGCTGTTTTCCTTGGAAGGCCAGAAGTTTGCCCAGAACACAGGTTGCTTAATGATTTGTGGGCTTATTGTCTTATTCAGCAGAGCCATACTTTCTCAAATGCTGACCCCCAATGAGTGGCTTATTGGAAGATTTTTCAAATGAGCTTGGCAATAAAGGGCAGATCCACAAGGAACCTAAAGGAATTTACTGTCAGTTCCAAATGTAGTAGAAAATATGTAGCTCAGATGGGATGTGCTTGTAGTTTTAACTAAAGACATGGTTGGCTTCCATCCTTAGTATATGCTTGTGTTATTTATTTAGAAAATGTATACGCTGCCTCTCATGAGATTTGTTTGAGGCAGCTCTCAAAGTAAAACAAATGAAACAATAAAATCATTAATATAACAAATGTAAAAAACAACCAACATTAAAACCAGCTGTACAACTAGAGCAGAGCCACCTAGGGACATAAAAACAATATTCAGCAGACCAAAATACTATCCATAAAACAGCTCTCTGGGTAGGAGCAGTTCATAAAAATTCAACTAAAATGATGGAACTTTTCAATTAAAAGCCTGAGCGAAGAGCAGTGTTTTGACCTGGCACCTAAAGTACAGTAAAATAGGTGCCAGGTGAGCCTCAAGGGGAAGGGCATTCCATAGGCAAGACATATGTGCCAAAAAAGGCCTGTCTTTGGTTGCTGCTACCTGCCTCATATTCACAAGGCACAATAAATCTTTTAATTTTTTTTACATCCCCTGTGGATGCTGTTTGGGCTATCTGACTGTCAGATGTTTCATGTGAATTGGCCCACAAACTTAATGATCATTTTGTGTTTGTTTTCATTCATGCTTTACTAAGTACTGCATTGTATTTTATTTTATTTCATTCTTCAGTGAACTGGCCCTTTAAATAAATATACAATACATATTGGTAGCTTTAGATCTCTGTTTACATCTTTAAACTTTCAGGCGAGTCTTAGGCTGCGGTCACACGGTTTTTTGATTGGGATTCACCGCTGTTCCCTCTTGCATTTAAATTTGCTGATCAGACAGGCCAATCCGCCTCCTGCGCCGAAGCGGCTGAAGACGGGGGGAAAGCCGGCGCTCCCCCCGTCTTCAGCCGGTGCTGGGGCTGGGAGGGAAGGGGCGCCCGTTCAAAGCCGGCGCTCCACCCCCCCCGGTCTCCAGGCCCCACCGGGAGATTGGCATCCCCGTGGGGTGGGCGCCCCAGGCTGTCTTGCCTAGGGCGCCCAGACACCTGGGGCCGGCCCTGACTGTACTACATGTGGCACTACACATTTCATGTGCTGTGGAGGAGCGTGGACACAGTGGTGGTGTCAATAGGGCCTGGATAATGTTTTCATCCAGAGTCCACTCCTGAAGAGGAGGAAGTACAGCTGCCAGACACAGAGGAAACTAATCTTGGCTCCCCAATCCCCAAAGATTCTGTTAAGTACAGCCTTAGCAAGGCTAGCATAGGCCATGGCAAATTTGTACATCAGTCCTGTCACTGCCTTCTGGGTATGGTGCTTTCAAGAACACTTTGCCACCTCTGCTATGTATGTAACAGCTACCACCACCTAGCCTTTAATGTATGTTTCCATCCAGTTCATTGCAGGACCCAGCACATCTATCCCAAATGATGAAGATGAGGTCTCAAACTCTGGAGAGAGAGAGAGAGACAAATGGTGAGAACGCACCACATGTCTTTGAGTGAGGAGAAGGATTTCCTTTTAATTTGGTATGGCTGCCACTGTCCTGGCAGAATGGTCGTGAGTGAGCCATTTCAATAAATGCAGTGTTGCAAATGCCCCTACACATGCCAGCAATGCTGTCATCCATGCAAGGGAAATCATGGGAAAGCGTGCAGTTTATAAGCCTACTCTTTATGATACAGTCAGACTCCAGGACTTTGGAATGCTTTTTGCTTCCCATTTCTGGTTCAGGCACACCCATCCAATACTAATTGCCTTTCTCCTACAGATGTCGCTTCGGGGGCAATTCTCTCCGAACTGACACCGGCAGAGCACCTGACTCTTATTAGAGCAAAGAAGAAATATGTTACCGCAATGCAAAGGGTCGGGGAACAGTTTCTTAGAGCTGCGGCATGTGAACAGGCAGTCTATTTGGAGTCCGCTAAACGGGAGCATGATGAGTTCATGCATAAAATGAGAGCCTCCAGACATGAGGAGAGAGAGGCCAGGGAGTCAAGGGGAGAACTTCTTCGATCAACCCTGCAGGTACTCAGTGACCTGGCCAAGGCCATCACCCAGACCACCGTCCTGGACAGGGGAGATCATGGTGGGGAGACCTCAGCTTGTTGTTGTGGTTCAAGACAGCAGACATCAGGGGATGACTGCCCTGGAATCTCATTAGCTGTGAGGGCACAGAATGCACATGCCAAAAAAAAGTGCTGTCGATAAGCAGGCTGTGTGTGCACCCTCTCCCCAAAAAAATTCCCTTTAATTCATGACATTGAACCCTGGCCCCAAGCCGGGAAACATCACCACATCTCAGGGAGGTCAGGCCAGAAAGCCTTTTCTTGATAGACATTACTTTATTTTCTAAGTGAAGCGGCCTTTACTTGTTATTTTTAATGTTTGAGTATTACTATTTTGGGTTATTGTTCTAATCTCTTAAGCATTGTGGGTCATAAAGGATTTAAAAGTCTACCTCAGGAAACAGCCAAAAAGTTTTTCAATAATAACTTTAATTTTAACAAGCAACAGTTTAACAAGTATTAACAATAAATAACTATTTACAGAAAAAAAAACGGTGTCTCAATCCTCCTCTTCCTCAGCCAGTGAGGTTCCCAATGTTTCTTCTGCAGCTGCCTCTATGGGGTGTGCCAGCCTGGCCACATCTGTCCTTATTCTCTGCACCACTTGCCGAAGCAGGTTTATAAGGCGGATGATATGATGAACTGTATTGTGAAGGGGAAAAGGGGTGGGGGTAGGTTAAAGATGGAATAGAAGGTGATTGTCCATGTAAGTACAGTTGGCTTTACCAAACAGATGGCCAAATAGCACCCTGGGTTGGCTGCTATGAGTTGCCCACTGGGTTTTGACTTATGGTGAACATATTGGCAAACTTGTACTTGGAGCCACGTGTCTTGAGTGCTCAGTCTTGTTTCCAGGTGGTGGAACACAAGCACGCAACAATACTTGTACAGAGTTCCCCAGATACTCTTAGTGCAATCCACTTACATCGGTTATCTACCGTCTCCTGAAATTTGGAGAACTGCCTCTCCAGGGCCTGGCATCCTCGACAGGACTCGGGCTCCTCCACTACCTTAGGGTGGGGGAGTGACATCGCTGTTTGACCTAGGGGCAAATAAGATCAAGAGCATGACGTACAGTCGCTAGTAAGCTATTGCAGGATGATCTTACCCACTGCTGACTCAGCTGAGGATGCTATTATTATTATTTTTTCCTACTTGGGGCAAGGTTTATTGAAAGTTTTCTTTATAAGACAAACTAACATAAACAAACATTACATCTAAAACAAACACCAAACATAATAGTACAGATTACATGTTTATCCAAATAGCCTATAGTAATGTCAAATTATGCAATTTGAGTAACCAAGTGAGGTTTAAGACCGCATATCTGGCATAATAAATTTTGTAATCAACATATAAAACCAATCTTCATAATTCATTGTATATTATTGTACTTATTGTACCAAGTGTAGAATCTTGACCGTGTTTTGGAATGTGGACTCTGTATGATTTTTCAACATTTATCCATTTCTGCTGCTTCCAAAATTTTATTGATTACTTCTTTCTTCATTGGAACTTCCAATACTTTCCAATATCTCCCATATAAATTCCTTGCTGCTGTAGTTATATAGACAATAAGTTAGTGATCATCTTTTTTACAAATATCCGGCAAAATATTTAACTATAGTACTTCACGGGTAAAAGGTATGGTACATTCTAGTATCTTTTGCAACATTTCATGAATCCAAACCCAATATTTTTTCACTTTATCACAGTGCCACCAAATATGATAAAATGACCCCTCCTTATTCTGACACTTCCAACATTTATTAGAACAGTTACTATCATATTTAGCTAGTATTTCTGGAGTTATATACCATTTATAGAACATTTTATAAACATTTTCTTTATAAGCGACTGCTTTTGTTATTTTAATATTTTTCTTCCATAACTGGTCCCATTGTTCAAGCTCAATATTATGGCCAACATTTTGTGCCCACTGAGTCATGTTGGTTGTTTTTTTTAAGAGTCCAAAGGGCTACCTTTTATTTATTTTATACACACAATATACAATACATCAACATACCCACAAAGAGACAACAACAAACATCCTAATCTAACATTTAACATTTACTGGGGGGGGGGGTACATACCGATTAATTCTTATGTCTTCTTCTACAAGCTCTTTACTATTTCTAGAACTTTTCTTTGATATGAGATTTAAGTTTCTTTCTAATTCAAAAATATTCATACCTTATTATCTTTAACAGCATCCAAGTTATTTTATACCAATCATAAAAACATCCCCATGTGTTCTGGAAGGTGTCTTCTGGCTGTTCTCTTAAAGTTAATGTCAGTTTATCCATCTCTGCCACCCCCAAAATCTTAGCAATATATTCTTCTCTCCTCGGTGTTTGAGTAGATCTCTAATAATGTGCATAGACAATCCTAGCCGCCGTAGTTAAATATATTAACAAATATCGATCCTCCCATGCCAAATCTTTCAGTAATATACCCAATAACAAAATCTCTGGTTTAAAAGGGATTGCCTTCCCTACAATTTTCTTAATTAAACCATGTACCCAAATCCAGTACTTTTTATTAATGTCGTAACTCCACCACATATGAAAAAAAGAGCCCACCTTATTTTCACATTTCCAATACTGGTTGGAGCAATTCATGTCATATTTTGCAATTTTCTCTGGGGTGACATACCATTTCTAAAACATCTTATACATATTTTCCTTATAGGCCACCACTTTAGTTATTTTCACATTCTTACACCATATCTGATCCCATTATTCCAATTCAATATTATATCCTAAATTCTGGGCCATTGAATCATATTATTTTTAACAATTTCATCCGCCATCATTTCTTTTAATAATATTAGATAATTTTTTTATATAAATTTCTCCTCTGGCATCATCAAAACCTTTTCCACTTCATTAAGAATCTCACAAATTCCAATCTTTTTATCTTTAGCAAACCTTGATTCTAACTGTGTTTGCTGCCACCATGACAGATGTTCATCTAATTTAAGGTTGCCCCTTGAATCTATTATGTCTAAATATCTCCTTGGTATCTCCTCCTCGTACGATTTAGGGAAGGTAAATGCTTCCAATGGGGCAATTAGCTTTGACTTCCTTCTGAACCAACTCTTTTATATGACTGCCCACACTTTCATTAGAGATGCTCGCAACCAATGTTCTTTAAATTACTTGTGTGATGAAGTCTTCTCATACCATAGAAAAGCATGCCAGCCCAACATTAAATCATGCCCCTCCAGTTTTAGTATTCTTTTATCTTCAAGCATAATCCATTCCCTAATTCAAGCCAAAGCTGCTGCTCTATAGTATAACGTCCAATTTGGAAGCCCAAGTCCGCCTCTTTCCTTCAAATCTTGTAAAGCCTTTAATCTAATTCTTGATCTTTTCCCTTGCCAGATAAATTTTGTTACCATTCCATCTAATTCTTTGAAAATTCCATTATTCTGTAAAACCGGGATTGTTTGAAAATAGAAAGATCCACTTTGGAAGTATATTCATCTTAAGTAGTGCTATTTGTCCCATCAAGGATATTTGGAGATTCTTCCACCTTTCTAAATCTTGTTTTGTTGCTTTTAATAATTCCTTGTAGTTGTCTTGTATCAATGAGCTGCACTTACATGTTAAATTGATCCCTAAGTATTTCACTTTATCGCCAATTTGGTAGCCCAAAGTCTTTTGTAGCTCTTCTTTATGCTCCGTCTTCATATTTTTAGTAATAATGTCGATATTTTGTTTATCTTCAGCCCTGCCACCAGTCCATAATCCGCAAGTATCTTATTTAAGGCCAGAATCGACAGCAGCAGATCTTCTAGTATAAATACAAGATCATTTGCAAATGCAAGCAGCTTAAATTCTTCTCCACTCACCTTCAATCCCCTTATTTTAGAGGAGCATTTTATCTCTTCATTTAATATCTCTAATGCAGAGATATATAACAAGGATGATAACGGGCACCCTTGCCTTGTCTCTTTTTGTATTTCAAATATTTCCATACTTTTTAATCAGGACTGAAGCAGTTTGTTTCATGTAAATAGCTTGAATCATCTGGATAAAGTGTGCTCCTGCCTCAGCCTTCTTAAGGGCTTCCAATACAAAAGACCAACTCAAGTTATCAAAAGCTTTTTCAGCATCCAAGAAAATTAGCACCATCGCTTTTTCTGGATGAGCCTCATAATATTCTATCACGTCCAAGAAACATCTTAAATTGTTCTTTATCTGTCTTTTAGGCAGAAAACCCACTTGATCTTTATGTATCATCTTTGCCAAGATTCTCTTCAGTCTTTCATCAATAATTGAGGCAAAGATCTTATAGTTCACATTTAGTAGAGAAATTGGTCTATAATTCTTAATTTCCTTTCCATCTGTATTTGGTTTATGTATCAAAGATATCTTTGCCTCCCTCAATGAATCAGGGACCTCTTCTCCTGCCATTATTTTTTTACAGACCTCCTGTAATTGGGTCAGTACTTGTTCTTTCAAAAACCATATAGAACTCTATGGGTAAACTGTCTGGTCCTGGTGTTTTACCTTTATGTTGTCGTTTAACTGCTTCCACCATCTCCATCATCACAATAGGCTGATTAAGTATCTTCCTTTGGTCCTTGGTAAATTTTATAGCTTGATGTTTTCCCAAATATTGTATTATTTGTTCTCTATTTCCTCTGTCCTTCTATACAATTCTTTATAATAATCTTCTACTTTTTTTTAAGTCTTGTATTTTATTGACTTCTTCCTCGTTTTCCCCCTTAAGGTTCTTATATAGGTTTTTTCTCTTTGTTGTTGCACCTGGTATGCCAGCCATCTTGTTGGTTTATTGGCATTTTCAAAGTAGTTTTGTTTAGCAAAAGTGAGCTTTTTTGCTAATTCAGATGAGAGCAGGCAATTCATCTTATGTTGCAATAGCTTAATCTTCTCCCTTCTTCCTACTCCATCTTGATTAAGTATACTTTTTTCCTCCTGCTCTTTAATTTCCTTTTGCAATTCCAAGTATTCTTTATTTCTCCTTGCTTTTATTCTTGAAGCTTCTTTAATTAGTTGACCTCTAGCAAATGCCTTAAAGGCATCCCAAACCACTCTCATAGGCATATCAGGTTGCTTATTCTCTTGAAAGAAAAAGCGAAACTCCTCCATCACATGTTTTACTAGTTTTCAGAAGATTTAAAGTCCATCTATTTTTAGGTCTCCTTTCCTGTAACTGCATGTACATCGGTCTATGGTCTGCATAAATACCTGCCTTGATTTCTGCTTCCAACAAATCTTTTATCACAATAGTGGAAATCCAGCACATATCAGTTCTTGACCAGGACTCATGTCTAGCAGGAAAAAAAGTATATTGTTGTTTCTTCAGGTTTCTCACTCTCCATGCATCTGTTAGTTGACATTCTTCTATTATCCTGCATAATGAATCTAGAAATGTATTCCCTCTTGTTTTCTTTCCGTAAACATTTGCTTTTCTATCTTCTTTTTTATCAAAAACCATGTTAAAGTCTCCGACTAAACACAGTTCTTGGAAAACTTGTTTTACAATAACTTCATGTAGTCTAGCAAAAACTTCTGATGTTCATTTGGCACGTAGATGTTAGTTATGATTGTCCTTTTATTTTGTCTTTGAATGGCGACCATCACATTTCTTCCATCCTGTGATGCATAAAGTAGTTCTGGTTGTAAGAACTCCTTAATATAGAAAGCAACTCCTTTCTTCTTTTTTACCTCATCTGTAGCTACAAAAAGTTTTCCAAGGCCTTTTATATTCAAATATTTTTCATCTCTTTTCCTTATATGTGTTTCTTGTATACAAATAACATCCGCATTTTGTTTTTTAAGTTGATGAAATATTCTTCTTCTTTTTTGTGGTCCGTTTAGTCCATTAACATTGACCGAGAAAATCTTTATCTTCTCTTTATCCTTCTTATCCATCCTTTTCTTTTTTCTGATGTTCCTGTTTATCTCTTGTTCATTGTCTCATGTCAATTGGGGATCTCTTAAATCTAAACTTTTTCAGTCTTGGGAGGTTTTGCCATCGGTGCGGCTGCTGCTCCCTCAAGTACTGCCATTTCTTTTCCATTTCCTACTTCTCCTCCTCCTCCTTCCTGATCTTCCTGATCCTCAGACAATTCTTCTCCATATGTCTCCAAGAAATCATTTGCTTTAAAGACCAATGTTATTCTGAACCTTTTTTCTCGGAATGTAAAAAACAAACCTTCAAGTAAAAGTTATCTATAGCTAATATCATTACTTCTCAAAAGTGCTGTTAAGTCCACATATTCTCTTCTCTTCTCTCTCACCCGCCAAGGAATTTGCTTCAGGACATTAATCTCCACTTCATTAATCCACAAGGGTGTCACATTTACTTATCTTAAGATCTTATCTCTTACTGATCTCTTATGGAATCTTACTTGAATTTCCCTAGGAACTTGAAATCTTCTTGCATACCTGGAGTTCGTTCTAAAGGCAGTATCAATCTCCTGTTCCATCATCTTCATATCTTCCATATTAAGATGGGCTGCCGGTATTTGCACCATCTTCTGTGTCAAATCTTCATTTTTCTTTTCCGGTACGTTCTGAAATCTCAATATAAATGCCACCCTTTCCACCTGAAGTCTTGTAACATCTTGTTCTAGACAGACTAGTTTGCTTCTCTTCAGTATCTCTCATTTTCTTTTCCATTTCCTTTGATTTAAGTCCTACCTTTCCCATTTCTGTACTTAGGTCTGAAATTTTAATAGTATTTTCTGTTACTTGTTTTTGCATCACCTGTAGACTGTAAATTGTTCTGTAATGCCCTTCATGGCAGATTGGACCGACTCTAATGCCCGTGGAATAGAGCCTCTGATTTCCTGAATCGCAGCTTTGATCGGATTTATCGCCTCTGGCACAGAATCCCTGACTTCACTCATCGCCAGCTTTATGGGCTTGACCACCTCTGTAATTGTACTTAAAATAATGGTTTGAACCAATGACTGCATCTCTTTCTGCATTTCTTTTTGAGTTGACATACCTAGTTTTGCAATAGCTGAGCCTCCAGCCCCTGGAGATGTTCTAGGGACCTTTCTTCCTGAGCCTTGTTGATTGGACATCCCTTCAAACTTTTAATTTTTAATTCTCTCTATAATTAGAGTTTAAACTCTGCTTTCCAGAACCAACACCCCTGCCAAGTGGAACCAATGCTTATCTACCCAATATTCAGTGTTTATACAACATTCAGCCAATTGGCTATATTCCCAGATCCTCTGTCTTCTCCAGGTGGCAAAATACCCTCCACCACAACAATCAGGCCACTAGGATGTTTGGGTTATAAACCCTTTGGCTCCTTTCCTAGAATCTTTATTATGGTTAACCTGGGAACAGTGTGCCCTCCTTTTTGCTAACTGGCAGCTTTCCCAGACTATGTTTATAAAATTGCCTTTGGCTTCACACAGATTTTCACTCCTCTCCCTGCTAAAAAAATTACAGCAATTTACAGCATCTGTCCCAGTCTTCTCAAGCAGATTCAGGGATCAAGCTCTATAACTCTTCAACCCAGCCCCTACAGGGTCAAAATTTGAGAGTGCTGCACCGGGGCTCCAGATAGATCCAACTAATACTTAATCGAATCTTCTGCCCTGCCCCCCCAGGGCTAAAAATTGAGACTGACGCACGATCATCCACCATCAAATAGTCAAGAAGATAAGCATACATTTTTTAAATAAATTTTTGGTCTGCGGAAGTCAATATCTTTTTGATCTCCAACAAATTTTCATAGAAACCAACCTTTTTGTTTTTAATAAACCTAGATCCAATTTGTGCCTTTTGCCAATCTTTTAACGGTTTCAAGTTCAAATTAGTATCCAAAATGTCAGCGTATCGTCTTGTTTTCTCTTCGTTGTAGGTTTTGGGAAACATAAAAGCTTCTAGGGGTGCAATCAGTTTTGAATTTTTTGTATAAAATTGTTTGTGAATTGCCTCCCAAACTTTCAATAAAGATGCTCTTAGCCAATGTTGTTTAAAATATTTATGTGAGGTTGTTTTCCCATACCACAAAAATGCTTGCCATCTCAGCATCAGATCGTGACCTTCCAATCTTAATATTCTCTGATCTTCAAGGGGGATCCATTCTTTAATCCATGCCAGATCTGTCGCTCTGTAATAAAGAAGCCAGTTAGGTAGAGCAAGACCTCCTATTTCTTTAAAATCTTGTAATGTCTTAAGTTTTATTCTCGGACACTTCCCTTGCCATATATATTTTAAGATGGTGTTATCTAGTTCTTTAAAGACTGTTTGGCTTTGAAATATAGGTATTGTCTGAAAAAGAAATATCCATCTTGGTAAAATATTCATTTTGACAATGGCTAGCCGACCCATTAATGACACTTGTAGTCCAACTTCATTGATTTTAGAAGTTCTTCATAGTTATTTTCCTGTAGAGTGCTACATTTATTCATCAAAAGAATTCCTAGATATTTTATTTTTTCTTGAAGTTGGAAATGTGATTTTTCTTGAAGAAGTAAAGCTTGTTCCATGGCCATATTTTTTGTCATTATCCTTGTTTTATTTATATTTACTCTTAGACCAGCTACTTGACCATATTCCTGCAGCTTTTCCTTTAAGATAAGCATAGAATCAAGGGGATTCTCTAAAATGAATACAAGATCAATGGTAAAAGCCAATAATTTAAACTCTTCTCCTTGCAATTTAAGTACATTAATTTTTTCCTCTGTTCTAATTGTCTCAATTAAAATTTCCAGTGCAAAAATAAATAATAGGGGTGATAAAGGACACCCTTGCCTCGTCCATTTTTGAATTTCTATAGTTTGAGTCCGATCACCATTAATTGAGACTTTAGCCATTTGTTTCTTGTATATTGCCTCAATCATTTTGATAAATTCTGAACCAGCTTGAGCCATTTTCAACACTTCTAACATAAAGTTCCAGCTGACATTATCAAATGCCTTCTCAGCATCTAAAAAAATGACACTAATTGTTTTTCCAAATGTACTTCATAAAATTCTGAAACATCTAAGATACATCTTAGATTATTTCTAATTTGTCTTCTGGTTAAAAAGCCCGCTTGGTCTTTATGTATCATTTGGGCCAAGATTTTTTTCAGTCTTAAAGCTAATATAGAGGCAAATATTTTATAATCTACATTTAGTAGAGAGATTGGTCTATAATTTTTGATTTCTTTTTCATCTGAGCCTTGTTTATGGATGAGAATTATTATAGCCTCATTCCAAGGGTCAGGTATCTCACCTTTATCCATTATATTGTTGCATACTTCTTTTAAGGGCATCAATAATTGATCTTCAAAGGTAAAATAAAATTCTGCTGCTAAACCATCTGGCCCAGATGATTTCCCTTTTTTGACACTTTAGCGCCTCCACCAGTTCTGCCATTGCAATTGACTGGTTTAAGCTTTTCCTTTGTTCTTCTGTAAAACCTTTAGGTTTGTGATTCTCAAGATATTTCTTTACATGCTCTGGGTTAGAATCTATTTTTTATAGAGGTCTCTGTAAAAGTTTTCCACAATATTCTTCATATCTTGTAACTTGTTTGTCTCTTCTCCATTTCCTTTCTTTAAAACTTTTATATAGGATTTCTCCTTTTCCTTTCATATTTTGTATGCCAGCCATCTTGTAGGTTTATTAGCGTTTTTGAAATAGTTTTGTTTAGCAAATTGTATTCTTTTTTTTTTTTTTGCTAATTCTTGTGTAAGTAAACAATTCATTTGGTGTTGTAAAAATCTGAGCTTGCTTTTCTTATTTTCAGACTTTGGATCAGCCATCAGCTTTTCTTCCTGAAATGGATTTTTTCAAATTTTTATATTCTTCTTTCTTCTGTTTGTTCATTCTGGCTGACTCTCTTATCATCAATCCCCTAGAATAAGCCTTAAATGCAACCCAAACTGTATTTACAGATATATCTGGTTGTATGTTTTTTTTAAAAGTTTAAACTCTTTCTTCATCTCCTTTATGAACTTTTCATTTTTCAGAAGTGATGTGTTTAATGTCCATCTATTTCTTGGCCTTGCCTCCTGTAATTCCAAAGTAATCAGTTTATGATCTGCATATGTTCCAGGTTCAATCTCTGCTTCTGTTATGTCCTTGATCACCGTTGCTGAGATCCAACACATATCTAATCTAGACCAAGAATTGTGCCTAGCAGAATAAGAAGTAAAGTCCTTTTTGTCAGAATTCCTTATCCTCCAAGCGTCCACTACTTTTAGTTCATCCAGTAGGTGATATAATACTGATGGAAATTCATTGCCTCCTTTCTTTTTCCTTTTCTGCTTATGCGTAAGCACATTTATTTTTCTATCCTCCTTTTTATCAAAAATTGCATTGAAGTTGAAATACAAATTTCTTGCGTATCTTGTTTAATAATTAAATTTTGTAGCCTTTTGTAAAAAAATTTTTGGTGTTGATTTGGGGCATAGATATTGACCATTAACATCTTTTTCACTTGTTTTTGTATTGCAACCATTAAGATCCTCCCATCTTGTGAGGCATAAACCATTTCGGGTTGAAGATACTCCTTTACATACATCGCTACTCCTCTCTTCTTCTTATCTTTATCAGATGCTAAAAACTTTTTGCCCAAACCTTTGATTTGTATGTGTTTCTCATCAGATTTTCTGATATGCATTCCTTGAAGACATATGATATCAGAATTCTTTTTTCTAAGTTGGTGGAAGATTCTCCTTCTTTTCTGAGGGCCATTTAATCCATTTACATTTACTGAGATAATATTCATTTTGCCTTTACTCATCTTGTTTCTGTTTCTGTGCTTCCTCTTTTTCCCTTGTTTGTTGTCTTGTGGCAACTGGGGTTGTCCTTGTCAAGCCTCGTTTTCTTGGATTTCTCTTTTCCTGCTGGAGCAACAGCTCCACGTAGTTCTTCCTCCTCTTCTTCTGCCTCTTCTCTTTCCTCTTGTTCTGCTGTCAGTTCTTCTCTGTAAGTTTTCAAGCAGTCTTCTACCTTGAAGGTTGATGTAAGAATGCACTTCAAGGTCAGGCTTTTAGAGTTATGTCTTTTCTCTATGAATAGAGAAAAGCCTTCCCAACAGCTAATATGATGTCACCAAACGGGGGGAGGAACAGCAAACAGCCAAGAAAATGTCAGCAGTTCCAATATTTCAAATTATAACAGATCAAAGAATCTTCACCCCTTGTTAAACCAAGTGCTTTTAAAAAGTTGTCAGCTCCAAGCACAATGCCGCAGCAATTGAGTAAAAGCCTTCCCAGGGCTGATATCAAGACAAAGAGTTTGTAAAGGGCACCCTGATGGTCCACACCCTACCCCAAGTGGGGTAAAAATTGGCATAATTGAAAAAGGGTCTTTACAAGTAGTGAACAACCTATCATGCCACAGTACATTGAATGTTATTAAGACTGGATTTTCCAAAGCAATGCCCAGTTTTTAAAAGTGAAAGTAACTTTCCAAAGTCTCTCCTTTTGCTAGCCACTTACATTATGGTGGAAAACCTCCCACCTGTGCTTCTCAAAGTTGTTCTTCTAGGGCAATTAATTTTTATGGTCTCAATCCTTTTAAGTGCCCAGCAATAAAAGTGTTACTCACTTTACGCTTGAATGCTTCTTCGGCCGGTTTTCTCACCACCACCCCTTTGCAAGAAGCGACGGCTTGTGTCCATGGAATGGACTCCTCTTCAAGGTCTGCAACAGAGGTGATCCAAAGGGTATCCCCATGAGTAGCCACCACACGGGGCCCCTGATCAAGCCTCAGCACCTACCCTCCCTTCCCCAGGGGGATGGTGAGGCTCCAAACAGACAGAGACCCCTTGGAAACCAGGAAGTGGTCAGAGTGCTCCACAGCACATCTGCTTTGCCACACTGCAGCCTGCCCTCTCCTGAGGATGTTATTATAATGGGTCCTGAAGTTCCCCCCTCCTCTGAAGATTCCTCAGTCAACGCACCTGTGTTGGGTAGAGTTTATATGAGTGGACCTTTTTCGAAGATGGAGTCCCTGAATGCATTATGAGACATGATGGGCTTAACCTGGATTGTCTCCTGAATTTTTAAAGGACCGCACATCCTTTGTTAATGTCTCCCATTGGAGACAAGTGACATTACATTGGGCTGCCTAAGTTTAGCCATGCGAAACCACACAATAGCAGTACTTGATCAGCTGCAGCGTTGGTCCACCTCACCTCCCCCTGATGTGATAGTCTCTGCTTGGGTCTCAGCGGCCGGCTGGTCTTGTATGGCTGCAACAGGAAAGTCAGAAGTGTTGCCATAAGTAAAAGCCATTAATTATGGTGTTACTCAAGCATATATGTTGTGGTTGTGCAATGACCAGACTTATCTGAGGATGGTCCCTCGCCTGCATCCTCCCATGCAGACTCCTGAGAGGAGGAGGAGGAAGAGTGCTGCACCACCGCAACCCTTGCCCACCTGGACCATCCGCATCACTGCACATGAGGAGAGTCTATGGGAATGAAAGGGTCATAATGGGTGATGAAGTTCCAGGGATACAACTGAAAGCACACTGTAAAAATTCAAATCAGGCAGGATTGCAATTGTTGAAGCATCTCTACATAAGAACATAAGAGAAGCCAATGTTGGATCAGGCCAATGGCCCATTCAGTCAAACACTATGTCAAGCAGTGGCCAAAATTACCAGGTGCCATTGGGAGGTCTAACGGTGAGGCCAGGCTTAAAGCATTCTTCCCACCATGGCATCTTAACACCAAAAATAACTTGGGATGTGAAAGTACACCACCGAGCCATCAGTCCCAATTTATGTTCTGCAAAGTGTTCTTGTGTTTGCCAAGATTTCAGGACAGCTAGGTATAGTTGATGGATAATTCCTCCTAATTCCACTGCTGGACTGATTCTAAACCCACCAACGCTCCAGATATGTTCAACTTTTTGTTGTTCAGTCGCACAGTCGAGTCCGACTCTTCGCGACCCCATGGACCAGATTACGCCAGGCCCTCCTGTCTTCCGCTGTCCGCTGAAGTTTGCTCAATTTCATGTTCGTTGCATCGATGACAATGTCTAACCATCTCATCCTTTGCCGTCCCCTTCTTCTTTGACCTTCAATCTTTCCCAGCATCAGGGTCTTCTCCAGTGAATGCTCCCTTCTCATTTGGTGGCCAAAGTATTTGAGCTTCAGCTTCAGGATCTGGCCTTCCAGGGAACAGTCAGAGTTGATTTCTTTTAGGATTGACTGATTTGATCTCCTTGCAGTCCAAGGGACTCTCAAGAGTCTTCTCCAGCACCACAGTTCAAAAGAATCTATTCTTCGGCGCTCGGCCTTCCTTATAGTCCAACTCTCGCAGCCATACATTACTACGGGGAATACCATTGCTTTGACCGTGCAGACTTTTGTTGGCAAGGTGATGTCTCTGCTTTTTATCATGCTGTTTAGGTTTGTCATCACTTTCCTCCCAAGGAGCAGGCGTCTTTTAATTTCATGGCTGCAGTCACCATCTGCAGTGATCTGGGATCCTAGGAACGTGAAGTCTGTCACTACTTCTACGACTTCCCCTTCTATTTGCCAAGGAGTGATGGGGCCAGATGCCATGATCTTAGTTTTTTTGATGTTGAGCTTCAAGCCCACTTTTGCACTCTCCTGTATCACCCTGAGCAAGAGGCTCTTTAGATCCTCTTCACTTTCTGCCATCAGAGTGGTATCATCTGCATATCTGAGGTTATTGATCTTTTCCCCAGCAATCTTAACTCCAGCTTGTGATTCATCCAGGCCAGCATTTCGCATGATGTACTCTGCATATAAATTAAATAAGCAAGGTGACAATATACATCCTTGTCGTACTCCTTTTCCTATGCTAAACCAATCAGTTGTTCCATATCCGGTTCTAACTGTTGCTTCTTGACCCTTATACAGGTTTCTCAGGAGACATGTGAGGTGGTCTGGAACTCCCATCTCTTTAAGAACCTGCCATAATTTATTGTGATCCACACAATCAAAGGCTTTAGCATAGTCAATGAAGCAGAAGTAGATGTTTCTCTGGTACTCTCTTGCTTTCTCCATAATCCAGCGAATGTTGGCAATTTGATCTCTAGTTCCTCTACCTCTTCGAAACCCAGCTTGTACTTCTGGCAGTTCTCTATCCACGTACTGTTGGAGCCTAGCTTGTAGGATTTTGAGCATGACCTTGCTAGCGTGTGAAATGAGTGCAATTGTGTGATAGTTTGAACATTCCTTGATGTTGCCCTTCTTTGGGATTGGAATGTAAACTGACCTTTTCCAATCCTGTGGCCACTGTTGTGTTTTCCAAATTTGTTGGCAAATTGAGTGCAGCACTTTAACAGCATCTTCTTTTAAGACTTTGAATAACTCAGCTGGGATACCATCACCTCCACTAGCTTTGTTGTTAGTAATGCTTTCTAAGGCCCATTTAACTTCGCTTTCCAGGATGTCTGGCTCGAGGTCAGTGATTATACCATCGTGGTTGTCAAGGACATCGAGGTCCTTCTTGTATAGTTCTTCTGTGTATTCTTGCCATCTTTTCCTAATCTCTTCTGCTTCTGTTAGGTTCCTACCGTTTTTGTCCTTTATCATGGCCAGCTTTGCATGGAACATTCCATTGATTTCTCCAATTTTCTTGAACAGATCTCTAGTCCTTCCCAATCTATTGTTTTCCTCTATTACTTTGCATTGTTCATTCAGGAAAGCCTCCTTATCTCTCCTTGCTGTTCTCTGGAAATCTGCATTCAGTTGGGCAAATCTTTCCTTTTCCCCATTGCCTTTAGCTTTCCTTCTTTCCTCTGATACGTGTAAAGCCTCATCAGACAGCCACTTTGCTTTTTTGCATTTCTTTTTCTTTGGGATGGCGGTGAGTGCTGCCTCCTTTACAATGTCACGGACCTCTGTCCATAGTTCTTCAGGCACTCTGTCTATCAAATCTAGTCCCTTAAACCTATTCTTCACCTCTACTGTATATTCATCGGGGATGCGATCTAGGTCAAATCTGAATGGCCTTGTGGTTTTCCCAACTTTCTTCAATTTAAGTCTGAATTTTGCAATGAGTAGCTCATGATCTGAGCCACAGTCAGCTCCAGGTCTTGTTTTTACTGACTGGATAGAGCTTCTCCATCTTTGACTGCAAATTATATAGTCAATCTGATTTCGGTGTTGCCCATCTGGTGATGTCCATGTGTAGAGACGCCTCTTAGGTTGTTGGAAAAGGGTGTTTGCTATGACCAGCGTGTTCTCTTGACAAAACTCTGTTAGCCTTTGCCCTGCTTCATTTTGTTCTCCAAGGCCAAACTTGTCTGTTATTCCGGTTACCTTTAGATTTCCTACTTTAGCATTCCAGTCCCCTATGATGATGAGGACATCATTTTTTGGTGTTAGTTCTACGAGCTGTTGTAGGTCTTCGTAGAACTGGTCCACTTCAGCCTCTTCTGCAGCAGTGGTTGGGGCATAGACTTGGATTACTGTGATATTGAATGGTTTGCCTTGGATTCGGACCGAGATCATTCTGTCATTTTTGAGATTGTATCCCAATACTGCCTTTCTCACTCTCTTGTTGACTATAAAGGCCACACCATTTTTTCTACGGGATTCCTGGCCACAGTAGTAGATATAATGGTCTTCTGAGTTAAATTCACCCATTCCTGTCCACTTTAGTTCACTGATTCCCAAGATGTCAATGTTCATTCTTGCCATCTCATTTTTGACCACGTCAAGCTTACCTTGATTCATAGACCTTACATTCCAGGTTCCTATGCAGTATTGTTCTTTGCAGCATCGAACTTTCCTTTCACTGTCAGACACATCCACAACTGAGCGTCCTTTCGGCTTTGGCCCAGCCGCTTCACTCTTTCTGGGGTTACTCGTACTTGCCCTCTGCTCTTCCTCAGTAGCATATTGGACACCTTCCGACCTGAGGGGCTCATCTTCCGGCGTCATATCTTTTAGCCTTTTGTGACTGTCCATGAGGTTTTCTTGGCAAAGATACTGGAGTGGGTTGCCATTTCCTTCTCCAGGGGATCACGCTTGGTTCAACTACACATTTTAATTGTTTCCTGAATACAGAGAACTTTTCACACTATGCACAACAATTTTAGGTAACATTACTGCATATCTCCTTGTGCACAGGTGACTATATAATCATGTGGCTGATAGCGTACCATAAACCCTCTCAGTGTTGGTGTATGATTTATTTTCTATATCACTGGTAGCCCATTTTCACTTCTACATAGGGGTAAGGGGGGGGAATCATCTCATGCTGTCTTGCGCACTGACAATGGAGGCACCAACATGTCTGGAATATGTGGACCATTTCATCATCCCTTTGCCTGCACTTTGCAGCACTGGGAGGTAGTGGTTTGCTTGCAAACATGGAGAAAGTAGTTTGGCAAGGACACTGTTGCATAGCTGACCTACCCTGCAATGATTCCTTTCTTTAACCAAAAAGGACTAAGAAAAAGGTACAGTGAAATAGGTGGATTTAGGACAAGAAGAGTTCAGACTGGCACCTATTAAGTATGAGACTCAACAAAGGATTCAGCTTCAAGTGATTTCAGCTTTATTAAACAGCAACTGTAAGTCAGGAACACACAACAACAAGGGGAGCACAGATCCTTCTTTTAAACTCTCCCGGGCTGACAAAGCCACACACATAACAAGTTAATGATCAATAATATTGCAGGGATAAAGTCCAATCAGAGACGTTCCCTCTTAGATACATTATCACACAGTGATTGGCTACTTGCATAGGTTTCGCAGAAACCGACCAATAGTAATGCAACAGCTGAGGAGCCATATTCAGAGTCAAGCTTAACATTGCAAAGTATAGGCTTGATTTACAGTTTAATACACAACAGCGCCCACATTTCAAGTGCCTGAGATACTTACAGGGAGGACGTATCCGTTATCCTGCTTGGCCTTCCTCCCTGTTCCCACAAGCGGATCAGGAGGTGGAAGCGAGGAGGATGGTGTCTGGGGGGTGGGAATCCTTCCCAATCCTCCATGGCATCAAAGAAGGCTCCCCTTTCCTGTTTAAATTTAGCCCAACACTGGGAGACGTTTCTTTGAAATATCTCATGGGATAGAAGCCTGGAGACCTCCTGGAAGATTTTTAGCGTCTCGAAGTGGATGCTGGGCATCACCCTTGGTCCTGTCTCCAGGTTATGCAGGAGCTTGAGCATTCTCTCCACCATCCTGCCAGTACACTCCCAAAGTGGACGCCATTATCAAAAGTTTTGGGGGTGAACGCTTGAGCGCTTGCAGTACCAAGCATATGCAACAGGGAAATCTGCAGTGGACCATTTCACTCTACAGTGGTGGAGTGCTTTGCACAATGGAGTGCAGTTGTTTCGTAAATATTTCCAGGACGGCGACAGCCCAGGCAAGGTATTTGTATGTCCGGGACAATACATAGATCAGCAATTTCCAATGTCTTGCCTCTGGCAAAACTACATAGTGGCACTAACGCCACTCTCAACACTGCCCCCCCCACCAGGGTTCGACCCTTTCCCCCTTCCCCCCCACGTTCTGCTCGAAGGTGGAAGGAGGCTTTGGCATGTATGGGAAATGCAAACAAGGCTGTTCAATGCCAGAAAACGCATCGTTCCTTAAAATTTCAAGGGATAGCTCATAAGCTTGCTTTGTACACTTCCCTTTTGAAGCTTCTCTGGCACATTAGGCCATCATGCCACTGCGGGCTACAGTGTCATCAGTGACTGTCCTCATATATACAATAACTGGGGGTCTGTTTTTATTTTGTATTTAACAGTCCACATAAAACCTGAAAAGGATGGGCAAGGAGGGATGTTAATCAAAAGTTCAAAAATAGTTTAGCAAATGCTGCTTGTCCCATTACTTTCCTGGTCAGAGGCAGTGTGCCGTAGATTGCCACTGGTCAGGGTTGCCAGCCTCCAGGTTGGGCCTGGAGATTTCCCACTTTTGCGACTGATCCCCTGCTGACAGAGATCAGCTCCCCTTGAGAAAATGGCTGCTTTAAAGGGTGGACTCTTCAGCAGTGTACCATGCTGAGGCTCCTTTCCTCCTGGAAAACCCACCCTCTACTGAATCCACCCCGGACGACTCCTGGTATTTTCCAAACCAAACCGGGCCTTTCTCTAACCAGTGCAATATATGTTGGACAAAATGGTTTGCTTTGACCATTTCACCTGCCTGGCCCCCCCACCTAGTGTCTACATGGATCAGAAGTGTTCATGTAATGAGGGCATGCAGATATGGTAGAACACACCGCAGATATAGTTGTGGTGTGGCTTGATGTGCTCATTCAGAAATTGGCAAATCATAGCCATGAGGCAAGTCTGAATGCTTAAAAATGAAATATTAGCACCTCATCCTCAACCATGCTGCCAGTAGCTCTCATGAAATACCTATTGAGAGCCACAGGGAACATCATCGTGACAGTTTGCACACTGAGCTTTCACGGCATGCCACGAGACCCCCAAAGTGTTGTGGTTGGGATGGGAGGAAACCAGACTGTCTTTATCAGCAAGAACATTTATTGAAACTGCAGAAACGATATAACAGGTGCATAAGTACTGCTAAATAAAAACATCAATATATGAATTAATACAGTGTTTGCAGTTACACAACAGATAAGTGTAACCCACTTTCATAACATGGAAAAGGAAAGTCAGTGGCAAGCACGCTGTCTGAGCAGCCATTGCATTATTACCATTCTGACAGCCTGTCCCTTTTTTTTGTGCCTCTCATCAGCCACCCAAGGTGGTTCATTTGGAAAGGTGGAGCCTCATGAGGAGCTTCAGTAGCTCTGTCCTCAACCTGTGGAATGATTCCATGGCCACACTCCTCACAAATATTGTGCAAAATGATGTATGCACATATTGCAGGGACCACATTGCCCTCCCAGTCGGAATGAAGAGACAGACACCAATATGGATTTAACAAGGGCTGCTTAATTAACTATTCAGCCAGATTTTATAAAATTGGTTGCAAAGCTGTACTAACTCCAAACCTGCAGGGTTTGACAAATTATCCCTAGAACATCTCATAGAAGGAGTAAATAACAGCAAAAAGTCATCCTGATCGAATCCCAAATTGCTGAGAAGAGGCAAGATATCGTTACCAACTCTGGCATTAAAATCACCAGCTAAGATTATTTCTACATTGGGAAATTTTTGTTCTAACTGTTCAAGGTATGCAGCCAACCTACTCCAACAGGTAGATAGGGTAGATCTATCAAATGAGGGTGGAATATAGATGTTCAATATTATTAAGGAAGGATTTCGTGGGGGACGTTAAAAACAAATTGATTTGCTTCGATAGTTATTAAGGAGAAAACAAGAAAAAGAATGATGAGATTGTTAAAACGTTACCTAATTTGACAATGAAAGTGAGACATTTTGTTAATGGTAATTAGATAATAGAGTTTATAAGGGGGTAAGAGCATTGTGGGAAGCCTTGTACTGGGGAGGGTGGGGAGGAAAGAAAAAGGTATGCGATATCTATAAGATGTAATTTTAAATATGTGAAACATACTCTATAATAAATGTTTTGTTTTGTTTTAAAGGAAGGATTTCCACAATTAATCAAGGTGGCTTGAGCAATAGGAGGGCAATCTTGAAGGCTAGTAGATTTTAAATTAAGATTACAAGAAACAAGGGTGGTTAACCCCACATAGGGGCGGCTTAATTAACTATTTATAAACAAACAACTGGCGAGGGGCTGCTAAAATGTACTGAGGAATATGACAGGTGTCAAACTCCTGACCACCTTCATTTCCTTCTGGGCGATGCACCTTCCCTGATCTCGAGCCACCAAATGTAGCTCTCAACCAGCGGCTTGGCATATTTAGGAGAACCCCCTGGCCCACCACTGCAGAAACTGCAAGGCCTGTTGAGATAGGCTGGGCTAGATTGTTCTAAGGAAGATCACCTCTTCCCAGCCTTGAGCCACAAAGCACCCCTCACCTCAAATCTGCCAAAAATATGTTGTTGCCCTTGTTAGAAAGGTGCACCCCATCCCCCCCATACAGGTCTGTTAATTCGACCTGTATATCAGGGTGCAACAAAAAGATGCCCAAGCCGCCCTCCAAGGCATTCCAAAGCCTTGCCCGGTCCAAGCACCTAGGATCCTCTAGGCTACACCACACCAGGTGTGATAACATTGCAGAGAAGACCAGTTGCACCCCAGGCCACCAGTCAGCGACGTCTGCCAAATCAGCCTTGGCCTGAATGACTAGGGCTTTTCCTTTCATCAGACCCAAGTCATTGTCAGCAAGGTGTATCACATGCACATCAGGAGGAGGACCACGTCTCTCCTCCAACAGTAGCAGCATAAGCCTAGGCGAGTGCATGCCTCTTCGGCCAAACCACTCGACCTTTGCCCACTCACTGCAGCCCAACTGGGAACTGATGTGCATCCTCCTGGCCCAGTGACCGGCCCAAAACACCATGCTGTGGCTACAAATAAGCACTCGGCTCTTCACATGGCAACCAGCAGCATCTAAAATGAGAACCAGGTTAATACAACAAGATTAAGTATTCAGGTGCAACAATAATCCTCCCTCTTAAACTAAACCAGAGGAAGGCAAACCTAGACAGTCTGGACATACGACTTAAAGCATGCTGACCTCCACCTGCCAAGTCTCTGAAAGTCAGCCCCCGGATACCTCATGGCCACAGCAGGGGAAGCTGCCCCAATTCTAAAAGAATGAGTGCCAAATTGAAAACCACCAAGACTCAAAGCCTCCAGAGCTCTCTTGGTAATTGTCCAAAATTGAAATTTTGTTAATGGAGAGCCATCCCTATGTAGGAATAGAAAACCTTCACTCCCACCCCTCAGGGCCAAGTAGGAACAGAGTGCAGTGACAGGACAAAGGTCCTGATCTGAACAAGGACCCACTGACACTACTACACCTTTCTGTAATTGGTCCGTCTTAGAGTGCCTAATTGTAATGTGCAAGCTATCCCCACTAATCTGAACATTCTTAAGGCAAAGTGCATATCCTGACCTGGTTTGACGAGATCGGCCACCAATTCACCAATTGTCAGGGCCCGAAAGAATGCAGCCAGAGCAGCTGCATGAAACAAGGCAGCCTTGTATGCATCTACACACAAGGAAGCCCATTCTGGTTTCAAACCCTTAAACACAGCAGGGGAAAATGGTTCCCTCCTATCCTGAGGTGCCCCATCCTCCCAGGCCCAGCCTTCCAACATCTTTCTGATTTGGAAATCACTAGTGCCATCCTTAACCCCCCCAGCCTTGCTTGCAAAGGCAAGGGCTGATAGTTTGCCCTGAATGGAATGGACAGTCAAACCCTTACCTTTCAATGACATGCAGAATTGAATCAGGTGTGACACTGGGATGGGCCAGAGCTGTTGAAGGCTCTCCTGCTGCCTAAATGCCACAAACTGTTGGCCTGCTCTCATATAAGCCTGATGTGTGCTGGGGAGCAGAGCTAAGCCCATTGCCCTGTTGGCCTCAGCCCTCCAATGTGCCACAGGTCCTCAGGCATTCTTACCGGAAAAGGATCGGAGTACGGGGCCAACTGACAGAACCTCTCCATCTGTTTCTAAGGCAGAGCGTTGACGACCCTGTTACTGACTCCCGGCACATGCCTTGCTTTAAATAATATATTATACTGCAAGCATTGGAGGGTAAAAGCCCTGACCCACGCCATCACTCTGGGTGACTTAGATGTCAGTAAGTTGATAACTTGTACTGTCATCAAGTTATCACACCAAAAGTGAACCGTCTGGCTTGCCAGTTCAGCAGCCCAGATGTGTACTGCTACCACTATGGGGAAAAACTCCAGGAATGTCAGGTCACACATCCATCCAGCCTGGATCCACTCAGTTGGCCAATCTTCAGCACACTGGTGTCCCCTAAAGTAGAACCAAAGCCCGAAGAACCAGCTGCATCGGAAGTGACCTGCAGTTCAGCTTCCAGTTGGAGATCATTCCTCAAAAAGGACACCCCATTATATGAAGCCAGAAAGTCATGCCAAACTATGAAGTACTCCCTAATCCCCTGGGTAACCCAAGTCCTATGATGTGGACATTTTAGGCCTATTGTAGAATCACACAACCTGCTCAAGAATGCATGCCCTGGGGCCACCACTTTGCAGGCAAAGTTGAGGTGCCCAATTAGTTGCTGTAACTCTTTGAGTGTCAATTTAGTTTTGGTACACACATCCTCCACCAACCGAAGGAGGTGTTAGCCACATTCCTAGTGGCTAAGCCCTGTTAGCAATGCGAGAAGGGATCTTTAAGCTAAGCTCTGCAGAGGATGTCTCGGAAGCATGAGGCCAGACACTTTTGTAGAGGTAGAAAATAAAGGTTTATTTGACATGACTTAAATAGCAGCTTTCATCATTAACATTCAAGAAAATCACACCATGCTTGGTCCCCTAACTCTTTATTTCAATCTAATAGAGTCAGCCAGAAGCGGTGCCTCCCCTCCTCCCCAGCAAAGCATAGTATCTCACCACTCTTGAAGCAGCTTGAGGAGCAAGACAGGCTGACAAGGCTTCTGGACTCCTGTGTACACTGGGGCTGAAGTGAGAGACAGAGGTGCGCTTCCCTTCGTGGCACCTTCTCCGATGATCACGACCACACCCTAGTCCTCAGCCTCCCCATCTCTTATACCTTTCTTTCTGTCAGCCCACCTTACTTTTCCCCTAGCCAATCAGGAGTGCTGACCTTTACAATTTTCCTAATTAGGCATGAGCATTACGTTATCTTGTTTTCCCCAAAGTTGGGGTTCTTGGGACTTTCCATACATGGGAGTGTTTTCCTCAAAGTTGGGGGATTTCTTCGTTTTTGGGGAATTCCAAATATGGGATTATGTCCCCATCTCCCTTCCTCCTGATCACGGTGACCTACCATGAGCACCCGTGTTCCTCGTGTTCATCTCATGATACGCGTGTCATTGGGGTTTCTGTAGATATTCGCCCACGCTGATCCATTCCCTATTCTGATAAACATGCTCTGTTGACATTAGAGGCTCTGCTAGTGTTTACTTCTGCGCTTCTAAACATCTCTGCTCTAGCGGCCCCTTACCAATACTATCAGTTCTCCCATTGCCTCCCTTTGCTCCTATTCTTCTAATGTCTTTTGCCCTATATGCTGTATGATGTATAAATGATTTCTTTTATAATGTGCATGCAGGTGTATTTGTTATAATGTGGTTATATTGTGCAGGTAATCCTATGCAGTTAATATGTTTCCCCCCTCCTTGTGATCAGAGAAGAGAAGCTGATTTTAAGCGTTGCTCTGTCCCTGGTACTTTCTGGTTATTATTCACAACCATAAGTGGCCTCTTCCTTCTGAACAGCTGTTTTATCCAAACATGGCCTTTCTCAATCTAAACATCTTTGTGCAAATGGTTTTCTCAGCTGAACAATTATCGGCCTGGCCTGCTAGATTTTCTGTGAACCAGCATTCCAGTGAACCAAAGTCTGTCTCAGCTTTTGGGGCCTTCGAGCTTTGAGAGGCTTTAAACGCTCTTAAATTTGTGCAGGTAAACTCATAGGTTTCTTCAAGGTTCTCTGAATCCTGACAGAGGTTAGCCAGCTTATCATGTGGCATGCATGAAACCTGCTGCATAGTGTCCAGCTCAATGCTGAGAAAGGTCAAGACCACACTAGGCCCTTCCATTTTCTCACCTGCTAATGGGACACCAAGTTCCCTAGCCAGCTGCTCGAAATTGGACAACAATCATGCACAACCCCCTGATCCCGCAGGTCCAGCAAACAAAAAATCATCCAAATAATGGGCAGTACTGAACAAGCCCATGCATGCATGCAAAGTCCATTCCAAAACGGAACTGAACCGTTCAAATGCAGTGCAGGACACTGAGCATCCCATGGGGAGGGCTCTGTCCATATAATACTGCCCATCAAAGGAGAAACCCAGAAGAACAAAGACATCTGGATGTACTGGAAGAAGATGAAAGGCCGATTTGATATCATATTTAGCCAATTTGGCCCCTCGCCCACAAACACGGACCATGCAGATTGCTTCATTGAAAGAAGTGTACCTAACCAAGCAGAACTCACTAGGTATGGCGTCATTCACCGACCTACCATGAGGATAAGATAAATGGTGAAGGAGGTGATACTGTCCTGGTGCCTTCTTTGACACCAAACCTAAAGGTGATATCCGCAGGTTGGACACCGGAGGTGAAGGAAAGGGGTCTAATACCCTATCTTCTAAACACTCTTTGGCTCTAACCACCTGCTCCATGCCCCAAACTGAGAGCAAATTAGGAGCTAAAAAGGAGCACCTATCACCCATGTAGGGAATGTGAAACCCAAAATGAAACCCATCAAACAAATGCTGCCTGTCAGCAAACTTAGGGTACATGCACAACCAGTGCTGTAACACCTGAACTTTAACTGGACTAAGTCCCTTTGTCAGGTAAGGCCTCCTTTGCCATCCTTAGGGGCAGGTCTGGCTTTGGCCTTAGGGCAGGATGGAAAGGAATGATGGGCCAGCACAGAGGGGGCATTCATGAAAGGAGCATGTTTTCCAGCTACAATACCCCTGTGAGGAAAATTCCCAACATAAAGGATGCCTTTGAAATGCCTGCCCAACCTGGGAACGCAGAGCTCCTGCATTGTTGTTAGAAGCCCGCCTCATGGGATCAAAAGGATGTGACTGACACACAAGCACATAGGCAGAGAAGGAACCAAGCTATCCCACGCAGGAAGAGACGAGTGTGGTGGTTGATGACTCCCTACTGAGAGGGATGGAAGAAGGTGTATGCAGACCGGACAAGGAATCTTGAGAGGTTTGTTGTCTTCCTGGAGTGTGTATCCGAGATGTGACCGATAGAATTCCAAGACTGGTCAAGACCTCTGATCACTACCCACTCCTGCTGATCTATGTGGGAACAAATGATATGGCCCGAAGAAACCTTGAATGGATCTCCAAAGACTACGAGGCTCTGGACAAGAAGGTGAAAGATCTGGGGGCACAGGCGGTGTTCTCCTCCATTTTACCTGTTGAGGGCCATGGAGCTGGAAAGGGAGAACAGGATACTGGAGGTGAATGGCTGGTTATGTAGATAGTGCTGTTGAGAGAGATTTGGCTTCCTGGACCATGGTATGTACCTCCAAGATGAAGGACTGTTGGTGACAGAAGGGGTGCACCTTATGAAGAATGGGAGGAATGTCTTTGCTACAAGACTTGCGAACCTGATCAGGAGGGCTTTAAACGGAAGACATCGGGGTTGGGGAAAAAAGCCTGATGTTGTGCGGCATCCCCAACATTAAGTTCAAGAAGGGGAGTGACCAGAGAATAAATGAATGGGAAAGAGGTGAGTTCAGTAAATTTCAGGTAAAATCGAAGAAAAGGATGTCTGTAATCTGAGATGTCTTTATACTAATGCACAGAATATAGGAAATAAACAGGAGGAACTTGAACTTCAAATATTGGAAAGTAATTATGATCTGATAGGTATTACTGAGACTTGGTGGGATGAGTCTCATATATGGAGCACAACGATTGAAGGATATACCTTGTACAAATGGAACAGAATAAACAAAAAAGGCAGCGGGGTGGCACTATATGTCAAGAATGAATACGCTTGCACTGAAATTCAGGACTTTGAGAGTTGCCCTGTTGAAAGTATGTGGGTAAGGATAGAGCAGGGGGGGAAAGAAGGGGATATTGTTGTGGGGATATACTACAGACCCCTGAACCAACCGGAAGAGTGGGATGATGCATTTGTACAACAGCTTGCTAAACTTTCACAGAGACAGAATGCAGTGATTATGGGAGATTTCAACTATCTAGATATTTGCTGGAAATCTAACTCTGCTAGGCAGAGTTAAATTCTTGAATAGTCTTGCAGACAACTTAATCTCTCAGAAGGTGGAGGTGGGAACCAGAGGATCTGCTATCCTAGATTTAATTTTGACTAACAGGGAAGAACTGGTTGATGAGGTGAATGTTGTGGGATCCTTGGGGAATAGTGAGGGCATCTAGCTGCCTTAAATACTTTCAAATCTCCAGGGCTGGATGGCATACATCCCAGGGTGCTAAAAGAAATTGCAGATGTTATTTCAGAGCCTCTGGCTCTAATCTTTGAGATGTCCTGGAGTACTGGTGTTGTGCTGGAGGACTGGAGAAGAGCGAATGTTGTCCTGATCTTCAAGAAGGGAAAAAAGGCGGACCCGGGATATTACAGGCCTGTCAGCTTGACATCAATACTTAGAAAAATTCGGGAGCAGATTATCAAATGCTCTGTCTGTGAGCACCTTGAACGGAATGAGTTAATTGGTAGTAGCCAGCATGGGTTTATCAAGAATAAGTCATGCCAGACCAACCTTAGCTCCTCTTTTGACAGAGTTACTAAAATGATTGACTCTGGCAATGCTATGGATCTAGTGTATCTAGATTTCAGTAAAGCATTTGACAAAGTTTCTCATGATATCCTCGAGAATAAGCTGGTTCAGTGTGGGCTGGATGGAGCAACCGTTGGATGGATTCATGGTTGGTTGAAAAATCATACCCAACGAGTACTTGTAAATGGCTCTGAATCTACATGGAGGGAAGTCTCAAGTGGAGTGCCACAGAGCTCGATCCTGGGCCCGGTGATGTTCACTGTTTTTATAAATGACCTGGAGGAAGATATAGAGGGGATGCTTATCAAATTTGCAGATGACACGAAGTCAGGATTCAAAATGATCTAGATAGGCTGGAACAGTGGGCTGAGGCAAATAAAATGAAATTCAATAGAGATAAGTGCAAAGTCCTACACCTAGGTACAAAAAATCAAAGGCACAGATATAGAATGGGAGGGACCTGGCTTGACAGCAGCGCATGTGAAAGGGATCTAGGTGTTCTAGTTGATCACAAGCTCAACATGAGCCTACAGTGCGATATGGTTGTGAAGAAAGCTAATGAAATCTTAGGATGCATTAACAGAAGCACTGTGTCCATATCACGGGAGATGATAGTTCTGCTCTAATCTGCTATAGTCCTCACCTGGAGTACTGTGTCCAGTTTTGGGCGCCACACTTTAGGAAGGATCTTGACACACTCGAGCATGTCCAGAAGAGGGCGACCAGGATGGTGACAGGGTTTGAATCCAAGTATTATGATGAAAGGCTGAAAGAGTTGGGTATGTTTAGCCTGGGAAAGAGAAGGCTTAGAGGGGACATGATTGCAGTCTTCAAGTATTTGAAGGACTGTCATGTAAAAGATGGAGCAGATCTATTCCTTCCTGCTCCGGATTTCAAGACTAGATCTAATGGGTGGAAATTACAAGGGAGTTGTTACCGTCTAGCTATCAGGAGAAACTTCCTAACTGTAAGAGTGGTTAAGCAGTGGAACAGACTGCTTCGGGAGGTGGTGGATGCTCCTTCGCTGGACATTTTCAAGTGGAGGCTGGACGACCATCTTTTGGGTATGTTGTAGGTATGTAGGGCTATCTTTTGGCTATGCTCCTGCAGAGTGCAGGGGGTTGGACTAGATGACCTGCAAGGTCCCTTCCAACTCTTAACATTCTGTGATTCACCAGATGTCCACTGTCGGAATGTTCACCAGTTACAGGCTTTGCAGGGAACATCATCTGTATCCATATGTGCGGATGGATTAGATCCCAGTGAAGTGCCGGGTACATAGCTGCCTTCATACGGAAGGCCTTATCATACTCCATCCATGCTTACCCAGCAAAGTCAGAATAACCTTTTTAGATTATATCCATATACTGGAGCAGAGATGAGGCCCTCCAAGGCTGTGCCCTAACAATTACCCCAGCATAGATTACAAAGCCGGGATACCAATTAGCGTATATCCTATCTACACTGCGGCGCTTCAAGCAATTTTTGTCCTGTTCATCCAAGTCTTCCTTGTCCTTCATGTCAAGTTCTCTGTATTATAAGAAAAAGACATATGCATACTCCTCCGTAATATCTTCTCCTTAATGGCAGTCATAAGATGGTCACCTAAAGGCATCACTAGTTCACCAGACAGCAGCTCCTTGTTGATACTATGTTGTGCCAGGTGAAGGCGCCCAGCCAGTTGGTCGCTGGCTATTGCCTGACCCCCCTGGCCATGATGGTGGTGGCACGCCTGTAGGGCCAGACAGAGATCCTTTCCCTTTTGCCAGGTCCGTACCTACCCGCTTAGGGACAGGCTGCTTGCCCTTTGAAGCCCCCATGCCATTTTTTGGAGCAATGGTAGCAACCACTAAGATGGCTGCCTGATAGAGAGGCCTAAAATGGCTGCCAAGGAAGATACCTAAGATGGCCGCTGCCCCAAATCCCTAAAAATAACAACTAAAATGGCCGCCCGATAGAGAGGCCCAAAATGGCTGCCAAAGAAGGTACCTAAGATGGCCACTGCTTCAAACCCCTAAAATGGCCACCAGTTCTATAGCTGCAAATGGCCACCGCTCGCCTAGCCCCCGAATTAAAATAAGGCTCCCAGAAGGCCAGCCCTAGGTGGCAACTAGGTGAAGATGGGAGAGGGTTCTATGGGCCATGGAGTCTACGTGCAAAGCAGCCTTACCTTGCTACCCCCATTAAGGCATCCCTACAAACTGCCCCCCAAAATGGCCACTGCTACTGCCTAAGCTGCTATACAAAAATGGCTGCCTGCCAAAGCAGGGATGGGATGAGGAGCGGATGATTTATAATACCCCCCCAACCCAAATGGTAGGCCATTGCCTATCCAACCCCCTATCCAACCCCCCTGCCACCGATACTCCGCTGAGGCCGGCTCTCCACCGCGAACACATGTCACTGCAGCTGCCGCACAGGGACTGCGGCTGCCATTAAGCTACCACACTGAGCCGTTGGAGTGCCTATGCCACCACCAGGCCTATGCCACCAAGCCCACCTCGCCTCCACCACCAAGCCCACATTGCCTCCACCACCGAGCCCTCTTCGCAATCCTCCAGTAAACTGCTGCTGCTGCCTCAAGGCTCGTGCATCCACTGCCACGCTACTACTGCTGCTGCTGCTGCTTTTCATGCTGAAAGCCTCCCAATGCCAGCAGCCCAGCCCTCATGCTCGCTTCACTCTGAGTATGCAAGAGGACTGCTAAGGCAGAGGGCGGGAGCTGAGCCTAAATAGGCTGGCTCCACCCCCTTCCTGTGGCTGCTTGAAGCGCAGTGCTGGCGCCGTCTCTACCACGCCTCACGAGGAGGCAAATCAGCTCCCTCACACCAGCACAAGCTTGGCACGAGTTGGGCCTTGCATTCTTCTCCTGAATTGGCAGCCTCAGTTACAGGCAATGCCACCTGGCCTTCAACCTTCCAAAGGCATGCTCCACAACATTGCGTGCATGACAGTGTATCTTGTTGAAGGCAGCTTGTTCACTACTCAGAGCTCCTGTGTAAGGAGTGATAAGCCATTTCCTAATTGGGTAGGCCGCATCCCCCAGTATTAATGGAGGGATCACCATGCCCTCCAGAGTGATTGTGGGGTTACTTGAAACAAAGACCCCAGCGTCCATGCCTTTACATGAATTCGAAGAACGGAAAACATAAACATCATGATTTTCCCCACTGTGCCCCACCTGAACATTTATGAAGTGCCCCTGATGATCCACCGTTCCCTGAAGAAGCATAGAGAAGAACCCCTTCCTGCTAATGTACTTCCCGGTTTGCTGAATGGGGGTGTGAATCTGAATATGGCAGCTGCCAATTGCTCCAATGCAGTGGGGGAAGCCAAATTCAGCAAACCCATTCATTGCCTGCGAACATGGAATGAAGAAAAAACTTAGGTTAGTGGAACGCACATTGGAAAATGCATTGCCCCTCCCAACCACTCCCATTAAAGGACAAGCATTCACCCTCTCCTTGGTTTATCCACTGAGCAACCCCCCCAGCCAAGCAGCTTACAGATACTGTATTAAGGGGTGACCACAAATAAGAAACATCACACTGGAACTTCTGCAGGCAATGAGGCTATTATCCACTTACCTAAGCAAAAACCTGTTAGCTTAACATGATTTGGAAAGTTATGCATTCCTGCAAAGAGAATAATTAGGGAGCATAGAATAGGGTAATGATAGGGTTAATGTTGCTTACCTTTCCTGGTGGTCCTGGATGGTTGATAGTAATCAAGAGCTCCAGTTCCATGGCCAGACAAACCTCCACAACGATGCCAGCAATTGTTGAATGTACCAGGCCAAACTGCTGGCTGACTTCCCTGTAACAGTTGTTATAGGCAAGCCACCAGATGGTTATGGCTATGCGGTCCTCAGTGGGGATAGGTAACCTCATGTTTGTCCCTTGGTGCTCGATCCTTACACGAAGAGACTCCACCAACTAGTGGAAGGTGGCCCAAGTCATTCTGAAATTTTGCAGCCACTGCTCATCATCCCAGATTCTCAGAATGAAGGTGAGCCACCACTGTGTGTGTGGACCGAGGGTAGACCCACCAGCGGTGATACCCTGTGGTCTCAGCCAGGCTAACTAGCAGGGACTTCTCATGTGTTGAACGCAGCCGACAGGTCTAACAGCAACAGCACTGCTGATCTGCCGCTGATACAGATGCCTCCGGAGGTTGTCTGTGAGGGTGACCAGTGCTGTCTCCATTCTGTGACTCGGGCGAAAGCCGGACTGGAAGGGATCTAGGATGGAAGTATCATCCAAGAAGTCCTGTAACTGAATTGCCACTGCCCTCTCTATTACCTTGCCCAGGTAGGGCAAGTTGGAAATCGGCTGATAGTTAGCCAGTTCAGCTGGATCCAGAGATGGCTTTTTCAGGAGAGGGCACACCACTGCTTCCTTGAGTGCCTCTGGGGACAGCCTCTTTGAGAGGGACTTATTGATAATCTCCCACAAGACACCTCAAAGTCCCTCATGGTTGGCTTTAATTAGCCCTGAAGGGCATGGATTGAGGGAGCACATGGTAGGGCATACAGTTAGGAGCAATTTCTCAGCTTCCTCTAGGCAGAGTGGGCTGAAATAATCCATAACACGACTAGAAAACGTGCATGGAGCCTCAAGTTCGCTCACTGTATCAACTGTAGCAGGAAGGTCACAGTGGAGTGACAAGAATTTGTCTGCAAAATAGCATTATGCCTATCCCCCAATTTCTCCCCTTGATGTCTAGGTAGGCAGCAGAAGAAAAAAACAGCAGGGGGCAGGAGGTCTCTCATTGAACTGGGAGACCTGGTCTCCTTAGGGAAACCTGAGGAGAGATGTGAGAGTCCAGTAGCAGGAAAGGGGAACTAGGAATTTCCCAAGCTAGAGTTGGCAATCCTTAAATGGGGGTGGGGGTGAAGAGTGGCAAAAGGAATGTGATGCCATAGTCTGGCCTGCCATTTCCTCTAGGGGACTGATTTCTTTAGTCTGAAGACTGTTGTAATTCAGGAGAATTTGTGCTCCCATTTGGAGGTTGGAACCGCAAGTGGACATTGCCAATTGAGTTGAGAGCCAGCTCACTATCTATGCCTGAAAAGAGAAATAAATTAAAGAACGATTCTTCTATTAAATCATTGTTGCTTTTGTTTAAACTCTGCTTGAGGCCTCAAAATAGTCTAGTTCTTCACCAGCTCTTCTATTTGAATTTGAAAATTTAAGTCTCCATTTAACAATGCCACTACCTTAAGGAGGTCTGCTGCAACAGAAACAAATAACACCGCTAGCACTTTAACATTTAATACTGTATTGTTTTAATGAATTGTTTTAATGGCTTGATGATTTGATTGTTTTAATCTGTATTTTATCTTGTGTAAACTGTCCTGAGCCTGCTCTGGCGGGGTAGGGTGGGATATAAATTAGAATATAAATTAAATAAATTAAATAGGCTAGCAAATAAACATGTGATAATATTGCAGAGGAGGAGAGGGAGATGGGTGATTCTTGTACAGCCCCAAAGAGTGCTAGTTCTGATCCACTGTCATTTTGTATCCTGTTTATCCAGATTTTAAAATCCCATGCTGCATTGCCCCCTCAACATGGGAAAACCACTTCCAGGGGCTATTTTCCGATGCTAATGCACCTAGTTCATCTTTGACTATTATTTCTCCTGATTTAACAGCACCTTGGCTTGAGGTATCAATCAAGGAAGTTATATGCCTTATTAAGGGATTAAAATTTGGAGAAGCCCCTGGCTCTGATCTAATTCCCAGTGAGTTATTTACAGTGGTGGGCCACAACCTTGGCCACATTTTTACTCAAATTAATTCCAGTAGGCAAATGTCTGATTTGTGGAGACATTTGATTATTGTCCCAATCTTTAGAAAGGGGTCTAGACTGGACCCATCCTGTCTATATTCCGTTTATTTACTCAAGAAACTTTGGGATTGGATGGAATCAGAAGCCATATTGGTTCATGAACAGATAAGTTTTAGGTGGGGTTATTCAACATATTACCATTGTCTAATTCTCTACCATTTGGCTGAGAAATATTCATCTTTTAAGGGGAGCAGTTATATGTGGGTTTCATTGACTTTAAGGGGGCCTTTGATTCTATAAATCATCCCAGATTGTGAAATAATCAGACTGCTATGGATGAAAAGCTCCTAGGAGTTATTCAGTGTACACTGCTTAAGTACACTGTGGGTATAGAGGGCACTTAAAGTTATTTAACTTGGAAAAGGGGGTATGACAGGGCTGTTTGCAAGTGCCTTCTTTAGTCAATTTATAGCTAAATGATTTAGCATTGATCTTTGATGACTGCTGCCACCCACCGAAACTGGCTGAGACTCATGTCCTTGTCCTGCTTTATGCAGATGATGCTGTTATTTTATCTTGAACCAGTGTTGGTCTGGTTAGTTGGAATGTCAGCTAATTATATTTCTGATGTGGGCAAATCCAAAGCATTTTCTTTGATCAAAAAGCATGTCCTAGAAACTAAGTAAAGCAATTTGACCTTAAGAGCCCACCAAGTTTGCTCACCTTGTCTTTTGATCTCTTTTCCCTAAAAATCTTTACCTTCCTCCCATATGTACTACCTTATTATCCCACGATACTGCAGAGCTTTCTTATTCACAAGAGTGAATATTATATACTCTGAATTGTTCTACAGGGGAGATTGCTAAACAGGCCTTATTCTGATAGAATTTGCCCTTGTGGTCTTAATAGGATTGACACATCTTTTCATGTTTTGCTTGAACGAATGTTTTTTTGAGAAAATAAAGGATCATGGCTTCCGGTCGGAGTAAAATGGCGAACTGACACACTCGGCAATCGTGCTGAGTGAACGGCAGCTTCTTCTGACAGTTTGGGCAGTTTTTCTGTCCAACGCAGCAACCCCCAGGCAGGGGGTCGCCCAGCAAGCATCGAGGTCCAAGTGAGAAGTTGAGATCAGCGTCCGCAAAGTCCCAGAGGGGGCTTGTTTACGCCTTGATCTCCTCTCAGGAGCGGACTTTTGCAATCCAGCACTACAGAAGCTAGCCGAGCTGAAAAATCAGCTTAAATTCGCCATTTCCCGATCTCTTGAGAAATGGTCTAACAGCAGAAGTACAAAGAAATGATGCGAAGTCCCAAGATAAACAATTAAGGTAACTGTAAAGATTTGCTTACCGGGGAGAAGATCTAGCGAAATTTGAATAAGGCGGTTAAGCGCATAAGACTTCAAACTATTGAGCTGATCCATTGATAAAGTTGAAGAGACGTTTAAAGTGCAAAAAAACCTGATAAAACTAACTTTGTTGAACATTCCTGCGGTTGAGGCGGAGATAAAGGGGACTGAAAGTAACAGAGAAGATCGCGAGACTGAGGTGTAACAGTTAATTGTGTCCGGCTGGAAACGAAAACTGGCTAGAGACTGTGTTGGAGGACGGAATTTGGAGTGACCGAGATTGAAGCGCACCGGAAGTGTATCCAGTAGGACAGTTTAAAAAGGGGACCAGAAAAAGGAAGTGTAAAACAAGCCTACTCTAGCCAAGAAAACCATAGAGAAATTGCGCCCACCATTTTGTGGAGGACTAAATTTTGAAAAGTGTTTTTAAAAGGAAAAAAATTGTCAGAAACAGCGAAAAAAGGAGGAATTGAGAGGAAAGTGTGAAACTGACTGAGCAGTACTGACAAATTTCCACAACGGAACCTAAATTTCGGCAAAGAGCAGCGTCAGCTGCGAGCGCAGGCATGACTGGTAAAGACAAGAAAGAATGGCAGACAGCAATAGACCAGATGGAGAAACGTATGTTAGAAGCAATTCAGACTATGATCAAGCAATTGGATAAACAATTTGATGAGAAGATGGAAAAACAGCTGGAACATCTTGAAGAAGTTCAGGAGAAAAATGTGGCGGCCTTGAGAGAATTAGTACTTGCAGAAGTGGCAGAATTTAAAAAAGAAGTGGAAAATACAAGTAGTCAAGTTAAAGCTTTGGCGACTAAATCAACGAAAATAGAGCAAAAGACACAAGATTTGGGGAAAAAAATTGAAGTGAATGGTCAGAGTAATCGAAACCTTGAGGCAGTTGTGGAATACGAAGCAATGTCAAACCAGTTGAGATTGAGAGGCATTGCGGAAAAAATGGGTGAAGATATACGTACTGAAGTGATAGAAATGTTGACCGAATACATGGGAGAAGACAAAGGGGAGTTGGATTACAATTTTGATCTTCTATATAGAGTGAATTCTGCTTATGCTCAAAGGAAAAATTTATCGAGAGATGTCATTGTTCAATTTGTGACAAAGAAAATGAAAGAGGACGTATTTAAGAAGCAGTTTTCTCAACCATTGGAAATTGATGGTAAAAAGATAATGATAATGAAAGAACTCCCAAGATCTATCTTGTTGGACAGAAAGAAATATAAGAAGCTGGTGGATAAGTTGAAACAATTGAACATCAGATTCAGATGGGAAATACCACAAGGGCTGTCCTTCACGTACAACTCAAAAAGACATGCGATAAAATCACCGTGGGATTTGTACAGGTTCAAAGCCGAAAATATTGAAGAATTTGGAGACATATAAAAAGCCTCAATGATGGATTACAAATTAGTATCATGGAATGTAAATGGATTTAATTCACCTAATAAAAGAAAAGTGGTGAATCATTGGTTACAAAAGCAAAATTCTAATATTATCTGTTTGCAGGAAACACATAAAAGAAATCGGGACAATAAGTATTTGATAAACAAAAAACTGGGAGATGAATTTTATTCTTTGGCAGGGAAAAAAAATAAAGGAGTGGTGACTTATGTAAATAAAAAGTTGGACCCGAAACAAGTTTTTACAGACAGAAAAGGAAGATATGTGGCTGTCGAGATCAACATGTTACAAAAAAAGACATTGGTTGTGAATTTGTATGCTCCTAACGGAGCTAAAGAGAATTTTTTTAAGGATTTGCTGAGTGAATTGGACCAAGTGCATTATGAACAGATAATTGTTGCTGGTGATTTTAATGGTACTGTTGATAACAAATTGGATAGACAGTCAACTAAAGGTGTTGAAAAGACTGGAAAGTTACCCCAAACTTTTTTCAAACTTATTGAGCAGGAAAAGTTGGAAGATGTATGGAGAAAATGGAATCAAAAAATTAAAGACTTTACTTTTTATTCGAATAGACATAAATCCTTCTCAAGAATAGATATGATCTGGATGTCGAATGAAATGGCATTAAAAACTCGGAAAGTAGAAATATTGCCAAAGACCAGTTCAGACCATAACCCGTTAATTTGGATATTAAAAGAAAAGATAAAGCAATATATTTGGAGAATTAATGAAGACTTATTAGATAAGATGAAACTAGTGGAGACTCTGCGGAAAGAAACACAAATTTTTTTCCAAATGAATTTGAATCATGAGGTCAACATACAGACAGTGTGGAATGCGTATGAATCGGTTATGCGAGGAGTTTTGATCTCAATGAATGCAGCGAATAAGAAAAATAATTTGAAGCAACAGCAAAAAATACAGGACAAAATACATCAAAAAGAAAACGAGTTGAAAAGAAGACCTGGCAAAAAAAAGCTTCTTAAAGAAATACAAATTCTGTAAGAACAGTTAAAAGTAGTGTTAAATAGAGAACTCTATTGGAATCTTAAGAAGTTGCAACAAAAATCCTTTGAAGGTGCAAATAAACCAGGAAAATATTTAGCTTGGCAACTAAAAAATAGGAGGGAGAGAAGGACAATAACCAAGATAATTGAGGAGAGCAAAGAAATTGTTGATATGAATGGAATTAAAAGAGCTTTTTTCAAATATTATGCTAAATTATTCCAAAAAAAGAAGATTGATCCAACAAAGATTAAAAACTATTTGGATAAGGTAACTTTACCCGAGATGGACAGCGATGTTAAAGATATGCTTAATGGCTCAATACAGAAACAAGAGATATATAATGCAATAGAAGAGGCCAAATTGGGGAAAGCTCCAGGACCAGATGGATTTACAGTGAAATTTCATAAAAAATTAAAGGAGGAGCTAACCCCGATTTTGGAACTTTTAACTAATGAAATCCAGAGAACTAAACTAATGCCAGAGTCTTGGAAAGAAGCCAACATATCTCTTATCCCTAAGGAGGGACAAGATCCAACAGATGTGAAAAATTACAGACCAATTTCACTACTTAATAATGATTATAAATTATTTGCCAAAGTTATTTCAGAAAGACTAAAAGTTTACTTAAGGAATGCTATTAAAGAAGAACAAGCCGGTTTTTTTTACCAAATAGACAAATTAGAGACAACCTAAGGATTGTGATTGACGCAATTGAGTACTATGATAAACATCCCGAAAAAGATGTGGCTTTTTTATTTTTGGATGCCGAGAAAGCCTTTGACAATTTAAATTGGGAGTTTATGTTTCAATTTTTGGATAAAATTGACATTGGACAACCCTTTTCAAATATGATTAGGGCGGTATACTGTGAACAAAAGGCATCGCTGAATGTGAATAAGGAGCTGACGGATTATTTTAGAGTACAGAAAGGTACAAGACAAGGTTGTCCGTTATCTCCTCTGCTATTTATTTGGATCCTAGAAGTGATGCTGAATAAAGTAAAAGAGGACAATGACATAAAAGGACTTACAATTGGAAACTTTGAAAATAAATACAGGGCTTTTGCTGACAATGTGATGTTTATAATTGAAGAACCGTTAAGGAACGTACCGTTATTGATTGAAAGAATTAAAGAATTCGGGGATTTGGCGGGATTTTATGTTAATAAGAACAAAACAAAAATACTATGTAAAAACCTTAGAAAAGAAAAACAATTGGAGTTACAAGAAAAGACTCAATGTGAAGTGGTGAAAAAAGTTAAATATTTGGGAATAGAAGTAACAGCAAAGAACATAGACTTATATAAGAATAACTATGAAAAGGCTTGGAGTAAAATCCAGCAAGATGTCAAGAAATGGAATACTTTTAATTTATCTTTGCTGGGTAGAATATCGGTAGTCAAAATGAATATCTTACCTCGTTTGTTATTCTTATTTCAGACGATTCCAATTGTAAAAGACTGTAAAGTGCTGAACTTATGGCAGAAAGAGATTTCCAAATTTGTATGGGCGGGAAGGAAGCCCAGGATTAAAATGAAAATACTTTGTGATGCGAAAGAAAGAGGAGGCCTGCAGCTTCCTAATTTTAGATTATACCATGACGCAGTGTGCCTGACTTGGTTGGAGCAGTGGATAAATTTGGAGAATAGACAATTGTTGGCATTAGAAGGACATGATCGAAGATATGGTTGGCATGCTTATTTATGGTACGAGAAATCCAAAGTAGACAATCTTTTTAAGCACCACTTCATTAGAAGAGCACTATTTACAACTTGGATGAGATATAAGAGATTCTTTTTTGAAGCAAGACCAATGTGGATTGTACCGGCGGAAGTAATAAAACCACTTTCAAGGCACAAAGGGAAGGACTGGTTACCTTACAGAGACATTCTGAAAACTGAAGGAAAAAGTTTCGCGATGAGAGCTAGAGAAGATTTGTTTTTTGACTATGATTGGTTAAATTATAGACAGATCTATGATCTATTTAAGACTGATAAAATGAGATATGGTTTTAGAAAAGAAAATAATGAAATTGAAAAGATTTGGAGTGAAAAAGGTAAAAAAACGATTTCCCAAAATTTATAAAATCTTGTTAAAATGGTATACTGAAGATGAGAGTGTAAAAGAGCAGATGATGAAATGGGCTATAAATGTAAATAGAGATATAGAAATGTCATCTTGGCAATGTTTGTGGAAAAAGTCGATTAAAATATCAACATGTATTAATGTCAAAGAAAATTGTTACAAAATGATGTATAGATGGTATATGACACCAAAAAAAATTGCCAATATAAATGAGAATATGTCTAACAAATGTTGGAAATGTAAAAAGAAAGAGGGCTCGTTTTACCATATGTGGTGGACGTGTGAAAAGGCAAATACTTTTTGGACAGAGATCCATACCGAAATTCAGAAAATTCTTAAATGTACGTTGAAAAAAGAACCAGAAATGTTCCTTTTAGGACTAAAGTTAGAAGAGGTTAAAATGACAAAAAGAACTTTGTTATGGTAATCATATCGACAGCAAGAATGACTTACACTCAGTCTTGGAAACAAGAGCAGATACCTGACAAGTGGGACTGGATTAAAAAAATGATTTTTATGGCTGAAATGGACAAATTAACAAGAAAACTTCATGGAGCAGAAGACGACTGGAAAGACTTTAAAGAATATTTAGAGCTTAATTGGGACATTAAAAACAGATTGTTGTGTTTTGATAGCTATTAATGAGAGAAATGTTTTAGTAAGATAGATTGTATCTGATAAGTTACCTAATTGTTAAACTTTAATGTTAGATATCGAAATTTAAGACTTGTATATGGAGAACAAACTGAATATTTGAAAATATTGGGTGAAATGTTAACAGGGGTGGAGCATCGTGGGAAGCCGAGGGGGAGGGGAGTAAATTTGAATGTGAAAAGGATATGATGAGAATTGTAAACAAATGATGGAATATTTTATTTCATATCCAATAATAAATTTTCTTTTTTAAAAAAGAGAAGATAAAGGATCATTATATTAAGCCTCTAACTGAGGTCATCACCTTACACTCTGGAGATTCTGTTTCCTTTTCTTAGTGATAAGGATCCTAGGATTACTCTGGCAAGAGCAAAATTAGTTTCAGTCCTTTAGCCCTTGCACCCAAAAATGAGGAATGAGAATCTTCTGCTGCTCAAGCTTTGTTAATCAATGAGCTTCTAGAGGAATAAAAAGAAAAAAAGAAAAAGAGATGATTGTTTTCCCCTAGAATGAGAAGTCTAAGTCATTTAACTTTATCTGAAGAAGTGAGCAGTGGCTTATGGAAGTTCATACCCTACAAAAAAAAACCTGTTAGTCTTTAAGGTGCTACTGGACTCTTACTCTTTTCATTTAACTTTGTTTTCATTTCATCTTTTGGATAGTTGACATTTTGGTGGGGGTATTGCTCCCCATTACTCATCTTAAACTGAAATGTCCTGTGAACCTGTCAGCATGGTTTTCTTCCTGGATTCATTTTTTTTCTGCTTTCTGTTCTGTGCTTTCTTTGCTCATTTACTGAAGCACCTAAGGCCACTGCTTCAGAAAAGGATTTTACAAAGTAATTCAAAGCCACATGTGCTTATTGCTTATTGTAATGCACAATTTTTAGCATAAGTAGATTCTACTTGCTAGTTCACTGCTGCTCAAATAATGACTGATTATCAGTCTTGCTAATGGCGGCCCAGTGCTGTGCGTGTTCACTCATAAATAAATCTACTGATTTCACTGTGGCTTACTTGGAAGTATCTAAGTAGAGAATTGCATTCTTAATTTCCCCATGCCTGCAATAATTCTTGTGCTTATATGGTAGTGGTGGTGGTATAAAAGCAGAGTGATTGAACGTACCTGTAGGTGGTTTGTTTATTAATCCTTGGGTATATTAATGAGCACAGTGCTCTGGGAATGGATTGTAGCTTGATATCTGGGGTGCCCTGGCTGTGTTGTAGTACTGCAGAGAAATATGACCATTTGGGTAAATAATGTTAGAACTCTGCATTACCTTTCCAGAGTGGAATATGTAGTGGCAAGGAGTTGAAAACAACAAGAAGGGGCTTTCTGTTTGGTAAAACCATTTAATGTTCTTTATATACAACAGGAAGATATACATGTGTGTACCTTTTATAGGGACAGTGTAGCACTTCAAAACACTTGCGAATAAATTGAAGGTATGGCCAGTTTGAGCACCAAGGAAGACTTGCTTGGTTATATCCACTAAGATTTCTGTGGGGTTTTTAAATAGGGCCTTTTTTCCATATATTTGTGCATGGCTTTAAAATGGGATATTTTCAGCCAAATCTGCAACCAGCAGCAAGTAGTGGAAATCTACGTCAAAAAAAATTACAAACCCCAAATCCATTTGCCATTATCTGCTGGTATGCAAATGTATTTAGGATGTTCCCTTGTCTCAGGTGGAGACTGTGTGTGTTCATACAAAGTTCAGGAAAGGACAATGAATGGAGTCCCCCTTGAGGTCCTTTTATGGCTTCTACATTACAGGCAAACCATACCATGACCATCTACACCAGAGTAATTTTTCTAACTTCAAAACTAACTTAGTTGTCTGCATCATCCAGTTAAGTAAAAAAAGAAAGATGCAAAATAGTAATATGTAGTCACCTGAAGGCACATCTATATTTCTCATAGGCTATGATGATGGGCAGTATGTGAACTGCAGGGAAGGGGGATGAAATGGCGGTAACCTGGTCTACATGCACCACACTTAGCATAAAAATTATTGTATTTTTCTGTTTTAATAGCTTTCCCAACTTTTTTTATTATTTTGCTTCCAATGATTTGTAAAAACTCTTACTTGCTTTACTTAATCTATTTTAAATTTCTATTCTAAAAATCTATTTCTATTATACTGCTTTCATATGCTGTCTACTTACATCTACCATTGCACTGTAGGCTCTATAAGAAACTTAGAGGTGTCTTTGGAAGTCTTTAATCTCCAAAATTAGGAGCTGTGGTGGCTCAAGTGGTTAAGACGCTAAACTGCAGGCTGTGGAAGGTCAGTAGTTCAGCAGTTCGAGACCCGGGTGCCGCAGGACGGAGTGAGCTCCCGTCTCTAGTTCCAGCTCCTGCCAACCTAGCAGTTCGAAAGCAAGAAATTGCAAGTAGATAAATAGGTACCACTTCGGTGGGAAGGTAACAGCGTTCCGTGCGCCTTGCTGTTCAGTCATGCCGGCCACATGACCACGGAAATGTCTTCGGACAGCGCTGGCTCTTCGGCTTTGAAACGGAGATGAGCACCGCAACCCTAGAGTCGGATTCGACTGGCTTTCGAGCAAGGGAACCTTTACCTTTACCTTTAATCTCCAAAATAGTAGTAGTTTATGGATTTTAATGAATTATAAATCCTTGTCTTAGTCAGGCGAGCTAGCTTGAGCTGGAAATAGGGTTGCCAGGTCTACTTACCTGGCCATTGGGTGACACTCTAGCATTTTGGTCAAAACTCTATGGTTACCATAGAGTTTTGGCAAAAATGCTAGAGTATTGCTGCACAATGTGCCCAGTGTAATGACATCACTTCTGTGTGACATCATCATGCTGACAGCATCGACGTGGGAGGGGGCTGTTTGAGGGTGGGGCTTCCCCTGCTGCTCAATTGGCCAGCAGAGGATTGGAGCGCCTGAGATCAGAGGAACCCCCACCCCAAATGGGGTCTGGCAACCCTAGCTGGAAAGTGCTCTATATGTTCCTAGAGGCCTGAGTTCTTTGTGTTTGGCAGTGATGGGAAAATTCACCATGTAGTAACCCTGACTTAAAGTATAAGTTCTAGGTATGATGGTGTCCCATGGTAATGTTAATTTCCTTGGTTTGTACCCTGTTTTTTCCCCCTAGTGGGGACCCAAAATGACTTACAACATTCTCCACTTCTCCATTTTATTATCACAACATCACTGTGAGTCACATTAGGCTAAGTGGAATGAATGGCCCAGGCAAGCTTCCATGGCAGAATGGGACTTCAATTTGGGTTTCCCAGATCCTAGGATATCAATTCTACTGATAAACAGAACAAAAGGGCTACTGCTAAATGAAATATACTGTTTATACACACACACACACACCAAAATGGGAGAGCACAGAGATAGATGAAAGTAAGGACCACTTTCTTTAGGGTATGGAATATAACCAAGAAAATGTGAGCAATATAAGCTTCTTAACAGAAGAGTGGCCACCAGCATCCTAGCAGTCTTCCTGCTGGGGCACTGAAAGCAATCTTCTAGATCCTAACGGTCTCTAATGAGCCTTGTCAAGTAGCTTACTTTCCTATGCCCAGTGTAAACAGTATGTACTACAAAGATGTACAGTATACAATACCACAGAAACAAACAAGTACAGCGACTTTCCATTTCTTTCCTTATCATTTCTGTTGTGTAGCATAGTATGTGCAAAGTGCTGTCAAGTCACAGCTGGTTTATGGTGACCCCAGCAAGGGGCTTCCAAGGCAAATGAGAACCAGAGGTGGTGTGCCATTGCCTTCCTCTGCAGAGGGTTCCTTGGTGGTCTCCCATCCAAGTACTGATCCTGCTTAGCTTCCAAAATCTGACAGGATTGGGCTATACCATGCCCCCTCCTCTCTTGAGTAGCATGGTATATCAAAGTATTATAATACATTATTTTCATGCTTGAGAAATTATTGCATGCCTCCCTCCAGAATCTGCTTGCCACCTTGAAGAAGGAAAAAATTCTCAACAAGATCATTTGGGTCCCTTAAAGCTAGCTAGTATCATTTCTTCATCCCACATTGCCTCTTTCCAATTGAATGCTTTCCCTAATCAGATCAGTTTGGAAACTGGCTTTGAAGTTCACACTGCTTTGCAAAAGGGACTTTGTACAACTTATTCAGAAATATGAAAGGGAGTTTCTGATTGACAGTATGGTAGTTGCATATCCCATATTATTTAACTGTTTGTGAGTAATGGCTTTGACCAGACCACAATTTGAGGTATGTGTTGCGTGTATAAGGGCATCTTATTAAAAGCAATATCATCTACTGATTTGGTGAGTATGTGTTCATGAAAACAATATTATCTTCAGGTTATATTACATGTTTATACAATGACAGATTCTCTCCTCCTTTTGTATTACTTGTAGAATATGTCCCTTTTACTAAGCATGGTTATGTCCCCAAGTTCTCACTGAGGTTGTAAATACATATCTAGGCAGTAGGATATACATGGATTAGTAAAGGCCAAAGCATATTAGTGATCCAAGTACCACTGATTTTGCAGCTGCCCATAGAGGAGGACAGGTGGCAATGAAGCATTGGACTGGTAGGCAGCAGTGGATCCTCCTGGGGTCTCAGGACCACAGCAGCAACCCAACAATGTTTTTGGCAATACAGGATAAAACCTATGTCACCAGCATGTTCATTAAATTAACACTTCCAATCTGTAAGGTGAGAGTATCTCGATTACATAAGTTTTGTAGGAAAACACGTATAAACACAGTTTTAGAGGATAGCCATGTTAATCTCCAGTTGAAGAGCTACATTTGTGTTAAGTATGCAACTCAACATGAAAGATTTCAGCAAGTGATTTCAGCTTTATTGTAACAGCAAACTTCAGTTCGGAACACACAACAACAAGTGGAGCACAGCTCCATTTTTAAACCATCCCGGGCTGTCAAAGCCACACCCATAATAAGTTAACATCCAATCAAATATTGTGGATAAGGACCAATCAGGTCCATTCCCTCTTTGATACATATTTACGTGATGATTGGTTATTTACAATGGTTTCACAGAAACCAGCCAATAGAATGTGACAGCTTACAATCCACATTCAGCCTGAAGCTTAACATAGAAAAGAATAGGAAGGATTCAAGCTTCAGTACATAACAATTCCTCCCCCCTAAGATGGAGCATTACCTTGCCATACAAAGTCCTTGAGATAGGAGGGGGCACAACAGCTTCTCTGTGACCGGCACAGCGTTCTCTGCTCCTGAGGTGTTGGAGCGGCACAGTTGTCAGGGACCCTGGCAACCTCTCTTGCAGGAGAGACCGGGGAAACAAGGGCAGGGGTCTCAGGTTCTGGAGTTGGGGTCTGCCCAGACTCTGGTTCCCATTCAGCAGCACTCACCTCCTCTCTGGGAGACCCCTCCTGCCTGATGGGGACCAGCTCAGGTTCGGGCTCTGACTCTAGTTTCGAGTCTGCCCACCACTCCCTGAGCTGGTCTATGTGGCGGCGTACATCATGTCCGTTGGGTAGCTGGACCCTGCGACCTTGGTGACTACGGCCGGTAGCCACTGTTGACCCTCTGCATAGTTGTGGGCAAACACCTTGTCCCCTAAAACAAAAACTCTCCCCTGTGCCTGGGTCTCAGACTGCTGCTGGGATTGATCCAAGTCTGGGTGCAGCAGTCTAAAAGAGAAGCCAGTTTCCGGCCCATGAGTAGTTCAGCCAGGCTCCTCCCTGTGGCTGAGCAGGGAGTGATATGTTGCCTCAAGAGATAGGAGGTGATCTTTTGCCCGCAATCCCTACATGTTAGGCACCCAAGTGACTCCTTAGCCATCCGTACCATCCACTCTGCCTGGCCATTTGAGGCAGGATGGAATGGGGCCGAAGTCAGATGGCGGATGAGGCTGTCTGTTAGGAACCTCTCAAATTCTGCGGACCCGGACTGTGGCCCGTTGTCCGAGACCGCACAGTCAGGGAGCCCATGGGTAGCAAACAATTTTCATAGGGCGTTGACAACTGCCCCTGACCCTGTCGATCGCATATTTACACTTTCAAGCCATTTTGAAAATACATCAACAAGAATAAGGAACATTTGTCCCTGGTAGGGACCCGCAAAATCGATATGGAGGTGGGACCATGGCCTCCGTGACTTCCCCCATGGTTGAACGGGAGCCTGAGGTGGTTCAAGGTGAGATTGTTGACACAGCATGCAATGCTTTACCCACTTTACCCACAGCATGCAACGCTTTACTCTATGTCATCGTCCAGTTTGGGCCACCAGACATACCCTCTCTCAAGGCCCTTCATGTGGACCGTGCCTGGGTGGCCTGCATGCAATGCCTCTAACACTTTCTCCCTCAGTTTGGCGGGAATCACTACCCGACTCCCCCAAAGCAAACAACCCCTTGACACTGACAGTTCATTTTTGCGCGAAACATAGGGTTTGAATTCTGGTGCTAGTTTTCCCACCAGCCACCCCCTCCATGCCCAATTAAGGACACGGGTGAGAACAGGGTCCTTTGCCAATGCATCGGCAATGTCCAAAGGGGTAACCGGTGCCTCCGGCAGTTCATCAAGAGCCAAAATGTCCAAGTCCTCGTCACTGTCAGTGTCTGTAGGCAGTGCAGGGCAATGGCTGAGGGCATCAGCGTGCCCAATAGCCTTTCCAGGCCGATATTCGAGTTCAAAGTCGTAGGCAGAAAGAAAAACTGCCCACCTCAACATCCTAGGCGAGAGGATGTTCGGGGTTTGCCGGTCCGCTGAAAAGATGCCCAGTAGCGGTTTATGATCTGTGACAAGGAGGAACCATCGCCCATCCACAAAGTCATGGAATTTTTTAACTTCTGCAGTCAGAGTGAGGTCCTCCTTGTCGATCTGGGCATAGTTTTTCTCAGCGGCCATCAGGGACCGCGAATAAAAGGCAATCGGCACCTCAGTGCTGTCAGCATCAGGTGACTCAGCACAGTGCCCACCCCGTATGGGGACACATCGGCAGCCAACACCAGCAGTTTTTCTTCATCAAAGTGCGTGAGCACAGCACTGGATGACAGCAGCTCTTTAACAACCATGAACGCCCGCCTTTGCCACTCCCCCCATTCCCACTTGACATTCTTATGCAACAGGGCATGCAGCGGTTCTGCCACTGATGCCTTGTGTGGTAGGAATGAGTGGTAGAATTTAACGATACCTAAGAAAGATTGCAGCTCTTTCTTTGACTTAGGCGGAGGCGCATTCTTGTTGGCGGCAACTTTGTCAGGTGTGGGGTGGACCCCATCTGTATCTATGAGGAACCCCCAAAACTCAACCTGCTTAACACCAACAAAGCATTTTGAGCGTTTCACTCGCAACCCGGCTTCTTTGAAGCGACCCAACACTGCTCGCAGTCGAGCCATTAACTCTGATTCATCAGTACCAGCTATCAATACATCATCAAAGTATGGTACGACACCAGGTAGTCCTCGCAGGAGCCCTTCCATTAACCCTTGGAAGATACTGGGGGCAACATTTACCCCAAATTTGAAGGCACTTGACCCTAAAAGCCCCTTTGTGGGTTACAATAGTTTGTGCATCAGCAGTTGCATCGTCCACAGGCAGCTGCTGATATGCCTGCACCAGGTCTAGCTTAGCAAACACTTTGCCTCCCCCCAGTGATGCTAACACATGGCTGATCACAGGCACTGGGTAGGAGTGCTGCTGAAGAGCCTGATTTACAGTACATTTGTAATTGGTGCAGATACGCACTGAACCGTCGGCTTTTACAGGCATTATGATGGGGGTTTCCCATCTACCATAGGGAACAGGCTCCAAAATACCCTGGTTGACCAGCTTTTCCAATTCAGCCTCTATTTTTGCCTTCAAGGCTAGAGGCACCTTACGGTACTTCAGTTGGATGGGCCAAACTGAAGGATCTAACTCAAAGGTCACTGAGGGACCGGTGTACTGACCGAGCCCTTCCTCAAACACTTCAGGAAACTCGCTATACAATGAGTCCCTTTTTATTTGGCATATTTGGTTTACACCAGTAATAGCAATGCCCAGAGCCTCGAACCAGTCGAGGCCCAACAAACTGACCCGTTCACCCTCCGCAACCAAGAGGGACAGTTCGGTTCACCAGTCTTTGAATTCAACGCAGAAGCTTGCCTTCCCCACCAAGGGGATGCGCCTGCCCTGGAAATTGGTCAGGCAGGTTGAGACTGGAGACAACCGACGACGGCTCCGGTGAAGGAACAAGCGCTGCCACGTCTGCATTGAGATGACCGTGACGGATGATCAGGAGTCCACCTCCATCGTGCAGGGCACACCGTCCAGATGAAGCATGATGTGGATCTTCTGGCTGGGTTTGTCACCGGTGGACAGGACCGTGGATGGGCAACAGCAGGTGTCGGTCTGATGACAATCAGATGCCTTGTCGCCGTCTCGGGCACAAACCTTGGGGTCTGAACATCGTGTAGACATTGGAGACTTCTTGGCTGCTCGACAGACTCGAGCCAGATGACCTCGCTTATCACAGAAACGACAGATCAGCTCTTTTGCCCAACAGAGGTCTCTCTCATGTTTACTGCCACAGCCGGCATAGGAACGCGTCGCTGCAGTTCTCGGTCTGGTCCGCGTTGGGCGTGTCTCCCGAGTTCTGCACACACTGTCGGCTTTGCTATCGGACTCACTGGTGGACTGTTGGTGAACTGCAGGCTCTTTACCGACCAGGGCCTGCTGCTGTCGAACCTCCCGAGTCGATCTGTCAGTGGCCTCTGTGGCAACGGCCTCAGCATAGGCCACAGCATACGTATGTTCTGTGCAGGCAAACAGGCGCTGTTGAAGGCGTTCATCCCATAGGCCACACACCAGGCGGTCAAGGAGGGCCTCTTCCAAGTTGGTGAATCTGCACGGCTGGGCTACTTTTCGCAAGGTGGTGACGAATTCAGCTATCGATTCTGAGGGCCCCTGGCACCGCTTGTAAAAAAGCGTGCCGACATGCAATTTCGACAGTTGCGGCGAGAAATGGCCTTTGAGCTTGGCTGTGATATCAGCCCACGTAGCCGCACTGAGCTCAGTGGGAGCGACCAGGGACTGGACGACATCGAAGACAGCCTTGCCACAGGAGCTCAGGAGCATCACCTTCTTCCTTGCCTCATTGGTGATCTGGTTCACTTGGAGGTGGAACTCCAACCATGCCAGGTAAGAGTCCCAGTCCTTCATTGCCAGGTCAAATGCTTTGAATGCCGGGTTGACGGCCATCTTGACTGGTGGTGCAACCACTACTGCTCGTAGAGCTTCAGCCGGCTCGGCTGGGTGTGTGTCCTCATCTGCCGTTACTGCATCAGTTCAGCAGGGCTGCCTACCCACTCTTAGAATCCCATCCTCATCGCCAATTGTTAAGTATGCAACTCAACACGAAGGATTTCAGCAAGTGATTTCAGCTTTATTGTAACAGCAAACTTCAACTCGGAACACACAACAAGTGGAGCACAGCTCCCTTTTTAAACCATCCCGGGCTGTCAAAGCCACACCCATAATAAGTTAGCATCCAAACAAATACTGTGGATAAGGACCAATCAGGTCTGTTCCCTCTTTGACATGTATTTACACAGTGATTGGTTATTTACAATGGTGCCAATAGAATGCAACAGCTTACAATCCACATTCAGCCTGAAGCTTAACATAGAAAAGAACAAGAAGGATTCAAGCTTCAGTACATAACAATTTGGGTCCAGTAGCACCTTAGAGACATGCAAGGTTTGGGGGAATATATGAGCTTTCAAGAGTCAAAGCTCCCCAGAAAGCTTATACCCCTAGAATCTTGCTGGGGTGATTTCCCACTAAAGCTGACTCGGGGTAGCGCCGCCATTTGGCCCGATACTATTAGTCAATTTCACACCCGAAGCCGCGGGGCTGCATTTTGACTCGCGGCTTCGCCCAATTTCCCCCACAGTTTCGTAATCCTGTTTTTTGAGGACACAAATTATGCAGTCGAGTTTCCCGCATTTGGGGAAATTGCAGGGGTCAGCACACCCGGAGTGCAATGGATGAGCCTCACCCTGGGAAAACCTCCTTCGTGATCAAGGTTGTCTCCGAGGAGCTATTGTGCTCAAATCAAGTATAAACACGGTGTTCCTGCAAAGTATGGGTTGAATGTACATGAGTATGCATATCTGGGAAGCCTGGCCTAGTGTATTTGGAGGGTGAAGTATTGGTATGCGCTCATAGATTTTACATTATGTCCAGCCTTTGTTTGATGCATTTGATTGGAAATCATCAGTGTAACACTAGAGTGAACTGTAATGTGAAATCTTTCTTTACTATACAATATTTGGATGTACTTACTTGTGTCATTGGGGGTGTACAAAGGAAGGAAAAATGTGCTATAAAGATATATTAATCACAGTGTGCATCTGCAATGTTGCTGTGAATCCAATTTTCAGCTGTGAATAATGTGTTTCACCAGTTGCTATTTTAATGAGGGTACTTTGGCCTAGATCAGGTGTCTAATAGAATCTGCAGGTATTTCTGGTGTGGAAAGCCTTCTGTGAGTCCAAGCCAGGATAGTAACTGTCCCTGTTTTCTGGTGCCTAATAAATTGCTCTGTATTTTGGGAAGGTTTGTGAGATGCCTTCTAAAACTGTTAGTGTGGCTTGTTGTTGTTGTTGCCATTTTTCAAGTTTCATTCATTCTATAGAATTTCGGAATCAGAGCAGGGAACAGATGAGCACTGTGTACAGTGCATATCCATGGTAACCATGAACATTCATGCTAAGGCACTACCAAAAGCATAACCTATTATTTTGCTCATTTTGGAGCTGTTTAGTGTACTCTAGGATAATTACAGTACACTCTAGAGCATCTTTAACCAGAATATTAGTTGATGCCGCCATGCTTACTGTATGTATTTACAGCATAGAACAGGTTGAGAATGAGTTTCAGCAATTATAGGGCATAACAGGCAGAGTGTCTTCCTGTGAGAACAGAAGTGATACCAAGACACAACAACATCTGCATTTACACTTGTTAATTGTTGAAGTGTGTACTATCTGCCTTTTGGATCCAATTAGAATCCTGTCCTATTAAATAAAAGGGTAGTGGTCTGGCAAGGTTCTATGCTTGGCAAAATCAATTCGCTCCCTGATATGTCGCTCAGAATCTGTCCCTATCCACTAGCTGCGTTGCCTGAGTTCTCTCCCACCCACTGCAGCCTAGGTCACTCTTCTCTGATTGGGCCAGCATTTCAAGCTCATTTGCATACAGAAGCTGATTGGATGTCACTCCATTTCACACCTCAAACTCCCCCCCCCCATTGCAAGACAGTTGGAATTGTCCATTGTTTATGCAAACTGTTGTAGTCTGAGGTGAAATATGTCCTCACTCACAACACTTCCCCTTCAAAAGAAACAAACCCAATAACACAACCATGCCACAACACAAAAAAAAAACAGGTCACACCACAAGCAAAATACCACAAGGCAAAAAAAGCTCTGGTACTAATTCTGGCAGGGGACGCTGTGAGTGTAGAAAATGATTTATCGACACAGTGGAAAATCTTTAGGAATTATTTGGTCCATTTACCATGGGGCACCCACCCAGAGCCTCTGGCATTTTCTCACTCTGCTGGCATCAAAACCAATTGAAGGCAAAATAGAGATATGGAGACTTTTCCATCCTCCTTTGCATCAATTTGTCTTTGTTGGCAATGGCAACCCTAGGCCTGGCTGCTTGCTCCTGTTCAGCAGGAGTATCCCTATGGAAACTGCCTGGGTGATTTTGGACCAGCCGGAGACTTTCTGTCTAACCTGCCTTACAGGGTTGCTGTACAGCTCACAAAACCGAAAAGAATGAAGTAAACTGCTTTGCTCCCCACTAATGAGAAAGACAGAATTTTGCCTAGGAAGAGGCTGTTGAGAGGGGATGAGATAAAGTTGCCAACTATAGGTATGGAAATTCCTGGAGATTTGAGGGGTGGAGCCCAGAGAGGGTGAGGTTTGAGGAGGGGTGGGACCTCAGACAGGTACAGTGCCATAGACTTCACCCTCCAAACCAGCCATTTTCTCCTGGGGAACTATTGTTGCCAATCTTGGCCCAGTGGCCATCAAACCATTCTCTTCCACCCCCTGCTGTGCAGCTGTCTTTCCCCTAGGGTTGCCAATCTCCAGGTGGGACCTGGAGATCTCCTGCTGTTACAATTGATCTCCAGATGACCAAGATCAGTTCCCCTGGAGAAAATGGCTGCTTTGGAGGGTAGACCCTATGGCATTATACCCTGCTGAGTCCTTCCACCCCCCCCAATGCTGCCCTCCACAGGATCCACCCCCCAAATCTCCAGGTATTTCCCTACTTAAAGCTGGCAACCCTACTTTCCCCTCAGTGCCTGTTGGTAGGCAACCAAGCTTGGTCCTGTCACCTGTTTTGGCCTTTGGGAGAAAACTCATTGGGGCCAGTCCTGATAGGGTTGCCAACTCCAGATGGAAAATTCCTGGAGATTTGAGGGGTGGAGCCTGAAGCGGGTGACGTTTGAGGAGGGGTGGGACCTCAGACAGGTACAGTGCCATAGACTTCACCCTCCAAACCAGCCATTTTCTCCTGGGGAACTATTGTTGCCAATCTTGGCCCAGTGGCCATTAAACCATTCTCTTCCACCCCCTGCTGTGCAGCTGTCTTTCCCCTAGGGTTGCCAATCTCCAGGTGGGACCTGGATATATCCTGCTGTTACAATTGATCTCCAGATGACCAAGATCAGTTCCCCTGGAGAAAATGGCTGCTTTGGAGGGTAGACCCTATGGCATTATACCCTGCTGAGTCCTTCCACCCCCCCCAATGCTGCCCTCCACAGGATCCACCCCCCAAATCTCCAGGTATTTCCCTACTTAAAGCTGGCAACCCTACTTTCCCCTCAGTGCCTGTTGGTAGGCAACCAAGCTTGGTCCTGTCACCTGTTTTGGCTTTGGGAGAAAACTCATTGGGGCCAGTCCTGATAGGGTTGCCAACTCCAGATGGGAAATTCCTGGAGATTTGAGGGGTGGAGCCTGAAGTGGGTGAGGTTTCAGGAGGGGTGGGACCTCAGACAGGTACAATGCCATAGACTCCAGCCATTCCTTCCTGAGGAACCATTGTTGCCAATCTCCAGGTGGGGGCTGGAGATCAATCAGAATTACAACTGTTCTCCAGGAGGGAGGGGGAGGAGATGGAAAGCTGAAGTCAAGGGGCAGATAACGGTAGGTTGACAATTGGATGGGAGGGAGATACGGTTGCCAACTCCAGGTTGGGAAATTTCTGGAGATTTGAGGGGTAGAGCCTGGAGATGGTGAGGTTTGAGGAGAGGTGGAATCTCAGACAGGTACAATGCCACAGACTCCACCCTCCAAACCAACCAGTCCCTCATGGGGAACCATTGTTGCCAATCTCCAGGTGAGGGTTGGAGAGCACTCAGAATTACAACTGCTCTGCAGGAGAGAGGGCAGAAGTCAGCTGAAGTCAGAGAGGAAGATAACAGTAGGTTGACGGTTAGCTGGGAAGGAGATGGGGTTGCCAACTCCAGGATGGCAAATTCCTGGTGATTTGAGGGGTGGAACCTGGAGAGGGTGGGGTTTGAGGAGGGGTCGGACCTCAGGCAGGTAGAATGCCATAGACTCCACCCTCCAAACCAGCCATTTCCTCCTGGGTAACAATTGTTGCCAATCTCCTGGTGAGGGCTGGAGATCACTCAAAACTACAACTGCTCTTCAGGTAGCAGAGATCAGTTCCTCTGGAGAAAATGGTGGTCTCTGTCATTATACCCTGCTGAGGTCACCACAGCAAATTCACACTGTGTGCCCAAAGCCAGGGCACTCTCCCAGAGCCTCTTTCTAGAGCCCGTTGAATTTATTTCCACAACGGGCCTTACTCCTAGTAGATATATATTACTAGATGCATCTTTAGCTTTGCGCAGTGACAATATCGTAGCCAATGAGGTTAATTCAAGGCATGATTATTACTGGTTTCTGTTTGGAAACTTTTATACTAGGAAGACTGAATACTTTCTCTATGATTAGGAGCATTATGATGAAGGTCCCACTCGGTTTCCTCCTATTACTTGCTGGATTAATAATACTATTTCTGATGCTAATTTAAGCTAAGTGAAGGTTTTAGTAGTGTGAAGTGCAAGTAAGATTTTAGGAGCTTTGGCTCAAATTATCTTTTGCTATCTGGAGCTAAGTCTACAGTGTAGGTCTAGGATCTGCATAAAGCCTTACATGAGCAGAATTTACCACTGCTTACACTTGTCCAGCACTGATGTTGCTGGAATTCCACAAACACACTGTGCCTATGCAATTAATGGCTGCAGTGTACTAATGCAAAACATTTATGCTGCAGAACTGTGCCTGTCCAGCTGTGTGCTGCAAAGCCAAATGAGCCTTGCATGGCAAGATGGAAGTTTGGCTGGGCCTGAGGAAGAGAGGCCTTGTCACAAGCCAAGGAGGCATGATGTAACTGCACTGCCCTTGTAGATGCAGAACTATTTATTTTCGCTCTTGAATGAGATACCTAGAATCTAGTGCCCTTCCCAAAGAAACTGGTAGATAGTCTTCCTGTCTCCATTACTCTCCCGTGATTTTAAAGTATTAAGGAAGCAGAACTGCTGAAGGTGTTTTTTTAAAAAATGGCATGCAACTAATGAACTGTGGCTACAGCTGAGAAGCACAAAGTCACAGCACATGCCAAAATCAGTCTTCAAACTCCTGGTCCTGTTCCCTAATGCAAACTCACAGATGCCCCCAATTACAAACAGTTTAAGAAGTTAATGGAATTGGTTGTAACCACTGGCAGCAGTCAAATGACAGCTTTGGTATCTGCACAGTAGTGTGGAAATAGGTTTTGCTGGCATGCAATTCCAATAAAACAGGTTTTTTAACCAGATGGCAAGCAAGCATAATTGGTTCTATGGGTTTTCTAAAAATGCAAACTGTATATAGTTATAACAATGGCCATGCACATGATTGTGAGCAGGGCTATTTTTGGGCAGGAATGGAGTTCTGGCTGGCTCCTGAGTTGGCCATGCCCAGAAGGAACTCATTAGTATAACAGGCCACACCCAACAGCAGAAACTGATTAGGATTGGCTACATCAGGGGGTTGGACTAGATGACCTGCAAGGTCCCTTCCAACTCTAACATTCTATGATTCTACATTCGGGGTGTGTGGCCTAATATGCAAAGAAATTCCTGCTACAAAAAAAGCCCTGGGTTTTGACAACAGACAAGGTAAACAAAATAAGAAGCAAATGGTGGGTGTGGCTGGATTACCACACTTCTGGTAACATGGGGTGTGGCCTAATATGCTAATGAGTGGTGCTGTCAGGGATGTGGCCTAATATGCTAATGAGTTTCTGCTGTTGGGTGTGTCCTATTATGCTAATGAGTTCCTGCTGGGCTTTTTCTACCAAAAAAGCCCTGATTGTGAGTAAAATCACTAATCCGATATTCTGGTCCTAATCACTTTTTCTTAGTTAACATTTCCCATAGTGAGTTTTAAAGTACTTCAAATCAAATCATGTCTCTTGTTTGTGCCTCTGACCCATCTGCATGGTTAGCAAATACTAGAGGAAGAAATGGCAGTGGTCCAGATCCCTGCCCACCCCTCCCATATTTGCAGTTTCTAAATTACTTTAAGATAGAGGGCAAGTTACTTTGTCTTAATGCATGTGATACATTGTATGAGTTTAAGAATAACTGAATTTATGATTTCTGAGCTTGAACAAAGTTGAGTTTTGATTGAAATTCAGTTCTGTTGACCATCTGAGTAAGGTGAATACTTAAAGGACACACTTTTGGGCTTTCAAGGAATGTTCCAGGTTTGTTTGTTTTTTAAAGAACTAGTTTCATCATGTTAATCAGTTTAGGTTATATGGAAATATTGTCCAGTCATTGCTGAAAGATTTAAGGAGGATGATTTATTTCACCCCATTAATTCTGTGCACCTCTCGAGAATGTCTTATAAAATAGTGCCCTATTAAAATGAATGTCAAGATAGTCAGACATAACCTCTTGTGAGGCTGGCAAATGACACCTTTCCATGTTACAAGCCCCACATGCATCCTATTTCAGATTTTCATGCCACTGGGGTGCTCTCTGTTGTGCAGGTAAAACATTCAAGGTAGCTGTGTCTACATAACAAAAACCTGCAGTGGAGGCAGAGCACTGCAATTTGTAGCAGTGTAGGAAACATTTTCAGTTAATGAGTGGTGACTGCTGGGGAGAAGCTGTATCTCTCATCTCAGATTAAGAGCCCAACATGGAAAGTTAATGGTGGTTTTGTAATCATACCTGTCTGAAGTGCTTCTGAATTGATAATGATGAATGTTGTCCTGTGTTCTCTGATGTCATGAATTTAGGTTTTCTGTCTGCATTACCAATATCTGGCACTGTTTGAATTTTATAATTCATTTTTTTTTTCAGAAAACCGACATCGCTGGTGGGATTCACGCCACCGTCCTTATCCACAGTCCTTTTATTCTCTCTAAGATTTTGTTAAAAATGACTTTTTCAGAAATTACATTGATGAAGTCTACTGTTCCTCCAGGTTTTTTCCCAATTGCTAGCAAAGCCAGTAATGGGCTGGGTCTGAGAACTTTTTGACTGCAGATACAATTTAAAGAGTTTCATGTTACTGAAGCTCCGTCAACATGATACAGTTGACACCATACGGTCATGGAATATTGCAGACCGAACACATCTGCTGGCTATAGTTATTTTTATTATTTGTATGTTTCGTTTTTGAGAGTATGAGCTAAATTAGAGTAACCTCTTGGGATGACTTAAATTCTGGTACAAACTCATCACAGTGTTCTACATGATTCAGCATCTGCAATTGCAAATATGAGTGCTCATGGCTCTTATTCTCGCACACATTTACACCTAAGAGCTTTGCAAGTGTGAAGTCAACGTTTCAGCTAAGGGTGTGCACACATACACAGACATGTTCCATGCTCTCTTAGTTTATCCCTTGCCTCACTGTTATGTTAAATAGTTAATAAATTTGCCCATGTTTACTTCCAAACTGTTGTCTGTCTCATTATTCTGATTGCGTGGGGGGCAAACCTCAAAATGCTTCTTTAGATCTATATAAAATGTATACCTGATTTTTGACTGGGAGCATGATCCATTTAATCTCCTTTGCTCAGTCTGTATTCTAGATAATGTTTTTAAATCACATGAAATATCTGCTCTTGCTACTGCTGGTAAACAGAACTGAAATGCCAACTTCAAGGATAATTTCCTGCATTTTGCTAGATGTATATTCTTTCTATGTATGAAGATAAACAGGTTTATTGTGAATAAATAGAATGCCAGAAGAAGCGTGGAGTTAATGCATTCCTACAACTGCTATTTTGCAGTGTAATTTTAATTCAGGAGAAAGCTCCCCTTAGCAAATTGTGTGAGCATTCATTATTGCTGAAATGTTCAGCACATCTTTCTCTAAAACAGTTGTTGTACAAGACAGAAAGAGAATTATTCTAAGAATTTTAAATTGGAGGCAGGTTTTTTAAAAAGGTTTTGAAGTTTAATATTGTGCATATATTTGACTTTTTAAAAATGCTGTTTGAGGACATACTGGTTGTGACACCCAAACTTTAATACTGTGACAATTCCAGTATATGTTCTGCTTAGGCATGTTGAACAGTTAGATTTGAGTCCAGTAGCACCTTAGAGACCTACAAGAGTTTCAGGTGTATTGATTACCCACAAAATAAGGACCACATGTGCATTAACACTGCATAACTCCTTTTATTTCTGCTGCCCTTGGAATTTAATGGGCTCTCACATATTTTCTTGATATAACGCAGTCACCTGTCATGGTTGTTAGCAAGAAGTCAGAAGCCAGCACCAGGTAGGTAAACTTCTGGAGATTTGGGGTGGAGCCTGGGGAGGACAGGGACTTTAGTGGGGCACAATGCCATAGAGTCCAACCTTCAAAGCATCCATTTTCTCAGGGGAGAATGTAGTCTGGAGTTGAGCTGTAATTCCAGAGGGATCTCCAGGTCCCACCTGGAGGCTAGCATCTCTTTTCAGAATTAAATACAAAAATATACTTCTTTGTCCAAAATGTTCACATATTACCCCACTGCCTCCATATTGTCATTGCTATCTTCATTTTAGTGACTGAGACCTATTTCTTTGCTGCACTAAAATCAGATAAACAAAACACTGGCCAATACATAACAAAATGTGCAGAATAAGGGGAGGAATGGACGACTATTGGGAACAATCTAGGAGGACACAACTTCATCCAAACCTCAACATTCAGATAATTGACCAAGGGCTGCATATACATTGTTGGATATTGTACAATCATTGCACTACAGCAAATATTTTATGATAGGATCCTCTAGTGTTATCTATTGTATGGCGGAGTTACACACAGGAAGCATATAATAATATAAAAATAACCAAGTTGATATACAGACCAGTTGGGCAATCCCCCTGAATACTAATATCTATTTTTTTTAATCCACTCGGTTGCACCTGAGGATAGTTCAAAGAGCTCCATCACATCTCCCTGGAAAGTACAATGCTCACATTCCTGTGGCAGATGGAAAATAGTTTGGTGGGCTGCACCATAATCTCATTTGGGTCCTGGTATTTTACCCCATCTAAACAACAGGTCTGCACAACTGCCAAAGCCTGTTCGTATTCTATTAGCTGTCTTCTATACTTTATGTGAATTGTCTACTGTGGACACTCCAGTCACAAATGTATCTATTCAGCAGTGATAGTGCAAGAATGTGTGGATGCAGCCAAGGACCTCTAAAATTAACAATGTTCTTTTTTGCTTTAAAGACCCTCTCTACCTTAAAAGACCATCCCTGCCATCATTAATATATCTACTTCTTCACCATTTTGGCTGAATTTATCTGCTACTTAGCACAAGACCTATGCCCATCTCTGTTTCATTTCCCTTGGATTTGCTCCGCATTAGGTCAGCTTAGTTTCACATATTTGACCTCTGGTCTCTACACCTTTTTCCAGATCTAGGCAGAAGAGAATCTTTATTGGTCTTACCTCCTTGTGTTGTGTAACTGGGGACAGAAGCCAGTCCCAAAGTGTGCTTTTTGTCTGCTCCTGAATCACCTGTGTATTGCAAAGTTATTGGTGCCCCTTGAGAGCCATTTTGGTGTAGTGGTTGAACCAGGTTTGATTCCCCCACTCCTCCACTTGCAGCTGTTGGACCTTGGGCAAGTCATAGTTCTATCAGAGTTGTTCTCTCAAGGACAGTTCTGGAAAGGGCTCTCTCAGCTCCACCTACCTCACAGGGTGTCTGTTGTGGGGAGGGGAAGGGAAAGGAGTTTGTGAGCCGCTCTGAGACTCAGAGTGAAGGGCAGGGTATAATTCTAATGTTTTCTTCCTCCCCCTGACATATGATCCTCTTTTAATTTCTGCCCACCAATCTGGATCTCTGGACTGGTGTAGAGTATCATTGGATCCCAAGATTGGTAGTTCTGATATTTCTTAACATTTCCTCCCTTCTCTCCCACCACAACTGGAGTGGGGTAAACTGCTCATATGTTCTTGTGCTTAGAATTTTTCCTCTTTGTAGACACTTGTTTTGATTCCTATTGTTATAAACTTCTGCAGTTCTGTTTGCATTCTCAGTATTCCTTACTCCTTAAATACTTGCTATAGTACTCCATCAGCTGGTTACAGGTCCTGTAGAGAACTAGGGTGGGATCCAAAGTTTCTGTTCTTTCTTCATTTCAAAGAACTTGTCACCAGTAGCACATACCTCTTCATCTGGAGGAAGGCTCATTGCTTCAGATGCAGGCTCTACCATTAGTGGAACAGAAATTCAGATACAGCCCCTAGTGCATGTTTTTGACTTGTTTTAGACATTTGTATAACACAAGCCAGAAATTCTATAGGCAAGAAGAGGTAGTTTCCTTACACAGGAAACTCTGTGGATGCAGATTCTGAATGGAAAGTGGAGCCATATTCTCTTAAATATCATCATCATCATCATCATCATCATCATCATCATCATCATCATCATCATCATCATCTAGTAATAAGGCCCATTGCAGAAATAAATACAAAGAGCTCTAGAAAAAGGCTCCGGGAGAGTGCCCCGGGCTTGGGCACTTACTGTCAATTTGCTGCGGCTGTGTATAAGGACACAAAGTCCACCATTTTCTCCAGAGGAACTGATCTCTGCCACCTGGAGAGCAATTGTAATTCTGAGTGATCGCCAGCCCTCACCTGGAGATTGGCAACAATGGTTCCCCGGGAGGGAATGGCTGGTTTGGAGGGTGGAATCTATGGCATAGTATCTGTCTGAGGTCCCACCCCTCCTGAAACCTCACCCTCTCCAAGCTCTACCTTTCAAATCTCCAGGAATTTCCCAACCTAGAATTGGCAACCCTATTTCCTTCACAGCCAATCATCAATCTACCTTTATTTCCCTCTCAGTCTTCAGCTTTCCCTCTCCCCCCACCACCTGCAGCCTCTCCTGTGCTCTGAAGCCCTGACTGCTATGTCATATTGGCTGCCATAAGGGGCCATATCAGCAGGGTATAAGGACACAGAGTCCACCATTTTCTCCAGGGGAACTGATCTCTGCCATCTGGAGAGCAGTTGAAATTCTGAGTGATCTCCAGCCCTCACCTTCCGCTGGTGATGAAGCCCAAAATCGAGGCCAAGCTGGACCACCTCATGGCACAGGGGGCGATAGAAACCATCTCCCATGCTTCGTGGGAGACACCAATTGTTACCCTGGTAAAGCCAAACAGGGATGTCTGCATTTGCGTGGACTACAAATGCATCCTGAATAAGGCACTCCAGGCCCATACGTACCGCATCCCGGTGGTCAGTCATGTCCTCACTTCATTGGCGGGCACAAGTATTTTCGGAAAATTGGACTTGGTGCAAGCCTATCAGCAGCTGCCGGTCGACGCCACCACGGCTGAAGCTCAAATGATGGTGACACATAGAGGGGCTTTTAGGGTCAATCGTTTGCAATTTGGGGTGAGTGTGGCGCCAGGGATATTCTAGTATTTCATGGATTCTCTTCTCAAAGGAATTCCAGAGGTTCAGCCGTTTCTAGACGACGTGCTGATTGCGGCGCCAGACACAGACTCCTTTGCTGACTATCTTCGGGCTGTGCTCCAGCGCTTCAACACCACTGGGCTGAAGGTCAAACATGAGAAGTGCCTCCTGGGTGTGCTGCGGGTGGAGTTTTTGGGCTTCGTGGTGGATGCCCAGGGCATCCACCCCACGGACAACAAAATAAAGATGATCACAGAGGTCCCTCTGCCCATATTCAAGTTGGAGCTGCAGGCTTTCCTCAGCCTGCTCAGTTTTTATCACTCTTTCCTTCTCCTCAAGGCTGCGGTGGCAAAGCCTCTCCACTGGTTGTTGGACAGGAATGCTCCATGGACCTGGGGGGGCTTCCCATGCCACCACTTTCCAGGCAGTCAAGGACCTACTGACTTCTAATGCCGTACTCTCCCATTTCAAGAAGGCTCTACCAGTGGTCCTTACCTGTGATACTTCATCCTATGGCTTTGGGGTGTTCCTGGACCACTGCCTGGCGGATAGGTGGGAGATCCCCATCGCACACTATTCCAGGACCTTGTTGCCAGTGGAGCGCAACAATGCGCAGATTGACAAGGAGGCGCGGGCAATAGTGGCGGGGGTGAAAAAAGTTCCATTATTATCTGTATGGGTGGCCCTTCATGACAAACCACAAACACCTCCTTGGCCTCCTGGGCCCCGATCGCCAGACACCCCAGATGGTCTCTCCTCGGGTGCTCCGGTGGTTTATTTTTTTAGTGGGGTACTCCTACTCACTCGTCTATCGGCCAGGGAAGGCCATGGGACATGCAGATGCCCTCAGTCACCTTCCCCTACCCACATTGGTTGCCGACCCCGCTCCAATGCACCAGGTGGTGCTGCTTGAGGCCCTTCCCAACCGGCCAGTCCACGTCCAGGAGGTGGCCCTCCTCACCACCAAGGATCATGTCCTCTGCCGAGTCCTGGACTGGGTGGTGAGGGGGTGGTTGGTGGCCAGTGGGGGCTCGGACTTCACGCCATTCTCCTCCTGGAAGGATGAGCTGTCGGCGTATAAGGGCTGCCTGAAGTGGGGAGGTTGGGTCGTAATCCCGGGCCCTTTACAAACACCAGTTCTCGTGGCCCTGCATGAGACACATCCCGGAGTGGTCAGGATGAAAGTACTCACCCACAGCTATGTGTGGTGACCGGAGCTGGACAGGAACATCGAGGACACGGTCAAGTGCTGCACGTCTTGCCAGGAGTTGTGGCCCAAACCTCCGAGGGCCCCCACCCCCCCTGGGAATCCTCCCATAGTCCTTGGTCCTGTCTACATTTGGACTTTGCAGGGCCTTTCCAAGGGCAGCTGTTTTTCATCCTAGTAGATGCCTACAGTAAGTGGGTGGAGGTGGTACCCATGCCCTCCACCTCCTCAAAGACGGCCATTTGAGCAATGTGGAGGATTTTCAGTGCGCAAGGCATCCCTGACACGCTGGTCATGGACAACAGCATGGTGTTCACATTCTCTGAATTCCAGGCCTTCACCAGGTACTACGGGATCTGACATGTCCGCTTGGCCCCATTTAATCTGGCCACCAACGGCCAAGCTGAGCACATGGTAAGGACCACCAAGGACGTACTCCACTGGATGGTCAGGACTGGGACTATAAATTACCCACCTTCCTCTTCGGCCAGCAGACAATGCCGCACACTGCAATAGGATGCAGTCCCGCCAAGCTCCTCCTAGGGCACCACTTGATGACCCAACTAGACCGCCTGCATCCCGACTGTGCCCCCCCAGTAGGAACCGGACACTGAGACACAAGAGGTGGCCAGAGGATTCTTCCCAGAAGACCCTGTGTATGCCCGCAACTACACCCGGGCCCCCCTTGGATCCCGGTGAGGGTTGTGTGAGTAATGGGGCCTCGTCCCTATGAAGTCTCTGCGGAGGACGGGCAGCTGCTTCAGTGCCACATCAATCAACTGCACTGGCGAGTTCTCCCTCTTGATCCAGAGGACTTCACGGACACAGACGGCCCCGAAGCAGCGGACACCGCCCAATCACGGATGACAGCCAGGCCCACAGATGAGGTGCCTAGTCTACTTTCGGCCACCCAGCCAGCAGACAGTGCATGCCCCCTGAGTGAGGCACTGCCGCCCAGGCCCTCTCCACCGACGCTGACCAGCCCTCAGCTGAGGGCACCTGCCCCATCCACGACACCCAAGCTCCACCTTTCGGGACGGGAACGGAAGGCACCCGTGTACCTCAAGGACTTTGTGTGTGGGTGTATGGACTATGGGAGGAGGGGTGTAATGTATTGAAACCTGACCATGTGCAAGGCGAGTCTCCACACGGTCAGGCAAAACCTCCGAGCTTCGTTCCTGGAGACAATAGCCCAAAAGGATTCTAGCCCACACCAATCAGAGGGTTAGGTTCCTGGTCGGGACCTATGGAACTCTCGGCCACTGTATATAGCCTATCACTGAGTGGCGGTGTGTTTTGGGGAGTGGGTTCATGGAGCATATAAACCAGCCTGCGAGCTAGGGGTCTCTTGTTTTGTTCTGCACCTATAATAGTATGAGAGCTGAAATCACTTGCCAGTCTCAGTATTTTTCTGCAGGGGTGTCAAACATGCAGCCCGGGAGCCGGATCAGGCCCCCGGGGGGGTTTATCAGGCCCGCAGTGGAACTGGCTGTCTTCTGCTTCTTCCAGTTCTGCTGCTGCTGCGTCATCGTAGGTTTGCAGCTTACAGGTACACACCTGAACAGCGTACCCAAGATTGCAACAGCACAGACATTTTGATTCAGTAATTCAGAGCAAGAGGTGTCAGTTATCAGACAGTCTTAAATAAACAAAATATTGCAAGAGTGCTCATGTTTTAAGCATGTTTTTATTTTAAGTAAAAAAACACACACCTTTGTGTTTGTGTCCATTATAAAGTTTATATCTCCGCTACCTGGCATTACATTTTATGACACACGGCCCTGCCCAACAAGGTCTTGTTTATGTCAGATCCAGCCCTCATAACAAATAAGTTTGACACCCCTGATTTAAGGTATCTCCAGAAGCTTTTGGTTATGTTGGTTATCTGTTTAATGAGAGGGGTAAACATGAGCTGTGTGAATGACTGTAGGGAAATGTTGTATAGTGGGTTAGGCGCATAATGAAACCACAGACAGCGATGTAGTGATCAGCATGGTTTGCTATTATACAACAACAAGACAACGTTACTTGGCCAGGTGGCCAACTATATACAAGTGAAGGGGAACACCCCCTGGTGCCATTGGCGGGTTTGAATTCCCGCTGCCGTTCCCATTGGTTCCCCTAAGCTGGAGCCAGGAGCCCCAGTCCCATTGTTCTCAGGGACTCAAGCTCAGGCTCCTTCGCTGACGGCCTGTAGTGGTCAGCAGACACAACAGGAAAACAACAATGGTGTTGATTAACTGCTTCTTTTAGTGCTGTTTTGAATACACCCATGGGTCTGTGTGTCAGAAATCCACTTGGACTCTACAAGTCTTTTAGCTTCCTTTAACTTGTTGCATTAAAAGAGAAGTGACTATGCATTACCTAACCCTAACCAACTTCTAAAGGTATCAAGAGAACAAATCTTCTCAAACCTGCTTCCCAAAGATATTCATAATAATCTGCTCACTTTCTTATTTCCTTGTTTGTTCTATGTGCAGTTTGAGAAGATAAAGAACTTTGTTTTGCTGAGTCATTTGGCTTTTTGATCAGCCAGAATTTGTTTATTCATACATGAAACAGCCCAGACGTGTCCCAATCCATTCTAACCACAGCAATGGTGCTGTTGGAAATTCCTGCTGAGGCAGTTTTAGCAGATGGCAATTTGCTGGGGGGGGGAAGTTAAAGCAAGAACAAATTGCATGACAACAGGGAGATTTGTAGGGGAGATTGTGCACTAACAGTCTGTTACATTACAGTTTTGTGATCATGGCTAGAATTCAGAACCATATTGCCTTCCATGTAGGTACATCAGGAGAGACTAAAGTGTGTTTGTTTGCTTCTGTTTTTTTCCCCTTTGAGTTACCTACCATTCACCAACACAGGTATTTTGAGAAAGAGAACCTAAACCACCACCAAAAATCTCAAGATTACAGGACAAGGACACATCTCATTCTGAGTTTCAAACTGCTTTTTGCTGAAGCTATCCATAGTTACAATATGGTCACAATGATAACCGATGTTGTAATGTATGACCTGACCGCTTCACAAATAAGGATGTAAAGGTTTTGCAGAGATTTCTTCTGATTTGCATCTGTTTTGTAACCTTTATATGCAACTGACACAACATTCTTTACTTTATTGGTATTCCAAGGACAGACCAAGAGGCTTTGGTAGGAACCAGTTTTGCCTGTGAACTGGCTCTTTATGAAGTTTAAGAACTCATTTGTCAATTGCTGTTGGATTTTATTGTATAAGTCCTAAACAAGCTTACTCAGAAGTAAGTTCCATTGACCTGAACAATTCTTGATGCCTTTAGAAGTGTGGTTAGGGTTGGGCCCTTAACCTCTCCTTGGCACATTTCAACTCTTAAAATAGTCTGTGTGATCAGATAGTGTGTGTATGTGTGTGGAGGGGAATAATGTTTGGGGGTAACAATGGCTGTTGGTCAAAATAATATTTGCTGTTTTCCATGATGATCATCATCAAGAATTACTTGTAGATGGAAATGTGTAGTACACCAGATTTATGGAACCTAAGCAGACTTATCTGTCTGCTTAAATGTGCCATTGAAACAAATCTTCTAAAAACCTGCTTCCCAAAGATATTTGTTTAAGACTATTCTGGAGATTTTTTTGAGAAACAAAAAGTCCATTTGAACATCTGTTCTACATGTCCTTCCTATCAGTTGCTCATTTTTTCTCCAGTGATGTGTGAAAACATCCCTTTGGTGATTTGTGCAATCTTGTAAGATTTTACAGCAGCATATATGCCATAAGTATTTAAAGACTGAACAGTGTTCCTCAGAATTGCTTCATAATAACTCTCATCAGCCTGATTGTGCTTAAGTCATGTGCATTTTTTCCTATTGTTTATACACTTTTAATATGCAATTCATACTGAAAAAAAATTGATCTTAAAATCTTACCATAGTATATTTGGTATTTGTATAAGTATATATTTGCATACATAACAGAAAGTTGAAGGAATCTGCAATCGGGTATAATAATGAAATCTGACCTGAAACATGTCCAATGGTGGGCGGGGAACCTCCATAGCAGAATGGGATCACTTTTTCATTTGGGAGTGATCATAAAGTGTTTACACACACAAACACACACACACACACACACACACACAGATATCTTATAGAAACAATAAGCACCTTTGAAAAAATACCGACAAAATAAAGGGAAAATTTCCTGATTGGTGGTAAGCTATAGCTGCCTTATTAAAACAAATAGTACAAGATTTTTCTTGTACAGATCCATTTTAAATGACCAAATAAATAAACTTTTATTTGTTTATTATTTGCATTTATCCTGCCCATCCCACAGATGGGCTCAGGGTGGGTAACATCATTATAATAAATACAGTTTCAGTTTAAAATGCTATAAAACATATCAATTAAAACAATGAGTACAACTTGAAACATGTCAGTTGGCTATAAAGTTCTGGCCCGATGGTGCAGTGAATTAAATGCCAGTTGCCAGTGGTTAGTAGACGGGTGACAGCAACCTCTGGGAGGCCATATATAGGCCCCCGCTGACTCAACCAAAGGCCTGGTGCAACAATTCCATTTTGCAGGCCCTGCAGAATTGAAGAAGATCCCACAGGGCCCTGGTCTCAATAGGGGGCATGTTCCACCAGTCTGGGGCCAGGACAGAGAAAACCCTGACCCTGGTTGAGGCAAGACAGGAATCCTTCAGGCCAGGGACCACTAGGAGGTGTTGATCTTTCAAGCATAATGCTCTTTGAGGCGTATATGGGAAGAGGCAGTCAGATATGTTAGTCCCAGGCTGTACAGGGCTTTAAAGGTCAAAAACAACACCTTGAAGCAAATTCAGTACTCAATTGGCAACCAATGCAGTTGGCAGAGCACATGCTTAACGTGAGCCCACACAGGCAATAATGTCAGCAGGTGCGCTACCGCATTCTGCACCAGTTGTAATTTCTGGATAAATTTCAAGGGTAAGCCTGCATAGAGCGAGTTGCAGTAATCAAGTCTGGAAGTGACCATTGCATGGGTCACCGTCGCTAGGTCTTGGCGGGAAAGATAGGGCTTCAGTAGCCTGATCTGCCTGCAGAAGAATTGAAATCCAAGGTGACAAGAGCATCTGCTCTACTCATACTTTCTTGAGAATAAGTAGCAGAATGTAGTTATAGGAAATTCTCTACAATGCTGAAACCAACAAAAATCCACTTCAGCGACACAGTATTTTGTTCATGTTCTTTAATCACTGGCGTGGCTGCTGAGAATTATGGATTGATTTTTGCACTTCCTCACAAAATCCTTTTGTGACAACCCCCTCATCATGTGATTTGATTTAGTTTGTACTTCTTGTACCATCTTGTTTAGTTATCTGTTCTGAAGGCAGTTGGGGGGTGTATTTCTGTGAGTGTATTATGAATTTACAAGTGGGGACCTGCAAGGACTTGCAGGTAGCATTTCATTTTCCCTCTCCTGCTGTTTCCACTTTCCCTTCCCTGGAAACCCCCATAGCATCTCCATTTTCCTTCCAATTCACTATCCAACCTGCATTTATCTGCCCCCCATATTTGGCTGTCCCTCCTTCCTTTCCCCTGGCAATCTTTCCCTGGGGGGGGAAATGACCAAGTTGTGCAGTGTCAAACCCTCAAGGACTTGTGGGGGGCACTTCACTTTCCTTTGCATCTTGTTCCCCACACTATTTCATCATTTGCTCTTCTTGGCAATCCCATATCCTTTCTCTCCTTCTCATCCACCCATAAAGCTACCTTTTATCTGTTCCTGTAGGGTTGCCATCCCTGTAGGGTTGCCATCCCCCGATGGGGGCAGGGTTTTTCCTGCTTTTGGGGCCTCCAATCCACCAAAGAGCCCCATCCCACCCAATGTGCCTGATACAATGACATCACCCGAAAGTGATATCATCATGCCAAGCACATTGTGTGGAGGATGCTCTAGCATTTGAGTAAAACTCTATGGTGACTGTAAAGTTTTTTACCTAGTGCTAGAGCATTCTCCCGCACATGTCTGGTGCAATCTGGGTGATGTCATTGCAGCACACGCACTTTGGACACACCCCAGAACACCCCAGGAGCCAGGCTGGAGCTTCCTGCCAGGTCACAGGTAAGACCTGGCAACCCTGCAACTCCAGGAATACCTGGAGATTTGAGGGTGAAGCCCGAGTGAGTGGGGTTTATGGAGGTTAGGAACCTCAGTAGAATAAATCCAGCTTCTAAAGAAGCCATTTTCTCCAAGAGAAGTGCAATAAATTTTAAATAAATAAGCAATTTATGTAGTCTGGAGATCAGTTGTAATTTCAAGAGATCTCCATACCCCATCTGAAGGTTGGCAACCCTACCAGAGATCTCCTGGAATTACAACTGATCATTATACTACAGAGAGAATGGATGCTTTGGAGAGTGGACTCTATGACTTTTTATCCCACTGAGGTCCCTCTCCAGGTTATACCCCCAAATCTCCAGGAATTTCCCAATCTGGAGTTGGCAATCCTATCTGATCCATCTTCAGCTATACCTATTATTTATTTACTTCATTTATACTCCACCTTTCTCTTTTTTATATATACTTTTTATTGCTTATCACTACACAACTAGAAAGGAAGGGGGAAAAGGGATACTAAACTAAAATACAAAGCTAAAGCAAGGATTGTGTTACATTAGTTACATCAATATCACGATAGTCCTCCCACATGTAAGAAATACAAGGAATGTTACTGTCTAATATTTTTTCAAAGTCAAACTAATACAGGCATAATTAGCCAGAGTAGGTACATCCTAGTTTCTTATATGTCAAAAGAAAATAAGGCTTTCGGCATTGAGGTACATATCACATCATTATCTCCTGTGTTTGTTCTTATCATAGTGCAATTTAACATGAGGTGTTTAGGAACTGCTGTTCCTTTCTCAGATTCAGAATCCTCTGAGGAACTGCCCAGAGTGCTTCCACTGTTTCCCAGTCCATGTTCACTGTTTTCTTCTGTTTGGTTGCTGTCCTCTGCATCATTTTCTTTTGCCGTTGTTTGATGTTGCTCCAAAAAAGTCTTTGCTTTGTGAACAGAATCAATCTTCTCTTTTTTGTCTTTATAGTTGAAGATAAGTCCTTCTGGAAATATCCATCTGAAGAGAGTAGAATGTTGCTGTAGAAAAGAAGTTAATTTTTTGTACTGTTTCCTCCATTTTCTTATCCCAAATGGAATGTCTTTTAAAACTCTCACCTCTTCACCTTTGATTTTCAGGGTTATCCCATTTGTTGCTTTCAGAATTAAATCTCTCGTTGATCACTTGGAGAACTTAACAAATACTTCACTGGGCAGCTTATTTTTCTTTATGAATTTATCAAACCTATCCATATCGCTTTGTATAGATTCCACTTTAAGATCTGCCACTGGAGCCAATGCTTCGCTTAAAATCTCTTTTAAGTTCTCTCCTTTCTGTTCTGGGATATCTTGAAATCTCAGGACATATAGTGATTTTTCCATTTGTAGATGTAACGGCTGTTCTTTGTCGGAAAATCTTTCTTTTTCCACGATCTCCAGTCTCTGGTTGATCGAATTTGTCTTAGCTTCACCTTTTTTAAGCGCCTTGACTGTTTCTTCTGTCTTTGTGGCTTAACTGAATTGAGGGAGCATCAAAATTATTGTTAAGATTAGTCATCTGGTCCAGCAGAGGGCGCAGCGCTGTAGCCAGCATGTTTGAAAAATTGGTGGTTATTTCTAGTTTGGAGATGACATCACTGAGCTGGCAGTTCCTGAAGAAGGTTTCTTCCTAACCACCATTTTATCTCCTCACGTCGACATTGTTTACACAGAAGAAGTTTGGTTAACTCTCTGAAAGTCTATTGATGCTATACGCATTGTTCTAGTCTGCACGATACTCGGCTAGTTGTCACTCGTTCTATACCCCACCTTTCTCCACAGTGGAGTCTCAAAGCAGCTTGCAATGTTCTCTTGTCCTCCAATTTATCCTTACAAAAACCCTGGTAGGTTAGAGAGTCTGGTCAGGTTGTGAGTGACCACAACAGAAGTGGGATTTAAACCTGGGTGTCTCTGATCATAGTCTGAAGTTCTGCCCACTATTCCATGCTGGCTGTCTAGTTATCTCACAGATATTATCTGAAGCCTCCCAAGACCAAAACAAGAAAAAATGCTGCCAGTCCAAAGCCCTGCCACTTGAGATTCAAAATATGAATTCTGAATTTTGCTTTGAAATTTCATAACTGGAAATTTAGCACAGAAAGTGCAATTTTCTGCAAATCCACTCTATTGCAAATACTATGCAATGTCCTGTTGTGCCTTGTCTTTTGGTCTGAGCAAATGAACGTTACTGGTTTAGTTTTGGCTGCCAAAAGTCTCTGCTTTTTGGCAGGAAGGCTGAAGTTTTGGCCGCTTCATTAACTGACTTTTTGGGACTGGCTGTGAGCCAAGCTTGAAGCTGAATTTAAATTTGCCTAGTGAAAATGCAGCTGTGTTCATTGATCATTTTTGTTGGCTGGGGAGATTGAAGTATCAACATCAGTCAAACTCTTCTTCATACCATGTTACTGTTATGACAATAATACTCTTGGGGCCTCCATGTACTGCTCTGATATGCCTTCTGTATATATTTTCAGCTAGAATTTTTAGTAATAAGTTTGAATCTCGGTAGGAATATCTAACAGCCCAAGTATTCCCTATATAGGGTTGCCAGGTCTGATCTTCTCCCTTGTGGGGGGATTAGGGGGCATTCCAGGAGGGGACATGGCCACCCCCAGTGCTATGATGTCACTCTGTGTGACATCATCACATCCCCACTTTCCCCCTACCATTTAAAGGGAAATCGCCTCTTTCAAGGCAGGAGCTGAGGGCCCCCATTTGGGAAAAGTGGGCACTAGGTGTTCGGGGTCCCTTTAAGTGCTTGCAGCTGGTGGGCCCTGTGGGCATTGCCACTTAAAGATCGGGTCCACAGGGCCCAGTCCCTGCCGGCTGCAAGCACTTAAAGGGGTCCCTTTAAGTGTCCTTTAAGTGCTTGCAGCCGGCAAGCCCCATGCACCCGATCTCCAAGTGGCAATGCCACTTGGAATTCAGGCACGTGGCCTGCAGCTGTCCCTCTCCTTTCCCCTCTCAAGAAAGAAGGGAGGGGGTGGCTGCAGGTGTTTGGGCTTCAGGCAGCCCCCCCAAAAAAGCTGGTAAACCGTGCCAGACCAGGGGGTCTGGAAATCCTATCCCTATACAAGGGTGGCCAAATTGTGGCTTGGGAGCCACATGTGGCTCTTTCACAAAGATTGTACAGCTCCTGGCAGGGCATCTGGGGAAGCAAAGGAGAGGCATGCCTCCCTGATTGGTCTTCCCCTCTCCATCTAGTGTTCCCCTCCCTAGGTGGAAGGGAGCAGGGAAAAAAAGCAACTTTAACTTTAAAAGTGTTCTTAAAGCCCCCCCACTGGCCAGCTTTGAGAAGGCATTTATCTTTTTAAATCCCTTCTCCAAGCCAAGCCAGCTTGGGGTGGGGTGTTGGAGAACACATTTAAAGTTGCTTTCTTTCCACGCCTCCCTCTCTCCCTTCCTCCTTCCTCCATGTATTCCTTCCTTCCTTCCTTCCTTCCTTCCTTCCTTCCTTCCTTCCTTCCTATTTGCTTTCTTTGCTTCTATACGTCCCCATCTTCCTTCCTTCCTTTCTCTCTCTTTCTCTCTTCCTTCCATCCTCCCCCCACTCCCTCCCCATCTTCTCTCTCTCTCTCCCTTCCTCCCTCCCTTCCCTCCCCAATCTATTTGCTTTCTTTCTCTTTTCCTTCTCCATCTATTTGCTTTCGTTGTTTCTCTTTCTCTCTTTCTTTCCTCTTTCATGCTTTCTTTCTACCTCTCTATTTCTCTCTCTCTTAAACAAATAAATATCATTAGCAAACAAATATCATTGGACAAATAAATATCATTATCAGTATCTGTTTTTACCCCTTTTGTTTTTATTTTTGACTGTCTCATTTAATGTTAATAAAAAGCAAATTTGCATATTCTCCAGTGGTCCAGGAGTGGGGCAGTCCTCCAGACTCCTTACTCCTGGGAGACAGCTCCTCCTCTCTGTAGGCAGGGCTGGCAGACTCTTTAGTCACGGAGGGGAGGGGCTTGTGCTCCTGCTTCCCAGACTCTGGCCCTGCCTTTCGAGCAGGACATTGCAGACTGTGTTCCAGTGGAGCATGCCAGTAAAAGAAGACTGAAGAGATAGAGAAGAAGAAGACAGCAGGGAAGGAGCAGGTAGAGGCTTTTTCTACACTGCACTTCCCTCCCCCTCCTTCCTTCTTTCGCTTTGTTTGGGAAGCTCAGTGTCAGAGACCCTAACTTAGTCAGCCAAACACCAGGTCTTGTTCATTGAAGCAAGAATAGCATTTTATTATAGAGCTGCAATAGTAGGTTACTGGAGCAGATACATTGTTCAGAATAACGTGGTTACACAAAGCAAGCGGTTATACCAGAAAGGGGGTGAATGGGGACCCCCCCTTCCACCAATGAGTGTCTAGTATGCGAATGAGAACTGAAAGTTACTATACTAATGAAGTTCCCACCGCCCCCATTGTTCCCAGCCAAGCTGCAGCTTTGAAAGCGATAGGAAGCTCACAGCCTGTCTCCACCAAGGTCAGGGTGTTAAGTCTACCAGAGATAGAGCCTGCAGAGCTCGCCCTCCGCATTCCATTTGAACACTCCAGGTGCATAAATCAACACCCCACGATCCCAACCTCCCGCCCTACACACCACAATGCAGCACAAGGCCCATCCTCCCACCCTACTCCATCCATCATGGCAGGACTACCTGACATGCAGCCCTCTCGAAAATAAATCTACCCCTTTGGTTTGTGGGGGTACAGCTTATGAAAAGCTCTGATCAACCTGTGGGCCAGAACATTTTCCGCCCGCACCCATTCCCTCTGTTCAGGCCCGAAATCAATCCATTCAACCAGATAAAACAAGCGATTACGAGAAATTTTAGAGTCCAGTATCTGTGAAACTTCATAGTGAGGGTCCCCCCCCACCATCAGCGGAGGCGGGGCGGGCTGGCGCAGTCTCCATTTGTTCTCCTCAGGCGCCCGGCGTAGAAGCCTTACATGAAAGACAGGATGAACAGACTTTAGAGATTTAGGCAAGGCAAGTTCCACAGTCACATTATTAATTACTCTCACAATCTCAAAAGGCCCAACAAATTTCCATCCGAGTTTGCGGCTTGGCTGAATACCACGTAAATTCTGCGTGGACAAATAGGCAAACTCCCCACACTTAGGAACCCAGGACAGGTTACGTTTCTTGTCAGCCTGGATCCTATAGGCCTCCTTCGCATCCTCCAGGGTCTTGGCTAAAGACGACCACGCTGTTTGCAGTTGTTTGCACCAGTCGCCAGCATCTCCCGCCGGGAGGTCGGGAGAATCTAAAAACGGCAAAGGCGGGGCGTCATATCCATGGACCGCCTTAAAAGGAGACATACCAGTAGAAGAGTGCTGAGTGTTATTGTAACAAAACTCAGCCAGAGGCAAAAGGGAATGCCAATTGTCTTGCTGAAAGTTTGTAAAACATCTCAAGTATTGTTCAAGGGTTTGGTTCACACGTTCAGTCTGCCCATCAGTTTCTGGGTGGTACGCACTGCTAACCGCCCGCTCCACCCCAAGCAGTGACATCAATTCACTCCAGAAATGAGAAACAAATTGTACCCCCTATCCGATATCACTTTAGCAGGTAAAGTGTGGAGCCTCACAACGTGTTGCAAAACGCCGAGGCTAGTTTCTTGGCTGAGGGGATTGAGGCAAATGGAACGAAATGGGCTTGCTTGGTAAACAGATCCACTATTACCCATATGACAGTATTCCCCCCACTGGGGGGCAAGTCAGTAATAAAGTCCATAGATATCACTTCCCATGGACGAGCCGGCGTGGGGAGGGGTTGTAAAGCTCCTGGGGGTTTACCGGGTCTGGGCTTGCTCATCAAGCACGTTTGGCAAGCAGAAGTGAATAACGAAATGTCCTTTCATAGCCCAGGCCACCAGAATTGTCTCTGCAATAGCTGGAGGGATTTTACAAACCCCGTGTGCCCCGCCAGTTTCGAGCCGTGCGCCCAGCCCATCACCTCCCCCCGAAGGGAGCTGGGAACAAACAGTTTACCATTCTTCTTCCAGCAGCCATTCGCATCTTGAGTGACTCCTTCCTCCCCCCTTACCTCCTCCCTATCAGCGTCAGACATAGCTGTAGAGAATTTCGCTGCCCAGTCATTAGAGGGAGGGGTCGGGGACTGAGGGGGACGTTTGGCTTGTTTCCGAGTGGTTACTGCTCCTCCCAACTGGGAAGGCGTGAAAACAGAGTCACGGATCTCCTCCCTCTTACTGTCATGCTGTGGGAGGCGTCAGCAAGCGAGTTAGATTTCCCAGGGAAGTGGTGTAGAGTGAAATTGAACTTGGAGAAGAAATCAGCCCAACGCAGCTGTTTGGCATTCAAGGAACGAGGGGAACGGAGAAGCTCGAGGTTTTTATGATCAGTCCACACCTCGAAGGGAACCCGCGCCCCCTCAAGCCAGTGGTGCCAGGTCGCTAATGCTAAGCGGATCGATCCCGCTTCTTTCTCCCACACCGACCAATTCCGTTCCGTGTCATTAAACTTTCTGGAAACATAGGCAAGGGGGTGCAGTTTACCATCATCCCCCTCTTGGAGGATCGCCCCTCCCATGGCAACGTCAGAAGCGTCTACTTGCACAATGAATTTCTTAAGTTCATTTGGATGAGCCAACACAGGCTCTGACGTAAAGAGGGCTTTCAACTGGTCAAACGCACGTTGGCATTCCGGAGACCAGTTTAACTTGGCTCCGGGTCGAGTGCAGTCCGGTGGCTTCCCTTTCGTTTTAAGCAGATCAGTTAAGGGGAGAGCCACTTGAGCAAAGTTCGAGAGGAATGATCTGTAAAAGTTCGCGAATCCGAGGAACCCTTGGAGTTGCCTCCGAATCTTGGGGGGCTCCCACCCCACCACATCCTTTATTTTGTCAGGGTCCATCTCAATTCCCCTTTGAGATATACGGTAGCCCAGGAAAGGGATCTCCGACTTATGAAATTCACATTTAGACAGCTTGGCAAAGAGCTTATGCTTGTGCAACGTTTGTAAAACTTCTCGCACTAGTTTCACATGGGATTTTAGGTCAGGGGAATACAGAAGTATGTCATCAAGGTAAACAAGGACCCCCTTGAATAAATACTTATGGAGCACCTCATTGATTAGGTTCATGAAGACCCCCGGCGCTCCCTGAAGACCGAATGGCATGACTAAGTATTCAAATTGACCCAGGGGGGTGTTAAATGCCGTTTTGAATTCATCCCCCTCCCTTATTCGCACCCTGAAGTAGGCATCTCTGAGATCTAGCTTCGAGAATACTTTCCCCCCAGCCACCGCAGCTAACAAGTCCTTGATCAGGGGCATGGGGTAAGCGTTCGTGTTGGAGACCGCATTCAAGCCTCGATAGTCAGTGCACAATCGCAACCCCCTGTCCTTCTTCTTCCGGAAAAGGACTGGAGCTGCGAACGGGGAGGAGGCAGGTCTTATAAACCCCCTGCTTAAGTTTTTGTCGATAAATTTCCTTAATTCTACCTTTTCCGAAGGGCTCATGGAATATAACTTCCCTTTAGGCAACTTTTGATTCGGCAAAATTTCAATAGCACAGTCAGAGTTCCTGTGGGGGGTAGTTCATCGGCTTCCTCTTCCCCAAAGACGGAAGCCAAATCGCGGTACTCTGATGGAATCATCTCTAATTCTGCCTCCGCTACCCCCGCCGTCAGCAAAGACTCCCCCCCATTGGGGCACCCCACTCCGGTTTCCATAGGTGGGACTGGCATTTCTTGGCAATGAAATTCACTTTCCCCTCCCCCCATAGTATGTGGGGGTCATGATCGAAGAACCACGCACTTCCGAGCACTAAGGGAAACCGGGCAGAAGGGGTAACGACGAAGGGCCTCTCCTCCCAGTGGTGCCCAATCCCCACACGCAAGGGAACAGTCTCATATTTGCAAGGTTCTTTCATTGTAGAGCCATCCATTTGCGTGAAAATCAGGGGATCGGTCAATTTAACTACCTTCGCCCCCAGTCCCGTTACCAGTGTGGGGTTGATGAGGTCTCTCCCACACCCAGAGTCAATGAGGGCTCGCACCCTCACATGGGTCAGTAGACCCGGGTCCATCAAAGTCACCGTGAGGAAGAAAAGAGAGGGGGGTCTGCTCACTGGGATCTGCGCTTGGGAGTCCGGGACCTGCTGTTCAGCGCTATTTACAGCAGGTCCGTCTCGTTTCCCGGCTGCACGGTCTCGCCATCCGACGAATCCAATGCCTCACTGAGCGGCTTGGCTTGTAAGGCCTTCACCCCTCTCGGTTTCGCCACAGGCTTTGGGGTGGAAGTGTCAAACTTCTTCTTGATTCCCTTGGCGGCCCCGGTCGATGTGGGGGAGCCTGGGCAGCTCTCCACGAAGTGGCCCCCTTCCCCGCATTTCAGGCAGAGACCTTGCTTCATCCTAAGTTCTCTCGTGCCGTCCTTGGGTTTCGGGTTCGGTGGTGGATTCTTCCCTCGCGTAGCCGGCGTAGGGCCCAACTGGCCTCCTTTATTCATCGCTGCTGCATCATCCAGTTTGATGGTTTTCAAACGGTTTTCCATGGTGATGGCAGCTTGTATCCAGCCTGTTAATGTGTCTGGATCTTGGGTCTTGGTGACTGAACGACGAATCTCCGCGTTGAGTCCCAATTTGTAGTGGTCTGCTAGAGTCCCGTCGTGCAACCCTCGAGTTTTGGCCGCACACCTACGAAATTCAGCCGTGTAGTCTCTCACCGACTTGGCGCCTTGCTTGAGGGCACGGATGGCCGCTTTGGCCGTCTTATTGGTGTTCACGTCTTCGAATTATTCCTTCATGGCCCACATGAAGGTATCGATTTCCCTCAGCTCCCGCCCGTTAGCCTGGTGGAGTCCCACATACCAGTCAGCCGCTGCATCTTTCAGGTGCGAGGCTATGACATCCACCATCCGGTCTTCACGTTGAAACAGGTGGCCCCACGTCTCGATAAATCTTTCTGCCCTCACCAGGAAGAAAGGAAACTTTTCGGGGTCTCCATCAAAATCCGCATCAAGGAGTTCCGCCGGTTTCGGTGGCAGGAACCCCCATGGTCGGGGTGGTGGTTGCTCCGGCGGTCCTTGCGGACCCGGCCCCGCAGGTTGAGCGGGGGGTTGAGCCGGCACATTCTGTTGGTCCGGAACCGGTGCCTGTCGCTGGTCTTGAGGGGGTTGGTCGGGTGGTTCCTCCCGCCGTTGCCGCTCCTGCTCCTCTCGGATGCCCTCCGCGATCATCTGGGGGATGCGGGCGAGGGATTCATCTAGGAGGCGAACTAGGCGATCTTGGCTCGGCTCACCACTCCACCTCCGTCTCACCACGGCGCTTTCCAGGCCCTCGGAGTCTCGGCAGGTGTCTTCCAGCCCTTCGGCCGTGATCAGTCTGCGGACCGACCTCTCGGCGTGGCTCACTCGCACCGAAGCTCTCGGAGTTGCAAACCACGTCTCATGGGTTTCTGCCAGGGGCTTCACCCAATCTCGTCTCTGCTTGACTCGGGTGGTTACCCCGCCGTAGGCTGCACCATACGGATCCCCGTAGGGCCCTCCAAAGTCGTACTCCTGGCCCCGTGTCACCGGTACATACGTGCCAGGGACTTCCGTGGGTACGGTTGTCACAGGAGGTTTCTTGTCCTCCTTCTTTTCGTCTTCGATCGGGAGAGTGTCTTCTTCACCGCCACTCATGTTGGAGCCACGGGTTTCCGACCAGTCCCAAAAAATGAAGGATTCTGAACAAACTGTCAGAGACCCTAACTTAGTCAGCCAAACACCAGGTCTTGTTCATTGAAGCAAGAATAGCATTTTATTATAGAGCTGCAATAGTAGGTTACTGGAGCAGATACATTGTTCAGAATAACGTGGTTACACAAAGCAAGCGGTTATACCAGAAAGGGCGTGAATGGGGACCCCCCTTCCACCAATGAGTGTCTAGTATGCGAATGAGAACTGAAAGTTACTATACTAATGAAGTTCCCACCGCCCCCATTGTTCCCAGCCAAGCTGCAGCTTTGAAAGCGATAGGAAGCTCACAGCCTGTCTCCACCAAGGTCAGGGTGTTAAGTCTACCAGAGATAGAGCCTGCAGAGCTCGCCCTCCGCATTCCATTCGAACACTCCAGGTGCATAAATCAACACCCCACGATCCCAACCTCCCGCCCTACACACCACAATGCAACACAAGGCCCATCCTCCCACCCTACTCCATCCATCATGGCAGGACTACCTGACACTCAGCGTACGTGGACCCAGGAGATCCCTGGGGAACTGCAGCACTGCCTTATTGACTCCCGTGCCTTGCTTCTAACCAGGACTGGGCTATTTGAGCATCTTTCCTGAACCCTGCTTGTGGCTGAGGGTTCCGGAGGGCAGCGGTGGAGGATAGCTCTCTTGGTGGGACAGATGTGGCTTGCTGCAGAGTCCTGAAGAGGCACACCAACAACAGCTTTTCTTCCCCTGTCCCCACACAGAGCGTCGGACGACTTGGAGAGCTGGTTGATTTGGAGGTGGTAAGATTACCTCATGGGGGCTGGGGAGCTATGGGAGGGTTCTTAACCCCCAACCCCCCCCCATGGTTCCTGGCTTCCCATAGCAGCCATCTGTACTGGGGAGGTAAAAGGAACGGGTGGCTGAATGGGAACAAAACCACCCCATGAAGCATGCCTGATTAGAAGGGGCTGAGAGGCAGGGAGTGCTTGAAATTTTACTATCCACACTCCTCTGTTCATCGGGCCTAAAAAGTATAGGAGGGCAGTTTCGCTTTCCCCAGTCCCTGCCCAGGGGTTTCTTTTCCCTGTAATAGAAACCAAAAGGAAAAAGGCAGGAGGTGGCCATTTGCAGTGAAGCTTTACTTTCGCTTTTGCAGAACCCTTCTCAACATAGCTGCCAAAGCTGGGACTTCCTCCAACCAGGAATTACAGGAGGCTACATGCCAGTTTGATTTGCCTGACTCCCCTAAAGCTCCCTTTACTCAAACCCTGGAGCAACCTGGAGAAGAACTCCCCTCAAAACAGAAGGAAGGCAGAGACAGAAGACATTCTCAGTTCTTTTGTGACATCAGAAGGGAGTCCAAACCCACTTATGCTAGGTCTTTCAGGGATAAATGGCAGTCCAAGTCTAAGGACGTGAGAATACAGCCCTTCTCATCCAAGCAACGACAAAACACCAAGGGTCCCAAGAAGGGAAACTCAGCATGACTATTCCGGAAAAAAAAATAACCTTAGGAGTTGGGGGACACCTTCTGGAGTTTGCTCCAATATCGAAGAAGTCTATTACGGACAGGTGGGTCTTGGAGTTGGTTTCAAACGGCTACTCACTGGAGTTTCACTCCTTGCCCCCAAACCGTTTTCTGGAAATACCAAGAAAGAAGTCCAATATAAAACACACTTCACTGCATTTGGCGATTTCCCATCTGATAGAAATAGGAGCCATAGAACTAGTCCCAACCACAGGGAGGTCTCAAGGAGTTTATTATATCTTATTTATGGTTCCAAAGAAGAACGGAGAAGTCAGAGCGATATTGGACCTCAAATTGTTGAACAGATGGGTTGTCAGCAAAAAATTCAAAATGGAGACAGTGAAGTCTATCTTAGCATCCATCGAACAAGGGGACTTCATGGCTTCCATAGACCTGTTGGAAGCATATCTACATGTTCCAATCAGAGAGACACATCGGAAGTATCAGAGACTAGGGAGCAAAGCCCATTGTGGTGGAAGACAACGGGCCCTAGAAAGGAAGAGAGGGAGGGTAGAAGGGAGAGAGGGTTGGAGGAAGGAAGGAAGAGGGGGGAGAGTGAAAGAAAGGAGAGAGGAAGAAAGGAAAGGGGGGAAAGGAAGGGAAGAGGGCCGGAAAACGGCTTCTCTGGGCCTACTGTCCCCATAGAAGGCCCAGGGGATGGTGTGGGGGGCGGAAAAGGACTTGTTTGGGCCTACTGCCCCCATAGAAGGCCCAGGGGATGGTGTGTGGGGGATTGAAAAGGGCTTCTCTGGGCCTACTGCACCCATAGACAGCCCAGGGGATGGTGTGTGGGGGACAGGAAAGGGCTTCTCTGGGCCTATTGCCCCCATAGAAGGCTCAGGGGATGATGTGGGGGGACGGAAAAGGGCTTCTCTGGGCCTACTGCCCCCATAAGAGGCCCAGGGGATGGTGTGTGGGGGACAGAAAAGGCCTTCTCTGGGCCTACTGCACCCTAGAATGCCCAGGGGATGGTGTGGGGGGAGGAAAAGGGCTTTTCTGGGCCTAGTGCACCCATAGAAGGCCCAGGGGATGATGTGGGGGGGCGGAAAAGGGATTTTCTGGGCCTACTGCCCCCATAGAAGGCCCAGGGGATGGTGTGGGGGGCGGAAAAGGGCTTCTCCAGGCCTACTGCCCCCATAGAAGGCCCAGGGGATGGGGTGGGGGGCGGAAAAAGACTTCTCCGGGCCTACTGCACCCATAGAAGGGCCAGGGGATGGTGTGGGGGGCGGAAAAGGGCTTCTCTGGGCCTACTGCCCCCATAGAAGGCCCAGGGGATGGTGGGGGGGGTGGAAAGGGGCTTCTCTGGGCCTACTGCCCCCATAGAAGGCCCAGGGGATGGTGTGGGGGCAGAATATGGCTTCTCTGGGTCTACTGCACCCATAGAAGGCCCAGGGGATGGTATGGGGGGGCGGAAAAGTGCTTCTCTGGGCCTACTGCCCCCATAAAAGGCCCAGGGGATGGTGGGGGAGGCAGAAAAGGGCTTCACTCACCTGCCTCGGCCTTGAGAGCCTGTCCCTGCGCTCACACTCCAGACGGACCTCTCCTGTCGGAGGACTGGAACAGACTGAACCGAAAACACAGACCAGGGCTGATGTGGGCGGGACTTCACCAAGCAGCCAGTCATCCCTGGCCAGTTTCTTCTGACTGCCAGTTCTTGGGCCAAATCAATTATGGCAAGCATATAATGTTGTGGAACCAAAATTCAAATATTAATAAGGACAGGATTTGCATATGACAGAGAACACTATCAGTATCAGGCTCTTCCTTTTGGCCTCAAGTCCTCACCAAGGGTGTTCACCAAAATCTTGGTAATACTGGTAGCTCATTTGAGGACTCTGGGAGTATCGTTACTTTTGTACCTGGACAACATTCTTGTCAAGGCCCCCTCAGTCTTTGGAGATCACGTTAAGGGAACTCGAACATTATAAGTTCGTAGTCAATATGGCAAAGAGTTCCCTAATCCCCTCTCAGTTAATTCAACATCTGGGAGTTCGAATCGCCTCGGTCCAGGATGGGGCCAATGTTCCCTCTAAGCTAAGTTAGTGTGAGCTAGCACACAGTTTTTTAGCCTCCAGCTCACAGATTTTTGTCTCAGCTCAGGAAGGATGGCTCCAGAGCAAAATGATTTATGCAGCAGCCAAATTGCTTGCTCACAACTTAAATGCCAGTAGCTCACAAAGTAGAATTTTTGCTCACTGGACTCCACAGCTTAGAGGGAACATTGGACAGGGCCTTCCTATCCCAGGAGCATCAAGAGGAACTACAGCAATGGACACAGAAAGTTTCACAGACACAGAAGGCAGAAGTTATGCAACTGGCACAACTCCTGGGAATGCAAGTATCTTGTCAGGAGGTGTTGCAATGGTCCAAGTTCCATGTGAGAACATTACAATTTTTTCTACTTCCCTTCCAAGCAGACATAGCTCGGAAAAGAACTCGGTAGGTGGATCTTCCACAGTCAGTGAGACAGCAACTACAATGGTGGCTGGAACAAAACTGTTTTTTTTTTAAAGGGTCCCACTCAGAGAACCCACCAGGCTAGTTATCACCACAGATGCAAGCCTGTTCGGATGGGGAGCACATGCAGAAGGGAGGATGATACAGAATACATGGACTGTGAGTGGTGATCAAATATCAAGTAAGCAAACTGGCAAAATCGATGAATTGATAGAAGAAGAGTGAGTAAAAGTGAAATGAAGCACTAGAGAGAAGCGAAGTTTATCATGGCAAGCATGGGAGGGTAACCGTGGCCCACCCGCAGATGATAGAAATAATTACTACTGGATGAACGGAGCTTGAAGGGACTGTGGTGGAGAATTGTTGAGATTTAAGAACTGAGTAGCATTTAAGCAAACATTTGGGACTTTAAAAATATTGATTGAAAAGATGTATTATCTGTCTGGTTGGAAAGGGTCAGAGTGAAGCAAGATTACTGGCTGGGGAAGGCTACAGTGAAGCAGCAGAAGTTTGTTAACATCCTTGAAAGGGTCAGAGTGAAGCAAACTCTATCCCTAAAAAAGAAGCAAGGGGAGAGACAACTCCCCCACTCGTATAACAATGGAAGAAATAAAATTTATAAGGGTATAGACGGAGCGAAAAGAGAGAAAGGATTGAACTGGAAAACTTACTGGCATTGAAGTGCCTATATAAGCAGTGGAAATTTTCCTCTTCAAAGATTTTGTAAACATCTCCAGGGTGTGGAGTAATCCGTTCTCAGCAGAGAGAGGGAAACCTCCCTTGAAAGATAAAATAACTGTGCAAACATCTGTAAACATCTCCAACAGGCATCGGAAATTTTCTTTTCAAGGAGGCTGTAAATATCTCTGTGAATGGAAGTTGTAAAGGGTGGCAAAATCCTCCCTTAATAGACAGAGGGGGGGAACCACCCTCTAAAAAGAACATAACTTTGAATTCATATAGGGAGGATGGAGCAAAAAAGGGGGGGGGAACCAGGAATGGACAAAAGCAGAGAATCACAAGAGGCAGCAAAATGAACAGATGGATATATGGGACTTTCGAAACTTGGAAATGAAAAGAAAAATCCCAAAAATGGCACCAGATGGTGTCGTAAGAATTAAAACAAAACTGAGTCTCCTCCAGGAAATGAAAGACGGGCAGTGATGGAACGAAGTCCTCCTCTGATAGGCAGGGGGGAGGCAACTCTCCTCCCAGAAAACAAAACAAGACAAAAAATATATATACTTAGGAGGGATGGAGGCGTTAAAAGAAGGAATGATTTACATCACATGAAATGCTGAGAGAAAAGTTGTCATCTGGTTTAACTGTTCAGGAGAAGGCTTTGTTTTTCCCCCCCTTTATACAGGGACTTCCAGAAGATATTAATAATATGGCCTGCTGACTGAAGAAGACTGAGGGAAGAAGACTTTTAAGTGAAGACTTTTTGTGACAAGATTCTGATTAAGGGGGGGATGTTTTATGTAAAAGAGGGGTGAAGGGTCCATATAGAAAAGAAGGATGTCTTATAATGATCACCACATCTTGGATGCAATTTTCTGTCTCCCCTTCTGGTAGTATGTATTAATACTCTTCCTTTTTTCTGTAGTTTTTAGAAAATGCATTTAAAAATCCCTTTTGGGGGGCATAAAAAAAAAATGCATCTATAACACCTGCAGCCACAACAGGCCATTTTCTATGCACTGTGTGGGGCAAAGCAAAAAGAAGACCAAGTGTCTTTGCTGTAGCTGAGCCTGGGATTGTTGTGACCAATGTTCCCTCTAAGCTAGCTCAAAGTTTCTTAGCCTCCGACATTTTTGTCTTAGCTCAGTGTCAGGTTCAATAGCAAGTAGATCCAAGCATTCCTTATGTGAAGAAAAGCTTTATTGGAATACAATGCTGTAACCCACAGGAACACGGTTATTGTCAGGAATGGCAGCACAAGCTGTTCAGGCATTATTATAGTATGATGCAAAAGCGCGACTGGCAAATGAACTTTTAGCGCGCACGCGGGAAACTCCTGGCGGGAGATTACTTGATGATCGGGAGAATGAGTTGCCCCCACCCCTCGGTCTCACAGGACTGGAAAATTCCCTTAAACAAAGAATGCTCCATAGCCTCTTACTCAAGGCCGCCGTGATAAGCCAGAGCGGCTGAACCATTCTCCCACGTTGCAGCTGGCAATACTACGCAAGCGCACAAGCAACAGACAAGATAGTAGACACAGCAGAATACAATGAACTTAGTGTAAAAATAACCCAAGCCTCTTGGCTGTGACATTCTGCCCTCCCCAAAACTCATCCCACCCTGCGAGCAGGAACATACGCCGGGCCCCCAGGTTTGGTTGGGAATTTGTTGTGAAACTGTTTAATTAGAATGGGCACTTGAATGTCTGTGACTTTAACCCATTCTCTGTGTTGGGAACCAAAGTGAACCCATTCCACCAAGTAGTGGAGTTGTCCATGAATCAACTTTGAGTCCAGAATATCAGCCAGTTCATAATGTTTGATGTCATCCACAATCAGATGGGGAGGAACTGGTTGCTCGGGTCGCCATTTATTCGGGGGGTACACAGGCTTCAGAAGGCTGCAATGGAAAATGGGATGAATATATTTCAGGTTCTTAGGCAAATCCAATTCTACAGTCACCTTATTAATACAACGGACAATCTTAAAAGGACCAATGTACTTCCAGGCCAATTTCCTAGAAGGCTGAGTTAGTCGCAAATGTTTTGTAGACAGATACACATAACTCCCAGGCTGAAGATCCCAACCCACCACCCTTTTCTTGTCAGCCTGTATTTTATAAGCTGCCTTCGTAGCCTCCAGAGTCTCACAGAGAAGCGGCCAGGAGTCTCTTAGTGCCTTGCACCAATCTGCCGCTTCCCCAACCCCACCCCCCCTGCTATCGATTTCAGGAATGGCGGGGGGGGGCTGTCATAGCCCAGGGCCGCCTTGTATGGAGAGACTCCTGTGGAGGAATGCCAGGAGTTATTATATGCAAATTCTGCCAGGGGTAGCAGGTCCACCCAGTTGTCTTGTTGGAAGTTAGTGAAGCACTGGAGATACTGTTCAAGGCTTTGGTTAACCCGTTCCATTTGCCCATCAGTCTCTGGATGATAGGCGCTACTTAAAGCACGTTCAACTCCCATTAAAGACATTAGCTCTGTCCATAACTTGGAAACAAATTGGGAGCTGCGGTCGGATATTATCTTTGCTGGCAAAGTATGCAACCTAACGATATGCTGAAGGAAGGCTTTCGCTAACACTTTAGCAGTAGGTAGCCCTGGGAACGGAATGAAATGGGCTTGTTTGGAGAAAAGGTCCACCACCACCCAGATGACCGTCATGTGCTTGCTGGGGGGTAAATCAGTAATGAAATCCATAGAAATGACTTCCCATGGTCAACTGGGGGTAGGCAACGGCTGTAGGAGACCTGGGGGCTTGCCCCCCCTTGCCTTGCAGAGGCTACACACAGGGCAAGATTGCACAAATAGAGACAAGTCTTTTCTCATTTGGGGTCACCAAAATTCCCATTGTAGTAAGTGCAATGATTTAACATAGCCAAAGTGGCTGGCTGGCTTTAGCCCATGGACTGACTGTAAAACTTCTTGCCACAAGGTTTCGGGGACAAAGATTTTCCCTCCCCGGTACCAGCAATCATTTGCCCAGCATTCCAGGGAAGTGTGGGACTGGAGCATTTGCCTTTCTTCGTCTGTCAGGGCTTTGGCAAAACACTCCTCCCAGGAAACCCCCTGGTGCTGGGTGCTTTTGCACTTTGACTCTGCTTTCGAGTAATCACCACCCCACTTAACTGGGTAGGGGTGAAGAATGATTCACGGACTTCCACCCGCTTGCTGTCATATTGGGGAAGCCTTGAGAGTGCATCCGCTAATGGGTTGGATCTCCCTGGGAAATGGTGCAGGGTAAACTGAAACTTGGAGAAGAACTCAGCCCAACGGAATTGCTTAGCATTAAGGTTACGAGGTTTGCGCAAGACCTCAAGGTTCTTGTGATCTGTCCAGATTTCGAATGGCACCTGGGCCCCTTCTAACCAATGCCTCCAAGTCACCAATGCCAGGCGGATCGAGGCTGCTTCCTTATCCCACACTGGCCAGAACCATTCAGTATCATTAAATTTGCGGGACACATATGCTAGGGGGTGTAAATGTCCACCAGAGCCCTCTTGCAAAATCGCCCCCCCCCCATAGCAGTGTCGGAAGCATCAACTTGCACTACAATTTTTTTTGTCTCATCGAGGTGTGCAAGGACTGGTTCAGTGATAAAAAGTTTTTTCAGCTGCTCGAATGCCTCCTGACATTTTGGGGTCCATTCCAGTCTCACCCCTGGCCGCGCAGCTTCCACTCCCTTCCCCTTGGTTTTCAAAAGATCAGTGAGGGGAAGACTCACTTGGGCAAAATGGGGCAAAAATTGGCGGTAGAAATTCACGAAGCCAATGAAGCTCTGGAGTTGCCTCCTAGTTTTTGAGGGCTCCCATGCTAATACATCTTGGACCTTTTTAGGATCCATTTCTAAACCATCTGGGGATATGCGGTAGCCCAGGAAGTCAATGTGGGTTTGGTGGAACTCACATTTAGACAGTTTGACAAACAGCTTGTACTCTAAGAGTTTCAGGAGCACTTGCCTCACCAATTGAACATGAGACTCGGCATCAGGTGAGTACAGCAAGATATCATCCAAGTAAACAACCACGCCCTTAAACAGGTACGGGTGCAACACCTCATTAATCAAATTCATAAACACTCCTGGAGCCCCCTGGAATCCGAATGACATCACACGGTATTTGAATTGTTCCAAGGGGGTGTTGAAGCAGTCTTAAATTCATCCCCCTGTCTTATTCGTACTCGAAAATAAGCATCCCTCAAATCAAGCTTGGAAAAGATTTTGCCCCGTGCTACCTCCGCCAGAAGGTCTTTAATGAGGGGCATGGGATAAGCATTGGTGGTCGACACTGCATTCAAACCTCTGTAATCCGTGCACAAGCGGAGTCCCCCGTCTTTTTTTTTTTCAGAACAGTATGGGGGCTGCAAACAGGGAAGATGCCGGCCGAATGAAACCCCGAGCTAGGTTCTTATTGATGAACTTCCGCAATTCCTCCTTCTCCATGGGGCTCATCACATAAATCTTTCCCCTAGGCATTTTTTGACCCGGGAGTATCTCAATAGCACAGTCAGAGTTGCGATGAGGGGGGAGCTCATCTGCTTCCTCCTCCTCAAACACCCGGGATAAGTATTTGTACTCCTCGGGAATGCGGGCCATTTCCTCAGCAGCCAGGCATGCTCTGGGGGGTTCGTTATCCAGTGGGGCACCCCACTCTGGATCCCACTTGTGCTCTGAACATTTTGGAGATATGAAACGCACTATTCCATCCTCCCATAAGATATATGGATCGTGACCATGGAGCTATGGGCTGCTCAGGACGAGAGGGAACTTGGCTTGCGGCACCACCACAAAGGATCGGTGTTCCCAATGGTCGCCAGCCCCCACTCATAAAGGTACAGTCTCAAATTTACAGAGCTCTTTCATGGGCGACCCGTCCATTTGGGTAAATGTTATAGGTTATTTCAGCTTTACTACCGCTGCTTCCAACCCTGTGACTAAGGAAGGGTTGATGAGGTCCCTCCCGCACCTCGAGTCAATCAAGCCATGTACTGTAATGTGGGTCATCATGGTGGGGTTCATAATGACCACAGTCACAAAAAATAGGGAGGGGTGATTGCTCACCACATTTGGCACTTCAGGTGTCGGATCCTGCTGTGCTGCGCCACTTACAACAGGACCGGCTCATTTCCCGGCAACTCCGGGGCTTCCTCCTCCATCAGCAGAGGATCAAAATTTTCTTGATGCACAAAAAGGGCTCATGGATTCTTGGGCTTCGCAGTTCCCTTCCGGCCTGGGGCTCCCGTCTGGTGTCGATCATCCTCCCAAGGTGGGCTCTTGCCGGGGTCCTCCTTCGGGCAGGAGGCGGGAAAATGCCCCTTTTCACCATATCTCAGGCATAGGCCCTGTTTCATCCACTGGTCTTGTAGGGTGGTTGCTGTGGGAGCTGGCTTACCCTTCGGCTGGGGGGTGGAAGTGGAGGGGCAGTTATTCCCCAAGGAGACATCCAGCTTCATGATGTGCAAGCGGCTCTCTGCACGTTCTGCCTCCATCCAGCCCTGCAATGTTCATGGTTCTTTGGAGCTTAGGACATTGTTGCGGGCATCCACAGCAAGTCCCATTCGGTATTGTTGGGCTAATACCGGGTCTGTCCAGTCCCGTATTTTGGCAGCATGTTTCTGGAATTCTGTAGAGTACTCACGTATTGTAAGGTGTCCCTGTGTGAAAATGCGGAGGAACGCTTCGACCTTCCGGGCCACTGCCGGATCTTCAAAGCAGTTTCTTAAGGCCCAGATGAAACCATCTACACTACCCAGCTCTGCCGCCTCCAGATCATGCAGTGCTACATACCAGCTAGTAGCGATTCCCCTCAGGCGGGAGGCAATAAACTCCACCTGTTGTTCCTCATCAGGGAACAGGTGACCCCAGGGCTGCACAAACTTCCCCACTTGTAAGTTGAAGAAGGATAAGCTTTCAGGGTCTCCATCGAAAGTAATATCCAGCAGATCTTTTGGTCGCGGCATCAGCTGGGGTGGTCCCATCCCTGGACTGGGTCCCGGCACTGGCAATGGTTCTGGGGGTGGCACTGGCAATGGCCCTGGAGGCGCGGGTGCTGGTAATGCAGGAGGACCGCCCGGCGGAGGTTGCCTGGGAACGGGCTGCCCTGGTTGTGGTTGTCCTGGAACCGGCTGTCCTGGCAGAGGCTGCCCTGAGACCAGCTGTCCTGGGGGTATCAGGGGTCCCGGGCCCGGGAGTGGGGCGGTTACTGTTGCAGGTTGTGTGAGCATATGGGTACGAATGGCCTGGTCCATCATCGTTGGGAGGTTCTGCATTAACTTCCCCATGTCTCGCATCAACTGGTGGCAGTCCTCTTCCAAAGTGTCCATACGAGCATCAGCCTCCTTGCTAGGACTAGGTCTCACCGGACCTTGGGGAGTCCGCCCCTGCGGTAATCCAAAACTTCCACGGGGATCCACCAAACAATTCTGGCTTTGGCTTCCCGGCAAAGCCCACATCGTCTGGGTTGAATCCAACAAATTCTTAGATCAATCCCGCGGTCTCTGCTGTGTGACCCACTTATCCCATGGAACGGGAGCAAACTGATAATGGGTCCTGGGTATCGCTCCGCCATCCTTTGGGGTCGGTCTGGCCGGACTGTATATCGGGGTGGTGAAGGTAGTTACTGGAACCCCAGTCATAGACAGGGTGACCGGGTTGACCGTCATCACGGGCGCCAAGGTGACTGGGGTTGTGGTTACCGGAACGGTGGTAATCGGGACCACAGTGACCAGAGTAGTCATAATTGGAATCAGGATGACGGGAGTTGTGGTACTCGGGACTGTCACCGGTACTCCTCCGGGGCCACTCATCCTTGGGTGGAGAGGTGGTATCCGGTTAGGAGTTGGATGATGATTCCTGACAATTTCTGTCAGGTTCAGTAGCAAGTAGATTCAAGCATTCCTTATGTGAAGAAAAGCTTTATTGGAATACAATGCTGTAACCCACAGGAACACAGTTATTGTCAGGAATGGCAGCACAAGCTGTTCAGGCATTATTATAGTATGATGCAAAAGCGCGACTGGCAAATGAACTTTTAGCGCACGCGCGGGAAACTCCCGGCGGGAGATTACTTGATGATCGGGAGAATGAGTTGCCCCCACTCCTCGGTCTCACAGGACTGGAAAATTCTCTTAAACAAAGAATACTTCATAGCCTCTTACTCAAGGCTGCCGTGATAAGCCAGAGCGGCTGAACCATTCTCCCATGTTGCAGCTGGCAATACTACGCAAGCGCACAAGCAACAGACAAGATAGTAGACACAGCAGAATACAATGAACTCAGTGTAAAAATAACCCAAGCCTCTTGGCTCTGACACTCAGGAAGGACAGCTCCAGAGCAAACTAATTTATGCCATAGCCAAATAGCTTGTTCACAACTTTAATGCCAGTAACTCACAAAGTAGAATTTTTGCTCACAATACTCCACAGCCTAGAGGGAGCATTGGTTGTGTCCATCCTCCTATGCACACACAGAGGTTGTTTAATGAGCAGGCAGTTAAATCAGCAAATTAGGAATCTAAAAGTATTGGAACAAATGATATGGCCCGAAGAAATCTTGAATGGATCTCCAAAGACTACAAGGCTCTGGCCAAGAAGATGAAAGATCTGGAGGCACAGGTGGTGTTCTCCATTTTACCTGTTGAGGGCCATGGAGCTGGAAGGAAGAACAGGATACTGGAGGTGAGTGGCTGGTTATGTAGATGGTGCTGTCTAGAGGGATTTGGCTTCCTGGACCATGGTATGTACCTCCAAGATGAAGGACTGTTGGCGATAGATGGGGTGCACCTTACGAAGAATGGGAGGAATGTCTTTGCTGCAAGACTTGTGAACCTTATCAGGAGGGCTTTAAACAGAAGACATCGGGGGTGGGAAGAAAAAGCCTGATGTTGTGTGGCATCCTTAACACTAAGTTTAAGAAGGTAAGTGACCAGAGACTAAATGAACGAGAGAGAGGTGAGTTCAGTAATTTTCAGGTAAAATCGAAGGGACCTACTGTAGGAAAGGATGTCTGTAATCTGAAATGTCTTTATACTAATGCACAGAATATGGGAAATAAACAGGAGGAACTTGAACTTCAAATATTGGAAAGTAATTATGATCTGATAGGTATCACTGAGACTTGGTGGGATGAGTCTCATATATGGAGCACAGTGATTGAAGGATATACATTGTTCAAATGGAATAGAATAAACAAAAAAGGCGAGGTGGCACTATATGGCAAAAATGAATACACTTGCACTGAAATTCAGGACTTTGAGAGTTGCCCTGTTGAAAGTATGTGGGTAAGGATAGATCGGGGGGAGAGAAGGGGATATTGTTGTGGGGGTATACTACAGACCTCCAAACCAACCGGAGGAATGGGATGTTGCATTTGTACAACAGCTTGCTAAACTTTCACAGAGACAGGATGCAGTGGTTATGGGAGGTTTCAACTATCCAGATATTTGCTGGAAATCTAACTCTGCTAGACATGGGGCATCCCGCAGATTCTTGAATAGTCTTGCAGACAACTTCATCTCTCAGAAGGTGGAGGTGGGAACCAGAGGATCTGCTATCCTAGATTTAATTCTGACTAACAGGGAAGAACTGGTTGATGAGGTGAATGTTGTGGGATCCTTGGGGAATAGTGACCATGTTAGCTTGGACTTTGACATAGTGAGGGATGTGAAACCAGGACATAGTAGGACTCGTATTCTGGACTTCAGGAAGGCTGATTTCAAAAAACACTGAGAAATATTAGGTAGGATCCCGTGGCTGGAAATGCTGAGGGGGAAATCTGCACAGGAAGGATGGGAGATGCTGAAAAATGAAGTGCTTAAGGCACAATCACAAACTGTTCTGGTAAGAAAGAAAGATGTGAGATGGGTAATGAAGCTGAGGTGGCTGAACAAGGAACTGTCTGAAGAGCTGAGACTAAAAAGGGAAATGTACAGGAAATGGAAGGATAGCCAAATTACTGAGGGTGATTACAAGAAGCAGGCTTGAATTTGTAGGGATGGTGTCAGAAAGGCTAAAGTGCAGATGGAGCTGAGGCTTGTGAGGGATGCTAAAAATAACAAGAAAAATTTCTATGCCTATGTTCGGAGCAAAAAGAAAAGGGATGGGGTAAGCTCATTGCTAGGGGAAGACGGTCAAGTCTTAACAAGGGATGAAGACAAAGCGGAATTACTCAACTCTCACTTTGCATCAGTCTTTAACTGTAAGGCGAGCTGTATACAAACGGAAGAATGCAGGGCATATGAAGGAAGGAGGAATGGCCAGTCCAAAGTAAGTAAAGAAATTGTTAGAGAGCATCTGGCTGCCTTAAATACTTTCAAATCTCCAGGGCTGGATGGCTTTTATCCCAGGGTGCTAAAAGAAATTGTAGATGTTATTTCAGAGCCTCTGGCTCTAATCTTTGAGATGTCCTGGAGTACTGGTGTTCTGCTGGAAGACTGGAGAAGAGCGAATGTTGTCCCGATCTTCAAGAAGGGAAAAAAGGTGGACCCGGGAAATTACAGGCCTGTCAGCTTGACATCAATACTTGGAAAAATTCGGGAGCAGATTATCAAATGCTCTGTCTGTGAGAACCTTGAACAGAATGAGTTAATTGGTAGTAGCCAGCATGGGTTTATCAAGAATTAGTCATGCCATACCAACCTTATCTCCTTTTTTGACAGAGTTACTAAAATGGTTGACTCTGGCAATGCTGTGGATATAGTGTATCTAGATGTCAGTAAAGCAGTTGACAAAGTTTCTCTTGATATCCTTGAGGATAAGTGTGGGCTGGATGGTGCAACTGTTGGATGGATTCATGGTTGGTTGACAAATCATACCCAACGAGTGCTCGTAAATGGCTCTGCATCTACGTGGAGGGAAGTCTCGAGTGGAGTGCCACAGGGCTCGGTCCTGGGCCAGGTGTTGTTCAATGTTTTTATAACTGACCTGGAGGAAGACATAAAGGGGATGCTTATCAAATTTGCAGATGACACAAAGCTGGGTGGGATTGCTAACTCTGAAGAAGACAGAGTCAGGATTCAAAATGATCTAGATAGGCTGGAACAGTAGGCTGAGGCAAATAAAATGAAATTCAGTAGAGATAAGTGCAAAGTCCTACACCTGGGCACAAAAAATCAAAGGCACAGATGTAGAATGGGAGGGACTTGGCTTGACAGCAGCACATGTGAAAGGGATCTAAGTGTTCTGGTTGATCACAAGCTCAACATGAGCTTGCAGTGTGATGTGGCTGTGAAGAAAGCTAATGAAATCTTAGGGTGCATTAACAGAAGCATAATGTCCAGATCACAGGAGGTAGTAGTTCCGCTCTATTCTGCTATGGTCAGGCCTCACCTGGAGTACTGTGTCCAGCGCCACACTTTAGGAAGGATGTTGACAAGCTCGAGCGTGTCCAGAAGAGGGCGACCAGGATGGTGAGAGGGTTTGAATCCAAGTCTTATGTGGAAAGGCTGAAAGAGTTGGGTATATTTAGCCTGGGAAAGAGAAGATTTAGAGGGGACATGATTGCAGTCTTCAAGTATTTGAAGAGCTGTCATGTAGAAGATGGAGCAGATCTATTCTCTCTTGCTCCGGATTGCAAGACTAGATCTAATAGGTGGAAATTACAAGGGAGTTGTTACCGGCTAGATATCAGGAGAAACGTCCTAACTGTAAGAGTGGTTGAGCAGTGGAACAGTCTGTCTCGGGAGGTGGTGGATGCTCCTTCCCTTGACGTTTTCAAGCAGAGGCTGGACGACCATCTTTTGGGTATGTTGTAGGTATGTAGGGCTATCTTTTGGCTATGCTCCTGCAGAGTGCAGGGGGTTGGACTAGATGACCTGCAAGGTCCCTTCCAACTCTAATATACTATGATTCTGTGACATACCTTGTTGATTATATTCGTGGAACTCTAAATTTTCTCTTTAATTTTGTTCACTTATTTCTGAGCATCTGCAGGATGCAAAGCTGGAGAACCTGGAACAAATGAATGGGATTTTTCTGATGGAAAAAGAAATCAATGTGTGGCTTTTGTATTATATTTGTTTTTTATTCATCTTGCTTTTCTTTAACAAATTAAAACACAAGAGGTGAGTTATTACCTTTGCACAATCATTAGAATTTTCCTGTAAAGATTTCAAGTGCACAGATGGTAATGAAGACAGAATGATACCTACCTCTTATATGACTTAATCCTTATCAGGGCCATCATGTTATTTGGTTGACTAAATTATTTTCTGATAGCTGGTTATTTTATTTGCATGCAGAGGAAGATAAGAATGCAATTTAATCATCACTGGAAGATTCATAGCCATTTAATTTACTGCATCACAAACATCAAACATTGCCCCTGTAGCCCAAACTAAAGAGGCATGCTAATATTGGGACAATCACTGTGTTCTTGGGGTAGGTTGTGAGGATGAAATGTGGGAAGGGAAATCCCTGGACACAACCCTGACCATGTTTGAGAAAGGGAAGGATAAAAATACATAGATCCAGTGGAACACCAGCAGAATGCTCTGAAAACATAGCAGTACTGAATCAATGGAGTGGGGTTCCATTAACACATAAGCTGTTTTGTAACTGCTAGCCCTCTGGATAGTGCAGAGCTTGTGCAAATGTATCTGTTTCAGTATGCTGCTTACAAAATGATATAACCATATGAAAAATCACCTGATTTCCATGAGAAGTAGACAACACTATTGAATGGAAATAATGTTATATCGAAGTCTGTCAAAGTGAAAAATACAGGTGAAATGGAACAAAATTAACATGAGTCCCTCAAATTGTTCTGCAGAATTATTGTACCTGCAAGTGAGAGTTGCCTGTGCACTGGAATTTCCTCCCCTTGTACAGGAACATGTCTACATTCCAGTTTACAGAAGAACTGACATTCCTAATGCTCCATAATCTTTCTCTTTTGGCACTTGGTGTGGATCATGGAGGCCCCCTGTCCCTGTCTTCTGGGTATTCCTTTATGGAGCAGATCTCAGAGTTGATGCAACTGTTTCAGCATTGTTTCTGGGGTCTCATTCCTCAGTCCTTGCACCAAGAGTAGCCTGTAGAAAGTTTATTGCAGCAACTATTAGTTAGTTTCATTAACTCTTTTATCCTGTGTGGTTCACATGAAAGTTTTTTCCTGCATCCATAGCTGCCAGACGAAAGTATTGTTAGGTAATCCTGACATCAGATGGATGGAAGGGTAGGAGGGAGGGATGGTCTGTAACTTTTCATGCTCTGGAATGTGGGGAGGTGTGCAGGTTGCCTAGGAGATTCAGAATTCCACTGCCTGGGCACTCTGTTATCTCACCAAATGTCCTTGGTCTCACAGTTCTGGTTTCCTCTGCTGGGACAGCTCTGGGGCATTTTGGTTATTTACTGCTTTATTACTTTCTCTTCTTTTTCCCGCGCATGGGCTCAGTGACTATTGGTAGATAGAGAGGGGGGGCATTTCAAGCTGGTATAACTGTGGGTGTCTCTTTACAGTTAGCCATCACTGACAATGAGATGTTAACATGCCTTTAGAACTGCTTTCAATAAACGCTATCTTCTTTATGAAGCCTGGTGTTTGACTGACTTTCTGAAGAGCCTGACAAGTATTGAACAGATGATGCCCTGGTAGCAATCTACTCCACGGACCAGAAAGAGATGAGCCACCATTACTTCGACTTCCATTTTCTTCTGTTTCCTGATGCTTGGTCTTTGGCTACCATTTGTTTTCTGGTGAGCTATCTGTAGAAGATCTTAAAAGGAGGCAAACACATGTGGTGTTGGTTAGGACACATAAGAGAAACTTCATGACAAAATAATAAATTTGTCAGGGAAATTTTAAGAATTTCCCATGGTATTCCTCCTCATTGGTTTCATTTGATTGTGCCTTTGTAGCTGGTGCTGCAGATGAACTCCTAGGATTGAATGAAAAAATCAGCAATATGTAATGGCTCTTATAACCATATAACCTTTTCCTGTGTTGATCATGATTTAAAAATTATATTTGACTGCATTACAATTAACAGATGTATTCTCAGCTGTAGACATTTTTGTGGCCAGAAGCTAATCCAAGGGCTCCCTGGGCACCAAGCATCCCAGGTCCACAAACCCATTTTGCACAAGAGAATTCCTGGCCCTAGTCTCAAATGAGCAGCTGCCACAAGTAATCTAATTTCTCACTTTATATCATTGCAGTTTTTTAAAAAAATGTGATTGTGAATCTTCTGTTCTTTCAGCAGCTGGCCCCCAAAATCCACATTTGGGTACAACTACAGTTCTTATGCAACACTCAGAAAATTCCACAGCCATTTCAATAAGAATGACAGTTTCCTCTTAACCAGCTTGATTGTCTTAAAGGTTTAGAAGTTTCTCCCAGAGGTACTCTGAAACAGAAGAAACAAGGAGGGGAACAAACTTAACCCCCCCCCAAAAAAAGAATTAAGAATCAAAGAGTTTAATTGGATACTACATAAGGGGCCTAATATTAATTTCAATAAGTATAAAACATTAATATATAAATAATTAAATATATAAATAAATATATAAATAATAATTTTTAAAACCAATTTATAATACATGTATTTATTACAAATTGCCTTTAAAAAATTATAGGCCGAAATATAGCCTCAATTAGAATACAATTAATACAATATTTCAAAATTAGGCCCTTGTGCAGCCCTAAAACAGACATGTTTCAGCCTACTGGCCTTCTTCAGTGGTCAAGAATAAACATTACACATAGGCCCAAGAATTGTACTAATAATAGACAATGTAGGACCAAGTGAGAATTTTGTTCTGATAAATATCAGTGACTCAAGGCACTTTATAGGTCCAAATCAGATACATATAATCTAAATGGTATTACAATTATATACTTTCCTTGTGTGGTCTAAAAGAATCAGTTTGAAAAACAATATGGAGCCAGATAGGGGTAGGAGAAGTGTTGGGCAACATGTTGCTAGGCTGATGGGGCATGTGCTGGGGACACCTGTTGCCAACCCTCACCAAGGGTGCCACTCACCAGGGCCATCAAGATGTTCTGGTAATTCAGCTGGGTGAGTTCCTGTGGTTTGCAGCCCAAGCAGACCTGGAACAATGCCTGCACTGGTTCCCAGACGTAAATTGGTCTGTACTTCTGCAGAGGAGAGAATGGTCAAGCACATGGGACCACAAGAAAATTGACTGTGGACATTGGAAAGTTGATATGATGCTCTGAACTTTTGTTTTAGCTCACGGTGGTGGGATGATTGAGCAGCTGGCAATTTCTCACAAACAGGTGGTCATTACAGACCAGATGGCATACACCACTCTACGGAGGGCAACGACATACAGCTTGGTGATCTTCAAGTTGGACTGATGCATACACTGCTGCTGTCAGGGCCGGCTCATTCATAGAGGTGCAATAAGGCAGTTGCCTTACGGCGCCAAGGTAGAAGGGTGCCATGCTGGCTGGCTGCTGCCCCGCCCCCTTCCCCCCCTCAGCTCTGTTGGCCCTTGGCCTGCTGCCCTGCTGAGGCCATTGGCGTCCCCAGCAAGCGCTTGAGCCGGCGGGTTTTAGCTGACTTTGCTCGGCCCTGTGGTGGAGGCAGTGACCCTCCCAAACTACATTTCCCAGCATGCCTTTCCCTTGCCTTCCCCCTCCTTAGAGCTGAGGAGCTGTTGGGCTTGGAGCACGGGGGGAGGGGAGCATGGAGCCAGGCAACCCTCCGCGCAGCCTGGAGCCTGCACAGGCGCCACTTCCTCAGCCGGAGCTGCCACCACCGGAAGAGTGGGCAAGGAGGTGCCAGGCCCGGGGCTGGCACTGGATTTGGGGGCAGGCAGGCAGCTGAGCCACATCAACAAGGCTCCTGCCAGCAGCAGCTGCGCACCAGGCTGGGCACAGAAAGTGCACCTTGGGCACCAGGGCAGGTGGGGGCAGGTCTGCACAGAAACTTTTTAATCTGTGCATGAGGTGCACTAGGACTCTTTGCCTGGAGGGGGGGAGAAGGAGAGAAAGGCGGAAGGGGCCCAGCCTGCACCGCAGCCTCACTCTCCTCAGAAGCCCCTCTCCAGGTGGCCTTCTCGCCCCTCCAACCAGCTGCAGGCTCTCGCTTAAAAAGTTAAGTTTTAACTTTAAAACATGCTTAAAACATCAGCACTCTTGTAATATTTTGTTCATTTAACTGACACCCCTTGCTCTGAATTATTGCATCAAAATGTCTGTGCTGTTGCAATCTTGAGACTGTTCAAGAGTGTATCTGTAAGCTGCAAACCTGCTTTTGATTTTTTGATATTCACTACAGAAATCTCAGAGTTCTGAGCCTAGGGCCCAGGAGAAAACATGAAATGGCTTGGCATTGCAACCTTTTGTACGTAAGTTGCTTCATGTACTGGTCAAGATGGTTAAGTGTTTGCCTAAGTGGTCAGTATCAGCCTACTATCTGGGAAGTCTAAGTTCAAAATCCCCAAAGGGGTGACATGATAGAGGTTTACAAGATTATGCATGGCATGGGATATAGCAGGCAAAGAAAGAAGTACTTTTCTCCCTTTCTCACAATACAAGAACTCATGGGCACTCCGTTAAATGAATGAGTGGAAGGCTTAGAACAGATCAAAGGAAGTACTTCTTCACTCAAAGAGTGATTAACGCATGGAATTCACTGCCACAGGAAGTGGTGGTGTCTACAAGCATGGATGGTTTCAAGAGGGAATTGGATAAACATATGGAGCAGAGGTCCATCGGTGGCTCTTAGTCACAAGGTATAGATAGGAACTCTCAGTCTGGGGCAAGTGATGCTCTGTATTATGGGTGCTGGGGGGGGGCAACAGTGGGAGGGCTTCTAGTATCCTGGCCCCACTGGTGGACCTCCTGATGGCGCTTGGTATTTTTGACCACTGTATGACACAGAGTGTTGGACTGGATGGGCCATTGGCCTGATCCAACTTTGGCTTCTCTTATGTTCTTATGTTCTTAGCATATGCACACTTCTTCACATACACAGAAATAGATTTCCTCAGATATTACATGCAGGTAGGGGGAGTTAGTTGTCAGGAAGAGATTATTAGAGTCAAGGTGAATAAGTAACTGAGTAATAAAAACAGCAAGACTGGAATAACAATGCAGTAGGATGTGTAAATTGCAGTTCTCTGCATAGGACAAACAGGTCAAACCCAACACCAAAAGGTAAATGGACACAAATCTGACATCAAGAATCGCAAAACTGAGAAAACTGTAGGAGAACTACTGCTGCAAAAGAGACTATTTGGTTTGGCAGTTATATCAGCTGAACACACTGGAGCATCTGCACTTGACCTGAAGGAATCGGTGAAAAAAAATGCAAAGGAAAAGACACACAAAATGAGGTTTTGATGTGCCTGAAATGGAAGCATTCAAGAGCCTTAATTTTTGACATCACGATTCACAGGATTATTCGAAATGATTGGTGAGTTGTGTGCTAAAACTGTTTTCTGTTTGAGAAAGAAAACCAAAGGCTGTCATTTTCCTTATTCTCACAATTTTTTTTTTTTTTTTAAAAATAGCAATGTCAAGTTTTGTGCTTTTAATTTTCTCTAGAATTCATCTGTTTTTGAAAATTGGTTAGCAGTGTGGGGGGGATGCAAGTAGTTAGCCTTGCCTAGGGTGCCAAAAAGCCTGGCACCGGCCCTGGCTGCTGGAGTCAAACAAACTAAGGTGCCTGCTTCCTGTGGCATTGAGGCTGGGAAACATAGTGCAGGTTGTTCAGGGTGGGCTACCTGTATGACTAAAGGGGAATCCCCTTAATAGGCTCTGGTGGGCGTGATGCAGTACAGCCAGCCTCAAGGGTGACACTTTGACCATGCCCCCAGGAGGATGGTGACAACTAGGAATAGCAGTTTCCCCCACTTCCAGCCTTTGGTTACTCTAACAGGTGGGCTGGGGAAGGTGCTGAGCTGACAGTAATTGGGCTGTAGACTGCTCCCATTGCCTTCTTTCAAGCTGTGTCAGGGCAAGTCATCTGACTGTTTACTTCTGAAAAATGCTCTTCTTCATGTTGTGGATTCTTACTTCCATCAAAGTAAACTGCCCTGCTGATACTGAGTCTGATAGCTCATGGATTAGTGATTCTGTAGCCTTTATATCTGGCTGAATTGCTTGTCATTGTGCCTTATGTAGCCCTGTTGCCTAACTGATTTTTTCTCTTTTGGTTGCCATACAGTAGGACTGAACAGACAGCTAAAATCAGTCTCTGGACTTGCTTAGATCAAGATGGAAGCACACTGAGTGATTACTTCCCCCCCCCCTCCAGATGTGAAGCAGCTGCGGGAATGTGCCAACCAGTTAACCATTTTACCATAGAATTAAAAAAAAACTGTTGACAAGCTGCAGGGAATTCTGCCTGGTAGGTATGGGTTTCTTGTGCTCTCAAACTGCACCTACTCTTATATTATTTCTATGTTACACCTCCCAGTAGGCAGCACAAGCTTTCATCTTCTAGTTATTGGCCCCTTCACTTAAATATGAGACCCATTACACATTGTGCATGCATCATCATTAGAAGGCACAGAGTGCCAGTTTGGCGCTTTCTTGGAGGTCAAAGGGACAGCATGAGGAGGAACAGACAGAAGGAAGTCCCAAAGAACAGCAGACAAAAGTAAAGCAGAAGGATTTGACATATTTGCCTTACTAATTCTACTGCTCCACTCCCCACCCCGGGTTGGTGTGCTTGCTGAAAATAGACATTGCTTTGACCTTCACTTCCAACACTGAAGACATCATGGCTTTAAGCCCAGCCAAGTTAGATTTATTTCTACATTTTTGATCTTTTTAGCATCCTACAGAGCCTGAAGATGAGGCACAGAGTAATGAAGAGGAAGCCAGCAGGGGTGAACCTGCAGACAGTGGAGAGGAAAATATTTAAGAAAATTATTCAACAGGTGCCTGATGAGGGTGCTGATGAAGCTACTATTATCCCATCCAGCAACCCCAGTCCTGGTCTGTTTCTATATACATATGTCTATTCAAAATCACCAATTTGCTGACAGATCTTGCAAACATAAGGAATGATGTTTTATCTCAAATACATGAATTAACACTCCGTGCTTTTTTTCACAGTTACTGCTATAAATGCATTTGTTATGAGAATACGGAGAAGCATATGTCATCTTAACGGATGGATCACAAAAGCAGGGAAGGAACCTATGAAGCCTCCAAAATGAAAAACACTTCAGTTATTATTCAAGGAATTCTGTAAGACCGACTCAGTTGTTTCTTTACTGTTTTTTAATTATAATTTTTTTTCTTACAAATTCAACAGAGTGTAAGATTTATTTTTGTTAATTAAGGATTATTATGGGACAAGGGTTTACTGTTTATGACTCTGGTTACAAAAACAGTAAGAAGTAATGAGAATAAAAAGTTATTAAATGCCACTTCCTTTTTTTTTGTTAATAAAGGGCTATTAACATCATTTGCATCTTTATTATGGGGTCATACAAATAGTATCTGCAGCTAGAACAAAGTAGCACTGTGGCAAAATGTGTCTTGCAAGCACTCATTTCTGCACACATGGGAGTGAGAAAGTTATGCAGCTGTTCTGTGTCTCCTTTCCAGTGAGGCTTCTGTTACCCAAATGGCCTGTATGTATATAACCCTCAGTGGTTGGGGTATCCCCCTTGAATATTAAGCATACACAATTGAATATTAAGCATTCATGGGAAAAATTACATTAAGGGTTTACAAAGGCTTGCCAAGTCCCTCCGGGGAGGCGGATAAACCCCATCTGAGAGGCCCGTTACCCGGCGCCAGCAAATTGGGCCCTGGGGGGGAAATCCACCCCCTTCCGGCACACGTCCCCAGCATGATGATGTCACCCGGAGGTGACATCATCACGCTGGCCACGTTGGAGGCGGGACACTCTATGATTTGAGGGAAGATTCTATGGTTTTCCCTTGAATCCTAGTGCTTATGCGATGACATCACTTGCAGGTGGCGTCATGGTGGCGCGCTCTGCATGCACACACGGACTCCTGGGACAATGTGGGACTCCCCCGTTGTAAGTAAATTTCGACCTGGCAACCCTAGGTTTACACCAGAAGTCCTAAATTTGGATAGTGCTCCGCTATGGGAACTGGGAAATTTCCAGAAATAAATACATGGAAAATAGAATCAAAATTGAAATCTTTATTCAGAAGAAATAGTTAATACAATAGCAGAAAGCACACCAAGATTTGAGAAAATGTACGCACACAGTAAATCTAAGCAATACACTTACAAATGTAAACAAAAGGGCTAAATAAAACATACACACCTGTTCTGTACAGGTTCGAGGATCTTGAGGGAAGGAGGAGAAGGATGAGAAGGGGTTGGGTGTTCCAAAGTGGTGATTTGGGTGAAGAGAAAAACAGAACTTCTCAGAGGGTCCTGTACCGAGTTGCAGTAGATCAACATGGGTAGCCATGTTAGCGTGAATGTAGCAGTAGAAAAGAGCAAAAGTCCACCTTAAAGCACCTTAAAGTCTAACAAAATTTGTGGCAGGGTATGAGCAGTGAGCTGTGACTCTTGCTCTTTTCTACAGGCACAGTAACTGGAAGATTTGGAAAAAATGCTGCAAAGTATTGGGGTTATTTTGGGGTTACATGAATACAGTTTAAAAGATTGGGAGCATCATAGAGAATGGGCTCCAAGGATGGGATTGGATTGGAGCCAGAAAGTTTGAATTTTGCTCACCAGTTTGGGTTTTAACAGTTAGGTGATAAAATATAAAAGGGAAGTCCTACGACTGATGGACAATTTAAAAACTAATAAATCACCAGGCCCGGATGGCATTCATCCGAGAGTTCTGAAAGAACTCAGATGTGAACCTGTGGATCTCCTGACAAAAATATGTAATCTTTCTTTAAAATCTGCCACCATTCCTGAGGACTGGAAGGTAGCTAATGTCACTCCCATCTTTAAAAAGGGCTCCAGGGGAGATTCAGAAAATTACAGGCCAGTCAGTCTGACGTCAATACTGGGTAAGTTGGTGGAAACTGTTATTAAGGAAAGAATTAGTAGGCACATTGATGAACAAAAACTATTGATGCAGACTCAGCATGGGTTCTGTAAGGGAAGATCTTGTCTCACTAACCTGTTAGTGTTTTTTGAGGGAGTGAACAAACATGTGGACAAGGGGGACCCAATAGATATTATTTACTTTGACTTCCAGAAAGCTTTTGATAAAGTTCCTCATCAAAGGCTCCTAAGTAAGCTCAATAGTCATGGGATAAAAGGACAAGTCCTCTTGTGGATCAAAAACTGGCTTATAAATAGGAAACAGAGAGTGAGTATAAATGGGAAACTTCCTCAGTGAAGGGTGGTAAGCAGTGGGATACCACAGGGATCAGTACTCGGTCCAATGCTTTTTAACTTGTTTATTAACGATTTGGAATTGGGAGTAAGCAGTGAAGTGGCTAAATTTGCAGATGACACAAAGTTGTTCCGGGTGATGACAACCAGGGATGATTGTGAGGCACTCCAAAGGGATCTGTCAAGGATGGGTGAGTGGGCGTCAATGTGGCAAATGGGGTTCAATGTGGCCAAGTGCAGAGTAATGCACATTGGAGCCAAAAATCCTAAATATAAATACACGTTGATGGGGTCTGAACTGGCAGAGACTGACCAAAAGAGAGATCTTGGAGTCGTAGTAGATAACTCAATGAAAATGTCTAGACAGTGTGTAACTGCAATAAAGAAGGCCAACACTATGCTGGGGATTAATAGGAAGGGAATTGAAAACAAATCAGCCAGTATCATCATGCCCCTGTATATATCATTGATGCGACCTCATTTGGAATACTGTGTACAGTTCTGGTCGCCACATCTCCAAAAGGATATTATAGCATTGGAAAAAGTGCAGAGAAGGGCAACTAGACTAATAAAAGGGTTGGAACACTTTCCCTATGAAGAAAGGTTAAAACGCTTGGGGCTCTTTAGCTTGGAGAAACGACGGCTGAGGGGTGACATGATCGAGGTTTATAAGATTATGAATGGGATTGAGCAGGTTGAGAAAGAAGTACCTTTCTCCCTTTCTCACAATACAAGAACTTGTCGGCACTCCATGAAATTGCTGAGCAGTCAGGTTAGAACAGATAAAAGGAAGTACTTCTTCACCCAAAGAGTGATTAACACATGGAGTTCACTGCCACAGGAGGTGGTGGCAGCTACAAGCATGGACAGTTTCAAGAGGGAATTAGATAAACATATGGAGCAGAAGTCCATCAGTGGCTATTAGCCACAAGGTATAGATAGGAACTCTCAGTCTGGGGCAGGTGATGCACTCTATTCTTGGTGCTTGGGGGGGCAGCAGTGGGAGGGCTTCTAGTGTCCTGGCCCCACTGCTGGACCTCCTGATGGCACCTGGTATTTTTGGCCGCTGTGTGACAGAGTGTTGGACTAGATGGGCCATTGGTCTGATTCAACATTGGCTTCTCTTATGTTCTTATGTTCTTATGGTACATGACTGGGATGACTTCTTTAACTGGTTATCCTGAGGGGAGGACAAAAGACTGGGAGTGTCAGATAACTGTCCCTGGAGAAATGATAAGTTTATGATAAGGATGATTGTCAGATGGATCCTTCTGTGCGTTAGGGCTATTATCAGATTTCATCACTTAGTCATTGCTGGAATTTTAAAAGGGGAAGTAGCTGATGTGGTTACTTTCAAGCAGACCCATTTTTTACTATTTCCCTTTTGTTATGCTAGAAATGTCTCCAGGCTACTAGAATTTTACAGGAATCCTATCTTACTCAATTATCATGAACATCAGGAGAGCCCAAAGTAAGCATTCCCTAATTCTCATTCTCAATTTATCAATTCCCTAATTCTCATTCCCTCGCTCTCTCTGTTGCTGCCAACAACTAACAAATGTTCTTTTAAGGTTATCTCTCTGTTTTTTGTTTTTGTTTTTTTAAACCCCGAAGGGGATTTTATTTTTTATTGCATTTTCTAAAGACTACAAACTACAAAGAAAAAAAAGGGAAGGGGTTATCTCTCTGTTGTTGTTGTTTTTAAACCCCGAAGGGGATTTTATTTTTTATTGCATTTTCTAAAGACTACAAACTACAAAGAAAAAAAAGGGAAGGGGAGACAACTACAACTAAGGATACAGAAAAGAAAACCGCTAATAACTAAAACCCCAAGTATAGGAGATCCTTACATTAGCTTGTATATGTGTTATTCTTAACATGCTTAGATTACATTGAACATGGTCATTTATGCTAATATATTTAGCTTTTAGCCCATCATTTAACCATTTTAAGAAAATTCCAAGAGCAGCGTTAAAGTAAATGTTTTAAGGCACAATTCAGAGTCCTTCAGCCTTTATTTAGCTTTATTCTTTCTTTTCCTCAGTTAATAGCCTTGCTTGGGGGCTGCCGCCCCCTTAACTGAAGCAGAGTCCTCATCTGAAGCCGCAGAGTCCATATCATCACTGGATTTACTGTGTTCTTCTTCCCCACCAACCTCTCCTAGTTCTCCCAGTTGCAATCTCAGGAACTCATGTGCTTTAAAGACAGAGTCAATCTTTTCTTTTTTGTCCTGAATTTTAAAGGTGATGTCTTCAGGAATCAACCATCTGTAGGCAATGCTGTTCGTTTGCAGAAACAATATTAAGTCTTTATACTCCTTCCTCTTCTTCCTGATTTCAAATGGGATATCTTTTAAAATTCTGATGTTATTCCCTCCCATTTTCAGGGGTACTCCTGTAGTTGTTTTGAGTATTAAGTCCCTGAGATGTCTCTTCGAGAATCTAACCACAATCTCTCCAAATAGATTATTTTTCTTGATATAGTTGGAGTAGGATTTATAGATCACATCCATTTTGCTTATCAAGTATTCCGCTTTTAAATCTGTAACTGGAGCTAATGCTTCGCTCAAAAGTTCTTTTAGATTCTCTCCTTTTGTCTCAGGGACCCCTTGGAATCAGAGGACTAGGTTAGCTCTCTCCATTTGCAGCTGCAAAATTTGAATTTCACCTGAAGTTTGTTTCTTTTCCAGCATTTTTACCTTTTTCTTGACTTTTTTGGTCTTTGCGTCCACTTCCTTGACTTTCTCCACTGTTTGCTCCATTATTTTTGTGATTTCTGCTAGTTGGAGCTGCTGAGTTGCAAGGTTTTGATTCAGTACAGTTATCTGCTGGCTAATGTTGGTCATTTGGTCCAGCAGAGGGTGCATGGTTTCTGCTAGCATTTTGGATAGCTCTGAGGAGTCTTCCATCTGGGGATTCGAGCCTCACGTTAGTTTCATTTTTGCTAGCTTGTCTTTCTCGGTTTTCTTCCCTGCCATGTTTGAGGATTATTTACTTTTTGTAAAAGTTGCTAAAGTCTCTGAAATTCATCCAAGCACTTATCTATGCTCCAGTAAGTCTCTTAAAACTTATTTCCATGTTTTTACTTCTGCTCCCCCCTTGGCAGATCGTTGTTTTGTTTATGCATGTGGGAGGAACCCCTCCCCCACTCGCTCATCTCGTCGTTCCTGAGGGGGGGCTTTCTTTTAGTTTTTCAGCATCTCTTTTTTACTTGACTCACTGTTCATTGTTGGCCCAAGGACCTCGCTCGATCGCAGTTAAATTGCCCGATCTCCAACGCTTGTCCCAGCTGGTGGCTTTGGATCCATATGGACACAACAGCAGCTGGACCATTGGGGCAGAGGAGTGCCTCACTTCTGCAGCATCTTGCTACGGAAGAGGCTACCCCTCAAAAGCCCCATGGCGAGGAGCCTTTCGCATAGGCTCCCTGGGGGGGGGCAACGAACAATCGAGCCCTCTCCTCACTGCAGGCACTCAGATCCTCTCCTCGGAGGTCTGGGAGGGATGTCTGCTAGCTAATCGCCATTAACAGGAAGTCCATATGTGTATCTCTCTGTTAGCACTCACTACTGTGGGGGCTAATATGCTTAGCTTCATTTAGGGGAGTAGAATTAACTGCTTCTTCTGGTCTTGGTATGTGTGAACAGAGGTTTTAATATGGATCATGGAGATCACAGTAGCCACACTGAAAATGTGAAGAAGTTTAATAAGATAGAAACAACATACAGCAAGTGTAAACAAGCAAGTCAATTTCAAAGAGTGCTTAACTGTAGGCTGTATCTTCTAAGAGAATCACTTCTCTCTTAAGTCACAGGATACACTGAATTTTATTTGTTCCATTTTGCAGATGGTGAACACTTTTTTTTTGGGCCCCCCGAAGGGCATTTTTTTATTGCTTTTCTAAATACTACAAAAGAAATACAGAAAACTACAAGAAACAAGAGGGAGAAGGGGAAAACACCTCTAATCTACAGGTTAAAAAAGTGATAGTCCCAAAACTACATTAGAAGTATGAGCGATTATTCTTAAGCTTAACATATAGTTATACAATTTAACATATTTAGATCTAGCATCTTCTGTGGCTGGTGGTTTTGTTCATCTAATGCTGTGAAAGAAAATAAGCAAGTTAATTATTGCTCTCTTAAAGACACACCAGGTATTCAAATGCTATAATAGCAGGAACTTCATTCAAAGTCCTTCAGCCTCTATTTTGCTTTATCTTTATCTTTCCTAACTCTCAGATCATAAGTAGTTGGTACTGCTACTCCTAGCTTCCACCCCAAATCCCCCTCTGTGGACCCTGAGTCCTCTTCGCCACTCGATTTGTCTGTCTGGTCCCGCTTTCCACCTTCCTTTGGATCACTGTGTTTTTCCAGGAATTCTTGTGCCTTAAAAATGGAATCAACCTTTTCTCTTTTGTCCTTAAATTTAAACAGCACTCCTTCCGGGATTACCCATCTATAGGGTACAGAATTTAATTGTAAGAAATTAGTCAGTTCCTTGTAGCTCTTCCTTCTCTGTCTAACTTCAAATGGAATGTCCTTTAAGACCTTGATTGTAGAGTTCCCAATTTTCAGGGGTGTCCTTGACGTTGCTTTCAATATCTGATCTCTGGCACTTCGTTTGGTGAATTTCACCACTACCTCCCCAGGTAGATTGTATTTTTTTTCGTGTATGTAGAGTGGACCCTATATGCCAGGTCCACATCACTTATAATTGTTTCCATTTTACAATCCTAAGATCTTCTCTATCAGTCTCTGGTACATCCTGAAAACGAAGAACCATATTGGCTTTTTCCATCTGAAGTTGAATCAGTTTATCCTCTTGCAGCCCTTGTAGTTTCTAAATTTTTTGGACTTTTTTCTTAATTTGCTTATTAACAGTGTCCGTTTCTAAACACTTTGCAGCCAATTGTTCCATTTTTCTTGATGTTTCTGTCAGCTGTGTCTGTTGCACAGCCAATGCCTGGTTAATATTCCCAAGATGTTGATTTATAACAGTCGAAAGGACAGAGAGAACTGTGAAAAGGCTACAGGGTTCCAATACAAATTGTGCTTTTAACAATGTAATTATTATTTTCAGTAACAACAAACAGTTTTAAACTGAAAAACAGCTGACTAAAAATGCAGAGTCACATGCAGAATCGCAACGGCATCCTCCAGAATGATTAAATCCGTTTCAACCAATACAGTGGTCTTTCTCCAGCCTGAAGACTTAGCACAGCTTGTTTTAAGATCTTACATCACCATTGCCAGGAAAAAAATTATCAATCCATTTTCTAGAGAAATTTCTTATAAGGAAAAAGTCCTCATCAGTTCCTTCTTCAATAGTAAAGTGCTAATCATTCCGGAGGACGCAGTTGCGACTCTGCATGTGACTCTGCATTTTTAGTCAGCTGTTTTTCAGTTTAAAACTGTTTGTTGTTACTGAAAATAACATTTACATTGTTAAAAGCACAATTTGTATTGGAACTTTGTAGCCTTTTCACAGTTCTCTCTCTCCTTTCAATTTTATCAGCAGAACTGTGACCTCTTTTGTATACTTATCTGATTTATAACAGTCACCTGCTCCAGCAGAGGGCGCATCTGCTCTGCAAGCTGCTTAGCGATGTCAGAGACTTCCTCAGAGTGGGGACTGGGAGGGACTACTTGCTTCTTCCCTGCTTTCTCCCACTTCCTGCTTAGTCCCGACAAGTTGGAAAGATTGTTTACATTAACAGAGTTCATGCCAAAGGGTCTGAATTTCGACCTAGTGCTTTTTCAAGCCTGGTAAGTCCCAAGAGACCACTTTTACTGTTGGGTTTTTCGTTCGCCCCCCTCTTCTCACTTAACTTAATAGTTCCCAAGTGGGGGGGGAAGCTCTCCCTCCTCCCACTGCTTCTGTTGGGGGGAACACCTGGAAAGTTTTATTTCTCGTTCCACCAAACTCACAGTTTTGCTGATCACTTTATTCTTGTTTTGCTTTCTCTTTCAATGCTTCATCGCTCTACTCGTCCCAGCTAGCGCCTCTGTGGTCGATTCACATCGGCCTCACAGTGCGTCAGGACCATCAGGATGGCTCGGAGCCTCAATTCTCCCACTGCGCGCAGGAGGAGAGGCTACCAGGCAAAAGTCCCCTGGCCCGGAGTCCATCCCAAGGACTCCTTGGAGGATTATGCTTGTGCGAATCCCCTCCTGGCGCCTGTGCACATGTGTCCCGAGAGAGTTTGGGAAACATGTCCACTAGTCAAGTCACCATGATCGGAAAAATCAGATGGTGAACACTGAAGGTCAAAGGCAAGTTATTTGTTTGAGGAATTTTTAACCACAAAGACAACTGTGTATCACATTTAGTCAAGTTTTACAGCTAGATATCCTTGAAATCAGGGAGACCCTGAAGGAAATTCTTAACCACAAACAGAAGTATCTAGTTCAGCATATATCCTGTAGCCATTAGCACAGGATATTTACACTGAGTGGCTCCCAGTGGAGTACCGGGTCAGGTTCAAGGTTTTGGTACTGATCTTTAGGCCATGTGCAGTCTGGGAACCATGTATCTGCGGGACCGCCTTATCTGGTATGTCCCCCAAAGAGCATTATGGTCTGCTGAGAATAAGCTACTGGTGATCCCTAGCTCTAAAGGCATCCGGCTGTCCTTGACCAGAGCCAGGGCCGGTGGATCTCTCTGTCAAATAACATTTGTGCCCTCTGGGATGTTATGCAGTTCCGCAGGGCGTGTAAGGCAGAGATGTTCTGCCAGGCTTTTGGTTGAGGACAGCAATGGGTTCCATCTTATCTGGTGCTCCCTTCTCCTCCCCTACTCTGCTTTTTTCACATATTGTGGGACCGTAATACATATTGTATGACCATTATGGCACCATTGATAATTTTAGCTATTTTATATCTTTAGCTATATTAATTGGATTTTAAATTGTACAGTTCCAAACTGTGTGGGTCTAAACATCCTGTTAAAATCCTTTCAGCAGCAGAATGTCCTAATCTCACCCAATTTGATTCTGCCACTGACTAAGCCTACTAAGTTGGACGCCTACTTGATCCCTCTTGTCTGCTAAAGGTATATAGTCTGCCACTATTTTTGTTGTGGGTCCTATTGGGGCTGTGGCTTCATGATAGAGTATCTACTTTGCATGTAGGTTCCCTGGCATCTCTGGTGAAAAGCATCATATCTGAAAGACATGTTTATGTGATCCTGGCAAGCCGCTGCCAGTCATTGTAGTACACAATATTGATTTTGGTAGACCAATGATCTGACTTGGTATAAAGCAACTTCAGTGCTCAGAGGCAATATACTGTACAATGAAATTTTATTTAGCTAACACTACTATGAGTTATGGATACATGTTAAGGCTATCTAATCACCCTTTAAAGCCAGCATTTATTGGTTCGACCACATTGTGTGGTACTTAACACAATATTTTACTTATGGCATTACATTTTCCATTTTTTCAGTGACTAATCTGAACCTCTAGCTAGTCAATGTCATAAGAGAACCTCCAAGCTTTAGGATTATAACAGAAGAAAAATCTCTTTAAGACCAGTGTCCCAGTATCTTACTTCACCATTCTAATCTAATGTTTTCTTAAGATTCTACATATAGATTGTCATGGTATGGGCTGAAAGGCAGGTCTGAATGTGTACCAGGTTTAGCCACTGAAAAATATTAAATGCCAGAAATTTGCCCTGAAACTCATGAAGTGATTAATACCAAAATGAAGGCTGGGAGCATTAAGGTCCCTATTCCAGCACCAACCCCTATGATCACATCCAAAGGCACTTGCACACAATGCTGTGTTCCCTCCTCTTGAATGTTATATTCCCAGTCCTTTCCTGACAGTGGCCTGGATACACTTATGTGGAAGTTTTAGAAATAATATACAGCTGGGGGGCATAAATAGCACTTGCTTAATCATCTGAAAAATATACTTAGCACATCAATTGAGCTTTAAGACTAGCCATTATATTACATGAACTATAAGAGTGGAGCCAATTTCACACATGAATACTCTAGAAATAAATTGTGACTGTATTTTGAAGTGGTGATGGAAGGGAAAGCCATCAAAGCATGACCAATGAACTTTGGAGGGGAAAAGGCCACATTGTTCATAATTGCAAGAACAGGACCTGGGTGAAGAATGAGCAGGAACTTCTGTAGTGCTTTTGGAGCAAAACTGCACATTATGTTTTCCACGTGGCCACCATGGACCAAATTTGGGTTGAAATTGTAGTGAGGGGTGAGGAAGGAATCCTGCTTCCCCACCCTGTACCATTTTCTCAACCTGGAAATGTGCCAGGTTATTTGCTCTGTTGGGCAGGCTGCATGTGCACTGACTGCTTGTAAATTTGGAATATCTGGGAGTAATAAAACAGTTAATCTTTTGAGAAACAAAATAATTTTGAAGGGGGCTGAAGGAGGAAGTGGTATGTCTGCTCTTTAAAAAGCCATCTTTGGACCCGATGGTCCTGGCCAACTACTGCACAGTATTGAATCTTCCGTTCCTGGGTAAGGTAGTTGAGAGAATGGTAGCCAAACAGCTGCAGGCATTCCTGGATGAGGCCTCCATCCTGGATCCGTTCCTGTCCAGTTTTTAACCCAGCCATGGGACCAAGATGGCTCTGGTTGCCCTTACAAACAACCTCTGGAAACAGCTGGACAGAAGCAGGTTGGCACTGCTGTTGCTTCTTTACATGACAGTGGCATTTGAAATGGTCAACCACAATCTTTTAGTTCACTGCCTTGTCAACCTGGGGATCTGGGAGACTGCCCTACAGTGGCTTTCTTCCTTTCTCCAAGGTCGAGGACAGAGAGTGGTGCTAGGGGAGCCCCTTGGGATTGCGGGGTCCCTCAAGGAAATTCTCTCCCTAATTTTATTAAACATCTATATGCGCCCTCTTGCCCAGCTGATCTGGGAGACTGGGCTTGGGTGTCATCAATATGCAGATGACACCCAGCTGTATCTGTTAATGGACGGATGCCAGACTCAGCCCCAGGTACTTTGGACTGGGAGCTGAGAGCTGTGGCTGGCTGGTTGCGGCAGAATTGGCTGAAGCTGAATCCATTGAAGACGGAGGTCCTGTATCTGAGTTGTGGGGGATTAGGTGGGGGGATTTGGTTCCCAGCCCTGGATGGGGCATTTGGCCCTGGCACCAAAGGGTCTGGAGTCTAGATGTGATGCTGGATGCCTCCACTCCCCAGTTTGTTGTAGTGGTTAAGTGGGCGGACTCTAATCTGGGAGAACCAGGTTTGATTCCCACTCTTCCACTTTTTCTGCTGGATGACCTTGGGCAAGGCATAGTTCTTGCACAGCTGTTCTTGAAAAAGAGCAGCCCCACCTACCTCACAGGGTGTCTGTTGTGGGGAGGGGAAGGGAAAGGAGTTTGTAAGCCACTCTGAGACTCCTTTGGGTAGTGAAGGGCGGGGTATAAATCCAGACTCTTCTTCTTCCTCTTCCTTTTTTTTAAATTTCCCCAATTTTTATTAAATTGAAAACAAGAATCCATACAAAATGTGATACATTGCAAAGTTCATATAATTATGAACTTATAAACATCACCACAATCTGCTAAACTATATAACCTGAACTAAGAAACCCACAATTTTAGCCAAAATCTTAACTGTATAAGAATGGTTCCATGCACGAAGGACATAATTTCCTCACAGAGGGCAGCCGGAATAAACAGTTTAGTGCCTCGATACCAGCACCCATTCTCCCGTTCTTCCACTCCCTCCTCCTTTGTCAGCTAAGCGATCAAATGCCTCTTGACACTCAGGCGTTCAATCCAATTTAGCCCCCAGGCATGTGCTTTCTGGGCCCTTCCCCTTTGTCTTTAGGATGTCAGTGAGCAGCAGGCTTACCTGGGCAAAATTAGCCAAAAAGGATATGTAAAAGTTCATGAATCCGAGGAAGCCTTGGAGCTGCCTCCTGGTCTTGGGAGGTTCCCACCCCACCACGTCCTGGACCTTTGCGGGGTCCATTTCAATCCCCCTAGTTGAGATCTGGTACGCCAGGAACAAGATCTCAGTGCAGTGAAACTCACACTTGGACAGTTTGGCAAAGCAGTTTGTGCTTGTGCAACGTTTCTAGGACCCCCTTGAAGAAATAGTTATGCAGCACTTCATTGATTAAGTTCATAAAGACCCCTGGCGCCCCCTGAAGGCTGAAGGGCATAACTAGTTATTCAAACTGCCCTAAGGGGGTATTAAATGCCGTTTTGTATTCATCCCCCTCCTGAATCCGGACCCGGAAATAGATGTCGCGCAAGTCCAGTTTCGAAAAGATTTTCCCTTTGGAGTCCACTGCCAAGAGATCCTTAATCAAAGGGAGGGGGTAGGCATTCATGGTAGAGACCACATTCAAACCCCGGTAGTCGGTACACAACTGCAAGCCCCCATCCTTCTTTTTCCTGAAGAGCACGGGGGCTGCACAAGGAGAAGCGGCTGGGCAGATGAAACCCCTAGCTAAGTTTTTATCAATGAACCTCCGCAACACCTCCTTCTCCGCCAGGCTCATTGAGTAAAGTTTCCTCTTGGGGAGTTTTTAATCAGGTAAGAGTTCAATGGCACAGTCCAAGTTACGATGGGGGGCAGTTCGTCAGCTTCAGCCTCCCCAAATACCTGACCCAAGTCTCTGTATTCAGGGGGAATTGCGTTCATTTCAGCCCTAGCAATACAGACCGGGACTCGTTGCATTGGGGTTGGGTCCCAGACGTTGGGTCCCAGACATAGTCAACACACTGGGGGGACACGAATTTTATGACCCCTTCTTCCCATACTATATACGGGTCATGGGAATGGAGCCAGGGGCATCCCAGCACCAGAGGAAAGCGAGCTGCTGGGGTGATGACAAACGACCTATGTTCCCAATGCTGCCCTGCCCCCATTCTCAAAGGTACTGTCTCGTACTTACAAGGGTCTTTCATGGTCGACCCATCCATCTGGGTGAAAACCAGCAGGTCAGGGAGCTTAACAACTTTTGCCCCGAGCCCAGTCACTAAGGAGGGATGGATCAAGTCTCACCCACACCCTGAGTCAATCAGCCCCCTTACCCACACATGGGTATTCAGCTCGGGGTAAATAATAGTCACAGTCATGAAGAAGGGTGGGGGCAATTGCTCACCGGGGGCCCCTCTGGCCCAGCCCTAGCAAGGATGTGGACACCTGGATCGACATGTTGGAGGAGGAGTGCCGCAGAATCATGCGAGATATGGGACATTTGTTGCAGAACTTGCCAACCATGATGGATCAGGCAATTCGGACCCATATGGCAGGACGACCAGTGCCAGTGCCCGGGTCGGGGCCAGGACCAGGTCCAATCCTTCCCCTGGGTCAGCCGCCTCTGGGCCAGCTGCCTCCGGGCCAGCCGCCCCCAGGCCAACCACCCCCGGGCTGGCCACCTCCGGGCCAGCCGCCACCAGGGGTGCCACTGCCAGGCACACTGCCAGTAGTACCGGCTCCCTTACCCCAGCCACCCCTTCCGGGGCCAGGGCCCCTACCGGCACCCGGGCCGGCTCCCCCACCGGTACCGGCGATTCCCCAGATGATGCCTCAACCGAAAAATCTGTTGGATATCACCTTTGATGGAGATCCCAAAAATCTATCCTTTTTCATCCTGCAAGTGGGAAAGTTTGTCCAGCGATGGGGCCATCTCTTCCAAGATGAAGAGCAGCAGGTGGACTTTATCGCCTCTCGACTGCGGGGAGTAGCTACCAGCTGGTACATGTCATTACATAACCTAGAGGCTGTGGAATTGGGGATGCCTTTATGTGGGCTTTGAGAACCCGTTTTGAAGACCCGACTGCCGCGCAGAAGGCAGAGGCCTTCCTACGTACCTACAAACAGAGTCGGCTCACGGTCAGAGAGTATTCCACGGAATTCCAAAGGCATGCAGCCAAGATCCAGGACTGGACCAATCCTGTTTTAGCTCAACAATATTGACTGGGACTCTCGGTGGACGTCCGTAACAATGTCCTGAGTTCCAAGGAACCAAGAACCTTACAAGGGTGGATGGAGGAAGCTGAAAGGGCTGAAATCAGACTGTGTACCATGAAGCTGGATATTTCACTGATTACCAGCCGCTCCCAAGTTTCCCCCCAGCCAAAGGCCAAGCCCTCCTTGTCGGGTCCCACCATATGGGACCAATGAATGAAACAAGGACTCTGCCTGAAATGTGGGGAGAAAGGCCATTTCGCCGCCTCCTGCCCCAGGGAAGACATTGGGAAGTCTACGTCCCAGGATGAGGACAAGCGTCACACGGGAACTCCATTAAAGAGGGACACAGCCAAACTGCAAAACTCGCAGGCCCTGCACACCCACCCCGAGTACGCAGAGCCGCAGTCGAGTGAGAAGGAGATGATTGAATTGCCGGGAAACTAGCAGGTCCTGTTGTAAGTGGTGCAGCACAGCAGGACCCATCCATCAAAGTGCCTAAAGTGGTGAGCAATTACCCGTCCCTGTTTTTCGTGACTGTGATTATTATGAACCCAGCCATGATGACCCATATTTGGGTGCGCGGCCTCATAGACTCGGGGTGTGGGAGGGATCTCATCAACCCTTCCTTGGTGTCAGGGCTGGATGCAGCAGTAGTCAGATTAAAAGACCCCATCGTTTTTATGCAAATGGATGGGTCTCCCATGAAAGAGCCCTGTAATTTTGAGACTGTGTTGTTGCGAGTGGGGGCTGACGACCATTGGGAACACCTCTCGTTCGTGGTTGCACCGGGAGCCAAGTTCCCCTTAGTCCTCAGTAGCCCTTGGCTCCATGGGCATGACCCTTACATCCTGTGGGAAGAGGGGATCGTTCACTTTATCTCCCCGAGGTGCACCGAGCATAAGTGGGACCCCTCCTGGGGTACCCCCCCGACAGTGAGCCTCCAAGAGCATGCCTGGTGGTTGAGGAGCTGGCTCTCATTCCCAAGAAATATAGAGACCTATCCCAGGTTTTTGAGGAGGAGGAAGCTGATGAACTCCCTCCCCTCCACAATTCAGATTGTGCCATTGAACTACTCCTGGGTCATATAATGCCCAAAGGAAAGATTTACGCCATGAGCCCTGCGGAAAAGGAGGAGTTGCAGAAATTTATCAACAAGAACCTAGCAAGGGGCTTCATCCGGCCAGCCTCCTCTCCGTTCACTGCACTGGTATTGTTCTGAAAAAAGAAAGATGGGAGTCTCAGGCTTTGTACGGACTACTGAGGGCTGAATGCGGGATCAGCTACTAATGCATACCCCATGCCCCTGATTAAAGATCTCCTTGCTGTAGTAGCACAGGGCAAGATCTTTTTTAAAATAGATTTGAGGGATGCTTACTTTCATGTGCGCATCCGGCAGGGAGACGAATTTAAGACTGCATTTAACACTTTCTTAGGACAATTTGAATACTGGGTGATGCCATTCGGGCTCCAGGGGCCCCCAGGAGTATTCATGAACTTAATCAATGAAGTCTTGCACCCCTACCTGTTCAAGGGCATGGTTGTTTACTTGGATGATATCTTACTGTACTCACCTGACTTAGGCTCACACGTTCAGTTGGTAAGACAGGTGCTCACCAAGCTCCTGGAGAACAAACTATTTGTCAAGCTGTCTAAGTGTGAATTCCACCAAACTTGCATTGACTTTTTGGGGTACCGTATCTCTCCCAAAGGACCAGAGATGAATCCCAAAAAAGTACAAGGTGTACTAGACTGGGAGCCCCTGAAAACCCGGAGGCAACTTCAGAGTTTCATTGGTTTTGCAAACTTTTACCGCCAATTTTTACCCCACTTCGCCCAAGTAAGCCTACCGCTTACTGACCTCTTAAAGACTAAAGGGAAAGGGGCAGGAGCCCTTCAGCCCGGAGCTAAATTGGACTGGACCCCCAAATGTCAGGAGGTGTTTGAGCAGTTAAAACACTTATTCACCACGAAGCCCGTATTGGCCCACCCTGATGAAACAAAAAAATTCGTGGTGCAAGTCGATGCCTCTGACACGGCCATGGGGGGGGCGATCCTACAAGAGGGTTCTGATGGGCAGCTACATCCACTGACCTATGTCTCCCACAAATTTAACGAAACCGAGAGATTTTGGCCCGTGTGGGACAAGGAAGCAGCCGCAATCCGATTAGCCCTAGCCACCTGGCAGCACTGTCTAGAAGGGGCCCGAGTCCCATTTGAGGTCTGGACTGATCACAAAAACCTCGAGGTCTCACGAAAGCCCTGTAACCTTAATGCCAAGCAATTCAGGTGGGCTGAATTTTTCTCAAAATTCCAGTTCACCCTTCACCATTTCCCCGGGCGTTCCAACCCCCTGGCAGATGCTCTATCTCGGCTACCCCAGCACGAGAGCAAGAGGGTGGAGGTCCGGGAGTCCTTCTTCACTCCCTCCCAATTGAGCGGGGCGGTGGTAACTCGCAAACAAAGCCGACTCGAGCCGACCCCTCCGACCCCTGGAGCCCCATGGGAAGAGCGATTCGCCAAGGCAATCACTGACACAGAAACGCTGATGTTACAGTCTCAGGGGTCTTTGGAATGTTGCACAAATGGGTGCTGGTATAAGGGCGAGAAACTGTTTGTGCCCGAAGTGCTAAGGTGGGAGGTATTACAGTTTGTCCATGGGTCCAAGCCTGCAGGGCATTTTGGATTTGTCAAGTCCCTACACCTGCTGCAGCAAAGTTTTTGGTGGCAGCAGATGAGAAAAGATTTGTCTACCTTTGTGCAATCTTGTCCAACCTGTAGCTTGTGCAAGCCAAGAGGGGGGAAGCCCCCTGGACTGTTACAACCATTGCCGACCCCCCAGAGACCTTGGGAAGTTATTTCAATGGATTTTATTACAGACTTGCCTCCGAGTAGGCAAATGACTGTGATCTGAGTGGTTGTGGATTTGTTTTCCAAGCAAGCTCATTTCATCCCATTCCCGGGACTGCCGACGGCTGGCAAAAGCTTTCCTACAACATATTGTTAGATTGCATACGCTACCAGCTAAGATAATTTCCGACCGTGGCACGCAATTTGTTTCTAAGTTATGGACTGAATTAATGGTCTTAATGGGAATTGAACGGGGTCTGAGCTGTGCCTACCACCCAGAGACTGATGGTCAAACCGAACGTGTTAATCAGACCCTGGAGCAATACCTCCGCTGTTTCACTAATTTCCAACAAGACAACTGGATTGACCTTCTCCCCCTGGCAGAGTTCGCGTATAACAACGCATGGCATTCCTCTACAGGGGTCTCCCCATTCAAAGTGGCATTGGGCTACAAGAGCCCCCTTTGCCATTCCTTACGACCACGCCGGGGAGTAACCTGGATGCCTCCTTATTGATGGAGGCCCAGGTCACAGCAGTTGCCAAATCAACCTTTTTTTCATCTTCAGCAGGTTCGGCAACTAGTCCCGTACCTCTCATCCTACAACTTGGCTACAGTGGTCCATGCAACAGTCACTTCCAGATTAGACTATTGGAACTTGGTTATGGTCACACATTCAGCCTGTCCTCTGCAGACTGCACTGGCTGCCAATAGAGTTCTGAATCCAGTTCATAGTTTGGGTTTTAACTTTCAGGGCACTGAACGGCTTGGGACCAACATACCTGCAGGACTGCTTTTCCTCATATGTGTCCCAGTGGGCCCTAAGACTGGCTAATCATAATCAACTGGTAATCCCTGGCCCAAAATATGTCTGTTTAGCCTCAGCTAGGGCCAGGGCCTTTTTGGCCCTGGCTCCAATCTGGTGAAATGAGCTTCCCATTGAGATCAGGGTCCTGCGGGACTTGTTACAGTTCTGCAGGGCCTGTAAGATGGAGCTATTCCACCAGACTTCTAGCTGAGGCAGCAGACATCCAACAGATGCCCCTTCTGCCCCAAACCTGTTTTAATCTGCTCAAATTGCCTTAAATTGTCTATCTAAATTATTGGCTTAACCATTATTGAGCAGCTCTATCTATTAAACATCTGACCAGACCCAAGGATTACTATTCACCCTCTTAATGTTTTTAATTTTAAATGAATATAATTTTTAGTTTTTTAGAGACAATATACTATGTTACTGTATGATTTTATGTTGTGAACCACCTGGAGCCCACTTCAGCGGTAAGTAAAGGTAAAGGTAAAGGTTCCCTTGCTCGAAAGCCAGTCGAATCCGACTCTAGGGTTGCGGTGCTCATCTCCGTTTCAAAGCCGAAGAGCCAGCGCTGTCCGAAGACATTTCTGTGGTCATGTGGCCGGCATGACTAAACACCAAGGTGCACGGAATGCTGTTACCTTCCCACCGAAGTGGTACCTATTTATCTACTTGCAATTTCTTGCTTTTGAACTGCTAGGTTGGCAGGAGCTGGGGCCAGAGACGGGAGCTCACTCCGTCATGCGGCACACTCGGGTCTCGAACTGCTGAACTACTGACCTTCCACAGCCTGCAGTTCAGCGTCTTAACCACTTGAGCCACCACAGCTCCATCTGCGGTAAGGGTGGGATAAAAATCTCACAAAAAAATAAAATAAATAAAGAATTGTACGCCAGCTTGGAGGTAAAAGTCTGTCTCTTTTTCATCCTGCTGGGTGGGCTGTACTGTCTGAATGCCAAGGAACAATATAAGAATAAATGCTTTGTAAAACAAATACATTTTCATTAGAAAATATACTGCAAAAATAAAATTCTCCTGTCTTTGCCACAGTTGCTATTGACCTGTGAATTAGAATCCACACTGAAGAACCTTCTGTGTTTTAAACAGCTGTTGCTCACTGAGCAATGAAGCTATAAACGTTAATTTAATGCACAGGTAATGACAATAGCTACAGCAGTGCATCATGGTAATTTGCCAGTACATTGAGTTGCTTGTAGTTCTTGCATCAAGGCTGCTGTTAAATAACACACTCACACAAAGACATTGCACTTCGAATAAGCTCATTAAAATGGGCTCACTTTATTTGCTGCAGATTGGTTACAACAGTAAGGCTTATGGTCTTGTGCCTGATGACTTCTGATGGCATTAAAAAAATAGAATTGCTCCTCAAGTTACATACCATTCCACAACTAATTTGCAGAAGCTTGTCTTGGGGTAAGATACCTGCCTGCCGTGATATGCTGCTTTAGGACTACTTGTGATTTTGTTTATTTCAGCTTTACTGTAGCCTCAACTTTCAGAAGATGTGAAAGGGAAAGATTATGAAAGGACTAAACTTGATTGCTGGTGGGATCATGTAATATCATGATATGCTTGTAATCCCTGACTGGCTATAACTGCCCAAGGCAGGGGCCCATCTTAAGTAATCCTGAAGCTGCACACGGGCTAAGGGTGATAGGGTAGGGCAAGGGAGGTTATTATGTACTGAGATCGAGGCAGCATTCAAACAAGTGATTTCTTTATTCAGCTCAGAACACAACAACAACAGCACACAGAACAAGCCAACTATATACATTTTGAGCTAGGAAAACCACACCTCCTGAAACAATAATGTTCAATCTCCGGATTGGTCTGTTTGCACCATTGACCAATCCGGTTACGTATTTTAGAATACTGGGCTTCTATGGAGCTGTGACCTAAGCTCACATCTAATAACACAGTAAACTGAATACATAACACTCCTCCCCCCTAAGTTAGCACACATAATCTTGCAAATGATGGGGGCGAGTTCTTACTAATTGGGAATGCCGTGGTTTCCCAGCAGACAGTGTAGGATCTCTGCTGGAACTGTGTGGTTGACAGTCCATAGTGCAGTCAGGACCTGTTGTGCCAGGACTCTCTGGCTCAAAGGGCAGCACCCATGCTAGAGAGTTCCCCCACTCTGTGTCGAGTGAGGGAGCTGTTACTGCCTCCGACCGAGTAGTTGGCTGGGGAGAGTTGTAATTCGTAGGCTGGGGAACATTGCAATGTGTAAACTCTTCCCCCTGGTCATCTGGATTTGCTGACTCTGCTTCCTGGACCCAGCGTTGCCAAAGCTGGTCAAGGTGCTGGCGCAGGCTTCTCTCTTCAACTGTGGACACCACATAGGAAACCGGCCTAGCGTGGTGGTTACTGTGGCTGAAATCCACACTGGCCCATCACCATAGTTCTGGGCATAGACGAGATCACCTGGCTGGAAGGATCGGAGGGGTTCAGGAGCCTCTCGCTGTGGTGGTCGGTCAGGTGTGAAGTCTGGGTGCAGGTGATCTAGCACTATAGTTAAACGGCAGATCATCAGAAGTTCCACTTGGCACCACCTGGTAGTTGTATGTGGCGTTACGTGCTGGTGCAACAAGAATTCGGCTAGTCTATGGTTCCAGTAGACATAGACTCGTTTCCTCAGTGCATCCTTTGTAGTGTGGGCCATTCTTTCAGCCTGTCTGTTTGTGGATGGATGGAATGGGGCGGCCGTGATGTGCCAGATCATGTTGGCCTCCATGAACCTCTGGAATTTGGCCGATGTGAATTGTGTCCCATTGTCGGACATGATAGTCTCGGACAGTCTGTGTGTGCTAAAGATGCGATGCAGTGCCCTAATGATCGATGCCGATGTCATTACAGACATTGAGACTACTTCTAGCCACTTGGAAAATGAGTCCACGACAATCAAAAAGGTTTGTCCTTGAAAAGGGCCAGCAAAGTCAATATGCAGGCGGGACCAGGGCACTCGGGTGGTCTCCCAACATTGCACTGGTGCCTGAGGTGGCTCCGATCACAACTCTTGGCAGGCCTGGCAGGTATGGACCCATCCTTCAATCTCTTGGTCCAGGTGCAGCCACCAGATGTAGCTGCGGGCTAATACTTTCATACATACCACTCCGGGGTGTCCCTCTAACACCCGGTGGTGAAGTTTGAGGGGAATGACCACACAGTTCCACCAGAGGAGGCATCCCTTGTGGACTGACATTTCGTGTTGTCATGACTTGTACACCAGGAACTCAGTAGTCTGACTGCCAGCTGGCCACCCCCTCCACATCCAGTTCAGAGCCTGGGGAATGGTGGGGTCCTTGGCGGACTGTGTGGCAACATTGGATGCATGTAGCAGAGGCTGTGGTAGCTCCTTGAGACCCATTACTTTGCAGGCAGGAGAGGGATCTAGTGCCGGGGCCTGGATAGGCAGGCACCTCAGTGTGTCAGCATGGCCGATGGCCTTCCCCAGCTGGTGGGACAGTTCATAGGTGTAGGCGGACAGGAATACAGACTAATGGAGCATCCTGGGATACATGACCTGAGGAGTCTGGTGGTCTGGGGCAAATAATCCCAACAGTGGCTTGTGGTCAATTACAACCTGGAATTTTTGACCATACACAGAATCATGGAATTTCTTTATGCCAGCAACAAGGGCGAGTGCTTCCTTGTCAATTTGGGCATAGTTCCTCTCAGTGGATGACAAGATTCTGGAGAAATGCACGATAGGGGCCTCTCGACCATCAGGCAAATGGTGACTCAAGACCACGCCGATTCCGTAGGGTGAAGCGTCAGTGGCCATGATAAGTGGTAGCCGTTCATCAAAAAGCATGAGGACTGAATTGGATGATATTAAGTCCTTGACAGTGGTGAATACTTGGGCGTGACTTGGCCCCCAGCTCTACTGTGATTTCTTTTCCAACAGGCGATGCAATGGTTCTGCTACGGATGCTTTATGCAGCAGGAATGAGTGATAAAAGTTGAGAAGGCCGAGGAATTATTGGAGTTCTTTCTTTGAAGTAGTGGTCAGTGTGCTGTGGATCACCTTGACCTTGCTCTTCATCGGATGGACCCCATCAGGATCAATGAGGAACCGCAAAATCTTGACTCCAAACTGGCACTTCTCACACTTCACCTTGAGGCCTGCAATCGGTGGGGGACCTGTCGAAGGTGTGCAGATAGTTCCTCGGTGGATGCGCCAGCTATTAAGATGACAAAATATGGGACGATGCCGGGAATGTCCCAAAGAAGACCTTCCATAAGGCCTTGGAAAAGTCCCAGGGCTACGCTCACCCTGAACTGGAGGCGGTTAACTTTGAATGTCCTGCAGTGCGTGACAATCGTTTGGGCCTCTGCTGTGGTTGGAGTGACAGGCAGTTGTTGGTATACCTATGCTAGGTCAAGTTTGGTGAAGGTCTTGCCACCAGCCAATGATGCTAAGAGGTGGCTGACAACCAGTACTGGATACGCATGCTGCTGCAGAGCCTTGTTTATTGTGCACTTGTAATCTGCACAGATTTGCACTGACTTGTTGGGTTTGATGGGCATGACGATAGGGGTCTCCCACCTCAAATGCAATACTGATTCCAGCACTCCCTGTGTGATGAGGCAGTCTAGCTCATCATCAATACGCAACTTTAAGGCGAAGGGCACTTGGCGAGTTTTCAGACAAATAGGCGTTACTGTGGGGTCGAGGTCGAACAAAACTGGAGGTCCTGTGTAGTGACCCAGGGATACTGCAGGAAAGTCTTTGCACACAGAGTCCAAGCTGTCGTGGGAGACTTGTTGCACTCCCACTATGTGGATGCCTAGCGCATCGAACCAATCAAGTCCCAAGAGACTAGCACGGTGTCCCTTGACCACTATAGCCCTCAGGGGGCCATAGAACCTTTTGTAGCGCACCATGAATTTGCCAGTTCTTGCAACCAGGATGTGCTGTCTCTGGAAATCGACTAAGTGGAAGTCACAAGGCTCAAGTTGTCGTTTGTTCCATCTGGGAAACAGCCAGCATAGTGTCTGCATCGAGATGATAGTGAGTGCCAATCCTGAATCTACCTCCATCTCACAGGGCACGTTGTTGAGGACAGCTGTCACTTTTATTTTGTTCTTCATTTGCAGGTGTGTACTTGCCACTGACAAGTGGTAGAGACATTCGTATGTTGAATGACAATCAGTAGGTTTAGGACTGTACTTTGGTGGTGGTCAGAGTCTGCTCGATGACGTATGAGGTTACCCCTTGACCTTTGACAAACGGCAGACCCAGGCAATGTGTCCCGTCCTTCCGCAATTACGACACTGGACCTCATGGAATCGGCACTTCTGGCATTCATGGTCACCCCTGCAACTAGCGCAGTTTGTTTTAGTAGCAGGCTGCCAATTGTAGCATTTGTGACTCTCGGCTTGAGTTCGGTGAACTCCATCGTCCTCGCTGTTAGTGTCTTCCACACTCTCTTGATGCACTGGTTGCGTCTTATGAGACTCTGGTGGCATTCTGGACTGTTTCACCACTTTGGTTGATTGGTTGGCAGTTTCTGCAGCAACAGCTTCTTCATATGCTGATTGAAATGTAAGTTCTCTTTTAGTGAAAAGCTGGCATTGTAGCCTTTCGTTTATCAGGCCGCATACTAGCCTGTCACAGAGTCTGTTGCATAGGTCTGTGAAATTGCACTGTCGCAATATTTTTGGAGTGCAGTCATGTACTTGGCTATGGACTCACCCTGGGCTTGGTTGTGCTTGTGAAAGGTGTGCCGACATGCTATCTCAGACGGCTTGGGTGTAAAATACTTGTGCATTTTGTCTGTAATCCTAGTGAACGCCGTTGCCTTGAGCTCGGCCGGCACCACTAATGTCCCAGCCACATCGAAAATGTTCTTTCCACAGACACTGAGAAACATGGCTTTCTTTATGTCTAGATTGATGATCTCATTAGAGGTCATAGAAGTCAAATCTGAAGATGAATGTGCCCCAGTCCTCAGTGGTTGTGTTGAACGGCTCAATTTGGCCCTTGGCAGCCATTGTAGTGTTGCTCTGAAGCGGTGGTGTCTGTACGCTGGTTTCTTTTGAGGGGCCAAGGCCTTGCCCGTTTGCAGTGATCAGCTCTCGAGGGGCCAAGGCGACAGTTCTTTGCCCGCTGCAGTGATCAGCTCTGGTTCTGTGTGGCTGCCTACCCACTTAATCCCACCTTCATCGAGGCAGCGTTCAAACAAGTGACTTCTTTATTCAGCTCAGAACACAACAACAATAGCACACAGAACAAGTCAACTATATACATTTTGAGCTAGGAAAACCACCTCCTGAAACAGTAACGTCCAATCATAAAACAGTGTTTGGAACCAATGAGAATTGTTCCCACTGAAAGTCAAGGTCTCTCTGGATTGGTATGTTTGCAGCATTGACCAATCCAGTTGTGTATTTTAAAATGCTGGGCTTCTATGGAGCTGGGACCTAAGCTTACATCTAATAACACAGTAAACAATACATAACAGAGGTTCGTGAACCTTTTTGCAGAAAGCTCCTTTTGGCACTGGATATGAATGTGAAGAAAATTTCCTGCAGTCCTAAATGTGAGTGCCGATAATGTTTTGCCAATTGTTTTTTATGCTAAGCCTTTGTTGAAATGTCTGTGGTACTTTCCCTGCAATATGGAATGTATGGTATGCAAAATGGCTTAGTTTACTCTTGCAGTGGGTAGGATCTTTTTCTTACTGGCTTCTCTCAGTAACAGTTTGCTGCAGCAACAGTCATGACAGAATGCAGTTGGACTGAAGCCACTCCACAGAACATCTCTTGTACGCAGGCTCAGCTTGACATTTCCCATTGTTAACTGCATTGCCATGTGTGGCTTTGCACTCTAGATTCAGGATAGAGAAAGCCATGTTCTAGAGCTGGGTATACAGATATCCCTTCTTATAGAACTCCTCTGGGAGGTCCATGCATCTATGACGTTATAAAATGAGCAAAAAGCATTCAGTTGATTTACTAGAAGAATAACAAAAAGGGAGACATAAGCTAATTAAAGCAACTTAAACCTTATGGAACTATAAAATCTTTAAGGGCTGTAAGCAATCTTTGTTAGTTAAGGATATGCAAATGTATGTAACTGATACAATATCTAAACATTCGATAATCTTAAATATTGGCCAAATATTTGTTTTAAAAAGAAGCAAATAAAGGCAGCTAAAAAGACACAGTTCAGTCCTTGTATTTTAATCCTGTTAATGGGCTGGAGAAGCCCATTCCTAAATGCTCATAGGTATGTGTGTATTGGATGACTTGATGAACCAGATAATAAAATGGTAGGCTGTGAGTTCCATACACCATATTTAATTGCCTGTGGTAAGCTGACAACATCTAACTGCTAACACAACTAGCTCATGACATCTAGCTGCTCAATCCAACAGAAGTCCTTACTTTTTTTGCAAGAATTCTTTTGAGCCTGTTCCTATATTTTGTGAAACAGGTATTTTTTCTTGTGATTGATAAACTTCCGAAATCTAGCCTTCAAATGGCTTCCTGAAGAACTCAGGCCTGTCTCTATGCCAAGCTGGCCTGAGGAAACTGTGCAAACTGCTGCTTTAAGTCCATTGGTTAAGTATTCTGGGGAAAAACACATGTTCAGCAACTCTGCATGTGAAAGTATGATCCCTTGCTTCTGACCACTGGATAATACTGAAGCAGAAATGCAAATGTGTCATGTCTCTGCAAGTCTGTCAAATCCAAAATAATTATGTTTGTGTCAAAAAATATTGTTTGAGTGGCTCCCAGCTGTGAACTTCCCGTGTTTTCTTTACGTCTTGTTAGTCCATAGTGTATAAAGGTGAGAGATTGTCTAGCTTCCCTGAGATGCTGGTAAGTGAACATGAAATAAAGACTAATGTTATACTACACACCTCTTATGTATTGTGAGGCTGCGAAGACTGACAAATACTGATTTATTTTAACCAAGATGATAATTAAGATCCCGCCAGTCATCATTAAAGTTGGCCAAATAATAGTAAAGACAAATTCAGCTGGAGAGTACAATCGTCTTAAAATAACACTGGATTCTGCTCTTGATGGGTCATAAAAACAAGGGAATATCTTGATCTTACTGAAATTGTTTTTTATACTTTCCACTTTCTTTTGCACTTCACCAAAATTCTCCAGATTGCCAGGAATGTAGGAACACTGCAAGAACAAACACACAAGAGCCGGATGCCAATTAATGGTAAACAGAAGTGCAAATAAGTTTGAACTTGCCACTGAAATAACTCTATGTCAAAACCATGCAAATGTTCTGTAAGACATGTTGCACGAAAGAAGGATTGCTTTTTCTGGTTTTCACTTGTCTGCTTTTTAAGGCTATGAAACCTATAGCAGGGTCTCACAGGGCTGCCAGTTCCATGTTGGAAAATACCTGGAGATTTTTTTTTGGGGGGTGAAGCCTGAGGAGGCCAAGGTTTGTGGAGAGGGGAGGACCTTCAGTGGGTTATAATGCTATAGAATCCACCTTGCAAAGTGGTCACTTTCTCCAAGTGAACTGATCTTGGTTGTTTGAAGATCAGTTGTAATCCCAGGAACAGTCCAGCCACCAACTGGAAGATGGCAACCCTAAAAATAGTAGTATGTTTAAATTTAAAATTTAAATTAAAGTCTACTGCCAGACATCAGCTTAAAAACAGAGCCTTCACACTTATATCACATTGCATCTGGGACCCCATTAAGAACATAAGAAGAGCCATGCTGAATCAGATTAGTGGTCCATCTAGTCCAACATCCTGTCTCACACAAGGCCAACCAATTCCTCTGCGGCCCAAGCAAGCCGCTGCCACCACGGCACTGCCATGATCCCTTTTTGGGCCTGCAGGTCAAGGAAGTCTGTGGTGATGTCACCGCCTCCTAGCCACCATGCCGCCACCATGATGGGCTTCAGCCTCAGGACCCTCCACCTGCTGGAGTGTCCAGCCCGTCCATCGGCTCCCAGCACACTGAGGCTGAGACTCTGGGTGGCGCTTCTGTGGGCGGGATGAAGGCAACGCAGCCAGTGGCCAGGGACCCGTTTCTGAGTGGCAGTTCAGGGAGCCAACTGATTCGGGAGCGCATGGAATGTTGCCACTCCAAAACAGAATTATTATATAGGAGAGATTTGTCTAGGGAATTCTAGATCTCCAATGTAAACAGAATGATTTCCTGCTAGCCTGTGACTTACTGTATAGTATCTAAAATAATAATGGCAGAGATCCGAAACCAAATTAATTGGTGCAGTAAATGGCTCAGCGTAAAATAATTCTTCCCTTTATGGAAAAGTATTTCCCTTCAGTGTATTAGGCCAGCCTTTCGGAAAGTAGCTGTATGAATTGAAACTGAAGGTATCTGCTCTCCTTTGGGGATTATATTGGATAATCAGGAATGTACAATTAGGGTTGCCAGGTCCCCCTTGGCTACTGGCAGGAGATGGTGGGGTAAGGTTGTCAGATTCAGGCTGGGAAATTCTTGGAGTTTGGGGGATGGAGGCCAGGGAGAACAGGGACCTCAGTGAGATACACAGCAATAGAATCCACCCTTCAAAGCATCCCTGTACTCCAGGGGAACCAATCACTGCAGTCTGGAGATGAGCTGTAATTCTAGGGGATCCCCAGGTCCCACCTGGAGGCTGGCATTCCTTACAAATATCTAGTTTTTTAAAAAAAGTACAAAATCATTGTGAGCTTTTTCATCTCAACTGTTTTATCTGCTAGTTTTTTTCTATTTCTTGTGCTAAAGCAGATGTCAATTTGACTAACATATGCTGTTGTTTATGGTTGGGACAAAAGATGACTACAATTTCAGCATGAGAGCTGAGGCACCAACTGAATTTCCCAACAACTCTGGGAACATGACTATGTGGAAGTCACTTGAAAGTACAATTATGTAGGCAACCTAATCAGCCTTCAGACTTTTAAATGGCTCTAAGCCTGTAGGCTGTCACCTGTATCAGAAAATGACATCTGGGCGATATATTTCTCACAATGAATATACATATCCCAATGGAGTGCTGCAATTTGCTCTCTGGCCAGATTTTACAGCCCATGCCCCTACCTTGAAACTCCATCTGCTCCATCTGCTGAATAATCAAGCAGATGTGCATTCTATGAGAAATAGTATACCTTTCATCTGTACCTTCTGGTCCAGGTGTAGCAAAACTTGGCTAAGGACAGTTGTCTGGCTAGAATATGATGTATTTCACTGTTTGTTACTTACTATAGTAGTAGAAAACTTTGGCTGAGGGGAGACATCCTGCTGGAATGTTGCCTGTGCCCCCTTCCCAGGAATAGTAGGTGTATGTTACAACATCTATAACTCTTGGATCAGGGTTGCCCCTTTAACGAAATATCTGGAGTTATAGATCTAGTATCAAGAGTGTGTCTTAACAAATGGCACTCAAACCTTGGGGTTTCTTGTCCAGGTATCTTCGGTGTGATACAGCATAACCACCTGTCCCAGGGTAGTCAAATTGACCTGGACTTCTAGGCAAGGATAGCGGAAAATATTCTCATCCCCAGAGTGCTTGTTGAATATGCAGTGGACTTTTTCTTTGATGCTGGCTTTCATCACTTCACATATGCTTTCTTTGGTCCAGATGCTGAAAAAGAAATGTGATTTTTAAAATGCTTTTAAATGTCGTATACATATCCCCACTTTCCTGCCATTTGTGTGTGGCCTTAGCCAGTATTAGAATACTCTACATGCTAATTTATTTTGGCATTTCATATGGCAAAATGGAGTGGCATAGAACAGAACTGAAATCTGGTTAATATTTCAGATGTTTCCTCTTGCACATTCAACAATGGGAGTACTTCAAAGGAAAACAGGCAGTAAAATTTCTTTTGGGGAATTCTGTGTCAATTGTGTTATGCTAGAAACTTAAATTCAGTGCTGTTGCACTTTTCTGTTTCTTTGTAGCCTCTAAATCCTATGGTATCGATCATTTTAATTGCTTAAGATCAAATGTAAATATATACATTCATTAGAGTGGTGATACTCAGTGGCTCAGGAACAATATTTGGCTTTTTGACATGACACATGGGCACTGTCCTCCAATGTAGCACCTGCCTCATGCTCAAGAAAAATAAGGAAGGCCACTTTGCACCATTGCATGTGGTTGGCAAGTGGGTTTCCACTATAAAACAGCCACTCTTGCAGTGACTGGAGGATGGGTATGCTGAGACCCTCTTTGAACTGCAAACCCCATACCAAGGATGGAAGTAAAAAGGTCCCTTCTCTTCCTAGCACCTGGGCAACTGCTGGGAAGACAGTGATCTGACCATGAAGATGAGATAGTACCACCACCATGCAGACAACTAGAAAAAGAGCAAGCTTGCCACAGTAGAATGGTGATAGTTTTACTCCCACTGCTCCACAACCAACTTGATCTCCTCTGGGAGCCTTGGCAGTCCCACTCTGACTGCCTCAAGCTGAAAAGGGGGAAGAAGGCAGAGAGGGAAGCCCTTTCTTTCATTTCAGATACATAAGAGCTGGCTAGGGTTGCCAGGACTGGGTTGGTAAATACCTGGAGATTTTGGGGGTGGAGTTTGAGGAGGGCAGGGTTTGGGTCATAATGCCATAGAGTTCAACTTCCAAAGCAGCCATTTTCTCCAGGTGATCTCTATCACCTGGAGATCAGTTGTAAAAGCAGGAGATCTCCAGCCACCACCTGGAGGTTGAAAAAAACCAAGAGGGGGTCACAGATATCCAGGGGTCTTTTGGGGGGAGCGCACCGGAGCATAGCTCCGGGAGCTCAAGACCCAAGACCCGCCCCAAGCCGGCGTCCCAGGGAGTCTTTCAGGCAGCCGAATGTCAATTTCAGCTCCATTATATCCTATGGGCCATTGAAGTCAATGGTGAAAACATAGGGTATATTCTGGGGGCTGGAGGGGAGGGGTTTTAGGGAGAGGCTCCAATCTCATAGGGTAGCTTATGGAGCCTCTCCCCAAGATGCCCACCAAGTTTCAAGAACTTTGGATCAGGGGGTCCAATTCTATGGGCCCCTAAAGAGGTTGCCCCTATTCCCTCCATTGTTCTCTATGGTGGGAAAAAAATAAGTTTTTTCCCACCATAGAGAACAATGGAGGGAATAGGGGCAACCTGTTTGGGGGCCCATAGAATTGGACCCCCTGGTCCAATATTCTTGAAACTTGGTGGGTATGTTGGGGAGAGGCTCCAACAGCTACCCTGTGAGTTTGGAGCCTCTCCCTCAAGTCCCCTCCCCTCCAGCCCCCAGAATATACCCTATTATTTCACCATTGACTTCAATGGCCCATTGGATATAATGGGGCCGAATTGCTGCCAAATTTCTTTCATTCCCTCCTTCTTCTCTTCTCTTTTTCCTTCTTTCTCACCTTCTTCTCTTCTCTTTTTTCCTCCTTTCCCTGTTTCCTTCCTTCTTCCTTCTCTCTACTCTCTCTCTTTCCTCCCCTCTTTCCTCCTTCTGTGGCCCAACTCTCATGAGAAGGAGTTTAAACTTTAAACCCCTTCTCTCTTAGCTCCCCAACCCAGACCAGCTGGGGAAGGGAAGGGGAGGCTTTTGAAGATGCCTCCCCCCCTTTTACTTCCCCTTCTGACATCACTTCTGGTGATGTCAGGGGGCGTGGCATATGCTAATAGCCTAATAGCTCATTAGCATACCATATGCTAATGAGCTCCTGCAGCTGTTTTTCTACTAAAAGACCCCTGCAGGTATCCCTGTGGAAAATACAACAAACAACAAAGACTGCAACATGAATGATTAGGACATTTAGTAAATATCATGTTGTATAATGAATCACACTTTACAAAATTACAAGGAGAAGTCCATCATACTCTCAATAAAACTTTACAAAAGTACAAGGAAAGTCCATCATACTCAGTGAGCACCCAGATATAAACTCATTTCATCCCAATCTGCCTCAGGAGTAATCCTATTGTATAGCAAGGTATCAGCCTCTTGATACAGTTCATTATCTGTTAGGAGCAAACCAATGCTTAACTTCTTTATTTTCTGTACTTTATCCTAGAAAAATCCATGGTAGTGAAGAAGTGTCTGGATATCATTTCTTCCTATTCGAACTGATTTCCCCCCCTCCAATGTTCACAGTATGAATTGCACATTGCCTTAGTGGGCTAGCCGTGCAATTTTTGTCCCCTGTCCTCATCTAGAACTAAAGACTCATGTAACATGATTCAAGGGGAGACCATTTTTGACCCCTCCTTTTCAAGTGGCAGAATCCTGCAAATGGAGTCATTGCACATATTAGCCTTTGTGTGAACAGCCTGCATGCCACATTCCTTCAGGTGCATGATGGAGGGGAGAGGTAATAGCCCACTTCTCCATCTGAACTGAATTGCTGTTTAGCTATGCAGAATTGGGTCTGTTATGCAGTTTAAGCTTCCAAAGAGTCTTGGCTGGCTACTGTCTTAGGACTCAGAATGCAGTGCACTAGTATTAAAATAATAGGGGAGAGTTCTGAATGCTGAGGGAGTCACATATATGCATACTAAATAATCTGTTACCTCTTCTTGTATTTTGGTGCAATGGTGATCTCAATAAAGAAATACATCAGCACTGAGCATGCAACCATTCCCAAGCCCAGGAAGAGTGCCCTGGTGTCCCCACGCTTCTGTGCTGTCACCAGCTTTTTCCCCAACATGATTTATTGTGATGAAATAGGTTTTGTTGTCCGTATCTCTGTTAAAACAAAACAAAAACAAAAGACATATAATCTGGTCTATTGTTGTGATAGGAACCTGCACAATTGGTTTCATTCTTTTAAAACCTGCACGTATTTGTTTCCTTAGAATTAAAGCTTCAAAATAAACATACAATACAAATTGTGATAAGTGGTGTGTGGTTGCGTTCTGTTCTGTGTTTCAAATTTTTTGCCTTCAGTGTTTTATTGCTTTATTGTTTACTAGGGAGCAAAGCCCGTTGTGGTGGAAGACAATGGGCCCTAGAAAGGAAGGGAGAGAGGTGGAAGGGAGAGAGGATTGGAGAAAGGAAGGACAGACGGACGGACGGACGGAAGGAAGGAAGGAAGGAAGGAAGGAAGGAAGGAAGGAAGGAAGGAAGGAATAGGGGGAAGAGTGAAAGAAAGGAGAGAGAAAGAAAGGAAAAGGGGGAAAGGAAGGGAAGAGGGGCAGAAAAGGGATTTTCTGGGCCCAGAGAAGGCCTTTTCTGTCCCCCACACACCATCCCCTGGGCCTTCTATGGGGACAGTAGGCAGTGTGTGGGGGAAAATGGCTTCTCTGGGCCTACTGCCCCCATAGAAGGCCCAGAGGATGATGTGTGGGGGACAGAAAATGGCTTCTCTGGGCCTACTGCCCCCATAGAAGGCCCAGGGGATGGCATGTGGGGGGCAGAAAAGGCCTTCTCTGGGCCTAGTGCCCCATAGAAGGCCCAGGGTATGGCGTTTGGGGGGCGGAAAAGGCCTTCTCTAGGCCTAGTGCCCCATAGAAGGCCCAGGGGATGGCGTGTGGGGGGCGGAAAAGGCCTTCTCTAGGCCTAGTGCCCCCAGAGAAGGCCCAGGGGATGGTGTGTGGGGGGCGGAAAAGGCCTTCTCTGGGCCTAGTGCCCCCAGAGAAGGCCCAGGGGATGGCGTGTGGGAGGCGGAAAAGGCCTTCTCTGGGCCTAGTGCCCCCAGAGAACGCCCAGGGGGTGGCATGTGGGGGGCAGAAAAGGCCTTCTCTGGGCCTAGTACCCCTATAGAAGGCCCAGGGGTGGCGTGTGGGGGACAGAAAAGGGCTTCTCTGGGCCTAGTGCCCCCATAGAAGGCCCAGGGGATGGTGTGTGGGGGGCGGAAAAGGCCTTCTCTGGGCCTAGTGCCCCATAGAAGGCCCAGGGGATGGCGTGTGGGGGCCGAAAAGGCCTTCTCTGGCCCTAGTGCCCCATAGAAGGCCCAGGGGATGGCGTGTGGGGGATGGAAAAGGGCTTCTCTGGGCTTAGTCCCCTCATAGAAGGCCCAGGGGATGGCGTGGGGGGCGGAAAAGGGCTTCTCTGGGCCTAGTCCCCTCATAGAAGGCCCAGGGGATGGTGTGGGGGGCAGAAAAGGCCTTCCCTGGGCCTAGTGCCCCCATAGAAGGCCCAGGGGATGGTGTGTGGGGGCGGAAAAGGCCTTCTCTGGGCCTAGTGCCCCATAGAAGGCCCAGGGGATGGCGTGTGGGGGCCGAAAAGGCCTTCTCTGGCCCTAGTGCCCCATAGACGGCCCAGGGGATGGCGTGTGGGGGATGGAAAAGGGCTTCTCTGGGCTTAGTCCCCTCATAGAAGGCCCAGGGGATGGCGTGGGGGGCGGAAAAGGGCTTCTCTGGGCCTAGTCCCCTCATAGAAGGCCCAGGGGATGGTGTGGGGGGCAGAAAAGGCCTTCCCTGGGCCTAGTGCCCCCAGAGAAGGCCCAGGGGATGGCGTGGGGGCGGAAAAGGCCTTCTCTGGGCCTAGTGCCCCCAGAGAAGGCCCAGGGGATGGCATGTGGGGGGCGGAAAAGGCCTTCTCTGGGCCTAGTGCCCCATAGAAGGCCCAGGGGATGGTGTGTGGAGGGCGGAAAAGGCCTTCTCTGGGCCTAGTGCCCTATAAAAGGCCCAGGGGATGGCGTGTGGGGGACGGAAAAGGCCTTCTCTGGGCCTAGTACCCCCATAGAAGGCCCAGGGGATGGCGTGTGGGGGGTGGAAAAGGCCTCCTCTGGGCCTAGTGCCCCATAGAAGGCCCAGGGGATGGTGTGTAGGGGGTGGAAAAGGCTTTCTCCGGGCCTAGTGCCCCATAGAAGGCCCAGGGGATGGCGTGTAGGGGACAGAAAAGGCCTTCTCTGGGCCTAGTACCCCCATAGAAGGCCCAGGGGATGGCGTGTGGGGGGTGGAAAAGGCCTCCTCTGGTCCTAGTGCCCCATAGAAGGCCCAGGGGATGGCGTGTAGGGGGTGGAAAAGGCTTTCTCCGGGCCTAGTCCCCTCATAGAAGGCCCAGGGGATGGTGTGGGGGGGCGGAAAAGTGCTTCTCTCACTTGCCTCAGCCTTGAGGGCCTGTCTCTACGATCACACTCCAGACGGTCCTCTCCTGTTGGAGGACTGGAGCAGACTGAGCTGAGAACATTGACCGGGGCTGACCTGGGCAGGACTTTGCAAAGCAGCCAGTCTGCCCTGGCCAGTGTCTTCTGACTGCCAGTTCTTGAGCCAAAACAATTATGGCAAGCATAGAATGCTGTGGAACCAAAATTCAAATATATATAAGGACAGGATGGTATTCTTATCACTACCTGGATGGCCCAGGTGTCAGCTCTGCAGTTGCCGTGGACTGGGGGGGGGGGGATGCTGAATGCTGGATAAATTGCCTCTGTCTGTTTCTACAGAATGTTTAGTTTCTCTTCTCCCTTATTGCCTGTTAGTCTGAGTTGGTGACCTTTTTACCTTGTTACTCCATCTCCCTTGGGAATGCTTACCCATTAGCTTAGGCGGGCTTTTGTGTGATTCCTGATTGGCCCCAACCCCCCACTGACCCTTTTGATTTCTGTATATCAGTAGCCTGCACTTGCTTGCTTATAGTTCTGACAATGAGTGTATGCTCAGAAGACCTGCCTTTACTGTTTCCAATAAACGTAAACCTCTTGAAGGATCACTGTTGAGGACTGATTGCTGTGGGACGCTGACACCAGGCTAGCCTGATCTCATTAGCTCTCAGAACCTAAACAGAGTCAACCTTGTTGGTACTTGGATGAGAGATCATCTAGGACTACCAGGATTGCTATGCAGAGGCAGGCAATGGCAAACCATTTCTGAATGTCTCTTGCCTTGAAAATGTCTCTTGCTTTGAAAATGACATGAGGCTCACCATAAGTTGGCTGAGACTTGATAGCAAAAAGAAAATAGAAATAAAATCTAGTATGTCTTTTTGGGGATGTGGGAGGGCTGTCAGGAACTGGCAGTTTATTTGCTAACATATTCAGTGATTCATGACTATGACCTCGGTCATACAGGCCAGAAAACGTGTGGGGGGAGGCGTGGCAATTTGCCCCGGAGCAAAATAAGGCGCGGTAGCCCGATCATACGGGCCACCGGGTTGCCACGCTCCAGCTCCAAGTGCTGATCATACCATGCTGCTGCAGCATGGCAAAAAAGCGGAGCAGCAGACCACGCAACCTGCACTGTTGCGAAGTGCGCATGTGCCATTGGGGGAGGGCGGCCCCTGCCGGTGTCTTGCATATGCGCATGCCTCATTCAGTGTTGGTGCGCATCCCATGGAAACTTACAACATCAGGAAACCCCGGGACATGGGCCGGTGTCGGAAGCCGCAGGATACTGGCGCTCCCGCGATCAGATGCCGGCCTTTGCCCCGGGGTTTCTGGAAACTAGTACTTCGACCCTAGTAGTTTTTTACGCCGCGTTTTCGAAGGGAAGCCGCGGGTTGGCCACGGGAGCACTACACCTCCCAGATGTGCTTGTATGATCGCGCACAGAAAGTCCGCGGGGCTCCCGTGCCTTCAGCGGGGCAAATGCTCCGTGTGAACGGGGCCTATTTTGCTTTTTGATTAATCTTGTCTGTTATTATACTTTAGGGTGTTTGGCTCAGCACTGCTAGAACAACATGCATGCTTGAAATACAACAGAGGTCATGACTCATGAGTGACAACTTTTCAATGATCACCTCTGATGAGATTGAACACTTATTTGTACTAGAAGGGCATTTTCTGGATGCAGTTACTTTGGGGGGAAGAGATTAATTTAACACCACATAAGAACCTATTTGATTTGGATTGTGCATTAACAGTAATCCACTGTTGTCTAAATGCTGACTGTATTCATAGCAATGATGAGTGTCCTTGTATAGATAGTCTGCCTGTCTGCACTAATGCATTAACTATTATGGCATTTGAATCAACTATGCGTGGAGAGCTAAATACAATACATATTGTCAACAGAAGCACTAACAATTTCTATTGTAGGCTGTCCATCAGCCTTAGAAACTAAGTGTGGTCAAACTAAGTTATCTCTCATGATGTAGCTCTGGGATGACTAGAGAGGTTTGCACCAAATCCTTTTGAAATCAGTTTAGTGTTTCTGTTCTGTTTTTGGCTTGGGGGGGGGAATAAGTTCATCTTTTATATGAGTTCCTCATAACTTTATCTGCAGTGATTCTCAATAGCGATGGGCATGAACCAAACCACAAAGCAAAATTCATCATGAATTTTGTCCTATTTGTGGTTCATGAATTGAACTTTGTGATGGGTTTATTATCATGAACTTCCATGAACCTTTAAAGCAGTTTGCGGTGGTTCATGGATAGAGCAGAAAGCAGGGGTTTAAAAGGACTCCGAGTCCCTTTAAATCCCTGCTTTCTGTTCCCTGGGAAAACCACAAAACCAGCTGTGCATGAGGAGGCACTCCCCACTGCTCAGCTGTTTTGGGCTGTCTTGTGGGACTGTAGAAGATAGCCTGAAAAACAGCTCAGTGGTAGGGAGGTGCTCCAAGGAGCTCACCTGTTTTGAGCTGCCTTGTGCTGTTAAATTCAGAGGGACTACACAAGCCAGCCTGAAACAGCTGAGCAGTGGGGAGCAAAGTGCTCCCCATTGCTCAGCTGTTTTTTGGGCTGTCTGTAACCCCCCATTTAAAGAGACTGCAGGCTTTTTCAGCAAGGTGTCAGAACTGCTTCTCTGATGTTTCTCACTGAGTCCATTGTTATGTGTTCCCTACCCTGCTTTGCGCTTGCGTAGCTATGCAGGCAGTAACGTGGGAGCTTCTTCCCTTCCGCTTTTCCTTATCACGGTGGCCTTGAATGTAGGCTTTGGGCTATTCTTGTGTTACTGAGAATTTTCCAGTCCTGGGAAGGCGAAGGGAGGGGGGAGTAGTCTCCCGTTCATGAAGTATATCTCCCGCCGGGAGTTTCCCGCGCGCACACTCGTATTTCATTTGCTAGGCGCTTTTTTGCATCACACTATAAGTTAGCTTGCATTGCTTCGCCCCCCATTCCTGACAATGACCTCCTACTGTGGGTTTTAGCAAGATAATCCAATAAAACCTTTCTTTGTAAAAAGAATGACTGGATCCACTTGTTATTGAACCTGACAGAAATTGTCAGGAATCATCATCATTTCCCCACCTTCAGTTTCTGCTGTCTACCACGATGAGCGGAGCTGGGGGGGGAACCTCGGGAACAGTCCCAGTGACTACCACTTCGGGAACCACGGCCCCGGTCACCACCGTGGCGACTCCAGCGACCACCACTCTGACTACTACCGTTGTTCCAGTAACGACAACTCCGGTATCGACAGCTCTGACCCCGCAATCCGCGGCAGGATTGGTCACCCCCCCATTGATCAGCACAGTGGGAGCCTCGTACACTCTCCCAATCTACAGCCCGGCCGGGCCAACGCAGAGTCAGGGGGTAGCCATCCCACGATCCTACGTGCCAGGGGCCCCAACACTGTGGGACAAAGGGGTGACCTACCGCAGGTCGCGTGATTGGACTAAGAACCTGTTGGACACTACCCAGACGACCTGGTCCATGCCGGGGAGCCAGAGCCGGGACAGCTTGTTGGATCCCAGAGGGAGCTTCGGACTTCCCCAGGGACGGGTGTCTCGAGGATCTCCCAGAACAGGATCCAGTCCCGATCCAGAAGCTCACATGGACTCTATTCAAGAGGATACCCGACGTTTGGAACGGGACATGGGTAAACTAATGCAATCCCTACCACAGATGATGGATCAAGCAATTCGTGCCCACCCGCTGATGCAACCAAGACCAGCGCCAGCGCTTGCACCACTGATGGCACCGGGACAGCCACCTCCTGCTCCACCGGCCCCAGGGCCGGGCCAGCCGGCACCGGCCGAACCTCCACCGGCCGGCCCAGCACCGGGACCAGGGCCTGTCCAGCCACCAGCTTTGCCTCCGCCTCAACCCCCTGCTCCAGCACCCCTCCCGCAGCCAGCTCCTACACCGATTATGGCCCCTGTTCCTCCAGTAATCCGCCCCAAGGACATGTTGGAGATCACTTTTGACGGGGACCCCGAGACTGTGTCCTTTTTCATACTGCAAGTAGGGAAATTTGTGCAGAGATGGGGCTATGTGTTCCCGGATGAGGAGCAACAGGTGGAGTTTATCGCTTCAAGGTTCCGGGGAAGTGCTACCAGCTGGTACGTAGCCCTTCATGATCTAGAGGCGGCGGAGCTGGGGAATGTTGATGACTTCATGTGGGCCTTGAGGAACCGTTTCGAGGATCCAGGGGCCGCCCAGAAGGCAGAAGCCTTCCTTCGCACTTTCAGACAAGGCAAACTCACCGTATGGGAGTATTCACGGGAATTTCAAAGGCATGCAGTGAAAATTCGAGACTGGACTGATGCTGTGCTAGCCCAACAATATCGAATGGGACTAGCAGTAGATGTCCGCAACAATGTCCTCAGCTCTAAGCAGCCCCGCACTCTCCAAGGCTGGATGGAGGAGGCCGAAAAAGCTGAAAGCCGTTTACGTGTCATGAAGCTGGATCTATCTCTGGGCAACAACCGTCCAAGTGTCTCGGCAGGCCAGGCCAGACCCAGACCAACCTCCACCCCGAGCGGGGTGAGAGATCAGCGCATGCGACAGGGCCTTTGCCTGCGGTGTGGAGAGAGGGGGCACTTCGCCGCATCCTGCCCCAGAGGGGATCCCAACAGAGCCCTACCACAAGAGGAGCCCAGACAATGGCCAACCCCTACTCCAAGGAAGGGAACAGCGAAACCATGCAACACACGCGCCCTTTTTGCCAGTCCAGACCAAGCAGATACCATGATGCTGGAGGAGGAGAGTGAGATGCAGGGAAACGAATTGGTCCTGTTTGTGAATGGCGCCACATAACAGGACCCTGCCCCTGAGGCGCCTAAACTGGTGAGCAATTACCCCTCTCTCTTCTTTGTGACTGTACTTGTAATGAATCCAGCAATGATGACCCATATCAGGGTTCGAGCCCTCATTGACTCGGGGTGCGGGAGGGATCTGATAAACCCATCTATGGTTATGGGACTGGAGGCGGCCGTTGTCAATCTAAAAGACCCAATAACTTTTACTCAAATGGATGGGTCACCGATGAAGGAACCATGTCGATTTGAGACTATTCCTTTGAGAGTGGGCACTGGGGAGCACTGGGAGCTACGCTCTTTTGTAATAGCCCCTCAAGCCCAGTGCCCATTAGTGTTGGGTAGCCCATGGTTACATAGTCACGATCCTTATATACTTTGGGAAGAGGGGATTGTACGATTTATCTCCCCGAAATGCGCAGAGCATAAATGGGACCCAGGGTGGGGAAACCCCCATGCAATGAACCTCCACGGGCCTGCCTAGCCACCGAGGACCTTAACCGCATACCCAAAGAATACCGGTACTTAACCAGGGTGTTTGAGGAGGAGGAAGTGGACGAACTACCTCCCCACCGTAACTCAGACTGTGCGATTGAAATCCTTCTTGGCCACAAATTGCCAAAAGGAAAGATTTATGCCATGAGTCCCATAGAAAAGGAAGAACTACGCCGATTTATCGATAAGAATCTGGCCCGTGGATTTATTAGGCCAGCATCGTCCCCTTTCGCGGCACCCGTGTTGTTCTGTAAAAAGAAGGACGGGGGCTCAGACTGTGCACGGACTATAGGGGTCTTAATGCGGTATCTGCAACCAATGCCTACCCCATGCCCCTCATCAAGGACTTGCTGGCAGAGGTGGCAAAGGGGAAAGTGTTTTCTAAACTGGATTTACATGATGCTTATTTTCGGGTCCGTATTAGACAAGGTGATGAACATAAGACTGCATTTAATACCCCGCTGGGGCAATTTGAATATCGGGTTATGCCCTTCGGATTACAGGGGGCACCTGGGGTCTTTATGAACTTAATTAATGAGGTGTTACACCCCTACTTGTTCAAGGGGGTGGTTGTTTACTTGGATGATATCTTGGTCTACACCCCAGATCAAGAATCTCACACCACGCTTATGCGGGAAGTATTGGAAACGTTATTAGAGCACAAACTGTTTGTTAAGTTGTCAAAATGTGAATTCCACCAGGATTGCATTGACTTTCTAGGGTACCGCATATCCTCCGCCGGATTAGAAATGGACCCAAAAAAGGTCCAGGATGTGTTGGATTGGGAGCCCCCCAAAACCAGGCGGCAGCTCCAAAGTTTTCTCGGTTTCACCAATTTTTACCGTCAATTCCTGCCTCATTTTGCCCAGGTGGCCCTCCCCCTCACAGACCTCCTGAAGACTAAAGGGAGAGGGGCTAAGGCTTCAATGCCCGGGGCCCCTTTGAACTGGACTCCCCAGTGTCAGGGAGCATTTGAACAACTAAAACAGTTATTCACGTCTGAACCTGTGTTAGCACACCCTGATGAGACCAAACAATTTGTGGTCCAAGTAGACGCATCGGATACCGCTATGGGGGGGGTAATTTTGCAAGAGAATGCTCAGGGGCAACTACAACCCCTTGCCTATGTGTCCAAAAAGTTTAATGATACTGAGAGATTTTGGCCCATTTGGGATAAGGAAGCAGCCTCTATACGTTTAGCGCTAATCACCTGGAGACACTGGTTGGAGGGGTCCCGAGTACCTTTTGAAATCTGGACTGATCACAAGAATCTTGAGGTACTGCGGAAGCCTCGGAATTTAAATGCAAAACAATTCCGATGGGCTGAGTTTTTCTCCAAATTTCAATTCACCCTCCACCATTTTCCGGGTAAATCCAATCATCTGACAGATGCTCTCTCCCGCCTCCCCCAACACCTTTGTAAGAGAACAGAAGTAAGAGAGTCTATGTTCACCCCAGAACAACTAGTTGGGGCAGTGGTAACCCGGAAAACCCGGCAATTACAATCATTAGCTCCAAGCCATGGCACGACCTGGGAAACGCAATTTGCCTCTGACATTACTAAACAAGAAGCAATTGAATTAAAAGCTCGGGAAGATGTGGAATGTAACTCAAATGGCTGCTGGTATAAGGGCAATAAAATCTTTGTTCCAGAAGCTACCCGAGCTCAGGTATTGCAATCAGCCCATGACTCAAAATCTGCTGGGCACTTTGGGTATGTAAAATCGCTACACTTACTGCAGCGCAGCTTCTGGTGGCCCCGAATGAAACGGGATTTATCCCTCTATATACAATCCTGCCCAACATGCAATCGTTGCAAGACTAGACCAGGAAAACCTCCAGGTCTTTTACAGCCTTTGCCTACCCCGAGCCGACCCTGGGAAGTGATCTCCATGGACTTTATCACCGATCTTCCCCCAGCAAACATATGACAGTCATTTGGGTGGTAGTGGACTTATTTTCTAAACAGGCTCACTTTATACCATTTGCTAGCCTGCCGACAGCCAAGGTCCTGGCCAAAGCCTTCCTTCAGCACATTGCCAGGCTACATACGTTGCCGCTCAAAATAATCTCCGACAGGGGGGTTCAATTTGTTTCAAAACTGTGGACTGAGTTGATGGCTCTTATGGGTATTGAATGCGCTCTCAGTAGTGCCTATCACCCAGAAACCGATGGGCAAACAGAAAGAGTAAACCAAACCCTAGAGCAATACTTAAGATGTTTCACTAACTATCAACAAGACAATTGGGTAGATTTATTACCATTAGCAGAATTTGCGTATAACAACTCATGGCATGCCTCTACGAATATGTCTCCTTTCAAAGCTGCCATGGGTTATGACAGCCCCCTCTTCCGTTTTTGAAGCCCGGCGAGGCTGGTGGAAAAGCCACAGCATGGTGTAAATCTTTCCAGGAGTCCTGGCCCCTGATCATTGAGACTTTAAATGAGGCCAAGGCACAATACAAAAAACAGGCAGACAAAAAAAGGGCGGGTGGCTGGAATCTGCAACCGGGGGACTCTGTATACCTTTCCACCAAAAACTTGAGGCTGGCACAACAATCCCGGAAACTTGCTTGGAAATATATTGGTCCATTCAAAGTAGTGCGCTGTATAAATCAAGTGACTGTGCAACTGGACTTACCTAAATCTCTTAAAGCAATACATCTAATTTTCCATTACAGCCTCCTCAGACCAGCATTACCCCCGACTAAGTGGCATCCTGAGCTTCCGGCACCCCCCCACCACTGATGGTTGATGATGAGGAGCACTATGAAATTGCTGACATTTTGGACTCTTAAGATCCTCCGTGGACAGCTGCTGTACCTTATTGAATGGGTACACTTTGGGCCTCAACACAGGGAGTGGGTGAAAGTGTCTGATATCAATGCACCTGATCAACTGAAGGAGTTTCACACCCGCTACCCAAATAAACCTGGGGGCCCCTCATTCTCTCCTTCCTGAGCGGTGGGTGGGTGGTATTTTGGGAAGGGCAGAATGTCAAAACTGCTTCTCTGATGTTTCTCACTGAGTCCATTGTTATGTGTTCCCTACCCTGCTTTGCGCTTGCGTAGCTATGCAGGCAGTAACGTGGGAGCTTCTTCCCTGCCGCTTTTCCTTATCACGGTGGCCTTGAATGTAGGCTTTGGGCTATTCTTGTGTTACTGAGAATTTTCCAGTCCTGGGAAGGCGAAGGGAGGGGGAGTAGTCTCCCGTTCATGAAGTATATCTCCCGCCGGGAGTTTCCCGCACGCGCGCTCGTATTTCATTTGCTAGGCGCTTTTTTGCATCACACTATAAGTTAGCTTGCATTGCTTCGCCCCCATTCCTGACAATGACCTCCTACTGTGGGTTTTAGCAAGATAATCCAATAAAACCTTTCTTTGTAAAAAGAATGACTGGATCCACTTGTTATTGAACCTGACACAAGGGTTGTGGGGCCACAAACTAGTTCAGTTCATGAACAAACCTCACAGTTGACTTCAGTTCATGGCTTGGTTCATGGTTTGGCCATGAATCATGAGCCAATACAAACCTCATTTTCCAGGTTCATGCCCATCCCTAATCCTCAAGCTGTCCAAATGGAAAACAAGAGAAGAGAACAAGATGGTGTACTCCCCATCAGCAAATAGTTTGAGGAGGGTTGCTGGATGAATGGTGCATTATGGTTCTTCTTCAGAAACAGGGAGAGGATGAAGAATGAGAAGTGGCTTTTTCTTTCCTCCCCTCCTTTTATGAGGAAGACCAGAACTTTACCTCTGTAGGTCCCTCCTTGTCAAGTAAGCTGTATTGATGAAAGAGTAAGGTTTCTTAACAGAATAGGGCATAGCGTTGTCTCAAATGTTTCTTCTGGAAGCCCTGACCTGGTAAGCCCTATCTCATCAGATCTTGGAAGCTAAGCAGAGCCGACCGTGGCAAGTATTTGGATGGGAGACCTCCAAAAATACCAGGGTTGGGAGGCAAAGGCACTTCTCTGAATGTTCTCCTTGCCACAGTAGTAGAAGAAGAAAAGTTGGATTTATACCCCACCCTTCACTCAGAGTCTCAGAGTGGCTTACAATCTCCTTCCCTTCCTCTCCATACAACAGACACCCTATGAAGTAGGTGGGGCTGAGAGATGTGTTATTTGGGATATCAATGTGTTCCCAAAGGTACAAGAGGGTTTTCCCAACAGCCTGAATAAAAAGTTAATTGGGTATGGATAAAATGACAATTGATAAAGGATGGTTTATGTTCAAATTTTGAGGGAGAAGAGAGCTTTCTATCAATCTTTCAGGATTTGTGTGTTTGGCAACAGCAGGAATAGGAACCATTGTATGGAAAAGATTTCAAGGGTGAATTCTGGTTCATTTAGTAATTATTTGAACTTTCTTAACTTTCATTTTGAATTGACAGTCTGACATGAGGTGCCATACCTGGTTATTTAGGGATTTGGGAGGCAGTAGACATTCCTGTACCTACGTGGATCCAAATCCTTGTGAATAACATTGAGAGGAAAATTTTCTGTTCTCTCTGTGGAAAAGAAAGAAGATTAAAAAGAAAAGGAAATCATAGATGCCATGTCCACTGGAGAAAGGAAATATAATGAATGAGTTCTCCAAAAAGACTTGTTAAATAGAGTTAATTTCTTCCACATCCTCCCATGGTTTCTATCATTTGCTTTAGATGCACCTCCAGATTTGAGAGTTTTGTGCTCTCCTTCCTACTGCTCGGGGCACAGCAGAACCAGCAGTGTACTCACATCTGGTGAAGGACCACTGTATTCTTTATGCTCAAACTCTCCCACACACTGACTCAAGTGAAGAAATTTCCCTATAAATTGACAACTGTGAATATTGGAAAGTTTTCTATGATAGCAACAAAACTATGACTGTAATTATGCAATGACTGGTAACCATCAAGTCCCTTCCAGTCTCTCAGCACTGTGGCTTCACTCTATATGTGTGTCTAAATGCAGTTGCATGGGTGATTCCTCTCTTTCATCTTCTTATTACTGAGTATCACATGCTCCCCCAGAGTGTTCCCTACTTGGGGGAGGGGGGATTGAGAATGTGTTGGAGGGGAGGAACTGAAGCAGTAGGCATGGCTGTACAACTTGATATGCATTCAGTAGCTTCTCACACAGTCCTTTACATGTGCCCTATTCTGCATTCCGTTTAAATTAGAGATTTGTAGCATGAAAATCCAGATCTTGTTTATGTGGACAAATTCAGGAAACAGAAGCTTTCCATTATCCATGTGAAATAGCATTTACAAATCACAATATGGGAGAGAGGCTGGCTACACAGAAAGATTTTAAGTAAGGATTGTTGCCCATCATTTTACATAGTATCCTATATGCCTTGAATATCACTCCAGATAAATTTGAACAGCAAGCAGTATGCACTGCTTTTTTCTAGAAGTTCCCCAAAAGCTTCACCAAGCAATTCTAAGCCACAAAATGTCTTTTTCATTACAGAATGTGACATTATTTCAGCTGGCTCTTCTACAAATTCAGTACACAGCAGCATTTACTGACTGACAGTGCTTGACAAAATAATTAACATACGTACAAAGAGCTTGTAAACTTGAAAATGTGGTAAGTGACGTAAAAGCACACCTCCCAGATTTTCCCCTTCTTTCTGTAATCTTTCCACAATATTTCGGTAGCAACTGATGTGGATGGGAAAGTCTATATCTTCCTGGTTCCACCCACATCACCACCATTTCCCCCTGCATCCTCCCTGTGGCAATTTCCAGCACTACCACTGGCACACTTTTAAAAATCAGCAATATAGCAATCTGTCAATCAGGTTCTCTGGATTTCCACTTTGAAAAAATAAGTCTCCAGAATTTTTGTTACAGATACACCATTCCCTCTCTAAATAGCAACAAATTGAGCTGTGGACTATTTAAAAAATGAAATATGGGAATTCAGAGAACCTGATACGAATTGCTGATTTTATGTGTGGTGGCACAGGGTGGTGGTCAAGGTGGAAGATGACCACTGTGAATGAGTAGGCAGGGAAAATATGGGGAAAATGGCCAATGTATAAGCCTTGTTAGTGATAACTTAGTCAGTAACTACAATGGCCACAGGAAATCCACACAAGCCTGTCTGCATGTGAAAAATTCTGTTAAGAGTCTAATTAAATATTACATGCCCCAAAATAGCCCTACTTTGCAACAATTTGGAATGTATGATACTCTGGGAGAAGATATCCAAAAGGAAGATAATAATCCAGAGACTTCATTGAATGAATGAAAACTAGACACAATCAATTTTGTATTATGCACCGTATCTTTATTTGCTTCATGAAAACTTCCTAGATTATATTACCATTGTTGTACATAGTTGTTTTCTGTCTTGATAATAGAAAGCATGACATTTGCTTATACTAAGGGTTCACTTACTATGATGTCAGGTGGAGAACTGCTCTGTTATTTCTAAAAGACATTCTTTTCTATGATGGTGAAGTAATAGTCTCTTGTGGCTAAAGCTTCTGGTTCTGCTGCAAAATAACATTTTAACATTCCAACTTGGCCACATACCTCACACATATACTATAAAGGAAAATTGTTCTTAGCTGAACTGTATCTGATGTTAGCTAAATTGCTTATCCTTCCTTATATATAATGAATTTTGGTCCCAGAACGTTCTATGCGAGCCAACAGTGTTTTGCAGCAAGAACTGTCACTTACAAAACTTAGAAAACACTGCTTGGGTTGGCTGGCTGCTTTGTGTAGTCCCGCTCACATCAGCCCGGCCACAGTCTTCCGCTCACTCTGCTCTGAGCCTCTGAAAGGAGAGGACAATGTGCAGCCCGAGTGTGGGGACGGGGCTTCTCTGGCTGGGCTGCTTCAGTGGCCCAGCCAGAGAAGCCACGAAGACTCCATGGTTGAGAAAGGGGACCCAGGTAAGGGAACCAATTTCACCGACCAACCCCAGAGGCAGGCCTTGGGGGGGGCCAAGGGAGAGCCACGGCGGCTGCACCGCGGCCCTGATTATGGCACCACCCCAGGCCGAGAACACAGGCCTCTGGGGGAGCACTGGCAGGGCCCCAGCGCTGGCAGGCAACAGTGGCGGCGGCTGAAGCACCACTCGCCTGGCTTCTGGCCCCCCCCGCCCAGGACAAGGCCGCCGGTGGTGGCTGAAGGGCCGCTCACCCGGCTTCTGGCCCCACCGCCCAGGACAAGGCCAGCAGCGGTGGCTGAAGGGCCGCTCGCCCAGCTTCTGCCCCCCCCCACCGCCCAGGACAAGGCCACCGGTGGCGGCTGAAGGGCCGCTCACCCGGCTTCTGGTCCCACTGCCCAGGACAAGGCCGGCAGCAGCGGCTGAAGGGCCGCTCGCCCAGCTTCTGGCCCCACCGCCCAGGACAAGGCCAGCAGTGGCGGCTGAAGGGCCGCTCGACCGGCTTCTGGGCCCCCCGCCCCCCCACTGCCCAGGACAAGGGTGGCAGCGGCGGCTGAAGGGCCACTCGCCTGGCTTCTGGCCCCCCTGCCCCCCCACTGCCCAGGACAAGGCCGCCACCGGCGGCTGAAGTGCCGCTCACCTGGCTTCTGGCCCACCTGCCCCCACTGCCCAGGACAAGGCTGGCGGTGGCGGCTGAAGGGCTGCTCACCCGGCTTCTGGCCCCACCGGCCCCCCCACTGCCCAGGACAAGGCCAGTGGCGGCTGAAAGGCTGCTTGCCCGGCTTCTGGCCCCCCGCCCCCCCAGGACAAGGCTGGCGCCGGCGGCCACTGAGCCGCCGCACGCCTGGCTTCAGACCTCTCCCGCCCCCCACCCACTCAGTACAAGGCGCGCGCCAGCGGCCACTGAACCGCCACATGCCAGCAGCTTCCAAGCGAGTTGCTGGATGCCTGACTAAGCCCCTACCCTCCCCCACCCCTCCCGGCTTCTCCCTCCCCCCCGCCATGCCGGACAGACGGGAGGACCTTTACTGGGACCCCCCTTTGCTTCTTCAGCTGCATGGGAGAAGCCGCGCTGGTGCCCCCCCGCTTCTCCCACCCCATACCTCCCCCCTCCCCCTTCCTTTCTCTCTCTCACTCTCCTCCCCACTTCTCTCTCTCTCTCACACTCACTCTGTTTTCCCCTCTCTTTCTTTTCTCCCCTTCTTCCCACCCTTCTTTCCTTCCTTCCTTCCTTCCACTCTCTTTCTCCCCTTCTTTCTTCCTTGCTTTCAATCTTTCTCCCTTCCTTTCTTTCTTTCTTTCCAACTTGCTATCATAACCCCCCCCACTCTCTCTCTGTCTCCCCCTCTTTCCCTCTCTCTGCCTCCCCTTTCCCTCTATATGTCCCCCCTTTTCTCCCCCCCCCTCTAACTCTCTCTGTCTCTCTCTACCTCCACTTCTTGCATCCTCCCTTCCTTCCTTCCACCTGCCCTTCCTTTCTATCTAAGGCCCATTACCACCACAATGGGCTTTCCTCGCTAGTTTATTAATAAATGTGGGGAATTATTATTATTAAAATGGCAATTGGCAAATAGGGAGCAATAACCTTTGTATACAGGAGTTCCAGTAACACCAGAAACAAATGCAGAGACCAAATCTTAATGGTTTCTTCACAAACATACAATAAAGTCAAACACATGCACAAGTACACAGAGCTAAGAAATGTAGACAGAAAGGGATAGCAACATTCACATTAGCAGGCAAATTGTTGGTGGGTGATACATACCTGTCTTGAAGAGGCGAAGCAATCCTACAGCAAAAAGAGGAAGAGGAAGGGAGACTATAAGGGATATGGATTGTGTTCTAAACTGGCAGAGCACATGGGGGACTCTGGGCAGTGCTAGACCAAGAGTCCAGGTAGGACGGGTAGGGAAGGAACTAAGAGAAAGAGAGCATGGCTGGCCCTGCTCTTTTTATACACTATCTGGACTTGGGGGTGGGCTATACTGGCTACTTCCCCTGTCACATCCCTAGTCCCCAGGAAATTGCTTGGCAAATTGCTTGGTTGCAGGATGGTGGGGCTAATGGTTGGGCAATATTGATTTCATTACTACAGACAATGGCACCTTTAGAGGACAGTAGCAGCAGCAGTCAGAGGCGTTAATGCTGATGATTGCTTTAGCTGAGGGGCTAGGCAGGTATGATGAGTCAGTGGCTAATCTCTTTATACAAACAGATCTTTTGTCATCCTGGGCTGTAGGTGTGTGTGGGGGGTGCCTGCGTGCTAGCAGAGGTTTCTGTCCATGGAGTCTCTGCATAGATTCTCAAGTCTTCTCACATGGCATGGCATCCTTCTACAGCATGCTAGAACTGGCACCTGTGCTCTGTCTATGGCCAGTGTGCTTGGCTCATCTCTGTTGCGTTGCAGATGCGGTGGCAGGTAACCCGTGGAGTCATCCTTGGTCTGGCACATCATCTCAGGAGGCAGCTTTCCTCATCTGGGCACATGTTCACAGTCCAGGCAGTAGCCTCAGCTTGTAGTCACCCTATAGTCCATTTCTCTGGCACACTCATTGCACAGTCCAGCTATTGGTTATGGCTCATAATCCCATAAGAGCATTATAAGCTCCTCTCAGGGCAACACTGACTAAACTGTAAGCTTGTAGTTGCTGCGGGTTTGGTGTTTACTGTTCTAGAAATCAGGCTTAAGTGCAGATAATGGGAAGAATTATATCCAGGTCTTAAAGAAACAGAGCATCATTTCACAATAATATACTTTATATCTGCAAAAGCAGTTAGGGCTAATGTGACTTTCAAGTGCTTAGAAGCATGTAGGACAGCAACTTATATAATTACCAGTAGTTCAGGTAGAGGGGACGAACTGTGGCTCAGCAGTTCATCATCTGTTTTGCATACAGAAATTCCCAGGTTCATATTCCCAACATCTTCTGATAAAAGGATTGGGTAGTAGATGATATGAAAGCCCTCTACCTGAGGCCCTAAAGAGCCCTGCCGGTCAGTGTAGACAATATCTTATTAGGTTGATGGTCTGACTAAGCATAAAGCAACTTCATGTGTGTTCAGCAAGTTACATTACTCCTCTTTAAATGTTATTCGGGGGGGGGGGATGAAAACTTCACTCTGATTCTTCTTTCCATTCTTGCTTGTTTTTTGTTTTGAGTATTTACTTTTATTGGATCTTGTAATCTAGCCTATCACAAAAATTGAACAGAAAGTGCAATAAAAAAGCATTTAAAAGCACAATACTAGTGTACTGCTGAAATTATTTTCCAAATTACTAGATGTTTATCTAAATAAAAAAACATTCTGTGCCCAGAATTATGCTTTAGTCAATGTTTGTCACACAGTGTAGGCATTCTGCATCTCATCTGTTGTTGGAGTTTCTCAGGGGAGCAAAAAAGTATCTGCAGATTTGTATGTTTAGACCCTTTGCTATGAATTGGAGGAGGACTGAGGCACTGAAAAGGGGATTATGAACATATGGAGCTGCATTTTACTGAGGCCAGGTATGGTCCATCTAGTTCAGTACTTCTAATTCTGACTAAGAAGGGCTCTTCTGAGTCTTGGGCATAGAAAAGGGATGGACACAAACCAGAAAAATGTGGACCGGATTCAGATTCATGGCTGAAACACAAATCAAATCAAACTGTGAAGTTCATTTGCAAACTGAACTGGTTTGTGGTTCATGGCCCCACAAACCTCATTGAAAGGGACTTTGGTCCCTTTCAACGGGGTTTACAGAAACCCTGAAAAACAACTGAGCACTGGAGATCAGCCTGCTATTTTTTGGGACTGCACAAGAAAGCCTGAAACAGTTGTTAATGACTTTGTCAGGTACTGTCAATCAATGCACGCTGCTGTGTACTGCATTTGCAGAAGAGCCAGCTAAAATACTGTTACATTCTATAAGGAAAAAAGACAATTTGAAGTCTTTTCTTCATTTTATGGCTTAGAATTACTTGGTAAAGTTTTGGGGGAACATCTAGAAAAATAACAACACTGTTTTTGCTGCTTTAGTGGGGAATAGAAAGCAGAAGCTTAAAGAGACTGCTTTCTGCTTTTTGGTTTAAAAGTTTGTGGAAGTTTGTGATGGTAGCCCCATCATGAACTTTGGTTTGCGAACCATGAATAGGGTAAAATTAATGACAAATTTTGTTTTGTGGTTCAGTTCATGTCCATCCCTAGTAGAGAAAGGCCTTTCCCCAAATCGTTTCCCCAATTCTTCTTGGCTCCATTTCCTTTAGGCCAAACTATTCACAGTAATCAGATATTAATCTTTGGTTTCCTCTACATATTACTCTTGTATAGCAATACTTAATTTATAGAAACAGAAATGGAGATACATGAATTTGCTATTTTGGAAATATTTCTACTAATGTATGGAATGTGAGGATAAGTAGTGGTGAGGAATTGCATTACCTGTGCCTCCTAGGCTGTAAACTCTAATACTATCCTATGTGCAGTTATGAATCAAATAATGCTGCTGTTAGATGTTTGCCACCACACTGATTCTGAAAAATTATTTTGTTGATATGGGATGGTTGCATGAAAATTCATGTTTATGTCATTGTGCATTAGCCCACTCCTGCAACAGATGCAGCATGAGTATCTTGAAGAAAAATATATGAAACATTTGGTACTTCTGGGGAGCAGGTATGTTTCTTAATATTGAAGAAGAAGATGAAGAAGATTGGATTTATACCCTGCCCTTCACTACCCAAAGGTGTCTCAGAGTGGCTTACAAACTCCCTTTCCTTCCCTTCCCCACAACAGACACCCTGTGAGGTAGGTGGGGCTGAGAGAGCTCTTGACAGAAACTGCTCTCTTTCAAGAACAGATCTTAGCAGAACTACGGCTTGCCCAAGGTCATCCAGCCAGGTGCAAGTGGAGGAGCTGGGAATCAAACCCAGTTCTCCCAGATTAGAGTCAGCATACTTAACCACTACACCAAACTGGCAAGAAATGCAACATTGAAAGATAAGCGTTCACAGAGTATATTAACTTTATTCATTGTTATCTTCTGTTTAAACAATTAATCTATATTCACTTGACACATCATATGACTGAGACCAATTCATAAATTATCCTTAGAGGCTAATGTTTTGGCTACTTACGAAACTGAAAATGATGCCATGACAGTTAAGAACAGTAGCAGAGAAGAAAAACTTTTAAAATGTAACTTTAATTTTAATCTGCCCCCTTTTTACAAATTAGACTGTAATCTTTGAGGGGGCAGGGTTTCTTTTCTTTCTTTATTCTGTTATGTGCTGAAACAAGGTTTGGCACACTTTCTCTCTTGAACTTGCTAGATTTCCCCAAATCTATCTGTTAAGTAAATATCTGCAAACTTCACTGAAATCAAATAGGATTGTGGATACCAGATACGTCAAGACCATTTTGAAAAATTAGCTGCAGAAACAAAGAATATTCATTAAACAAAACAAGAACGTTGTCTCTTACACTGTGTCATTCACAAGGTATTAACATCATGAGCAATAAATTATTCAGTTCATTTGTTCCGGTTCCTTTTAATTTTTTTCCCCCTTTGGTAATGCTCCTGTGCAATCTCTTGTATATCTGTATAGAAGAAATGGTTCAAGAAATCTGTCTCCTCCCATAAATATACACAACACTGCCATGGATTGCTAAAACAAAGGGACCCACCACTTTCTGAAATAATACTTACGATCTTTGGGGAATTAGTAGGGTCCTTGTTTGCAGATCATGACAGTTTTAAGTTTTGACAGGTCCCAATGAATGAAAGACTGGCAACCAAGCAGCAAATCCACAGCTGTGCAAATATGTTACGTAGAATTTTCTTGCACTGGTTGCTGGAGCTGCACTTTTAAGCTTAGCTCCCCTGTTACGAGATTTGTGACCATAAATGGTAATGTATGGAAGCCTGCTGTTTTTTAAAGATTAATTGCTGCAAGCGGGAATGTACAGTGTCATATATAACTTAATTCAAACAAAGTTTGAGTCCAGTGGCACCTTTAAGACCAACAAAGTTTTTTTCAAGGTATGAGCTTTCATGTGCACACATACTTCCTCAGATACATTGAAATGGAAGTTAACAGTCCATACATATAGGCAGAGGATGAACAGCAAATTAGCATACAATAGCCCCGGTCATATGGGCCAGAAAACGCAGCGGGGAGGTATGGCAGTTCACCCTGAAGCAAAATAAGGCGTGGTAGCCTGATCACACGGGCCACCGGATTGCCATGCTCTGGCGCCGAGCGCTGATCACACAGTGCTGCTGCAGCAGGGCAAAAAAGCAGTGCAGCAGAGCACGCAGGCTGCGCTGTAGCAAAGGGCGCGTGTGCCGTTGGGGGGGCAGCCACTGTCGGTGTCTTGCATGTGCGCATGCGTCATTCAGCATTGGTGCGCATCCCATGGAAACTTACAACATCCGGAAACCCCAGGACATGGGTGGGCGTCGGAAGCTGCAGGATACTGGCGCTCCCGTGATCAGACACAGGCCTTTGCCCCGGGGTTTCCGGAAATTAGTGCTTTGACCCTAGTAGTTTTTTACTCTGCGTTTTCCACGGGAAGCCACGAGTTGGCCATGGGAGTGCTATGCCTCCCAGATGTGGTGGTATGATTGCGCATGGAAAGTCCGCAGGGCTACCGTGCCTTCAATGGGGCAAATGCTCCGTGTGAACAGGGCCAATATAATGAAGACAGATGCAAACAAGAATAGCAAGCTAAGTTTATATGGTCAACTTTTGTTTGGATTTGATTACCGGGGTGGGTGGGGACATTTACTAAAGGAATACAATGGGAGAGTAAATATGTCCACTATTTTGCATACTAAACGAATAGAGGCAGTGTCTGGTGGTTTTCTTCCTAAAATGGGGGCAGGGGGCATTGTAGGCTGTCTTTTACAAATCAAATATAAATTTTAAGCTGCATCTATTTTTTGCAAATATTATGTCCTAATATTTTTTACATTGTTAAATTAGTTTTTTTTTGTTTAAGTATGCAGTTCTATGACTTTTACAGTGCATGGATTTCAGTTGGCTTACAATGGAATAGCTTTGCATGGAATTAAATTCACATGTGGTGAACGTGTGTATTTTCAACTGACATATGCCTGCACTTTTTTATTTATTTAATTTAAATATATATAGCCCACCTTTCCTCTTGTTTTAAGATAGCTTAAATTAACAGTTAAACCAGATAAAGCCAAAGATATTATAGCAAGTCCCAAATCCGTCCCCCTCTCCTTAAAACCCCTCCTTAAAAGATGCCTGCCATTTAAACCCCATCAAAAGTCTTGATAAACAGGTGGGCCTTGCAGTGTCTCCTGAAGATTTCCAAGGAGGGGCCCCCTTTCACTTTTTCAGGGAGCCTCTTCTACAAAACCAAAGCCACAATGGAAAATGCCAGAGCTCTGGTTGATTCTAGATGGCCCATCCACCTCAAATGACTGATTGAGACTGTAGTTGGCACACAGAGACATATGGAAGGAGATAGTCCTTAAAATACATGGGCCTGAGGTTGTGAAGGGCTTAAAAGGTCATAACCAGCACCTTGAATTTGGAAACAGACTGACAGTCAATGTAGCTGTTTCTAAATGGGCAACATGTGTTCCCTGTGGCTAGTCCCTGACAGCAGCTGGACTGCGGTCTTCTGGACCAGTTGTAGCTTCCAGGTTATTTTCAAGGGCAGGCCCATGGAGATTGTGTTGCAGTAGTCCAACCTTGAGGCTAAAGAAGCATGTATCAGCATGACCAGATCACCTGAATATAGGTATTTATTTATTCATTCCATTTATACTTCTTGCAGGTTATGAGAAAGTTGGTGAATTAGATGCAGCTGATAGAAGGTGCTCCTGGCCACCATGCCAGCCTGCTTTTCAGACAGCAAGAAAGGGTCCTTGGGAAGCCCAAGCTCTTAACCTGCTCTGAAAAAGCCAGCATCACTCGATGTAGGATAAGTGGATTTAGTCTCTCTAGAATATCAGCCTTCCTGACCAACATTACCTCTGTTTTGTCTGGATTCAGCTTCAGTTTATTCTGTCTTAGCTGGCTGTCAGGTAGTCCTGACATCAGATGGATGGAAGGGTAGGAGGGAGGGATGGTCTGCAACTTGTCATGCTCTGGAATGTAGGGAGGTGTGCAGGTTGCCTAGGAGACTCAGGGTTCCACCGCCTGGGCAATCTGTTATCTCACCAAATGTCCTTGGGTCTCACAGATTCTGTTTCCTCTGTTTGGGACAGCTCTAGGGCGTTTTTGTTATTTACTGCTTTAGTGCTTTCGCACCTTTTCCCACGCGCGGGCTCAGCAACTATTGGTAGATAGAGGGGGGGCATTTTGAGCTGGTATAACTGTGGGTGCCTTTTTAGATTTAGTCATCACTGACAATGAAGTGTTATCGTATCCTTTAGAACTGCTTTCAATAAACGTTATCTTCTTTATGAAGCCTGGTGTTTGACTGACTTTCTGGGGAACCTGACACCGGCTGACCAGACCCTCAAAGCACCAGTTCAGAACAAATATGGATGCATCTGGAGGCTTGGATAATGAAATATATAGCTGGATGCCATCTATGTATAGATGATACCAACCTCAAGCTCCAGACAATGTCATATATATATGAAAGAGCATGGGTGAGAAAAAAGAACCCTGTGGCACACCTTAGGATAAATTACACCCAGGTGATTCTGTAGCTCCAAGTGTAGACTCTTTGTGCTAGGGTCGCCAGCCTCCAGGTAGGGCCTGGGGATCTCCCACTTTTACAACTGATCTCCAGCTGACAGAGATCAGCTCCCCTGCAAAAAATGGCTGCTTTGAAGGGTGGACTCTATGGCATTGTACCATGTTGAGGCCCCTCCCCAAGCCCTCCCTCTCCTGGATCCACCCCCAAAGTTTCCAGGTATTTTCCAACCCAGACCTGGCAACCCTACTTTGTGCCTGGTCAGATAGAAAAGAATGAAACCACTAAAGGGTTGTGCCCTTAATACCAACTCCATATTCAAGCCAATAGATAGTGAGCAACTTTATCAAAGGCCACTGAGAGATACAACAGGGAAGACTGTCCCCTATCCAGCTTTAAATGAAGATCACCCACTAGCACAACTAAAGCCATTTCAGTACCAAACCTTGTCCTGAAACCAGATGAAATTGGTCAAGGGCAGATGCGTCATTCAGGAACCCCTGGAACTTTTCTGCCACCACACACACTAATCTTCCCTAGAAAAGATAAATTGGAGACTGGCCTATAAGTGGCCACCTCATCTTTAGCCAATCTTTTTTTTTTTTTTTTTTTTTTTGAGCAGAGGTCTAATAACTGTCTCCTTCAAATAGCTAGGGAGAGTCCCCTCAATTAGGTAGGAGGTGATGTTGATTTTTATTAATGGCTCCAATACCATTTCCTGGCAAGATTTTAAAAGCCATGATGGGCATGGGTCCAAAAGCCATAATGGGCACAGGCCCAGAGCACATGTGATTGCCTTCACACTACCAAGGACCCTGTCAGCATCCATAGGCAGGATCAATCTGAAACTATCCACAACAAATATGTTCAAGGGCCTGATTTGCATTGGGACTGTGGCACAGATAGTGAGGAAGCTCAAGACTCACCTTCTGTGCTATTTCCCAAACTCCAGTATATGCAAATTTCTCCAGCAATATGGCCTCCTAGGGCTGCTTTTGGTCAGGAAAACAATATGGAGGTGGGACAGTTTTGATTCATAATATGTCCTCCATATGCCTGAAAGTTGAGTTCTTAGCATAGAGGTCCCTGTAGTGGCCACATATCTACTACATAGACTGGGTAGCCGGTCAGTCTTAAACACAGATCAGAATATGAACTTGGTCTCATAGAAATGTAGACACTTTGTGTTTTATCAGGGATTCTTGCTTTTGCTCATGGATCTGCACTTGTAAGAGAAAGAGAGGAAGAAAGTTGCACATGTCAAGAGAAGGGACTTGACAAAAGAGTAAAATAATGTTCATATTCCTTGGTCAAAGTTTTTTGCTATGTTCAGTCTCAGCACTTATTAAATCCTGGCTGCCACAATCTCATCCCAGTTAGGGGAAAGGTATAGTTCACACTGAATTTTTCTAATGAGAAAATAGATCCAGATGTCTGGCAAGAGATTCATCAAAGGTGTTTTGTTAACAGAAGACCCTGAACTTTAAAAGTAAATTGGCTTCATTTCCTTTGAAAACTTAGCTGTCAAAAAAAGAAAAAGGAGAGGAGAAAAGAACAAGGCTGAAGACGTTGCAGGGATTTAGGTTACTGTGTTCCCACACTTTCCTATTTAAATATTGAATATTTAGAGAGAGCACTCAAAGGTCAGAAGAGGCATCTGAGCTGAAGCAAATGTTATTGCAAAGGGATTTATAACTGTGAAATGTAAACACAACATTATTGATCAGAGTTTAATACTATCTCTTGCTAAGGCAGCACCTTGGAAGCTTAAAGATTAGGTTAGTGAACACAAGAGGATTTTGAATGCTGCTAAACTCCCTTAAACACAAATCATGCTTTACAAAATCCGTAGCAGTTTCTTTTATTGTGCTTGATTTAAGAAGAAGAGATCTGGTTTATACCCCACTCTTCACCTCCTGAAGGAGTCTTGGAGTAGGCTACAATTGCCTTCCCTTAGTCTTCCCTGTGAGGTAGGTGGGGCTGAAAGTATTCTGAGAGAACTGTGACTGACCCAAGGTCACCCAGCTGGCTTCATGGGGAAGAGTGGAGAATCAAACCTGGTTCTCCAGATTAGAGTCCACTGCTCTTAACCACTACACCAAGTTAGCTCTCAAGCAAATGCTCCTACTGTTATCAAAAACATAGCTCTGCAACACCTTAAAATACTAGCAGATTTATTGCTGCAAAAGCTTTCATGGATGTGAGCTGAGTTTGTCAATGGCACTGAAGTGAATCTGCACGCAACAGAATTATTTTTATACAGGGAGAGGAGAGGAAAACAAAGGTGTACTGGTTTATGACATTCTAGGCAAAACTGCAACATATGCAAATAAGCACAGTAATCACCACAACTGCAGCTGATGTTAATAAAACTGCTTAGGTTAAGCCATTTAACACCTATAAAGATAAAGATGACTGACCCTGTTGAGCCCGGTCCTATACCACCCACCCCAGGGATCCCCAACATGGTGCTTATGGATGTTGTGGTGCCTGCCACGTGTCTTTAAAAAGTGGGTGGGGCTAGGTGGGGCTTTTGCTTAGCCAGGCTTCTGATTGGCTGTGCAGATTACAAAGCATCCAGTTAGAGCTTCTGCCTGAAATATTGAAGAGGCACTATTAGAGTTATACAAGAGACGGGACCCGCGATACTCACGGAGGGGGAGTATTCCGGCCGCCAAGCTTCCCCCTCCCAGCAGCGGCGGCGGCAGCAGCGGCAAGGCCCACTGGCCCGCCGAGATTCCCCCTCCCCAGCAGCAGCGGAGGGGCGGCGAGGCTGGCCGGCCCTTCAAGCCTCCCCCTCCCTCCCCCCCGAGCAACAGCGGCGGCAACGGCAAGGCCAGCCGGCCCGCCGAGATTCCCCTCCCCAGCAGCAGCGGAAGGGCGGCGAGGCTGGCCGGCCCCTCAAGCCTCCCCCTCCCTCCCCCCCGAGCAACAGCGGCGGCAGCGGCAAGGCCAGCCGGCCCGCCGAGATTCCCCCTCCCCAGCAGCAGCGGAGGGGCGGCGAGGCCGGCCAGCCCCTCAAGCCTCCCCTCCCTCCCAAGCAACAGGGCAGCGGCGGCGGCAGCGGGGGGGAGGCCGGCCGGCTGGCTGGCCCGCCAAGCCTCCCCCTCCCTTTCAAGCAGCAGAGCGGCGGCGGCGACAGTGGCGAGGGGGGGAGGCCGGCCGGCTGGCCCGCCAAGCCTCCCCCTCCCTCCCAAGCAACAGGGCAGCGGCGGTGGCAGCGGTGGCGGGGAGGCCGGCCGGCTGGCTGGCCCGCCAAGCCTCCCCTCCCTTTTAAGCAGCAGAGCGACGGCGGCGACAGTGGTGAGGGGGGGGAGGCCGGCCGGCTGGCCCGCCAAGCCTCCCCCTCCCTCCCAAGCAGCAGGGCGGCGGCGGGGGAGGGCGGCCGGCTGGCCCGCCAAGCTTCACCCTCCCTCCCCAGCGGCGAGGCCGGCTGCCCACCAAGCCTCCCCTTCCTCTCTCCCCAGCAGCAGCAGCAGAGGCGAGGCCAGCTGGCCCGCCAAGCCTTCTCCCGCGCTCCCATCCCTTGACGGCGCGGCAGCAACGGCCAGTTTGTAGAGCGTTCCCTGCGCATGCGCAGGGAACGCTCTTACTTTTTTGGGGATTTAGATATTCCCCTTACATTTAAAAAAACTTTTTAGATTTTTCTGCATACGTGGGGACTGCCCCACATGCGCAGGAAAATCTCCCTGCCCCCCAGGTGCCCCCGATGTGCGGATTTAGATATCCGCACACAGGGGGCTACTTGGGAATTAGATATATAGATATAACCTCACTCCCTCACATTTTGTGGTTGGCTCTGCCTCCTGCAGCAGCCATTTTTGATTGGCTCCATCTCCTTTGGCAGTCATTTGTGATTATGCCATCCACTCTGTGTCAGAATTCCAAGTGTGCCTGCAGGCTCCAAAAGGTTGGGGACCTCTGGTCTACCTTACTGATGAATTCTGATTCAGAAATTTCCCATCAGTGTCTCCTTTTGAGGTTTCCTTCAGATATAACTTTCCAGTGTGCAACCAAGTCCCCTGGATGATCAAAATCTTCATCCACAGATTTTTGATCTTTGTGTGAAATGTAACATCCATGTATTCTTTTTTGTATAGAGCCTCACCTGTTTGTCCTATGTAAATTACAAAAGATATTGTTGATAGAAAATTACATATACCACACCAGGGGCATTTGAATGCGTGCCTCATGGTGTAGGTCCTGTAATAATGCTGGGAGGGGGGAAGATATAGGGACAGAGTTGCATCTGGCATGATTGTTTGGTCTAATCCCTGTGCTAATATCACTGTTAGTACAATGTTGCTGGTGAGTAATTGTTTGATATTAAGGGATCGTTTGTAAGCAACAGGAAATCTATATGTGTAGGCTATAAGAATAATCCTATTGAAACTTTTCCAGTCAATGTGACTTTTTTAAAAAGTGCTTTGGAAGTCACAGTGGGGTGGAAACTATGAAGTATTAGGCTACACAGTACTGTCAAGGAAAGAAACCTTTTTCACCTTATAGCTCAGAATGAAGACATGAGATCCTAATGCTTCAGTGGCTCATCAGCATCAATATATCTAATCCTCAAGTTGGCCAAATCAGTGGATACTTAAATCCAAAGATTGGAACCATGGAAAAACAAGACAAATCTTTCTAAAAATCTGAGAAAAGCCCTAGACTTGCAGAAAAAAACTGAAATTAACAAAAATACATTTGGAGATTAACCTCCCCCAAACGATAGAAGCAGTGCCTTTAGCTTCAAGAAATGAATGCCCTCAGTTAATGTTTCTAGACAACCATGACAAAATTGCCAATCTTCCAGACTTGGTTTCTGTCAGTAAAAGGCAGCGGGAGGGGGAGGGCCCTTTTTAGGGTTGTTGTGGCCTTTGAGGGAGAGCTTATTGGGGCCAGGCCTGGCAACAACCACTGTAGGACTTACTCAGCTCAGCAGCCACTCCACAAAAGCCAGTGTGGTGATGAAGAGAAGGGTTGGTTCTTTTAATACCATGCTTTTCTCTACCTTAAGGAATCTCAAAGTGACTTACAATCTCCTTCCCTTCCTCTCCCCACAACAGACACCTTATGAGGTAGGTGGGGCTGAGAAAGTTCTGAGATAACTGTGACTGGCCCAAGGTTACACAGCAAGCTTCATGTGGAGGCATAGGGAATTAAAACCAGTTCTCCATATTAGTATCCTCTGCTCTTCTTAACCACTATAGTTTCATTTGCAGTTTCCTGGCAAATATTTTGTTCTACTTCTGTAGTTGACATAAGTACTTGCCCAAACATTATGAGCTTGGCAAGGGAACCTAGTAGAATATTATATATTTTTTCTGGGGTAGGGTTGCCAGCCTCCAGGTGGGGCCTGGAGATCCCCCACTTTTACAACTGATCTCTAGCTGACAGAGATCAGCTCCCCTGGAGAAAATGGCTGCTTTGAAGGGTAGACTCTGAGGCATTGTACCATACTGAGGCCCCTCCCCTTCCCAAGCCCTGCCCTCTCCTGGATCTACCCCCAAAGTCTCCTGGTATTTTCCAACCCAGAGCTGGTGACCCTATTCTGGGGCCTGAGCTTCATTAACTAGTTTTTTTGCATGCTAATGAAATGGCCAAGGAGAGGCCTTTTATTTCAGTTTCCAACCAAAGGTAAGCTTCTAGGTTTACTGGCTGGTCCATAAACCTAACATTTCTTGGAGGAAAAATAGCTGTTGTATTCAAGTGCAAGAAAATGTGGTATCTAGCACACAAAGCAAGTTTAATAAGTGTTGTAGCCTCATTCGCAGGGACTCCTCTGTTGCCTCTAAAGAGCCACTGAGCTGTGAAATGAAACCAGGGAAGTTATTAGCTTTCTTACTTCTCTAATTGAAGGATATTAATAGTACAGTAAATTGTCATTTTAAGGACAGCTAAAGAAAATGTATAGAAGTTGACCAAGTAGCCAGAATTCTATCTGCAAATAATTGCCTTGTGTATGAAATTATCTTGGGCATAGGCCCATGGATCAAATATGGGCCAAAATTGCAAAACTTGGAAGCTTTATCTCACTGCTTACTTGGGGGAGCAAGTATAAATTTATGATGTTGAATGGTAAAGACCCAATGAATAATTCAAGCTTGTTGCTTTGAAATTCAGCCTCCACTCAATTTTTTGGTGATTAGGGCTGCGTTCAGACGGCCAGTCAATCGCGCCATGAGCCCTCCTAAAATTTTATCCCGATTTTTTTAATCCAGCCTAGCACGACCAGACGCCCCCCCATGAAATAGCCTCACCGCGCGTTGTTCCCACCGTGATTTGTCTACACGGCATCCACCGAGGATTTTTTAAAAAAAAGTTTTGTACATTCGCATAGGCAAGGCTGCGCCTCCTTGGAGAACTGAGGCGATCGCGGAGGGTTTTCAGCAAAGTCCCGGTCCTCCCCCTTGCCATCATGATCAATGGAGGGACTATTTTGCAAGTTAGAACAGTCCTTCCCCCCCTCCATCTCCCTTCGCGGTAACATCTTGTCCCTAAAAGAAATAAGCATGAATATTACATTCCTCGTTGCGCTTATCGCTGAATGCATTTCCTCGTTAAAGCGCACATGGGGTTTCAATTTTTTAAAAATTGCGCTCCCGTCGGCTCGGTCTGACGTCAGACCAAGCCGACGGGAGCATCGCGCGCTAATGGAGTGACCAGACGGAAGAAAGTCTGCAGTTGTTGCGCGGGTAAGCGAAAACCCTACATTGAAACTGCTACTTTTTAAATCAGGATTGGAGGCGCAGCAGAACGGGATGCCTATGGGACCGGAATATTTCGCAGATGTTTCTGTCTGGTCGTGCATTTTTGATCCGGAAGGGAGTCGTTCCTATGGCAGATCAAAAGATCCGTCTGAACACACCCAATATTAAGCAAAATACGTGCTTCTGTCACTTATCAAAGCAATGGAGGAATTAAATAAAATTGTGTAGGTGCTGGGTATGCATATGTTGTCCTTGTGAAGGTAGGGCTGATGTGTTTTTAGTCTCCTTCTTTATAATCTCCAGCATAGTGAAAGCAACGCCCTGAGGGTGCTAAGGTTCTTTGACTTGTATGGCTAGCCAATAAATAACAGTGAAACAGACAATTCCAGATCATAAAGTGTAGGGAAAAGATGTATTTGAATAAAGGAACACCTCACAGCTAAGAATTCAACATAGATGTTCAGTGAGTACTAGCAGGATCCTGCTTATATGCTCTTCTTGCTCCTCCTCACTTTACATCATCATTGACATCATTTTCACATGCTCAGTTTAGATTTCTTTGTCTGGTCAGTCATCAATCACATATTTGACAAACAGATGTTACTTGGCCACAACTCAACTCTACAATGCAGGTGCTTGTCTCATTAAAATTTATTTATACAGGTGCTCATTTTCTTGGCTGCCTACCTAGACTCATTTCTATTGAAAATATATAAAGGATGTATTGAATTATGAAAAACAGCACTATTTTAAATATTAAACTCTACATAAGCACCTTTTGATATTGCAAAATGGTTTATGACATAAAGTTTTTGTAGATACACTAAATCTATCAGTTTTTATTTTGGACCCCCTAGAACATTTTTGTTAAATTTTAAGAGTTTTAAATACTTCTAAACTCATAAAATATGCTGTTTTACTTTGGTCAATAGGGATTTCCTTTGTCTAATACATTTGTTTTTACTTTTTAATTGGCTTTTAGTGAATGACAGGTGTGCATGATTAATTTATGTGACTTCATCTTCCAACTTTCCGCTTATTAGCAGCTTGTGGATCTTTGCCAGGCTAATTCTAAGTATATAATGGTTTCTCTTTAAGCAAGCACTTTTTTGACTTAAAAATAAACTTGATAATTCTTTAGCAAAGCTTAAAATAATTCAGCTAGTTGCTGCTCTTACAAATATCTTATACCATAATCTTAGTAAATAGTCAGCTTTAAACAAAATATAAAGTCTAAAAATACACAAGTCAGAAGAGAGGGAGGGGGTTCCTCTGTTGCAGTGTACAGCTATCCTTTCATTTACCCCAATTAGGCTTTTCTAAAAAACATCTTGATTAATTATTTCTAGTTCTCTTTGAAGCAAATGATATCATTATAAATCTCTAATGTTGGCAGTGGTGCTTCCTGCCATCCCAATTAAAAAAGCTGATGTAAGAACACCTGGCATAATTAGAAAATTCTTTATTGTCAATTAAATTTGATTTAAAACACCTGTTTCTACAATTTATTTATTTATTATTTACGTTTATATCCCACCTATCCTGCAGGTAACATCACTGGAATAAATACAATTTCAGTTTAAAACATTAAACATTCAAACACAGTTTGTTAATTCTCCTGAAGAATCCCAAAGAATCTCTCCCAAAGATTCTTGAAACGTCAGCAATAATCAGTAGACAATCATTTGAACCCTTGAATTATCCTCCACAATAGCATAGCATTTGCCTTTTTTACTGCAGTTGAACAGTGAGTCAATATCTTTAGTGAGTTATCTACCATGACTCCAATTTACAAGGAAGACCCACCTTTAGAAAGAAATGTGGGTTCTAGGCCATGAAGGGCCCTCTACATGGTAACCAGCACCTTAAATGGAGCCCAGTGATGGAGTGACTGCAGGACATGTTTTTCAAGCATGAACACATATGAAGCTGCCTTATACAGAATCAGACCCTTGGTCCGTCATGGTCTGTACTGTTAACTCAGACTGACAGCAGCTCTCTAGGGTCTCAGGTTGAGGTATTTCACACCAGCTACTGCCTGGTCCTTTTAACTGGAGATGCCACAGCAAAATGTAGAGCCCTGAACAATCTGGGTATTGTAAAAATGTGCTCGAATAACAACAGCCAGTAACATCACAAGACTGGGATAGGGATGAGGTGGCACACTCCCCAACAGCTTTAATCTGAACAGCATGTTCTAAAGTGAGAGCCCAGGAAATTGATCAAGGAGAAGGTTCAGGATTCTAAAATGTTTTTCAGAATATTTCAGGACCAGCCAAAAGGTATAGTAAACCATCATGCCATCTACATATTGATACATGGAGACTTTCTGCAAGCTTACCCTTCCCCAGACCTTTGCATAATAGGGAGATGGGAGGATTAAAAAAACCCCTCCCATAGCCATTTCTTATCAGGCTATAAAACATGATCAAGGTATGCACCCAAACTTGGAGAGGAAAATTATATTCTGCATCAGTAATTCATGGTCTGCATGTGGGAACTGATCCCAGCTCAGGATATTCCCAGAGGAGTCTACACTTTATTTATTTTTATCTGCAGATTAACATGGCAGGATCAAAAGCCTTTGTCTCTTGTAAACATCTTTCCATCTCCTACACTGGAATCTGGTAAAAAGGCTAAGTCCTGCATTTATTTGGGTTATGAATTGCTGTAATTAATGCACCCATATATATATACATAGACCTTTATTGGCATAACACAGTAGCAGTAAAGAAGACAATGGAACAAATAGGCTTATTAGAACAAATTAATAGGTCATAACTGACTACACCAAGTTACACCAACAAGGGGTCATTTTTAAACTTCTCAGAAGTAGTGAACACAGTTAAAAGAGAATATATATATATATAACAATCCAATTGAACACAAGGGAAATTAAGACTGGTACGCCCTTACCCTTAGCTTCCAAACATAGGCTAAGAATTCAGCAACAGACAGAGTAATCACTGAGAACTTATCAGACAATAAAATTTTGAGATTGTCATCAGTCGAATTCCTTGTGGGAGGTAAATGGGGGCTGATCAAATAGCTGCACATGGTAGAGTATTGGGGACAGTGCAGAAGGATATGAGCAACTGAATCAGGTTCACCATAGAGGCAATTGCAGGTTCTATCCCTATAGGGTTTACCCCTATATCTGCCTGAAACAACAGCCGAAGGAAAGAGATTAAATCTCGCAAGCATAAAGACCCGCCGATAGAGTGGAGTTGTTAGATTGGAGAGGTACAGAGCCATAGAAGCTTGCGGGGGGGGGGGTGGGGAGATCAAGGTAGCGTGGGGAACAAACTCCAGAACTGCCAGCATTAATTATTTGGGCTTCCATATCCCAAATCCTCCTCCGCACCACCTGCAAAATAGCTGTTTCGCCGCAATTGTACAGAGAATCCAGATCAATTCCCATAGTTTTGATTTTATGCACTATGGCTTGTGACCAGGTAGAAATATATGGGTCTGCAAGAAGTTGAACAATAAGGCTGTTGGAAGGGGAACTAAAATGCAGATGCAACCAGTATTTGATAGTGGTGATCCATGCCCGAGATTCAATAAGATGAAAACCTAACTCCGCACAGAGGGAAAAATAGGAGACGGAGTTAGGTAAACCTAGAATCCTATGGAAGAAGGTAGAACTTACTAGTTCTACTCTTTTATTAAAGTTCTGAATCTATACAGGTACCCCATACAATAGGCGGGAGATAACCGATACCTGAAAAATCTGAAGGGCTGCCAGCACAAATTGATTACCTTTTAAATAAAAAAAACGGCTTAAAGCTGCAGTCTTATTCCTGGCTAGACTAAGGGCATGATCTCTATGGGGACACCAACTTAGGTTGTAATGAAACAAGACTCCTAAGTATCTAAATGATTTGACCTGTTCTACTTCTTTTCTCTCTATTCTCCAGTGTTTACACTTCCAGGCTTTGGAGAAAACCAATATTTTTGTTTTATCAAAATTAATGGAGAGAGAGTTCTGGCTGCAATAAGAGTTGAACTCTAGTAGAAGGCGCAGAAGTCCAATCCTAGTAAAAGAAAGAATGACCGCATCATCTGCATAGAGTAAGATGGGAACTGCAGAGGAGTTCAGTTTGGGGGAATGGCCATCAATCCTAGCGAGGCACAGTGGCAGGTCAGAAATGAAAAGGTTAAAGAGGGAAGGGGCAAGTACACATCCTTGCTTAACCCCCTTAGTTACAGGAATTTTCTGAGTAAGGGACCCTCTCTTATCAAATCGAATCTGACAGAAGTTAGCCGAATGTAATTTACGAATCAAAAACAAAAGGCATTGATCCAAACCCAAGTTATAAAGTTTATCCCACAATAAGGATCTATTAATTGAATCAAAGGCTTTTCGTAGATCAATAAAAGCTGAGTATAGCTTACCATCTAAGTGGTGGGAATACTTTTTGGCTAGAAAAGCTAAGGTAGTAGAATGGTCTAAGGTGGAATGATTAGCCATGAAACCAATTTGCTCTCTTCCTGGAAGATTATGATCGGCCATCCATTGAGATAATTTTTTGAGAAGGTGCTTGGCATAAAGCTTCCCTAAAATGGAGAGCAAGCTAATAGGTCTGTAATTATCTATGCTATTAGGGTCACCTTTTTTGAAGAGGGGAACTATTATAGAATTCAACCAGGAGTCAGGTAAGACACCATACTTGTCAATCAGAGTGAAAAGATGAGCTAAAGAATGCGACCACCAGTCAATATTGTCCTTTAAAATCTCGGCTGGGATTCCGTCTATGCCTGGAGCCTTGTTTGATTTGAGAGAAATAATAAGATCAGTTATTTCTTCATGTGAGACTGGAGGCCAGTTGGGAATGTCCAATGGCATTGAGCTAGAATTAATCAAAGGTGACACAGAGGGCTCATTGAATAAGTAATTATAGTAGGAGTACCATCTGGTTGCAGGTATAATGCAGGCAGAATTGGCTCCAGTTGGACAGTTAAGTCTACCTACCAGTGACCAGAAAGCTCTACCATCACTAGTTTGAACAGCATTAAAAAGTTGGGACCATTTCTTGGCGTAGAAAGAGTGCTTTTTTTGAGCCAATAATAAACGGCATTCTCTTTTAAGTTTGTAATATAAGGAGGGGATCCATGGGAGGCAACCCATCCGAAACTGTCAAAAGAGCAGGCATAATTTACTTTTAATGAGCCAACATTCAGCATCGAACCAAGCATTAAGGGAATCGTTCTGGGTTTTGGGTTCAGTTAATTTAGCATAGGAAGAGAGATTATCAATCATAGAGTTATAAACTATTAGTGCACCTTCCAAAGAGTTAGCATTAGTAAGATTGCTCTTTAGTTCAGAGCCCTGCAAGCTAAGCATCCAAGAGCAAATCTGAGCCAAGGAGGATGCAGAGCAGCTTATTTTTTTATGTTGGGGTAAATTAAGTTCAGAATTACAGGGAGGGCACTGGTTATCTGTAATACAGCCAGTTTGAAAGAACAGTAAAATGGGAAGGTGATCACTTTCGGTCCGGGAGCCAACTGAAAAGTCAATAATAGAGTCTCTCAGGTCCATGGAGGATACTGCATAATCCACAACACTGCATCCCCTGGGGGAAATAAAGGTATAATTACCAGAGGAATCATACTGAAAGGAGCCATTAAGTATAGAAAGGTTATTTTGGGTACATAGGTCTATCAGCCAGTGACCGGCCTGGTTGACTACTGAGTCTCTGGACTGCCTCGGTAAAAGAAAAGGGAAGGGGGTTTGATCATCCCCATCCCAATGGAAAATATCACCAAGCTGTTTATTATTGCGACCAAGTCTAGCATTAAAATCCCCCACTGCCAAAAAAGTGGCCTCAGGGCATTTATTAAAAAGAATAGTAAGGTAATCTTTCAATGAATTCCATTGGGCTTTAGAGGAATTATTATCACAACAAGGGGGCATATAAACATTAACTATAAGCAACTGGAGGTCCCAGAGATGGAGAATAAATGCCTGAGCAAGGGGGGGACAGGGGTCCAACTGCAAAATAGACAGTTTGGAAGCATTATTAAACAACCCACAGAGCCCGGCCATATGGCGTCCCTTCTGATTTGATCTCACAGCGGGAAGAGAGTAAGAAGTAAATCCATTAACCGAAATATTACTAGGGGACCAAGTTTCTTGAAAAAAAATCATGTCAAAAGGTAATAAAAAATTCATTAAATCAGAATCCCCCCATTTATTAGCCCACCCAGCAATGTATCAAGAGATGAGGCGAAGGATCCATCTCTGGGAATTTCTCAGGTTCCTACTACTAGCAGATAGTCAGTCCTCTTCAGAAATTGAGTTCAAAAATGGGATATTATCAGGGCAGACACAACCATTTGCTGTGACTTAGGGCATAGGACATGATGAAATAACCTTTGGGGATTTCCGGCCAGGCAGCTCATTCGAATCTTTTAGTGCAGGGTCTTCCACTATTTCGATTGGGGGAACTTCAGGACTGGACGACTGCTCCCAGCTTTGGAGAGTAATAATATCTTCACACTCCCTCTGGGGAGTTTAGCTAGGTAATGTAGAAGTCGATGGATCCTTAAGTGGGTCTGCTATAGCAGCTGTATGGAAGACGTTTCTACAGCACTGGGGTTGTTAGGTAAATGCGACTCAGAATCTTTGATCTCTTGTAATCTGTGGTTTATAAAAGTTAACCTATCAATAACAGACTGCTGTACATCATCAGAGAGGTTTCCAAAAGAGGAGAGAATGTCTTCTTCCAAGTTCTTCGTTAAGGGATCTGAGGCCAGAAAACTATTAAAGTCCAAAACCAATGGGCAGTCCTGGCTACTGGTCTGTGCAGAAAGAGGTTTGGGGTCAGTAGAAGCATTTGGAACGTAGGCACTCGATTCCTACCAAGAAATTAAGCTAGATTGCGTAGTATCAATGTCCATGGGAGCATCAGATTGGGAGGAAAAGGCGGTCACTGACTTGGCCCGGCTCTTACCGCATAAGGGCGTAACCATAGAATTGTGAAACACATGAGTGGTAAAAATTCCCATTTTGCAGAGATCCAATTTCCTCTTAAGAAGCAGAGTTGGAAGTTTATGCGATGTAAAGGAAAGAATAATTCTTTGAAACTGGTGTTGAGTGTTGAGGACTTCAACTTCATGAAGGTCAATCTCTGAATATTTAAGTTTGAGTATAGCAGAGAGATGCCTCTTAGCATGGGGAACACTTAGCCAGCTTGGTACAAAGCCATATCTCCCTTGGATTGTTAAAGCAATTTTCCTTGGTTGGTAAACAAGTTGAAATGAGTTTTTATTTGGGGCTTTGTGGATGCCCGCACTGCCTGCAAAGGATTCACTGTGAGCATGTGTATTGCCATGCTGGTGTCAGAAGCCCTAACCTAGTCAGCAAAACACCATGCCTTGCGGTTCAAGCAAGAATAGCATTTATTATAGAGCTGCAATAGAAAGGTCACTGTAGCAGGTACATTGTTCAGAATGACTTGGTTACAGAAAGCAAGTGGTTATACCGAGAAGGGGGTGAATGGGGACCCCCCTTCTACCAATCAGGGAATAACATGCGACTGGGAATCGAAAGTTACTACGCTAATGAAGTTCCCAACGCCCCCATTATTCTCAGGAAAGCCGGAGCTTTGAAAGCGAAAGTAAAGCTCGCAGCTTGACTCCTCAAGGTCAGAACGTTCAGTCTGCGAGAGATAGGGGTTACCAGATGCACATTCCACTCTCACACCCTAGACATAAATCAACACCCCTCGGATTCCAACCTCCCGCCTGTCACGCCACTATGGCGCCCATTGCCATCCTCCCCTCCCCTCCATCCATCATGGCAGGGCTACCTGACATGCAGCCCCCTCGAAAATAACTCTACCCCTTTGGCTTATGGGGGTACAACTTGTGAAACGCCCGGATAAGCCGGGGGGCCAGAACATGTTCCGCCCGCACCCACTCCCTCTGCTCCGGCCCAAAGTCAATCCATTCAACAAGATAAAATAAGCGATTGCAAGAGATCTTAGAGTCCAAGATTTGCGATACTTTGTAGTGAGGTTCCCCCCCCACCAACAGCGGAGGCGGTGTTGGCCGTCGCGGTCTCCATTTGTTCTCCTCAGGTGCCGGCGAAGAAGCCTTACATGAAAAACAGGATGAACAGACTTTAGAGATTTGGGCAACGCCAATTCGACAGTAACATTGTTAATTACTCTCACAATCTCAAATGGTCCAACAAATTTCCAACCAAGTTTGCGACTCGGTTGAATGTGACGCAAGTGTTGCGTGGACAAATAAACAAACTCCCCACACTTCGGAATCCAGGCAAGGTTGCGTTTCTTGTCTGCCTGGACTTTATAAGCAGTCTTAGCGTCCTCTAGAGTCCTGGCTAACGATGACCACGCCATCTGCAATTGTTTGCACCAATCCCCAGCATCTCCCGCCGGGAGGTCGGGAGAAGTCAGAAATGGCAGAGGCGGGGCGTCATATCCATGAACTGCCTTAAATGGGGACATCCCCGTCGACGAGTGCTGAGTATTGTTGTAACAGAACTCAGCCAAAGGCAGAAGAGAGTGCCAATTGTCCTGCTGAAAGTTGGAAAAACAGCGCAAATACTGTTCCAGAGTCTGATTCACACGTTCAGTCTGCCCATCGGATTCCGGATGGTACGCACTGCTGACCCCCCGCTCCACCCCAAGCAGTGACATCAATTCGCTCCAGAACCAGGAAACGAATTGCACCCCCCTGTCCGAGATCACCTTAGCAGGCAAAGTGTGTAGCCTCACTACGTGTTGTAGGAACGCAGAGGCAAGTTTCTTGGCAGAGGGGATAGAGGCAAACGGAACGAAATGAGCCTGCTTCGTAAACAGGTCCACTATCACCCATATGACCGTTTTGCCCCCGCTAGGGGGTAAGTCAGTAATAAAGTCCATAGAGATTACTTCCCATGGCCGAGCCGGCGTGGGGAGGGGTTGCAGAGCCCCCGGGGGTTTACCGGGTCGAGGTTTACTCATCAAGCACGTTTGGCAAGCCGACGTGAACAGTGAAATGTCTTTTCTAAGCCCTGGCCACCAAAATTGTCTTTGCAGGAGCTGGATGGATTTCACAAACCCCGTGTGTCCAGCCAATCTCGACCCGTGAGCCCAGCCCATCACCTCCCCCCGTAGAGAACGTGGGACAAAGAGCTTGTCATTTTTAGTCCAGCAACCATGCGCATTTTGGGAGACGCCTTCTTCCCCCCCACCTCCTCTCTATCAGCGTCCGACATAGCTGTAGAAAATTTCGTCACCCAGTCATTAGTAGGAGGGTCTGGGGACGGGGGGAATGTTTAGCCTGCCTCCGAGTGGTCACTGCCCCTCCCAACTGGGAGGGCGTGAAGACCGAGTCATGAATCTCCTCCCTTTTGCTGTCATGTTGAGGGAGGCGTGACAGTGCATCGGCCAGCGAGTTAGACGTTCCCGGGAAGTGGTGTAGTGTGAAATTGAACTTGGAGAAGAAATCAGCCCAACGCAGCTGTTTGGCGTTCAAGGAACGGGGGAGCGGAGAAGCTCGAGGTTTTTGTGATCAGTCCAGACCTCGAACGGAACTCGCGCCCCCTCAAGCCAATGTCGCCAGGTAGCCAACGCTAAGCGGATCGATCCCGCTTCTTTTTCCCACACCGACCAATTCCGTTCAGTATCGTTAAATTTTCTGGAAACATATGCAAGGGGGTGTAATTTACCATCCTCCCCCTCTTGGAGGATCGCCCCCCATAGCAACATTGGAAGCGTCGACTTGGACAATGAATTTTTTAAGTTCATTCGGGTGGACTAACACAGGTTCCGACGTGAAAAGGGCTTTCAATTTGTCAAATGCCCTCTGGCACTGTGGCGACCACTCTAGTTTGGCCCCTGGTCGAGTGCATTCGGGTGGCTTCCCTTTTGTTTTCAATAAGTCAGTTAGGGGAAGGGCCACTTGGGCAAAGTTCGATAGGAACGATCTATAAAAGTTCGCGAATCCGAGGAACCCTTGGAGTTGCCTTCGTGTTTTGGGGGCCTCCCACCCTATCACATCTTTGATTTTATCAGGGTCCATCTCAATCCCCTTTTGGGATATGCGGTAGCCCAGAAAAGGGATCTCTGTTTTGTGAAATTCACACTTGGACAGTTTTGCAAACAGTTTATGCTTGTGCAACGTTTGTAACACTTCCCTCACCAGTTTCACATGGGACTTCATGTCAGGGGAATATAAAAGAATGTCATCAAGGTAAACAAGGACCCCCTTAAACAAATACTTGTGGAGCACCTCATTAATCAAGTTCATGAAGACTCCCGGGGCTCCCTGAAGCCTGAACGGCATGACCAGGTATTCAAATTGGCCCAGAGGGGTGTTGAACGCCGTTTTAAATTCGTCCCCCTCCCGAATTCGGACCCTGAAGTAGGCATCACGGAGATCTAGCTTCGAGAAAACCTTCCCCCCAGCTACCGCAGCCAACAAGTCTTTTATCAGGGGCATGGGGTAGGCGTTTGTGTTGGAGACTGCATTCAAGCCACGATAGTCGGTGCACAGCCGCAACCCCCCATCCTTTTTCTTCCGGAAAAGCACAGGAGCCGCAAACGGGGAGGATGCTGGCCGTATAAAACCCCGACTCAGATTTTTGTCAATGAATTTCCTCAGTTCCACTTTTTCTGAGGGGCTCATAGAATACAACTTCCCTTTCGGTAGTTTCTGGTTAGGTAAAATTTCAATCGCACAGTCTGAGTTCCTATGGGGGGGCAATTCGTCGGCTTCCTCCTCTCCAAAGACAGGGGCCAGGTCATGATACTCAGGTGGAATGCCTTCCAGTTTGGCTTCCGCCACCCCCACCGACACTAGGAGTTGCCCCCCGTCATGGGTCCCCACTCATTCTTCCATAAGTGGGACCGGCATTTGTCGGAGATGAAATTCACTTTCCCCTCCCCCCATAGGACGTGTGGATCGTGATCAAAGAACCACGCGCTTCCGAGTACTAGGGGAAAGAGGGCAGACGGGGTAACAACGAAAGGCCTTTCTTCCCAATGCTGCCCAATTCCCACCCTCAAGGGCACAGTCTCGTATTTACAGGGTTCTTTCATGGTGGAGCCATCCATCTGAGTAAATATTAAGGGGTCATTTAGTTTAACAACTTTCGCCCCCAGTCCCGTTACCAGTGTGGGATTGATGAGGTCTCTCCCACACCCAGAGTCAATGAGAGCCCGTACTCTCACATGGGTCAATAGACCCGGGTCCATTAAAGTCACTGTAAGAAAGAAAAGAGAGGGGGTTTGCTCACCGGGGTTTGCGCTTGGGAGTCCGGGACCTGCTGTTCAGCGCTGTTTACAGCAGGTCCGTCTCGTTTCCCTGCGGCACAGCTTCGCCATTGGATGAGTCGGATGCCTCGCTGAGCGGTTTGGCTTGCAGGGCTTTCGCCCCCTCGGCTTTGCCACCGGTTTCGGCGTGGAGGTGTCGAACTTCTTCTTGGCTCCCTTGGGCGCTCCTGACGATGCTGATGCGGTCGGGCAGTTCGCGGCGAAGTGGCCCCCTTCTCCGCATTTGAGGCAAAGACCTTGCTTCATTCGAAGTTCCCTCGTACCATCCCTCGGTTTTGGATTCGGGGTAGGGGTTTCCCCCTCGCTGCCGGCGCAGGGCCGCTGTTGGCCATCGCTGCGGCATCATCTAACTTGATGGTTTTCAGCCGGTTCTCCATCGTGATGGCGGCTTGTATCCATCCCGAGAGGGTGTCTGGGTCTTGGGTTTTGGTGACTTCTCGCCGGATCTCCGCGTTGAGTCCCAACTTGTAGTAGTCTACGAGGGTCCCATCTTGCACCCCTCGGATTTTAGCCGCGCACCTACAGAACTCCGCCGTGTAATCTCTTACCGATCTCGTGCGCTGCTTGAGGGCTCGGATCGCTGCCTTTGCCGCTTTGTTAGAGTTCGCGTCCTCGAACTGCTCTTTCATGGCCCACATAAAAGAATCGATTTCTCTCAACTCACGCCCATCAGCCTGGTGAAGTCCCACATACCAGTCAGCGGCCGCTCCCTTCAGGTGGGCTGCTATGACATCGACCATACGCTCTTCGCGCTGGAATAGATGGCCCCAAGTCTCGATAAACCTCTCGGCTCTCACGAGGAAGAACGGAAACTTCTCGGGGTCTCCGTCAAAATCTGCATCCAGCAGTTCCGCAGGATTCGGTGGCAGAAACCCCCAAGGTCAAGGGGGTGGTTGCCCCGGCGGCCCCTGCGGCCCTGGCCCCGCGGGTTGATCCGGAGGCCCGGCTGGTACGTTCTGCTGGCCTTGATCCGGTGCCGGCCGTTGATCCTGGGGAACTTGGTCTGGTGGCTCCTCTCGCCTTTGTCGCTCACGCTCCTCTCGGATGCCCTCTGCGATCATCTGTGGGATGCGGGCGAGGGATTCATCTAGGTAGCGCATCAGGCGATCTTGGCTCGGTTCCCCACTCCACCTCCGTCTCACCACGGCACCTTCCAGGCTCTCGGAGTCTCGGCCGGTTTCTTCCAGGGCTCCCACCGTAATCAGTCTGCGGACCGATCTTTCGGGGTGGCCTCCCCCACCGATGCTCGCGGGGTTCCAAACCATGTCTTGTGGGTTTCAGCCAGGGGTTTCACCCAGTCTCGTCTACGTCCGACTCGGTGGGTCACCCCTCCATAGGCCGCCCCATATGGATCCCCGTAGGGCCCTCCAAAGTCGTACTCCGGACCCCATTGTCCCGGCACGTATGTGTCAGGGGTCTCCCTGGGTACGTCCTTCCCGGGAGGTTTCTTCTCCTTTTTCTTTTCTTCTTCGATCGGGAGAGTATCTTCTTCACCGCTACTCATTTTGGAGTTGCGGGTTTCTGACCAGTCCCGAAGTTGATGAGGATTCTGAACAAACTGTCAGAAGCCCTAACCTAGTCAGCAAAACACCATGCCTTACGGTTCAAGCAAGAATAGCATTTATTATAGAGCTGCAATAGAAAGGTCACTGTAGCAGGTACATTGTTCAGAATGACTTGGTTACAGAAAGCAAGTGGTTATACCGAGAAGGGGGTGAATGGGGACCCCCCTTCTACCAATCAGGGAATAACATGCGACTGGGAATCGAAAGTTACTACGCTAATGAAGTTCCCAACGCCCCCATTATTCTCAGGAAAGCCGGAGCTTTGAAAGCGATAGTAAAGCTCGCAGCTTGACTCCTCAAGGTCAGAACGTTCAGTCTGCGAGAGATAGGGGTTACCAGATGCACATTCCACTCTCACACCCTAGACATAAATCAACACCCCTCGGATTCCAACCTCCCGCCTGTCACGCCACTATGGCGCCCATTGCCATCCTCCCCTCCCCTCCATCCATCATGGCAGGGCTACCTGACAGCTGGCAGGTAGCTGTCTCTGGAGATTTAATTTGACCATGATGGTCACAGGTAGATAGCTTAGCCACCGCAGCAGTTAGCAATTTAGTTTGAGCTTTTAAGTCTTGAATGCTGCCAAACAATCTACAGTTCTTGCAATTAGAGGTAGTAGAGAGTTCATTGAAGGTAATCCATTCATCTCTGGGGTGGAATCTGTATCCATTGGCCTGATTCGTTCCTCCAGGTCACGCTCTTCAGATAAAGCATGTGCATTCTCCTCATCATCTCCACAGCTGAGCTCAAGTGGAGAGAAACGGTTTGATGTCATTGCCAATGGCCCATCCAGTCCAACACTCTGTGTCACACAGTGGCCAAAAATACCAGGTTCTATCAGGAGGTCCACCAGTGGGGCCAGGATGTTAGAAGCCCTCCCACTGTTGAACCCTCCAAGCACCAAGAATATAGAGCATCACTGCCCCAGAGTCCGTACCTATAAATTGTCGATAATAACCACTGATGGACCTCTGCTCCATATGCTTAACTAATTCCCTCTTGAAGCCATCCATGCTTGTAGCTTCCACCACCCCCTGTAGCAGGGAATTCCATGTGTTAATCACTCTTTGGGTGAAGAAGTACTTCCTTTTATCTGTTCTAACCTGACTGCTCAGCAACTTCATTGAGTGCCCACGAGTTCTTGTATTGTGAGAAAGGGAGAAAAGTACCTCTTTCTCTACCTGCTCTATCCCATGCATAATCTTATAAACCTCGATCATGTCAACCCTCAGCCGTCATTTCTCCAAGCTAAAGAGCCCCAAGCGCTTTAACTTTTCTTCATAGGGAAAGTGTTCCAACCCTTTTATCATTCTAGTTGCCCTTTTCTGCACTTTTCCCAAGGCTATAATATCCTTTTTAAGGTGTGGTGACCAGAACTGTACACAGTACTCCAAATGAGGTCTTACCATTGATTTGTATAGGGGCATTATGATATTGGCTGATCTGTTTTCAATAACCTTCCTAATAATCCCCACCATAGCATTGGCCTTTTTTATTGCAGTCACATACTGTCTCAACATTTTCATTGAGTTATCTACTACGACTCCAAGATCTCTCTTTTGGTCAGTCTCTGCCAGTTCAGACCCGATCAACATGTATTTATAGTTAGGATTTTTGGCTCCAATGTGCATCACTTTGCACTTGGCCAGATTGAACTCCATTTGCCATGTTGATGCCCACCCGCCCATCCTCGATAGATCCCTTTGGAGTGCCTCAAAATCCTCCCTGGTTTTCACCACCCTGAACAACTTCATGTCATCTGCAAATCTAGCCACTTCACTGCTTACTGTCAACTCCAAATCATTAATGAATAAGTTAAAAAGCATCGGACTGAGTACTGAGCCCTGTGGTACCCCACTGCTTACCACCCTCCACTGAGAAAATTGCCCATTTATACTCACTCTCTGTTTCCTATTAATTAGCCAGGTTTTGATCCACAAAAGGACTTGTCCTTTTATCCCATGATTTTTGAGCTTACTTAGGAGCCTTTGATGAGGAACTTTATTGAAAGCTTTCTGGAAGTCAAGGTAAATAATATCTATTGGGTCCCCCTTGTCCACATGTTTGTTCATTCCCTCAAAGCACACTAACAGGTTAGTGAGGCAAGATCTTCCATTACAGAACCCATGCTGAGTCTGCCTCAAAAGTTTTTGTTCATCAATGTGCCTACTAATTCTTTCCTTAATAACAGTTTCCATCAGTTTACCTGGTATTGATGTCAGACTGACTGGCCTGTAATTTCCTGGATCTCCTCTGGATCCCTTTTTAAAGATGGGAGTGACATTAGCTACCTTCCAGTCCTCAGGAATGGAGGCAGATGTTAATGAAAGATTACATATTTTTGTCAGGAGATCCACAAGTTCACATTTGAGTTCCTCCAGAACTCTTGGATGTATGCCATCTGGGCCTGGTGATTTATCAGTTTTTAAGTTATCTATCAGTTGTAGGACCTCCTCTCTCGTCACCTCATTCTGACTCAGGTCTTTCAACACCCCTTCCGAAATCAGCGGTTCTGGAGTGGGCAAGCACTTCTCATCTTCCACAGTGAAGACAGAGGCAAAAAATGCATTCAGCTTCTCAGCCATTTCCCTATCATCCTTCACTACTCCTTTTACCCCTTGGTCATCCAAGGGCCCCACTGCCTCCCTGGCTGCCTTCCTACTTCTAATGTATTTGAAGAAAGTTTTATTGTTGGCCTTTATGTTTTTTGCAATGTGCTCCTCATACTCCCTTTTTGCTTGCCTGATCACAGACTTGCATTTTATCTGCCACAGCCTGTGTTCCCTTTTATCAGCCTCACTGAGACTAACTTTCCACTGCTTAAAGGAATCCTTCTTACCTTTTACAGCTTCCATTACTTTGTTTATTAACCATGCAGGCTTTTTTCTATACCTATTTGTGCCTTTCCTAACCTGCGGTATATATTTTTTCTGAGCTTCTAGGATTGTAGTTTTAAATAGTCTCCAAGCTTCACCAATGGCTTTGACCCTTTCTACTTTTCGTTTTAGTTTCCTCCTCAGATGTCCCCTCATATCAGTGAAGTTACCCCTTTTAAAGTTAGAAGTGGTTGTGTCAGTCTTTTTGGGCAACTCCCTATTTATACAAATGTTAAACTCAATAACATTATGGTCACTGTTCCCAAGTGGTGCAATCACTTTTACATCTCTCACCAGGTCTTGGGCATTACTTAGGACCAAATCTAGGATCGCCTCTCCCCTGGTAGGTTCCGTGACCATCTGCTCCACAGTGATTGAGAGTGTCTAGAACCTCAATCTCTTTTTCCTGACTAGAACACATATTGACCCAATCAATGTGTGTGGATATTTAAAATCACCTATTATGACACAGTTTTTCTCTAGCCGCTATCTTTAATTCATTCATCATTTTATAATCCTCCTCTATCTTTTGATCTGGTGGGTGGTAACAAACTCCCAGTGTTAAGTTTCCTCTTGGGCCCACTATTTCAACCCACAGCATTTCCAGAAGTGAATCCAATTTTCTTACTCTCTCAGTCTTACTGGACTGTATACCCTCTCTGACATACAGAGCCACCCCCCCTCGAACCCCCCCCTCCTTACAATATAATATATAACCAGGAATCACCATATCCCACTGATTCGCCTCATCTCACCAAGTTTCTTAAATATCCACAATGTCTATTCCCCCCCCAATACTAAGCACTCCAACTCCCCAATTTTACCTCGGACACTTCTAGCATTTGTATAGAAACAGCTATAATTTCCCATACATGTTAAGCCCTCAACCTTCCTTTTCTTGCCTCAAGACCTTGCCAGGCAGTCCATATCATTAGCCACAGTCTCAGTGGACAATTCCAATCCACCTCCCTGTAGAAAAACAACAGCTACCCCCTCATCTCTCCGAGATAAGCCATCCCGAACCAGAGACTTTTCATCTCCTGTTGGCTTTTCCTGGGTGGTCTTTCAATAATAAAGTCAATTTATCAATTTCTGCTATTTCCAGTGTTTTGTTTATGATCTCTTCTTTAGTAGGAGTTTCCACTCTTCTCCAATATTTTGCATATAGGTACTTCTGGTCTTGGCAATCGCCATGGTAGTCAGCTTCTCCCAGGGCTCTGGGAGAAGTCTGCCAGCATCTGCGGCTGGGTGGGGGTGCCATCGTCCGCACCACCCCAGGATTCCTTAGGTTGGACTCCCAGCAAAGGGGCACTAGAGAACCCCCTCCGGTGCACCAAGCCAGAGAAGGGGGCTCCTCCAAGCCCCGATGGGCCCGCCATAGAGCATCCCAAATGGGAACAAGATCAGCACATTGAAAAAAGCGCACAGTGATTGAGCAATTATGAATGTGGAGAGACAATCACTGAAAATGTGAGTTGAATTTAAGCGAGAACATCTGTGCTTTCCTAAAAGGAAATGAGGGGGGGAGGGGACTCCCCCCCGATAAGGACTGCATGCAAGTGATTTTAAAGCTAGAGAAAGGGGGGCCGGCAAGGGAAAGTGGGTAAACTGAAAGAAAGAGGCTGCGAGAGCTTACCAGTTTGATTGGGAATTTCCAGAGACTGTGACAAACTTTTGCTAAATGTAAACAATCCCTAAACGGCACCACTAAAAGACTCGAAGGATAAGCTACTGAAAGTTAAACCTTCTTCTGGAAGTTCCAGCCCTTCAAGTTTGGTGCCTAGACAGGACTCTACTGCGGAACTCCAAAAGTTGCTGTCAGAAGCGCTTCGCCCTCTGCTGGAGAAAATCACAGCTATCGACAACAATCTCGATGCTCAACAAGCACAAATGGTGGCAAATGCACAGAAAATCAAAAAAGAGGAGCAGGAACTCAAAGAGATTGGTTCCAACTTGAAAAAGTTGGTTAAAAAATTGCAGGCGCTTGAGAAAAAATGCCAAATCGAACATTCTCATGTACTACAGCTGCAAATGGAAAGGGCAAGTTATATCTTGAGACTTCAAGGGATTAAAGAGGAGAGAGGAGAGAATCTGAGACAAATCGCTGGTGATCTATTGGCCCCTTTGGCAGAGATGGCATCAGATCAACTTCAAAGTTAAATAGATACAGTCTATAGATCATATTCTGAATTTACCAGAAAGAATAATCTGCCTGGGGAAATTTTTGTTAGATTCTCCCAAAGGAGAGTGAGAGATCAACTATTGAAAGCGGCGAATGGAATTACCTTGAAGTTGAAAGATAAGGAGGTTAAAGTTATGAAGGACATTCCATTTGAGATAAGAAGAAAGAGAAGGAAATACAGAGACTTGGTGACATTTTTACAAAGCCACAAGGTTGCGTCCAGATGGTTAGCTCCCAAGGGACTAATCTTTTGATATGCAAATGGTAAAGAAAGGATTTACTCTGTCAAAAAAGCTTGTGAATTTTTGCGTCACCACGGCTGTCCACCAGGAGGGGAAGAAGGTACTCCGGATGGTACCAAGGAGAGTGAAGAAGAAGGAGAGACTGGATCTTCCGAAGAGGACTTGGACTCTAAACTGGGGGCTGTAGCTCCCAAACCAAGCTAACATTTGAGGGAGAAAAAAGGGAAAAAGTAGTTTGTTACTGTTCTCTGGAGTATCTAAGAGAAAACACTTACAGCAGGATGCATCCCTTTATGAAATTCTATTTGCGAGTGGAAAATGGAAATGTTGTATTAGCTAGATGATCATTTTCAGTGAAAGTCAATTTGCATTTAAGAGGCAGGGTTTTATTTAAACCGATTGTATGATCACTGACTCTTGGGTTTTTAGTGGGTTTCTTTTCTTTTTCCAATAGTTTGTAATTCCCTACCCCTGATTTCTGATTTGTAGTTTGATTAGTTTTGTGGTATATAGAAAACGCAACAAAAAATCCCCTTCGGGCCAAAAAAATGTTTTGCATATAAAATTCTAGCAGAAATAACTGCATACAAAATGAAATAGGAATCATTTTTTTACAGCTTTCAGGTGAAATGTTTTACAGCTTTCAGGTGAAATCAGAAAAGAATATTTCTGATACAAAGAGTATAGAACATTTTAATATTTTCTTCAATATTTCATGTATCTAAGCCCAATATTTTTTAGCTTTGTCACAAACCCACAACATATGATAGAAAGATCCCACCTTGTTTTGACATTTCCAACATTGATTTGAACAATTTGGATCAAATTTAGCAAGTTTCTCAGGGGTAATATATCGTCTGTAGAACATCTTATAAATATTCTCTTTATAAGAGATGGCTTTAGTAATTTTTATGTTTTTCTTCCAGATCTGTGACCATTGATCTAAGTCTATATTATGCCCCAATTTTTTTGCCCATTGAATCAGTACATCTTTCACTACTTCATCTTTCATCCTGTATTCTAACAACAAAGCATACTTTTTTAAATAAATTTTTGTTGCACATACAAAAGGATCTTATCTATTTCTAAAGGATTATCATAAAAGCCTAATGAAAATTCTGTATTTCCGTAACTTGTGTAAAGAAGTATTTCATTCTGTCCATCCTGAGTCTATTGCCATCAACTTCATTTGATTCCTTCAATTTTCAGTCTTTGAGGAGAGGAAGAAAAAGTTCTCTTCATCTACTCTATCTACCACCTGCATCTCTCCTTATATATAAAAGAGTTTTGGTGTCTCTCCTGGACATGCTTCCACAGCCTTTGGCCCACTCAGCTGCCACTCTCACAGTCTCCCAATCCCATGGCTGCACTCTCGTGGCCCCTTCCCCTTGGCCGCAAGGCCTGCACTTCATCAGGGTGATAGCTCAGTGGGCTGCACCGCAGAGAAGGCTACCCATCACCTTTCAAAGGCTCCCCTGCCTTCCTTCAGCAGCAGTGGCAGTGCCAGGGAGGGTCTGGCCTAGAGGAAATGAGCTGTGGCTCCTGGAAAGCTGAACTCTCTCCTGAGGAAGACACTTCTCTTGGCTCCTGTGTGGGACTAACTGTGACTAACTGTCACCTCAGTGGCTGTTGGTAGGCAACCAAACAACCAAGCTTGCTTCTGTGAGTAAAAAAGCAAAAGACTTTCAGCATAACCCCCCTCCCTCGCTTGGCCACTTTCCTGTCAGAATAAACTTAACACGCCTCTCACTCCTTTTTGTCTCTACTATGGCTGGCTGGAGCATAATTCAAACAACAAATAAAAATAACCTGTAAAAAAAACCATGGCTGGCTGGCTAATGATGTGGGCTAGCAACCATCAAACCATTCTCTTCAACCCCCTGCTGTGTGGCTGACTTCCCCTAGGGTTGCCAATCTCCAGGTGAGACCTGGAGATCTCCTGCTGTTACAATTGATCTCCAGATGACAGTTCCCCTGGAGAAAATGGCTGCTTTGCAGGGTAGACCCTATGGCATTATCCCCTGATGAGTCCTTCCATCCCCCCCCAATGCTGTCCTTCACAGGATCCACCCCCCAAAATCTCCAGGTATTTCCCTAATCAGAGGTGGCAACTGTGCTTTCTCCTTAGTGAATGTTGCTAGGCAACCAGGTTCTTTCAATAAAAGGCCCTTTCCACATCTATTTTGGCCTCTGGGAGAACACTCATTGGGGCCAGTCCTGACAGGGTTGCCAACTCCAGGTGGGAAATTCCTAGAGATTTGAGGGATGGAGCCTGGGGAAGGTGAGGTTTGAGGAAGGGTGGGAACTCAGACAGGAGCAATTCCATAGACTCCACCCTCCAAGTCAGCCATTCCCTCATGGGGAACCATTGTTGTCAATCTCCAGGTGGGGGCTGGAGATCACTCAGAATTACAACTGCTGTCTAAGAGGGAGGGGGAGGAGATGGAAAGCTGAAGCCAGGGGGCAGATAACAGTAGGTTGACAGTTGACTGGGAGGGAGATTGGGTTGCCAACTCCATTTGGGAAATTCCTGGAGATTTGAGGGGTGGAGCCTGGAGAGGGTGAAGTTTGAGGAGGGGTGGGACCTCAGACAGGTACAATGCCATAGACTCCACCCTCCAAACCAGCCATTCCCTCATGGGGAACCATTGTTGCCAGTCTTCAGTGGAGGGATGGAGCTCATGCAGAATTACAACTGCTCTTCAGATGGCAGAGATCAGTTCTCCTGGAGAAAATGGTGGACTCTGTGTCATTATACCCTGCTGAGGTTGCCACAGCAAATTGTCGCTAAGTGCCCAAGACCGGGCACTCTCCCAGAGCCTCTTTCTAGAGCTCGTTGTATTTATTTCCACAACAGGCCTTATTTCTAGTAATTTTATAAACCCCTGTCATGCTCCCTCCCTTAGCTGTTTCTTTTCTAAAATGAAAAGTTCCAGACTGTTCAGCCTTTCCTCAAAGGCAAGGTGCTTTAACCCCTTAATCACTGTTGGCTGCCCCTCTTCTGTACTTGGATCAGTTGCTATATACTATACTATACTATACTATACTATACTATACTATACTATACTATACTATACTATACTATATACTTGCTATATACTAACACTAACAGCAATGAAGAAATGAGAACATGACTCAGGATTTCAGAAATCCAGAGATGAATACTTCCAGACAGTCTCTTTCTTCACATACAATGCTTCCTGTTACTACAGTTACTATGGTTGCTAGGTGGGGCCTGGACATCTTTCAGAATTACAGCAGATGTCTAGACTACAGAGATCAATTCCCCTAGAGAAAATGGCTTCTTTGGAGGATGGACTGTATAGCATTATACTGTGCTGAGGTCCCTCCCATTCCCAACCCCCCTCCCCAAAGTCTACCTCTAAATCTCCAGGAATTTCCCAACATGGAGTTGGCAGCCTTACCTGTTACAGTGTCAGGATCTTTTTCACTTAAGCTACAAAGAGGTCAGGATCAAAGGTCATCTGCAAGATTTTGGTGACCTTGGACTAGTCACATACTTTTAGCCTAACCTGGCAACCATAGTAACTGTAGTAACAGCCTAACCTACCTCATATATATGTATTGCATTTTAGATTTTATGTGTTTTAAATCATTTTAATACTTTTATGTAAGCCACCCTCAGCCTGCTTCAGTGGAAAGGATGGGATATAAATCCAATAAATAAATAATACAGTTGTGTGGATAAAATAGATCAGATAAGCTGCTTTGTTTCCTCACTGGGAAGAAAGGTGAGCTATATATGAAGTAAATAAATAAGTATAGTTGAAGATGGAAGGTAGATAATAGGGTTGTGATCAAGAAAAATATGTTGTAACGTCAGATCCAGGATTTGGGGGAGGGGCTTTACCATGACATTATTGGTTTGGGATTCAAACTTTGTTCTTGTCCCCCCCCCCCCGATTCTGGAATTTCAGGACCATTATTTTCAATGGCGAACCAATTTGTGGGCCTGGGGCAACTGTTTTCAAAGATAATGGCACCAAATTTGCATCAACTATTGTTTTCCCTCTAATCTAAAGATTCCTAAGTTTCAAGTAAAATGGACAAAGATTCAAACAAAATGGGCTGATTTTACAGGTCCCTAAAGTAAATATGTCTTGGCACAGGTGCACTTGCCTCCACTGATTCAGGAGGGGGTGTGTGTGATGGTAGCCTGACAGAAGAGCTCTGGGCACTGCTGAAAACTACATTTGCCATCCTTCCTTGTTGTGGTCCATTGTTTCTTTTCAGTGTCCCAGGCGGGGCCGGGACGGCGCACCCCGCGGCGGCGCGAACGCACCAGCCACCCTCCCCAGCCCTGGATACCTACCAGGCACCCCTCTCCAAGAGTCCGGGAGAGGGGCGGAGGAGCGGCCCCGCCAGGAGCCGGCGGCGGGAGAAGGCGGGGAGCCAGAGGAGCGACGGAGACGGGCCGGGAGAGCACGGCCCGGCCCGCGCAGTAAACGAACGCCCAGCATGGCATCCTCGAGTCCAGGGCGGGAAAATGGCAGGAAGGGGGAGGCGCCCCCGGGGAGGGCCGCAGACAGGCAGCTGGGGGAGGAGACGGCAGGCCTGGCATCTCCACTTTTAGATGGGGGCGGGACGGAGGCGAAGGAGGATGTGTACTGGGCTGGCTGGGGTGTCGGAGCGAGAGAGACAAAAGACCTCTAGCACAGTAAAGGCTGAGCGAGAGACCAGACCCATGGCAGGAGGGGGGGTGAGGAAACCTCCCTTGCAGCCTGTCATCTGAGGCACCCAGAAAAACACCTCCAAGACCCTGTTCAGTCCCCCTGGGCTCCTAATCCTGCCCTTGTAAGACGCGCCACCGAAGAACGCCGGCCCTGCAGAGACGGCCACTGGCTGCAGCGACCCCGTGGGACACGGGAGGCGCCACATTCACAAAGTAAGGAAGGCTTACTTTGAATAAAACCTCTTTCCCCTCCCCACCCCTGCAATATTTGAAAATAGTTTACATTTTTAAAAAATTCAGTATGTGTGTGTAGATCAAGATGAGTAGCTGTGCTAGTCTGTCTGTGGCAGTAGAAAAGAGCAAGAGTCCAGTAGCACCTTAAAGACTAATAAAATATGTGGCAGGGTATGAGTTTTCATGAGTCACTTCTCACTTTTCCAGATACCTACAAGTGTTTGTGTGATTAATCAATCACGCAATTGCAATGAGGCATAAGTCTTCACAATGGGGGTCAACTACTATTAATACTATTACTATTTAGGGAATTCCTGGAGGAGAAAGAGGAAGCCGTAGAAGCAGGGAGTTGGGGCGTGGGAGGCCAATGGAAAAGCTATATATATCTGTGTCATCTCCTGCTTCACAAGTTTGATCAGAGTAACTCATCAGTTCCAAGGACATTTAAAAGCCATAGAAAATTCTTATCCTGACTGGAGTGGAGGAGGGGGGACTCTTGCGGCCCCCCCCCCCATTATTTCCCTGATCCTAAAGAGACCCCAGTGGGAAGTTACGCACATATACTTGGTGGTGCTCATGGAGTATTCTAATTAAACATAGCTTGACACAGACTTCTCTAAAGAAATGACTTCTCTGTCACTGATCTCTGAAGGTGATTGGCTGGGAGCATTCACTTGGCTGGGAGCATTCACCTCATGATCCCTTGTAAAAATCTGTTTCAAAGGGAGAAATGTAATTGCCTAAATATCAGGAGTATCAAAGAAAAGCAATAAGCCTGCTGCTGATGATGGCAAGCATCCAGACATGGGGGGGGACACATACACAACACATGCATTTTTTTTCCAGAAGGGTGTTTTTCACCATGCCTAAGAACAGGGGTCATTTGTCAGGTTCAACAACAAGTAAGTCCAGGCACACTTCACTCAGAAAGTTATGCTTTATTGGAATACCAGTCTGTTGCCAAGTAGTAGATTCATTGTCAGGAATAACGGTTAGTGCATGGGGGGCTGTGTATATACTCTGATGCTTCAACTAGCCAAGCAAATGAAATCCAAGCGCGTGCGTGGGAAACCTCCCGGTGGGACGTTACATCATGAACGGGAGACCTTCCCCCCCCAGCCATAGGGCCAATATATTCACACCAGCTGGGAACCCAAGCCCTCCCTTCTGTCAAGGTGATAGTGATGTCTAGCAGAGGAATGTCTCCCACGGTTGCTTGAGCAAAGCAAAGCTATGCACATGCGAGTAAGCAAGGAATGAAGTTATACAGAAAACATGGCAGTTATCTGACATCCTGATCCCTTAAAACCCAATCACCCCCCTTTTTTACTGTTTGGGAAACCTCCTGGTTTACCCAGGAGACGTCGGTGAAAGTCCTGTAAAAGCCTGAGCTCGGATATCAGTTGCTTTTGTCAGCATACTGTCATGTATTGCAGGCAAGATGATAGCCTGGTAATGAGTGTAAATTAGATTATCTTGATCTGAAGGTGACAGGAGTAGAGTCATGTGACTAGTCACCAGATCAGAGTTGCATCATACTCATAGGAGTCACAGTGAGTCAGCACTTCAATGTGATTGGTGCTTCATAGTGTATATTCTGTGCACTCTGTACATACTGTCATCACTCTTACGTATTGGATTCTTGCGAAGCACTTTGTTGGTCTGCCTGAGGAACTGGTATCTACAAGTGCTATCCTGAACTGTATGTATATTCTTGTAAATAAACCACTGTATATAGTTCAACACAAGCCTGTTGCAGACTGCATTATTACTCTCGCTGCCCCTGTGCTGACAGCTTTCACCCACTCCCGATGCTGTGGACCAAAATGCACCCATTCCACGAAGTAATACAATTGCCCACGTTTTATTTCAGAGTCCAGAATGTCCGAAATCTTGTAGTGTTCTTCACCATCCACCAAGAGGGAGGGAGGGATTGCTGCCTTGGGATGCCATCGGTTAGGACGCTGACTGGGCTTTAGCAAGCTGAAATGGAAAATTGGATGGATGTTTTTAAGACTCTTAGGTAATTCCAATTCTACAGTCACATCATTGATCAATCTGCGAATCCTGAACAGACCAATGTATTTCCACGCTATCTTCCGTGAGGTTTGTGGGAGCTGTAAGTTCTTGGTTGATACATACACGAAATCTGCAGGCTGCAGAACCCAACCCTCCACCCTTTTCTTGTCAGCTTGGGCTTTGTACGCTGCCTTGGCATCGTCTAGAGCCTCACATATATGTGGCCAAGAGTCTCTCATTTTTGCGCACCAGTCCATTGCCTCACCTCCATCTCCTGATTCAGAATTGAGGAACAGCAGTGGGGGGCTGTCATATCCCAAAGCGGCTTTAAAAGGGGAGATCCCTGTCAAGGCGTGATAAGTGTTATTGTAACAAAATTCGGCCAGGGGAAGGAGATCCACCCAGTCATTTTGTTGGAAATTAGTGAAACAGCGCAGATACTGTTCCAGGGTTTGATTCACTTGTTCTGTTTGCCCATCAGTTTCTGGGTGGTAAGCACTACTTAGGGCCCATTCCACCCCCAAGAGGCCTATCAGCTCTCCCCAGAATTTGGAAACAAATTGAGTCTCCCGGTCCGTGATTATTTTGGCTGGCAGTGTGTGGAGGCGCACTACGTGTTGCAGGAAGGCTCTCACCAGGGAACGGGTTGTGGGCAGACCAGGGAAAGGATGAAATGAGCCTGCTTAGAAAACAAGTCCACAACCACCCAAATCACGGTCATCTGCTTACTGGGGGGGCAAGTCTGTAATGAAATCCATTGAAATAACCTATGGTCTACTGGGGGTTGGCAGGGGCTTCAAGAAACCCGGGGCTTCCCTGCCCGAGGCTTGCACATTATACAGGTATGGCAAGATTTAACGTACAGGGATAGATCCTTGTGCATTTGCAGCCATCAAAATTGGTGTTACAACAGATGTAATGATTTTACAAAGCCTAAATGGCCTGCAAGCTTGGAACCATGGACTGATTGTAATACATCCTCTCACAACAGTTCTGGGACATATAGTTTGCTCCCTTTGTACCAACAGCCATTTCCCCTGCACTCTAGGTCCCCCGCCACCCTCAGTTCCTCTTTTTCAGCATTGGATAAAGCCGATGCAAACTTATCTTCCCAGTGAGCAGAGGGGGGCTGCATGGCACATTTGTCTTGCTCCTGGCTGCATGTTAGCACCACACCACCTAATTGGGAAGGTGTGAAGAAAGAGTCGCGGACCTCCTCCCTCCTACTTTCATGTTGCAGGAGGCAAGAGAGAGCATCAGTCAGGGAGTTTGCTTTACTGGGGAAGTGGTGCAGGGTAAACTGAAACTTCGAGAAAAACTCAGCCTATCTGAATTGTTTGGCATTTAGGTTACGGGATGTGTGGAGAACCTCGAGGTTTTTATGATCAGTCCAAACCTCAAAGGGAACTCGGGCCCCTCCCAGCCAGTGTCTCCACATGGCCAGTGCCAAACGGATCGCCCCAGCTTCCTTATCCCACACAGGCTGGTTTCTCTCTGTGTTATTGAATTTGCGGGACACATACGCTAAGGGATGGAGCTGACCATCAGACCCTTCTTGTAAGATCCCCCCCCCCATAGCGACATCCGATGCGTCAACCTGAACCACAAACGTCTTGGTTTCATCTGGGTGCGCTAACACCAGCTCTGTTGTAAACAGAGCTTTTAGCTGATCAAACGCCTCTTGGCACTTAGGGGTCCACTCCAGTTTAGTCCCAGGTTTGGCTGCCCCCAGTCCCTTCCCCTTGGTTTTCAATAAGTCAGTTAGGGGTAGGCTCACTTGGGCAAAGTGGGGCAGGAAATTTCTGTAAAAATTGGCAAATCCGAGGAAACTCTGGAGCTGTTTGCGGGTCTTTGGGGGTTCCCATTCCAATACATCCCGGACTTTCTTTGGGTCCATCTCTATCCCCTTCTGAGATATATGGTACCCTAGGAAGTCAATGCTGGTCTTATGGAACTCACATTTGGACAATTTGGCAAAGAGTTTGTGCTTGAGTAACATCTGGAGGACCTCTCTCACCAGCTGAACATGGGAGGCCGTGTCAGGGGAGTACAGTAAAATATCATCCAAGTACACTAACACCCCCTTAAACAGGTGCTTGTGTAACACTTCATTTATTAAGTTCATAAAGACTCCCGGAGCCCCCTGGAGGCCAAATGGCATCATGCGGTATTCAAATTGGCCCAGGGGGTGTTTGAAGGCAATCTTATATTCATCTCCCTATCGGATGCGTACATGGAAATAAGCATCCCGCAAATCAAGCTTTGGCCACCTCCACCAAGAGGTCCTTAATTAATGGCATGGGGTAGGCGTTGGTGGACGAAACTGCATTCAGCCCCTGGTAGTCTGTGCAAAGCCAGAGCCCTCCGTCCTTCTTTTTACAGAAGAGAACTGGAGCAGCAAACAGGGAGGCTGCCGGCTGAATAAATCCTCTGGCAAGGTTTTTATCGAAGAACTTTCACAACTCCCCCTTCTCCATGGGACTCATGGCATAAATCTTCCCTTTTGGCATCTTATGCCCAGGCAACAACTTGATCGCACAATCAGAGTTGCGATGGGGAGGGAGCTCATCCGCTTCCTCTTCCTCAAACACCCGTGACAAGTCTCTGTATTCCTTGGGGATTTGGGCCAGTTCTTCCATGG